>CM024516.1:58687274-59287274 GCA_014182375.1 Eucalyptus virginea | reverse complement strand
TTCAAGGTACAAGTGAGATCCAAATGATGAAGAGAAGAACGGGAAAAGAAAATATACCTGAAGAAGAGTTGTCAGCTTTGAGTTTCTAAAGGGAACATGGTCCACTCTCTTCGCAAGGGCGAATATAACATCGCTCAGGCATGATAAACTTTTATTGATTGCCTAATTGGCATTGGGAAATAAAGGAGTTTGGGACACCTAGAGTGCCATAATTTGGCACGGAGGGACACTTAAGTGCCATAACTTCGAAAAAGTACACTTAAGTTTAAATGGAATATTTAAGTGCCACTCCGGCGAAAATTCGGCCAAATGGCTGACGTGGCAATTTTCCAACGAGTTTGGTCCAAAACGGCGTCGTTTTGTACGCGCGACGTGGCGAAAAAATATAAAAACGACACCGTTTTGTGTCGATAAATAATAATATAAAAATTAATTATTAAATTTAAACTTAATTTTATTTAAAATATTCTAAAAATTTTAAAAAAAAAATTTTAAAAAAAGGGGAGGCCGAAGGGGGCGGGCCGAGGGCCGAGCCCTCGCCGCCGCCGCCTCCCCCCCCGCCGTCGTCGAAAGGGCCAACGACGGAGGGGGAGGGTCGGCGGGATCGCCGACCAGCGGCGAGGGCCGTGAGCCCTCGCTAGATGGCGCCGAGGGCCCACGCGAGCCCTCGCCCAAATCTGGGGTGAGGGTCGTGGCCCTCGCCCAAATCCGGCGAGGGCTACGGGCCCTCGCTGCCTCCCCGCCGTCATCGGGAAGGGCCGGCGACGAAGGGGGAAGGGTCGGCCGAGGTCGCCGACCCCGGCCGACCGAGGCTCGCCCCTCGTGGCCCTCACCCCGGTGGCCGGGGCCGGCAAACCCGGCCGACCCTCCCCCTCCATCGCCAGCCCTTCCCGATGACGGCGGGGAGGTGGCAAGGCCGCGACCCTCACCCCGGATCTAGGTGAGGGCTCGCAAGCCCTCGCCGCCGGTCGGCCGGGGGCCGGCGACCCCGGCTAACCCTCCCCCTCCGTCGCCAACCCTTCCCGGCAATGGCGGGAAGCGGCGGCGCGAGGGCTCAACCCTCAACCGCCCCCTTCGACCTCCCTTTTTTTTTTTATTTTAATTTTTAGTTTTTAAATTTTTAGAATATTTTAAATAAAATTAAGTTCAAATTTAATTTAATTAATTTTTATATTATTATTTACACATCGGACATGAAATAGCGTCGTTTTTGCATTTTCTCGCCACGTCGGCGTGCAAAACGACGACGTCGTTTTGGACAAACTTGCCGGAAAATTGCCACATTAGTCATTTGGCTGGATTTTCGCCGAGTGGCACCTAAGTGTTCAATTTAACTTTGAAATTGGCACTTAAGTGTACCTTTTCAAAGTTATGGCACTTAAGTGTCCTCCCGTGCCATGTTATAGCACTTGGATTGTTCTTCTGCCGAAAACAAAAAATTAGGCGCAACAATCAGGCAAAATAGGAAGCACCATAGTAAAAGTTACTACTATACAAGCATACCTGAGTTTCTTTCAACCTGTCTCTCGTTGCCCCACTTCTTGAGAGCCACTCACTTCTAGGCCCTCCGTGGCCCTTTGAATGGCCGCTTAGTGCACTGATGCTGTCGATCAGCTCCCTCACCATGGTGCTCGCTTGCTTAATTTGCTCAAATGTTCCTTTGAATTCGATGTTCCTGAGAGCTAGGTTGCTCTCATGCTCCCAGATGGAAAGCTTGGCCCCTGTCTGGTGACAAATTTGCTTTGAGTTCACACCACCCTTCCCATGATGGATCCAGCAAGAGAAGCATCAACGCTGATTTTTGCAGTGGCAAACGCACCAAAGCTAGAAACAGGGCCAGGTGGTGGTGGCAGCGGCTCCATCCGCCCACCCAACTGGTGGCCTGTAATGGGTCCCATGCAATTTAAAAAGAAAGGTACAACTAGAAAAATACTCCAAGAGTTTATTTACCTCATACCACTCCATCCCAAATCATTTTTCCAATGGGAGAAGTCTGCTTAACCCCAAAATTTTTGCTGAGTGTTTTGTAAATGTGATTACTGATGTATTGCTATCAATCTTATAACTTATCTTTAGGCAACGTATAGCTATTCACAACAAAGGATACTATAGATTATTTAATTAAAGGTATTATCACCAATTTTACTTGATCCAAAATTGTCATCCATTTCAAATGATTATCGGCAATCTTATTAATCCACAAGAGAAAGTTTATGCAGTAAAGCTTTGTACAGCTAGTAAATCCAAGGTTGATATCTAAACCTGGCCTAATAGAACTAGATGCGGGTGAATTAGATACATATAAACAGAGAAACATTGAAATTATCCCATTTGGGACTCCTCCCAATACGCTTTAAGCAACGTGCATAACGAGAGATAATAATAATAACTACAATAAAAGTGTTGGTGATGATGATGATGATAAGAACCAAAGGTCACTATATAAGCATTTCTCAAGGGAAAACAGAAGATAGTTTATTTTTCAACATGAAAATTTTTGGGCATGTAGAGGACCATTCTAGATCAATATTACAAATCCAAGAGCAACTTGACACTTTAAAAACATCAAGCCCGATCAGGCCTTAAACATGTAGCAGTTAAAACGTCGTTTATTTCCTGTTGAACAAAACAGCCCTGCATCATTCAAGCAATTTAGCCAATTAACTAGTTGTAGGACAATTTTTGACTAATCACACATCAACCTTGTCCTTGATGCGCTCGATTTTCTTCTCCTTCTTCGGCCTCGTGTTCCACGTGGTACAAAATCTCTGACAAAAACCTAAAATTCATATATAAAGAAAAATCAACAAGAAACCATACTCTAGAGACATATGCAAAAGTTATGATTTAATAAAGTCTATTTACTTACCACAAAATTGGAGTTTCCACAAAATGAAGTTTATTTTCCAATGATAATGTCCTTGGTAAGACAATCCAAATCTTTAAAAAAGAGAGAGATTAAATAAGACATTCACTTAATAGATAGTTATGTAAATGAATTACAAGATAGAAAGAAATATATATGACTTACTTGCCTCAAATTTTTCCACATTCTCGATGCACTCTTCAACATTAATTGGCACGCGAATAGCTCTCAATCAATCTTGAGTACAAATTAAACCTTCCACCACTCTAGGAGTCAAAGAAATTCGAAAGCCATCAAATACATGTTCCGATGTACTAAAAATCGACTCTAAAGCAACGGTAGTCACGGGAATAGACAAAACATCTCGAGCCATCAAAGATAAGATTTTATACTTTGACCAAATACTCTTTCACCACATCAAAAGATCAATATTAAGGATATCTTCACTTTCAGGTTCAAAATACCGATCAAGCTTAGATTTGTTTTCATTCAACACTTTTTTCTTCGTGTGGAGAAAGCTTTTGTGCTAAGCATGGATTTCACAATCATTGTCATCAATATTAGTATTGGAAGCATTACTACTGTTACTCACATTTGAATCACTAAATTTTTCTTTATTAGAAGAGCCAACAAAAGATCACTCATAAGATTTATACAAATTTTCCAAGGCGACCTTCACTTTATCATGCATCTCATCAATTTTTGCTTCATCATCATAGATTTGTTCAAAATAGAACTTTACATAATTCAACTTCTTTGTAGGATCCAATGCAACCGCAATCAATGCCATCATATTAACATTATCCAAACTCCCATAATACTTGTCAAACTTCTCTTTCATTTTTAAACCCATAACTTGAAACTTTGAATCTAAAGAATTCACCACATTATTCAAATACTTAT
This sequence comes from Eucalyptus virginea, assembly GCA_014182375.1. NCBI lineage: Eukaryota > Viridiplantae > Streptophyta > Magnoliopsida > Myrtales > Myrtaceae > Eucalyptus > Eucalyptus virginea. The sequence goes on along the minus strand of CM024516.1, from coordinate 59,283,505 downwards.
ACAACATAGCTATCCCTTAAAAATAATCATATGAAGTAACATATGAACTACCCGACATCCTTTTGGTTGCATCATAAAACCGTCTCAGAAATTTAAAAAGAATGATGGCCTTTTCCCAATCTTCATCTTCAGGAGGATCATTGTCAATTTCTCTTAAGAAAAATAAAACTTCATCTTCCATTCTTTTAAAAGCTTTCTTGAACTTTATGGCGGTGTCTAACATCATGTGAGTGGAGTTGCATTTAGTGGCAACACCAAGACAGACCGAACCCTTGTATGCAATCCTCTCATTCTCAATGCAAGCTGTGAATGTCTTAACTCTCGTCGGAGAACTCCTCACATACCTAACTATGTTTCGAATGTGTGCAATAGAATCACGCACCCCATTCAATCCGTCTCTTACTATCAAGTTAAGTATATGAGTAGTGCATCTCATATGTAAAGCATCACCATTCAAAATCAAAAATCATTCTTCCGAAAAATTTTCTTTCAAATAATTAACAGCTACATCATTTGAACTTGCATTATCCACTGTTATTGTGGACACCTTCTTTTCTATTCCCCAATCATAAATGCATTTCTCCACCATTTTTCTAATGTCATTACCCTTGTGACTATGCATCATCACAAAATTGATTATTCTTTTTTGTAACTGCCAATTTTCACCAATATAATGTGCAGTAAGACTCAAATAGTTCAAGTTTTGAATGGAACTCCACATATCCGTTGTGAGTGCAATCATAGATTTAAGCTTACCAAAATAAGCTTTCAAATAAGTCATTTCACTTAGATATAACTCCATACGATCTCTTGCCATTGTAAATCATGAAAGATGATGGAAAAGAGGTTTCAATTCAGTAACAAAATTACGAAAACCAACATGCTCAATCATTGAAAATGGTTGTTCATCAATAATAATCATTCGAGCAAACATATGCCTACAACGTTCTTGATCAAACTTTCATGTCGTTAAGACACTACCACCACTAGTAGTATTTTCCCCTACCTCACCAATCATATCTTTGTCATGTGATGCAAACAACATTTACTTTTATCTGCACGATGATACTTTTTGCACTTTCTCAAGTGCTTTTACATAGTAGAGGTTCCATGATCAACATTATATGCATAATCCATCTTGCAATGAATGCACTTTACCTTAACTGTTTTTGTGTTTCCTCATTTATAATTCTCGAAAAATTATACCAAGTCTCTGATTGATTAGCTCGCTTTTTACCCGAATGAGGATGAGAGTTAGGTACCCCCACCTTGTTTGTTGCACCTATGGTCGCAAATTCCACTTCATCAGCTCCATGGAATGGCAATTCCATGAGTGGACTCATTTCATTATAACCCTCCACTTTCATTGATATGTCTTTGTCTTGATCCATTGACTGAAAATTGAAAACAAATTATATAACATTAGGATTCTACAAAAATAGATTAGTTTTAATAGTAAATCAAATCTCTCAATCAACTAAATAATAGATCCAAAATCTGCTCGTAAACCAATTAAATAGAATAAAGCGTAATGATGTCCGACGAACCAATCAATTAATAAATGGTCAAAGGAGGAGAGTAAACCCTAATGATGTCCATGACCATGGCAAAGTCCCAAATAGGCAACGGGAGCACGAGAAATTAAGCTTCTACAACAAGCCAGATGCTTCAGAAATAAGAATGAGAAAATAATTGGCTCAATAACCATTGAAATATAGAAACAAAATAACAAAGATTAAGAAAGCAAATCGTAATAGATATCTGAAGTATGCCATTCCAAATAAGAAGATACCAGTATGCACCAAGTAAAAGCAATTCCGTCAGCAATAAGCATTCAGTCCCCATAACCAGTGGCCATTGACGAAGTCCAATCAACTCAAACAACCTCTTGCACGTAAAGAGCACATTATGACCTCTTGTTCTAAACCAAAAGAAAACGCAGAAGCTGTGTAAAAAGAAAGGTGAAGCTAAGTAGGCAATTCCTGGAGCCTGTCCCATGATAAGGAAGAAGAGCATAACGTATACATCTTGCATATGCTATCTCCACGATTTACCGAAGACCCAATTAGTGATCTCAGCACACAAATAAGGGAAGGGAAACGGGCTTAACTTGTGTGGACCTTTCCAGACAAGAAAGAACTCTGAAAGAACAACTTGTCCTATGAATTGATGATGCTTATGCAAAAAGAAAGAACGATTACTAATCCCATATCTGTGTCAACAAATATGAACAAAAAAACACAAACTTTTCACCAATCTGACAAGAAATCCAGCTCAGGAAAACACCCCCAAAGAAAATGAGAAGAACCCAGCTTCAATCTGAAAGAAAATTTTAGAAAAACCGACGAAATTTGCGAGCTTACAAATGAGGAAGCCAGCGATGGATGAAATAGAGCGACGGGGAGCTGGCGATGGTGCGACGGGGAGCTGGTGATGGCGCGACAAGGAAGCATATGAATGCATATGAGGAAGCAACGCAATGGGGAGCTGGAGCTAGCGATGGCACGATGGGGAGCTAGCGATGGCACGACGAGGAAGCAGATGAACGCAAATGAGGAAACAGCGCAACAAGGAGCTAGATCTGGCAATGGCACGACGAAGGGAAAGCGGCGAAGTGAAGTCTACGAGTGTGACCGTGTGAGAGGTAAAGATAGAAACAAATTAGGGTTTTGGATTTTGGGTTGGCTTACAAACCGGTTCTCAAACCCGTTCCTGAACCGGTTCGGTCAATCCGGTTCCGAATGGGTAATCCCTTGGAACTGGTTCCCGGACCGGTTCAAACCAGTTCTGAATATTGGAAAACGGTTCCCGAACCGGTTCCCGACCCTATTTTCCAGGTGGGCCGGTCCAGGAAATGGGTTTACCCGCTCCGGTTGCACACCCCTAACTAGTAGCCACTTTTTCTTTTTATGTATATCTATACTTAAATTAAGTCATAGTAATTTCTCATTGCATTAAGGCACATCTCTCTCTTGTTGCAATGCTAGAACAACATTTATCACTTTGTATTGTCGACATATAAAGGCAATATCAAATTGAGCCATCAACCCCCACCTTAGCTTTTGCGATTTTTTAAAACAAGAGACCTTGTTTATCTAGATGTGATACCACTATTAATTAATTTCAACTTGCCCACAGACCTAAGTGAAGAAGCGATAATCGACATGGCATGAGTTAATCATTCGAACTTGAGATTAATTTATAGAGAAAAAATTGGAATCCGAAACTATATGACACAAGTATTCCATAAGTTTGATACAAATTGGCACGTATCGAAGGAAATAGGAAGAAAAAAAAAGAGAAAAATGAGATGTATTGGGGCCATCTGGGATGAGAGAAAAAAAAAAGGGAAAAATGACATAAATAATTCATAATGTATAATGTGGTCTATGAATTGTAATCCAACGATAATGTGTAATTTGTTCAATATAGTTTTTAAAATTTTGATATGTGTTCAATTTAGTCTCTCAATTAGTCTTTCAATTATGTAAAAATATTCAATATTATCACTAAACTCGAATTAATAAAAAGATGATATTGAATATCTTATGATAATTTAGGTATTAAATTGAGTATTGACTTATTTATTAAGTTAAAATTTAATAATCACATCGAATAAATTAAGAATTTAGGACCGCCACAGGAGAAGCTTTGGGATCCCAAGGGGGACAGAGTCGGAGAGGCCGACTCACTTTGACAGAAGCGTACTTTTTGCTCACTGTCACTCCAGTCGTTTGTTTAGACAAGTCCCCTGCCGCTGCCAGTGCCAGGCTGCCCAGATCTCTCTCTGCTGTCAATCCACTCCGCACGGAAAGGCCAGAACAGCTCGCGATCCAGGAGCCCCAGAAACTTCTCTCTCCTCTCCTCTCCTCTCGCTTGTACTTCGCTCCCGCTCCCGCCTGCTTCCGTCGTCAGATTTCCTCCTCCGCAATCTCTTCTCCGATCGATCGATCGCCATCGGATCCTACATTTTGAATTCGCCGCGGCGCCGCTTCCGCTTCCGCCTCCGCCTCCGCAGTTTCGCGAGACTTGTCGATCCGCGAATCCGGGCGGTTGAGTGTTCCGCGCGCAATCCCATGGGGAATCAGCCGTGAATCGAGGCGCGAAGCTGCCTTTGATTCGTCCCAAAGGTATAAGCGCGTCGCGTGCTCCTCTCGTCTCGGGCCTCGGCCTCCGCCATGGATAACCGCGGCGACTCCGACGCATCTCCATTCTTAAGGTCGGTCTCTCTCTCTCTCTCGTGAATCGGATATTGCATTCGGCCGATTGATCTGCTGCGTTTTTTTGGAGTGAATCGAGCCATGCCTTTGACCTCCGGATCGTCGTCTTCGCATCTGTTAAGAATTTACTCCATTCGATTCGCCCGATGCTGCGTCTGTCGCGGTGTTGCATTGTCGTGCCGTTGCCTTTTTCGCAGGGTTTTTAGAGAATCGAGCCGCGTTGGCTTTTTCGACTGTTGCCTATTAGATGTGTTGAACTGATGCTTTCTTCGGCATTGCTTTCTTTTTTTACACTGGGAGTTTTTAGCTGTGATAGAAATGGTTTGCCGAAATGCCTTTCTACTTGCGTGTCCTTGTAAATCTTGTGATTTAAGTTGGAGCGATCATCTGGCATTACCAATCTTCCATGATCCAATATCGTTTCCTGAGTTTGGGAAAAAAAAAATAGTAATTTCAGTATTTTTGTCAGCCGTCTCGAGTTTTGGTACCTTTGAGCATTGTCTTACGTTAGCTCTTTGTGAATATGTCGTTGCAGTATTTTTGCTGCATTGTCTTATGGGATCGCTTCAATGGCCATGGTCTTCATTAACAAGGCAGTTCTGATGCAGTATTCAAACTCAATGACCCTTCTTACTTTACAGGTAATTCTCAAAAGGGAAGGAGGTTGAGCACATTTGTAATTTTCTTTTGTGATGGACAATGTCGTAACTTTCTAATTTGTGGTGTGCCTCAGCAATTGGCCACAGCATTGCTTATTCACTTCGGGAGAGTCACAGGATACATAAAAGCACGAGGAGTGAACTGGGAAACTGCAAGAAAGCTCCTCCTGGTTTCACTATTTTACAATGCGAATGTTGCATTCGCTTTAGCAAGTTTGAAAGGAGTTAATATCCCTATGTATATTGCAATAAAGAGGCTCACACCACTTGCTGTGCTGGTAGCTGGATTTTTTCGGGGAAAGGGAACACCTACTCCACAGGTGTGGTTTTTCAGTTTTTGGCTCAAACATTTTCGTATTGGCCTTTTCAACCTATATTTAAGTGCTTTAATGCTTTAACATGGCCTCTCGTGTCATAATTCAGGTTACTCTCTCTGTTCTTTTGATTGCTGCTGGATGTCTCATCGCAGCCATCGGAGACTTTTCTTTTGATCTTTATGGATATAGCATGGCCTTTACTTCTGTGTTTTTTCAGGTTTGAGCTCGATTTCCACCTTTATATGGCTACTTCGATACTCTTATTTTGCTTTATATCTCAGAATCGGAAAAAGGATAATGATCAATTTTATAAAGATGTATTTAAGATTTTGAGCCCATTAATAGCAAATTACATTTAATGCAGACTATGTACCTTGTGTTAGTGGAGAGGTCTGGTGCAGAAGATGGACTTTCATCTGTCGAGATAATGTTTTACAACAGTTTTCTCTCTCTTCCAGTCCTGCTTTTTCTTATCATTGCCACAGGGGAGTTTCCAAATTCCCTATCATTGTTGATTGCAAAGGTTAGAATCTTCCTCGTTTCTTTCTCTTTGCTTTTTTCTCTTGCCTCGATCTTTTAACTATTTACAATTTGGATTGTCGAATTCACTTTATTTTAGCAGACCATGGCTGTGTCCCGAATTGGTTTAGCTACATTTAGACTCTGACAAATTAGAAGCAATCAACGTCCCAGACACTAACTAGCCTTGTAATGTGCATAATTCACAAATCCTTAAAGTTTACATTCAATCTCGTTCATCATGCAATGTTTTAAATTGATTTCTTAAACTATTCTGAATCTTTAAACATTCTCTCTCCACAATTTCTTTTTCACATACGCATGCATGTGCTCTTTGGCTAGATGTGAGAAAACAAACGTGTGTAATAAAGACATTATATAAAGCAAGATTCAAAAACATGTGGAAGGAAAATGAGGAACAAGTCTTGGAGACTTCCAACGAAAATGAAAAGTGAAATCTTTTCCAGTGTATTCTAAGATATTTTGATAAAATTAGTATTTCTCATTTCCATAATTATCACTAATGAGATGGTTATCATGGTGAGTTCATGGGAACTACCTCTACTGAGGATTGGACAGATATCTTTCAGTATACCTACATGATAGCTTTGACTAATGGAACTATTTGTCTTACAAGCAGAGTAATTCACTATCCTTTTTGATGCTGCTCATTCTTTCACTAATAATGGGGATTGTTCTCAACTTCACCATGTTCTTGTGTACCATTGTCAACTCTGCCCTCACAACAACAATAGTTGGAGTCCTCAAAGGGGTTGGTTCCACGGTATGTAGAATACCTTTAGTTCCAATGCTATTATTTGATGAAAAGATATTATTCATTTTTACACTTTCTTCCTTCCAATTTAATAGAATGCCTAACCCTGCAATAAGTTCGCTTATGCACGACATAAAAAATCTGCCCTATCATGCAGACTCTTGGTTTTGTCTTGCTGGGTGGCGTGCAAGTACATGCCCTAAATGTGACTGGCTTGATGATTAACACTGCTGGGGGTGTGTGGTACTCCTACGCAAAATATCAGCAAAAGAAGAGCAAGCAACTGAAGACGATGACAGATCTTGAGGCCCACAAAAAATAAAAATGAAGAAAAAAGAGATGTCAAGTCAGGAAGTCTGCAGCCAGAGATCGTGTCAACTGATGGATCCTTTTTCATGGTGTGCTGTATTATAAGAAGTCCAACTAGCAATTGAATCTAATTGTCACCATGCTGTTCCTTTGCAGAATCGACCCTGGGAGCTTGCACACACAACGCAGTCGGTGGCATCTATTACGGTCCGCCATTCTGCTTAGGTTCAATTCCCAGAGCACCCATGTGAGTCGGTCTAAGTTGCTGATCATTATTTTTTCTTTTTAAAATTTTCTTGATTTGCAGAGGTCTTGCTTTTGTTATTCAATATTATTGGTCTTGAAGCATCATTTTCATAGGAAATGGGATAGGGTACCCTAAGTTGAATGGACCCTTTATCTTTAGATAATTAGTTGGCTAGTGTATCTGGGTATGAAAGCTCTCCTGGAGAAGGCATGCATTACACGAGGCATGTCACGTAGCATGTTTGTGCTTATTGGGACCGATCGAGTGTAATCCAAAGATCAAGGATTCTGGTCTGAGTCAAACGTTGAAGCTCAGTTCATGCGCAGCTCGTCAGTCAAATTTTCCTCAGGGCAGATAATGAGCTCTGTCATTCGCTTAATGCTTAGCCGTAAGTATGTAAATGCAATGTTTAACTAGACTATGTTTCATTAGGGGTGAAGTTAATGATGCTTATGCTCGAAAGTAGAGGCCTTAAATTTTGTTTTAGTTAAATGAGTAGAACGTTATAGCTGTTGTGGGGTAGAAGTTGAAAAAACACACTGACAGGACAGCGGAATTATATATATTAAAAGAAAAGAGAGAGAGAGAGAGAGAGAGAGAGAGAGAAGGCACTGTCGTGAGGCGACGCAGAAAATGGGGTGATTTGTGCCCAAATTGCGTCCCGCAGACCCGTTAAACAAAGACGCCAGAAAACGAGCTAGCTCGGCCCACTAAGGCGCGAAAGGAGCAATACGGCCGAAATTCGGTCAATTCAGACCCACTAAGGACAAAGGACAAGCAAATTTAGCCCACGCAACCGCCTAAAGCCACTTGGGCCGCAAATGGCCCAAACCATGTCCATTTAGCTCAAAGGCTTGCAGTCCAGCTCACCTAAATGTGGGATTTTGGGGCCCAAGATGGCTCATGTAAAAATATATGAAGGCCCAGCTTTAGAATATGCCCAAAAGCAGCACCTGCCCCAGGAAAGGGGACACGGTGTCGAGTGAGATTTGGGCCCGAAATGATCTCAGGAAGGCCCTATAAGCCCCAAAAGAACGCTCCCTCAGACCAATAATCCGAATTTAGCAACTTGAGCCAAAATGGGCCTGCTCAGGCCCACTAAGCCGAATGACCCAGGCCACCTAGGCTCAGGCAGTTTGGGCCTCGGTTTGGGCTCATCAAGACCCAGGATGGAAATGATCTTGTTCGGCCTGGCCATATAAAGCAACATCTGGGCCGACATGGGCCAAAACTTCGGCTTTGTTGGGCCCATTTTAAGCCCGAAGTTTCGACCAAAGGTCGAGTTTTCTTTGCCATGGATGGGCTGCGCTCCAATCTGGGCCCATATTTGGGCTTATCTGGCCCATGTCGGAGCTTTCCTGGGCCAAACCTAAAATTTGGGCCCAATGCCACTATTTGGGCTTTACTAGGCCCATGTCGGTATTGAACTGCGCCCAGTGTGGGGCTTGGGAAACGGGCTGTATCTGGACTTCTATTTGGGATGAACGTGGCTCGAACTTGGGCCCATTTAATCCAGGAACTTGGGCCTAGGGTCGAGTTTCCTGTACCAAAGCTGGGCCTCAAATGGGCCCTAATATAGGCCGGGTTTTAGCCAAAGTGGGACAGACATTGGACCTCAATGGTCCATTTAAAGCCCAAAATGGCAAAAGTGAGTTTTTGATCCCTCGGCTGGTCGTTAAAAGGGCTCTAATATGGGCCTCGGTTTAGGCATATGTGGGCCCCGGTTGGACCTTTCTCAAGCCCAAAAGTATAAGATTAAGTCAAAGGCGATCATCTAGGCCCACGAAGACCTACGACCATCCTCTCCCAGGCCCAAGCACGAGATATTTGGGGACGAAATGCGCTATTGTGGGCCACTAAGACGGAAAACATGCTAGCCCCCCACCAACTCCGAGAAGCAGCTAGTTGACCAAAACCGAGAAAATGTAGGCCCACTAAGACGAGAGACTATATAGCCCAACCAAAAAGGCCCAATATGCAGCGAGTTGGGCTTGAACGGTACCTCTCCGGCCCATTATGCCCACATCCATGATGCCCAGCCAACCTATGCACTACTATAAGATATCGGGGACCTAAATGGGCTCTGATTCGCCCACAAAACCAAATGAGATGATAACCCAGGTTACCATGGGCCAAAAAGCAGCAGGCGGGCCGATATTTTACTTTACCACCGTGCCCATGGTTGATTCATACCCTGAAGGGTCCATTACAAAACTTGCCCATGGCCTCTTCAAGATGGGGCCCAACGACAAAAAACTAATGCATGACCAGATCGATACATGATACACTTGACAGACTCAGTGAATCGCAGCCACTGCAACTATACTATAACCCCAGGGGAGTGAAGAATGAATTGCCTGTGATTATCAAGCCACTAGACGATATTTCTTCCGTAAGTGAACTAAAAATGATAGTAAAAGACCCGAGATTTACGAAAATAATTAAATCCCGGAAAAGAGGAAAAAAAAAAATTAAGAAAACCCAACTTCCCTTTTACCATGACGTTGGGGAGACATTACTAGCTTACAAGAGGGAACAACAAAACCTGATTTTGACGGGAACCATTGGCAATTTATTTTTTCCTTCCAATCCCTTCAGGACTGAACTCAAGCCATTTTGCCATTGCTTGTATGGTCCTCTTGATATCTACTTATACTGCGAGAACATTCAGCTGTCAGATTATTGTCAAGATCGGCGGCGGCAGAAACTACTCGTAAATCCTTGTGTCCATTGCAATAAACCGCACCATCCTTTGCAATGGATGACCGTGACTCCAGATTTACCATATCCACGTCTCCATCTTCCCCGGTAGCATTAGAACTGTGTGCAGCAGATGGCCCGTTTTCAGAACAGGAGATCTTCGGACTGTACAAAGGTATCTTATGGCTGATCTCATCTGTCTCCTCAACATTCATGTGTGTCGCAGCTCTCACCTTCTGGCCAACCGACGAATCTATCTCACCGTTCGGAATTTTCTGTGAAACAGAATTTTTCTCAACATCGATATCCATCAGCTCTGCTCCATCATCTTGAAAATCCTTTCTAATGGATAATGCTTCACAACTAGAATGTCCAGAATCTGAATTGCCATCTACAGAGGCCAAACCTTCATATTGATCTTGAGTGCAACGTGCTATTTCCCTTCCTACCTTATGATGATTCTCCTCCGCAGAGATTTCAGGAGTCATCAGACATGAGGGTCGGGGAGAAACCCTGCCACGCAGACAAGACATGCAGCCCAATTTAGAGTCATATACTTTAAGTCCTGGAAGATATTGTGCCTCAAGTTGAATGCATGAACAGGTTCAAACACAATCAGTTACGAAGGGTGACCAAATAGTTTGTTTCTACATGGATGACTTAATTACTTTATGTAAAAGATAATGTTTGTCTAGTGCCACCCATAAAAGAGATCAAAAGTGGATATGTGACTAACTTCTGGAAACTACAGAACAACGAACACAGCAAGGAAATAATCAACATGAGATTATTAGACTCAAGTCAAGTCCTTAATCAACATAGGTCCCACCACTCTCATTAACACTTGATAAACAAATGCAAGAAAGATCTCCTCAGTTGCAGCTTCCGTAACGCTCTCTCTTACAAGGAGCGCCGGCCATTAGCCTATCAAGAGATGTAGCTATTCAGGAACAAATTATCAGGCCTAAACAAAAAGCGTTTCTGAATATACTGCTCAATTAGGGTAACTGCTTGATCTAAAATAATCAACCCCGCCAGATGGTAGGCATCACTCTTATGACCAGAAAATGATTCATAGATGAAGAGAGGCCTACCGACTGTATAAGAGCATGTATGCACCCTGTGAAAGCACCTCGTCAAATCCAATGCTTGTAACCTGCCAATGTTGCAGAGTTAAAACTAAAATAAATTTGAATATAGAATCAGGAAGAGGAACTTGCAATAGGTAAATTGGCCCAAAACATGTAGACAATTTCTTTCAAACATCCTCTACACAATTATATCAAGAAAGCCCAATTCATTGACCAGTATTTCACCAAGTAAATGTGTAGCAGAAGGTCAACAATTTTTAATCCATCATGTTATCAAGTCTTTAGCCATTTACTAGAACCCAAGAAATAAGCAATTTGGAACGAATATCATATCTTTGTCTAGAAAAATTAGTTGGCTTTGAATGATGAGAAAATTGAGCAGTAAACATTCCAGTAAAATTTCTTAGCATAACTAAGATAAAGGGGGGAGAGGGAGGGAGGGAGGGAGGGAGGGGGAGATGTCCCCACCTTACAGTCATCAATTCTATACCAATTTCCAGAAAAATCCTTTGTGTAGCAAATATAGTGACCAAAGAAGGACGCATTCAGCATATCCACGTGGACGACAACCGCGTAAAGCTTGTAGATATCAGTGCCATCTCCATCTTCACTCATGTAAGGGCTAAGATCTAGAGTCTCAGGGAAGTTTACTTTCTTATTGAGTTTCCCAAACCTACCACTCTGCATAAGTTAACCAACAACTTTAATACCACAGGTAATGCTTGCAAATCTAACTAAAGAACTGGAAAGAATACTCAAATTTGAGTCACATGGGTTCTGAACAATCTTCTCAATAAAACTCCTAAAGACAAATATCCAGAAACATCATATCAAGTCCATGTAAAATCTTTAAAAACACTAAAGTGGAGCACCAAGAGAGAAGACCCGGCCTGCATCAGAATTCGCCACGTCTTGTGATTGGTCAGTTTGGTCCTACGTGGGCCACATTTATAAGACACAGGCCGCAGGTCTGAATCTTCTCGGCCTCAATGTCATTTTTCTTTCTTTAAAAAAAAAAAAAAAATATATATATATATATATATATATATATATATATATATATATATATATATACCAGAGGTGCCTCCGGCCCTTTTTCTTTTTCTTTTTCTTTTCTTTTTTTTGCCTTTTCATTTCCTTTTACAATATTGGTCATTTCCTATTTTCCCCAACGAACATAAGATAATGTGACCAAAAAACAGTAAGGTAATCCACTATTTCCTTATTTAATTATTTTTTGTTCTACTCTTTATTTATTATTTATACGATCTATTAAAAGAAAAATTTATCTTTCCGTTTTTATTATCCCAACTTATCTTTTGGGCTAGGATTGTGCTTTTGTTCTTATATATTTCCAAATAAAACTCGAGGAAATAAGATTGTCATACTTTTCTCATGACTTAGGTAAAAGAGCTCACTACTTCAATGCTTATAACATTAATTTTTCCATAATCAATCATCAATCTTGTTCTAATGATAACTTAAATTTGCATTGCGTACATTATTTTCTTATTCTGTTGGCTGAAATAAATTATGATTTGGCCAACCTTGCTTACTATGTACAAGAATGTTAAGACCATTGGAAAATTGAAAATATGACTAGAAATGATATGTCATTTGTCTATTTTCAAGCAAACATTTTGAGGTTAGATGAAATATATGTAAAAAATTTCCTTTTCCATTAATTGATGTATTACTTTGGTTATTTTGTTCCGCTGCATAGTGGAGGCAGTTTTCTAGTAAATAAATAAACCCAAGCCCGTGTCATTCTGTAATGAGCAAGCATGACCGACAAATGTTTTCTTAAAGTTCTTCAGACAAACTTTTTCAACAGCATAAATCCATGAAATTTCTCTATTTTTTAGAAAATATAATGGAGACAGTGGCCTTTAAGTGCAATATGTGCTTCACTCAGGGATTTACTTAAATTTTGTCAATTGCTAAAATGAAGTTACTTGCCTTTAATTTGGGAATTTTGATATCAAATACAAAATTCTTCACTCCCAGTAATTACATTACATAAATGCCCCTCAACTGAACTATTAAAAAAGTGAAAATTATCAAAGTCTTGTATTTTCAAATTTCTCAACATATCATTACATAGATTGATGATAGGTGGATGCAAATTATATGAATTTTCATAAATTTTCAACAAGTTGCACGATTACCTATTGTATGCTATTGCATATTTTAATTTTGTACTTGGTTGCAATTAGGTTCTTTAAACTCTTTTTTCATTTGGAATCCAAACCATATAACTTAAAATAGAATTTTGGTTATAACTGTAATTATTCAATCAGTTAAACTGATACATACAATTTTACAATAAGAGAGCATATGCATTCTCAAACAAGCATGCAAAAAGGATGATGCTTATCTGAAATTTTATACGATCCATTTCCAACATTAGAAGAAATTGATTTATAAAAGAATAAAATCTTTGTTTTGTTTAGCACTAAAGGAAGCAAATATAGACGAGCCTACATGAAGCAGGGTTAAGGCAACGAGAGTTTAAATGCTTAAAATGAAGAGTTTCAACAGATAAACCAAGCCATTCCAACATTAGAAGAAATTGATTTATAAAAGAATAAAATCTTTGTTTTGTTTAGCACTAAAGGAAGCAAATATAGACGAGCCTACATGAAGCAGGGTTAAGGCAACGAGAGTTTAAATGCTTAAAATGAAGAGTTTCAACAGATAAACCAAGCCAAGAACCATAGCATTACATGCAAGCTATTTGAAACTAGAAATGTGTCAGTGACATCCCAGACGGCACATTTCTGAGAGACTATTTGAATGCTGCATGTAAGTATGACCCTTAAAATTTTGCATATAGTGCATCATGACATGCAGAAATGTAAACTCTCTCTTCAGCTAGCCAGAAAAGAAACCTTTGGGTGTAAATTATGAGGCCCAAAACAATGGCCAACTAAAAATCTGGGGTGAGAAACTATGAGAATCACTTAAAATTTTACCTGGATGTGTAATGCCCAAGGAAATCATACAAACAGGTTAGAAATTCAGGCAAGATGTCCATGTTAAACCATGTGAACAGTATATACTCAGCTCTGCATAGTTGAACAAGAAGAAACAATACAGACCTGAAATCTTTTTAAGGCAATTGTTAGAATGTTTGGAGCATTTCGTACAGTTAGACGCTTGCATGCCTTCACATAGTCATTACATCTGCAAAATGGAGAGGAATAATCAACCAAGGAAAAGCCTCGACAGGTCTGCAAATAATTGACAAGGCATAACGTATCAGAGAAGACGGAAAACAACCATACCCGTCACATTTATACATATTATCCCCATGAAGCCATTCTTTGGCAGTAAATTGCTCTAGGCATTCTTCCAAAGACCCAGCATCACCGTGAATTTCAACAGTTAAATCCATCATATTCTCATACTGGTTCGAGACTTTATTGCAGTTTGCGCAGATAACCTGGAAATACGCAATGACAACACAAAGTCAAACAATCAATAGAAAATAAAAATACAAGCCACAACAAAGGCCAAGGTAGATTTCATGAAAGCATCATGAGGAGAAAAAGTATACCAGATAGACAGTAAATGTCCCATTATTCATTCAAAACAAAAGTCTCACAACATATGCAGGTGATCTTGACTCTTACAGTGAACCATTTCCAGAAAACTAACCAGAATAACAATGGTCTCTCATGATTATTACTAGATATCATCACTTATGCCCTATAAAAAAAGCATGCACAGAACTGATTCAATCTTTCCGAAGAAACCATAATCAGACCTAAGTTATACATCAGTCTCATTTTAAGAAATATAAAGGCTTTAATTCTGTGAAAGACAGGTAGCAGGAATAAAAGCATCAGCATGCTTGGGAAGCGATGCCATTAAGATATAAGTCTTTGGTAATTAAATGGCAACATCTTAGCATGAATGAAAATATCAGCTTACTTAGGAACTGGACCAAATCAGAATATACTTACAGTATCAAGCAATAAGAAACAAAATAGCCTGGATTGGATTTAAAGGCATTACCTGAGACTGCAAGTGACCGCCAAATATATGCTGAATAATGGTTGTTTCTTGAGCACTTGGGTGGACAGCCCTTTCACCGCCAAATTCATCTAGGCAGACTGACTGCATTGTATCAATGGCATACCTGCATAAAGAGGGTAAACTTTTACCATAGCTAAGAATCAGATGTACCGATGATGCTGAGATGCAATGTGTCTCTTGTGTTCTCATTGGTTCAAACCACAAAATTAAATCAAATTAAAGTGACATAGCAGGAAACCTCATAAATTCATGAGCATCCTCCTGCCTTCCATAACCAAGATTACCACCAATATTCGGCAAACGTGACAAGATGTTGGTTGGTGAAAAAGCATGAGGACTCTGGGTGGCTCTTTCAATATGGGTCTGCAATTCGCATAGGAAGCACCAATCGTTACGTCGGCCTGACAAGCAACAGCAACCGTGACATCAACAATTGACCTCAGCTAAAATACCGTAAACAGAGAATATATCACCAATCAAATTCAAGAACCTACATTCTTTCTTGTGGCCCTTATTCAAAAGATAGGCAACAAGGGGCCGTGTGGATGCAAGACATTGTAGAACCACATTAGCATAGCAACTGCACAAGGATAGTTTTAGGATAGTTAGTATAACACAGACACAAAATAATTTTTTGTTTTACAGATGCTGATTGGTGAAATTAATATCTTGGATTAAAAGCTCTAGCAAAATGAAATCGCGTGCCATATGTGAACCTGTTTCCACAATTTATCAGTCCACATGGAGGACATCCTGGTTTTTCGGAGTTGTAAAGATCCACAAATTTCTCATATGGGAAGAGGATCTGAAATTAAAGAGCCAATCAGGACTATTTAGTCAAAAAGAAATAATCTTTATTGCAGAGGCATGAATTAAAAAGAATTTACCAACAATTCACCTTTTTTATCAGTTTAATTGGCTTGGGAGTTCCATTTTGGGTGACCAGGGAAGCTTCTGCAGAAACTACCTTAGATGATGACTGGAAAACTTTGCACTTTAATTTATGCTCACTTTTCCAATGAGCTGCTTGGCATGTTTGGGAGCTGCATGAGGAATGAAATCTAAACTGTTTGAATCATCTCGATGCCATTAGTATCAAAGACCATCCAACAAACCCAGCACTAACAAATTAGGCAATAATCATATATAAAGAATGGGAATCAGAACTAACATCCATTTTAAACCTATATACACAAAGGCCCACCCATAATAATATACAAATGTGGAACAAAAGCTTAGAGCACACCAGATATGGGCATGTAATCACTGGCTTCACCATGTACTGACTTAATGTATTTGGCCCACCCACCCATTAATCTCTTTATGATGGAAAAATCAATTAAGCTCGACATAGTCAACAAGTATCTAAAAATAGGATGACAATTTGGAGTAAACAAGGCGAGTATCTTGATTAACAATGAGTCTCCAGCATCAAAATACCAACTCCAGTGGAATCTTAACAAAGAAACAAGGAAACTATCCTCACGACATGACTAGATTCTGACTACTCTGACTCGCCAAATATGCTTCCTAAACCAACAGCATGTATCCCTCACAAGACTAAAAGTTACTCCGTCTCAGAATTTGTGGGAACAAATAACCCACAATCAATACAACAACTGGCGATCGTACTGTCATTCTACTCTTAATCCGTTGCATTTAGACATTTAAGTATAAGACTGCAGCAAAGAAAGAAAAAAGAAGAAGAAACAAACAAACAAACAAAGACTTTGCTATTAGTATTGCCAATCTACTCCACAAATCTATCAACACCTAAAGAAAGGTACGACCTTTCTACATATGCTCATTGCAATCTCACAACTGATATAAAAAGAACAAATTGAATCTTCACGGACAAAAATCCCTACTTAGCAGCCTTCGAATCGAATAGCGACCGCCGAAAGAGGTGGACAGTAACTGGAAACGAGCAAGACGCCATCGGCAAAACGCGAAATTTACAACAAGAACGGCGCAATCGAAACCAAAATCGGCCGCGAAGGAGGACTCACCAGTACCGGACGGCCTTGCAGCGGGAGCACTTCTTGGGGCCGTTCTCGCCGCAGACGGCGCAGACGGGGGGTGCGGCGGCGTCGGCGGGGGCGCCGGGCATGGTCTTCCCGCGGAGGCGGTGGCGGTCGGTGCTGTGGAAGCTGGGGGGTCCTCCTCCTCCTCCTCCTCCTCCTCCGCCGCCCTCGAAGCTGGCCTCGACCTCGAAGTACTTGGAGGCGGTGCTCTTGAGGAGCTGGATCAGGCCGAAGGAGATGAGGAACAAGGTGAACACCAACTGGAGGAGCCAATACAGATCCAGCGTGAATCCCAAAACATGCATGCTATGCTGCGACTCTCCCCCCGTCCTTAGGGTTTTTCATCGATCACGACGGCGGGGGCAGGCCGAGGAGCCGCGAGGTCGAAGGAGGCCGGAGGCCGAATTCCGCGCGATGGATTGATTGCGGCGGTGCCTCGATCGGAATCGAGCTACACCTTCATGGAGCTTGAAGATGATGGAGAAGATGGGAGGGTTAATGCGGGGGGAGGAAAGAGGGGATTAGGGTTAATCGGGGGTGGAGGATGATTTTTGATTTGGGATTTGGGGAAGAGAGGGGTTTTCTTCGCTATTAAAAGCAACGTCTGGGAAATTTCAATTGCGCCTGCTCTTTAGCTTCCTTCCTCTCGCGTTCGCGTTTCGCGTTTCTTGCTTTTTTTTTTTTTTTTTTAATTTGGGTTTTTCTTCGAAACGGGAGTTTTATCATGGCGAGGGCCTGCCTTTTGCGGCCTTTTTTTCTCTCCAGAAGAGGAAATAGTGTCGTGCGGGTGCTGGTTTTTTCGCTTTCGTCTTCTTTTGGGAACTCCCTTTTTTGGCTTTTGGTTAAATTAGGGAATTTCTCTCTTCTTTTTTTTAAATGATTCCACGGACGATGTGATAATACTTTTCTTATATTGTAAGTACTAAAAAGATATTATCATAATGGAAAGTGATATATCATTTATACGTCTTATGGAAACGGCGGGATTGTTAAAAATAGTCTTACTTTTTTATTGACAATCGTTTATATACGAGGATGAAAAATGGTAATCCAAGTTTTACCTTAAGAGGAAACTGTGCATATTTGCATTCACGTTGATTTTTGTTGTATCCTATTTATGAAAAAATCATTTTCCTTTTCTAGAAATGCCTGTCCCACAAATCCTAAATTCTCTTGCTTGCCAACATATTCAAAACCGACTAAAAATTAGCAAAATGTTAGAACAAGTGAGTGTGGGGTAGGGGGATTCGGTTTTTCCCGACGTGAGGTTCTATTTAGATGCTTGTGAACTTGCGAAAATCAAGTTATGTGAGTTCTTATTAGGCCAAAAGTTATAAGTAAGCAAATTGGTATGATACATTCTAAAAAGTTTACTATCACGACACAAATATTTGATTATGCCTGTACATTGGGAGCTTCTTTCATGTCAAGCAAGATGGGTGGTGGATCGATCGATGTACATGAAAGCTGCCCAGATATCACTTTTATAGCTAAATTGATAAAGAAGGATGCTGTAAGAACATGCAAAAGCGATAAAGAAATATGCGTTACTTTTTTTAATATCTTAGTGCCCGCAAAACTTTATCCCTACTCCCAATTTAGTACGATATATTTATCGAGTACCTTCTAAGTGTTTTATATTTAGGGATCTCGAGATCTAATTGGTCTAAACAAAATAATTTAAGGACTCCTCAAGTTCAAAGTTATCACTTTTATAGCTAAAGTGATAAGGAGGGATGCCGTATGGCCGTGCAAAAGCCAAGAGGGACTTATGCCGTGCGTGAGGTCACGAGCGATTTTATCTTCAAGGTAAGTACGATTGGACAATTGAGCAGTCGGGAAAGATGGATTTTGCCAAGTTAAAACATCATATCGCTGATGAGTGCTGTACCATCGTGTGGCTATGGTGATTTTGCTTCTTCCTCTGATGTCATCATTAAGACTAGGAAAAGGTTTAAGAGACGAAATTACTTTTTCCTTTTTTATTTTTGCCTTTTCGACGTTAACCTGTCGAACTCATGATTACCTCGGAGAATCGAGAGCTTGGCGTTGCCGAGGAGCATGTCCGGAATCGTGCGGAATGGAGCAAGCATCGGATAGCAATTTTAAGGTGAGGAGGGAGCCGTGGAAGGTGGCGGTGGTGGTGATGGTGGTGGGGTATTGGGAATAACGAAGGGCATATTATTTGCTTCTGAACTCTTCCCACTCTCCTTTTTCCTACCGAAAGTTTGCGCATTGATGGTGCGATCTATTGATTTGACGGGTAGATTTTTACCAATGGAAGGAACGAGCGACCAGAAGAATCACACGAGGGATTTTTTTTTTTTTTATGTAACATTCCCTTAATATTGAACATATTAAAATATACTCTATGACTAATTTTCATAGAGAAAATTACTAGAAAAGTCCTGAATATATATGTATTTATATCAATTCAGTTTTGAATCTTTCGACTATTTATCAATTCAATTATAAAATTTTTTATTGCACCAATTTAATCTTAAACATTTTGATAATTTAATCTTTCAATCATTTTGATAATTTATAGTCAATGCTAACGATTTAATTATTTCAATCAATTTTTCAAATTTTAACTATTTTTCTCAATTTTTTATTCTTTTCTTCTTTTATTAACCCAAGATTGGCAACTCTTACCTGGTGATTTATAGTTGGGCGAATGGTTTAAAAAAAGGAAACTAAAAACTTTAAAATTGTCCATACCGCATTGTAGGTGGCAAGGCCTTCATTGATATAGACAATTTTTCAATTTTTTTTTTTTTTTTTTGTTAACTATTTTTCTAAATTTTGTATTCTTTTATTAACTTTTCTTTTCTTATTAACCCAAGACTGGCGTTACCAAAAAAACTATAATGTACGCGTATACTACACGGTAACTTCCCATTGACATGTTATCTTGATACTTGCCTAATAGGAAATTTCAAAACAAATAGAGTGTTAAAAAAACACCACTAGAACAAAATTTCAAAATAATTTCGATTAAACCCTTAAAAAACTCTTTTGGATACGTTGTAAAAGTTTCATGAAGAAATCGTAGTCCAATTCGTTCTGGATTAAAAGATAAAATCGATTTACTTTTCCTATTCTCTACTTGCACAGTTTTTGAAACATTTTTGGTTAAATAGGCAAATGAACTACAAAAATTACGAAATTTAAATATGTTGTAGGGAAGACATGAAGAGAGATATTTCATGCAGAACACATTTCCAAAAGAACCTCATACAAAATGATATAGTCCACGCATTGCAACTTACAAGATCCGAACACATCAGATTGCACAGTTTTAGAAACATTTCCGATTAAATACCCAAATGACCTTCAAAAATTATGAAATTCGACTATGTGATATCCAAGACCATAAGGTAGATACTTCATGAAAACATCGAAGTCAAATTCGTCCTAGATAATTAAATATGGACGGTTAAAATCCCTGTTCGTAGTACCATAATTCCAGATCTAACCATCTCCAAAGGACCACGATTTCACCTACCTATTCTTGTTTTTTTCTCTAAATTTTTTATATGTTGTACCTCAGGATGTCCTTTACAACTTTTGTTAAGAAACCGAAGTGAAATTTCGACAAAAAGGTTGCCTTACAGTCCATGCATTCATCAAGGGTCGGTCCCAAAATCTCCAGATCCAGTCTTTCCAAAGAATAACGATTTCACCCACTTATACTTGTTTGTTTTGTCCCAAATTTGAGTATGTTATACTCCAAGAAGTCCTTTACAACTTTCATTTAGAGGCCGAAGCCAAACTTCAACTAGAACATCACATACAAGTCACTAGAACATCCAAGGTCGAGCTTTTTCTGCCCTAAGTAACCGGTTCCGGTTCGGTTCCGAAACCGGTTCGGTTCCGGTTCGGTTCGGTTTCCGGTTCCCAGAAAAAGGAACCGAACCGAACCGTCCCCTTGGAACCGGGAACCGAACCGGACCCTCCTCCCGGTTCGGTTCCCGGGTAACCCGGGAACCGCGCTCAGCCCACATATGATGCTAAAACTACTGCGTGTATAATTTTTTATCGAAATTGTCTAGAATGACCAAATTAACAAATTATCAAAATATTTAGAACTAAAATAACAAATCATTAAAAGTTTTAGGACTAAATTAGCATAATCGAAATATTCATGACTGAATTAATAAATCGTCAAAATGTTGAAAACTAATTTGTCATGATAAAAAGATTCATGACTGAATTGGCGTAAGTATAATATGTTCCAGACTTTGTAGTAATTTTCTCAATTTTCGTGAGATCATGTCATTGAATTCAATCACAAGGAAACCGTTTTCTTATTTTCTATGGCTTTGGTTGGATTCAATAGGACTTTTCTCTTGCGTGTTTTGGGTGGGTCTCCTGGTCGGAAACCAAACGAACCGAAATGGGAAAGTCGAATCCCGTGTATTTAGTCAAGTCTTTTGCCGTTTATGTTACGAGCGGCTTCGGTTTTCATTTTCATTATCTGATTTCATCGCAACTTCCATCGTGTTTTTGTCGTGAAAGTAGTACTCTTCGCCAGCTCTTACGAGTTTGTTCTAGTTATGAGTTCAAGAAATTAACAGGAAAAAGGTGAGGAAAGAATAAAAAGTCTTAGGTTGAATTGGAATTGAATAAATTAGACAAGAATGAGTATACTTTGATTTAGTTTGATTTCACTGAAATTGTGTGTCCGGGTGATTTCCATTCACTTTGTTAGACAAATCGGTTCTATTCAGTCTGGTTTTTACATTCTTGTGGAATAATACATGGTTTGCCCATTAAAGTATCCAAATTCTTAACTGGGCTAGGCCCATTAACTATTTCCTTGGATCTTTGTCCCCACTAAAATCCGAGGAGAAAGAAAACAATGGGGAGAGTGTTAATACGGTGATGTGTGAAATTGATGATAAGACATCAGCCTTTGTGGCCCAACATTAACATTAGCACAAGCCCGAGGACCATTGTTAAGAAGCTCTTTCTGTTAGCCCAAGCCAAGATGTTAGAATCTGGAGACTGGTCCTTTCTATGGACATCATGGGCCGACATGACCGCCACTATTCGGCCGAGTTCCTTCGAGAAAGTTGTCTCGTGCGCCCGTCTCCTTCTCACATCCTGTGCCATGGATAGCTGGGACGTCTCTCAACTTGGACGCCATAAGGCGGGCCTTGTAAATTTGTTGTGAGCTAAAGTCCTTGGCTATGATTGGTCTATTGTGATTCTTTGATGGCCCAACCCACACTCGACTTGACCCGCATATCTGATGGCTCTAATTGTGAGTATGAACCTTGTGATTCGAGTTATCTTTTTGGTAGGTCCCATATGGAACCGCACAACTTATGATTCAAATCACTCAGTCTATGGTAGATCAAGTCTAGGCAAAAACAAGCCATTTAGTAAGGTAAAGAAAAAAAAAACACATTTTTCTTACTATTTTTCTTACTATCGACTTCAAATTTATAAAGATGTGCTATAAACTTGTTAATACACTTGCTATGAATTTGAATAAGTGAGGCACAACCATTAGAAATGCTTAGAAATTATTGAATTTCATTCACATGATGAATACCTTTGAAATAAGCTTTCAATACAAACTTTTTCTCATTGCCATGATCATTAAGCACTATTCTTAACTTACATGTGTCTTATTGTGGAAAAAAGTATGCCATGGTGTGCATCTTTTCAAGTTCATTATTATTTGGTACTCTTCACCTAATTCTTTCTTTTAGAGGAAAATGCCACAACTTTATTTCGAGTCCCCCCAATCTTTTGTATGTTCAAAGCACTTGGAAAGGCAAAAGTCGCATCCCACTCTCCCTTCTTTCTTCACATGCTCAGCCCTTATACTATAAGTTCAGACATCATGTCTGTACTGCTCATTAAAAGCAGCTAACCCACAAAGCTAACTGTCCATACCCACCTGTAAAGCGAATTGCAGAGCAATCAGCTTTTCCTCGAGTGGATTCATATGACTTTCTAATGTGGGTGTCGACGGTTCATTCGCAAACATCATTGCCTCGCCTTTTAAGGATCATTATTTGTCCCAGGTAAGGAAGAATCTATCGGACCGAACGGCACATGCTCTCTCCCCATAGGCTTTTTCCCCTTCTTCTTCCCCACCCAAGTTCCTTTCTAAACAAATCAATGGGTGCATCATCCCTTGCTCTACGTTTCTCCTCTGTGTCCTGCCCTAATTTGACAAGCAGTTGCCCACTCTCTTTAAGCAAACTTTAGTCCTATTCATCTAGCTGTGTATCGGACAACCTGAATATAGAAGGCACGGCCAGTTTTTCCTTTTTGAGGAGGAAGAAAAGGCTGCCACCAATCATGATTGATTGCGATTAGATTATGCAACAATGGCATGCTGATAATTAAGATGACACTGCTGAATAATAGCGACAATGAATCACCCAATCTCTCAGTGGGATGAGCTTTTGAAGTTTCTGTTATACCTAGGGAAAGTCGCCTTACCACCCTTTGCGTGTTACTAGGAAACGAAAGCGACCCGTGGAGTGATTGAAAGTGACTTGCATCTTATTTGTCCGGATCAATAATTAGCGTACCTTGTATTATATTGACACTAACGAGTTTCCAAAATAGAGGAGGCCGAGGTGGCCAAAAGATGTAGATGGGAATGAGCAAGAAAACACGGAGTGATGTTACCCACTACCCTCTTTGTATATCTTTTCTTTCTCGTCCCTTTCCGAAACAAGAACTGGCCGACGATTTTACTGTTGATGGGATGTGCACCTCAAGCCAGAGAAACAAATCTGTGGACTGGTTTTGGGCAACGAATGAATCTCGTCAAACCATATTCGACATAGGGGAGTGTCAAGGAGAATTGATCAGTGGACCCTTATCTTATCCTACTATTAAACAGAATGCTGTTCGTATTTATGTAAGAGTAATGCAAATGAGATTTTGATTTACAGAATACATGAGGCCGGACCTAGATTCATTTTACTACGGTCGTGTACATGGTGGCGGAAAAGGGTATCGAACTCTACACTAGTCCTCCTGTCACGTGGTTGATTTGGAAGCTCGTGATGAAATTTCATGAACATGCAAACCGGACGATCGAAGAAGGCAAAGGGAGATCATACTGCTTGGCATGTAGAACGTTGCAAGAAGGTAGGAGCGGGGTTAGCGAGGTTCTAGTGGACCAAGCAAGATCAAGAAGGATCTTCAACCCTAAGGAAATGGGAACGAGGTGCATACTACCGCGAACGAGTAAGTGCAGAAGGCGGCCAATCACCGATTCATCGTGAGTAGGCGAGAAGCTGACATTAGAATGCACAGTCGAAGGCACTAATTAAAATCTACGTCGAGAAGAGAGAAGGAGAGGACTCGAGTGGGGGCGATGTTGGGTCCATTCGCATTTTGTCACCAAGCTGTCCCTTTGGTGCTTCCGGTGTTTCTGGCAGTGATGTTGGGTCTTTGATTTTTGTGGGTTAAATCAATCCTCCGATCTAAGTGTCTCTCTTCAGTGCATCTATGCGTGTACGGAACGTTTCCTTGGTTCCACTTTAGCAACAGTATTGTCCAACCATGGCGAACCAATAGTATATTAAAGGAACTTTTGGCTATTTTTCCCTCAATCAGCACTTGGTACATGGTGGCTATATGTACAAAACCTAACTTAATGGAAAGCTCTAAAGAGCATAAGTATTATTGATGAACCCCGTTTTCCAATTTGTACCGTCTGGGCAAATTGCAACAAGGGTTCTTGTATAAATTATGATGTATAGATGAAGCTAAAACATAGCTATTCTTTCTAAATATGGATTGTGGTCTACATGCTAGATGGAGATCTTGATCCATCTTATCTAGTATGGGAAGATGTAAGCAGAAACATACATTTGGTCTCCCTTTATTATAGTACCTTGCGAAAATGCACTTATTACGACAAAGAGTAGCTAATCACGTAAAAGGGTATACACAAACATGTCTCAGTGGCACATTATTTAATCTAACATATTTTAAATACTGTGCTGATCCCTTTCCACCTACTTACTGCTTTTGAGAAAGCTATCCCAGATAAGAGGAAACTCATCCAACCATGTTATTATCATCCTTTTCACATTTTGAGAAGTCAAGGGATTAATTGCCGACGCAAACCTGCTTATAAATCAGTATTTACTTCTTAACAAAAGAAAAAAAATTAGTATTTATAAAATTAGTTTATGAATGCATAAAACCGGTATTTGAACACCCAAGAACTAGAATTTCCCATGTCACTTGTGGCCAGTTAACCACGAAGAAAAGAAAACAGGAATAAATCGTACCATGTGCAGTCCACTTCCATATCTCGTAAAAATGGCCACAGGGGCAGGTCCAAACAAGAGTTTCAAAAAAGAGAGAGAAAAGAGAGCCAATGAAAAGATCAATCATAATTCTGGACCTGGTCACGCTTTACTACTCTCTCATCATGAAAGCACGTTGTCCTTTTGTTGACCACATGAGAAATGATGAATAATATACCTCATTACAAATAATACTGATTCGTTTCGTTGACCTCCATATATCATAATAAATGTGGATATATAATGGTTGTCCATTGAAATAAGATTTCTTTTTCTTTTCTAAATTTGCAATGCATAGTTTTTCTTGTTTTATAGTATCAATTAAGGGTTTATTTGATATAAGTGAATTTTAATTGTTCAAAAATCAAGCATTGAGTTTTAAACGTAGAAAATAGAGGAATCAAATTAATTGATGATAATTGAATAGTAACAGCTAAATTTCACTGATTTCCTACCAAAGAATATTAACGATAATCATCGGTAGGTTTTAGCGGCTTTGAAAATCGAAATAATTCTTCACGAGACATTTTTCCATTCTTGAAAAGTGAAAGGGGAAAAAGGAAGTAATTACAACATTCCCATGCATTGAGTTTGGGATTTGATGATTGAAGGATGATGATTGGAATGAGCTGTCCCAAGAAAGGCGCCAAGCGATGGTGGCGCAATCTGGACCCACCATCAAATTCTGCCCCCGCCGACCCGGAAATCTCTTTCCTATTCGTGTCATATATAGCCAGCGTCTTTGGACACTCCCTAACCGAACTTCTTACATCAATCTAAAGGAGAATCCAATATCATTAGCAAAACAAGTTAAGACTTTAACATATTTAGAATTAACTTTTCTGACGAGAGAAGCTTAATATCACTTAATATATAATATAAGAGTTGGAAACTTTGAATTTAAATCTTATTAGACTCCATTTACCTTCTTAGTTAAATATATTCAATACTTAGTACTGGACAAAAAAATCAATAAATCACGTTTTTATTTAATAGTTTAAGTTTTTAGAATAGTTAGTAGTGATTTTAAAAAATCTTACATTTAACTTGACTTAGACAATATTTTTTTTATCGAAATCATGCGTGAGGATTTAGTCATCGTCGTTTCCATTGGTTGTTTAGGCAAAATGCTACCCTTGGATGCTGCAAATTTAGCCCATAGATTCACCAGCGCTATAGCGTCATCTTGACGAATCATTTGATGCCAAGTGCGGGGAATTGCATCCGAAATAAGAAATAGGGACGCTTGGTTGATAGTGAACCGGGTACCCTCTTGGAAAAGGGACTTAAATGCACACCCATATACAAACATATGATATTATATTATATAGTTTTGGGCAATTATATGGAGTACATGTGTAGGCATAGAATAATGGGCAATAGGGTTTGGAGACGCAGCTGTGCTCGATAGATTCCCGCCACTTAAACTTTCGTGTCCTTTTCCAACGGAAGTAAAGAGGAGATCCCGATTCCTATATAAGCCATTTGACGCACTGTAAAGCTCAATTTGGGGCTAATTTCTTATGATGCGGTCAATTTCCTAGATCATATAGAGGGAGTCCATTGAAGCTGTCCCTTTCGAAAAGCTAGCGAAAAGGGGGGGCTGCATCACACTCACCGATGATACTTAAGCCCTACAAAACCGTGGATTAGGGAAAGCTGTCTGCCTAATCAGATCCACCTCTCGCCAATCGCCATCGCTGAAATTAATTAAAAGTTATCCAAGAATAAAAATTCATTTTTCTATCTGCCCATCTTTCTGTCTCTTCGATCCAAGCCATTGTTTATGTGAGGTAAGAAGGAGAGGCTTTTACTTTAAAGTGGTCACTCGAGGGTTTGCTCCATCCACCATGTGTTGGATGCGCAACGTGGGGGATAATCAAATATTAAATAAGAGTGATTAAAAGTAAAGAGCTTTCTGGTCATGAGGAATCCCAAATGCAAAGCCCGACGAAAGCGTTGCCCTAAAAATATTGCGTCTTTCTACACGATAACCTATTGTATTAAAGTTAGAGAAGTTGGTTATCATTAGGATCGGCTCTCTAATATTTGTGTACTAACCACAACTTATGTCCGCCTAATTAGCTATCTGAATTTGAAGTTATGAGCTTTTCCTAGTCTGCATCTAGAGGAAAATTGTCTTAAAAAATCGTATACCTATTGTACTATGACTTAGTTAATGCCAAGTCTGTTGACGATTTACCAATATAGTTATTCCGATCAAGTATGGCTAGAAATCGTCAATGTGGACATTGGTCATCCTACGTGGCACAATTGGTATTGATGTAGACAATTTTTGTACATTTTTTAAAAATTATCTGAATTTTTTTCCTTTCATTTTTTATTTTGCCCTATTTCCCTCCACCGGTCGCCAAAATGTCCTCATTAGCCTTTGGCAAAGGCTAATGAGGGCTAGCAAGGGTCTCCCTCACTAGATCAAGCAAGGGCAAGCCTCACCTTGGCGAAGGTGTTCTTGTCCTCGCCGAGGGTCGGTGACCAATGGATGCAAAAAAAGGAAAAAAAAGAAAAAAAAAAGGAAAAAAATTATATACCGGCCGTACTATATAGGATGACGATGTCGAGAGGGCTGTCATATTAATAATTCTGGCCAAAATTAGCCAGAAGAGCTACATTGGTAAATTATTAATAGGTTCAGGACTACATTAACAAATTGTGAAAAAAGGTTTAGGATTATATGGCACAATTAAAAAGTTTAGGATTGAATTGACCACTCGTATAATATATTTAATGATTTTTTTTGTATAATTATCCCTGGTATTTGTACAAATGGATGCCAAATATGGGGAAAACAATATGAAAAAAACAAGAATTTAGATTACACGTCAAATTATGGTGAGTTGTATGGTCTACCTTCACATGACATAATTGCATAATTGTGATCAGTTGTAGCATTGAAAGAGCATTGGGTTTAGGCCATGTTTGGTAATTAGCCAAATAGTACCTAATTCTATTTTTTTTTTATTCCTTGAAAAAAAAAAATCCATTTGGTAACTTTTTTATTCTCGGGAGTAGATTTGGAACATGATCAAGAAGTTAAAAAAAAAAAAAAAAAAGTTACTTCTTTATTCCCAAGAACAACTTTAGAATTAAGTCTATTTTCTTTTTTTTTTTCCCCTCTTTTCTATTCTTCTTTTCCAAAGGAAGAAGGAGAAGAAGAAAAGGAAAAAGAAGAAAATAATAAAATTATTAAAAAACTAAAAGAAATTCTAAATTGTAAAAGAATTTGAGATCTTACCAAACACGTTTCTATCATAGGAATATAAATTTTGGACAGTTACCAAATATTTTCAAATACTCAGAGACTCATCTAGGAAATAGAATAAAAAAAATCATTTCTAAATATAAATTGTTCTTGCAAACAAAATAATTACTAAATAATCTCTTAGTCTCAAACTAAAGGCAAGCCTCATTGATGTGAGCCGTCACATTTGACCTCTTGTGCAACTCGCTTCTGGTGTACAAAAGACGGCCTTGCTAGCTATGAGATGACATCGTCTAGTCGGCCTTTCCTTCGTTTGGCAACATTGATGTATACACCATTAGCATCGATGCAACATATGCAGTCCCCATCTCTTTCATTAAACAAAATGGTTACGACACCCGTATCCTCGATTTGCGTTTATTTGTCAATTTAGTCTCTTTCCTTAGAGTTGACCCCATTCATGTCTATTATTGTTGAACCATCAGAAAAATAACATTGTCTGAGCCAAACGTACTTCCTATTATTTTCCATGTTTTTTTAAATCTTATTTATGCACGATGAATACGTTTACGAGGACAATTAGAAGCGTGGTACATACATACAGAAGTTCAGTCTGTTACTTCTCAATGATTGGTGCTTCTCGATGGTTGTTTGAACATATATGTCATTTAAAAAACAGTAGAATTTCATCGAGAACGGCTGATCGGGACCTGTCCAACTCGTGCTGCTTTGCCACATCAATTCTCGAGTGTTTAATGCGTCTCTATCATAAGGGCGGGTCTTCTTAAAAAATCCATACGTACGTGTGAGCTCAATTCACATGCACTATCGGATCTGGTGAATTTCATATGAAGTCCGCTTGTTATAATGGGACGTGTGAATTAGATTCACATGCACGGAGAACATTCAAGAATTTATCCTCCTCTATTGCATTGCCTTACAATTTCTTTCCATGCAGTGTGCTGTTCAGCCAACCTACTTCAATTGGTCAAATATGTAAATGTAGCAATTAAATATACCCCATAGTACTTTCTTCACAGGTTTAAATGCCATTGAATATATAATTCATTCACTGCATTATTTGACTTGTAATATTTCTAATCCCCTTCAATTGGGTTTAGTATGCTAAATCAATGAGGGTCATGCGACACAGACATTCGGCTAACTTTAGACATCAATCGACAATCAGACACATTTATAATAGTAAGTATTGACAATTGAGAAATGACACGAATTGAAAGTACATTATTAGGTTGCATCTCACATCATTAAATTGACATCTTTTAAGAAGATGATTTCTTTTTAGGCCTTTATTCGAAATTTTTCCTTAATAATATTGGGTCACATCTCTTATCATTAAATTGGCATTATCATTTTTAATTTAATTTTCTTTTTGAATAATTATACTTATGGAATCTCTTTGTGGCTCATTATTCTTTTTCTTAAGGACATACTGCCAATAACTTAATCACAAGAGAACTCTGTATAATCATATTGTAAATTATGTTTGCACCTTTTATTGGTATATACATAGATGATTGACTCGTGATACATTCGTGATATATATTAAGTTCACATCTCTAGCTTTCAAGCTACTTGCCCACTAAACTAGTTCAACTTGTGTACTAGTCAACTTCCTAGTTTCAATGCCAAGTTAGAGCTTGATTGAGTTGTTTGACCTCACGTTTGCAAAGTAGATTTAAATAATCCACTCTAGTTCGATTTAAGTAAATGCATGAACAAGCTACATATGGTCGGTGGAGAACTATAAATTTGAAGCGTGAGACAATACTTTCAATTCTATTATTATAATTCTTTCAAGCATATAATTTTGTTCAAAAAAATTCTAGTGAATGCCGAAGAAAACTTTGGAATTTAAGGTAGGCAGCATGTTAAATAGTTTGTGAGATTGTGGAACTTAAGCATATATTAATCAGTGCTTTGATGTAATGGTTTAAATTTCTAGGACAATTAACAGCAATCTCACAAATTATACATAGGATTAAATTTAGAGGTTTAGAGTTCAAATCTTTTTTGTACCTTTTGTTTGCCTCCTTATAATTTTTTTTTATGTGTTAGTCTTAGGTCAAAATTCAATTTACATGTGAGGGAAAGCGTTAAAATATTTACATATTAAACAACACTTTAATCCAATAGATTAAATTCCTAGAATAGTTTGTTGTGATCCAACATAATTTTACTTGAGATCATGGGGAGTCCCTGGGTCATGTGTTGCACATATACATAAGTATATGCATAAATATATTCAAGTTTTATATTGGGTGGAACTTAAGTCAATTATTGATCGTTGATAAGTTGTCCCGTCAGGTTGAGTTTGAATTGTCATTAAATAATAGTCCTAGTACGAATTCAAACAAAGATAAGTTTCCAATGATTACTTGGAATGGTTTAGTTAGCATTAAATAATGAAAACGTACGAACTCCCACGACTTAAGTCAACTAACCCATATCATCTTATTAAGCAAAGGAATATGACACATATCATTCTCTCGATTTTTCTCATCCATTGCAATTGCATCTTCTTAAATGTTATTTCGGTCCTCTTAATTTTGGAATCGGCTCCTTTTCCTCTTAACCTTCACTATTAAACTCTATCTACCCTCAGTTCTGTCACTATCGAAAAATTTCACCTCGTTTAAACATCTGTCTTTGTAAAAATAAATGTATTTTAAATTCTATTTTCGAGTTTGTTAGTTGTATATAAAAATGAAAAATGCTGCAAAGTGTCTCTAGAATACTCATTAAACCTTATTTATGGGGTTCATATTTTTCTCGTAACAAACATGCAACTTAGCTAATTCTATTGAAAGTCATTGTTCTAAGAATTACAATATATTATATCATAGAATATATAAATATATATTAATTATATGAACTTATTTAATGTCAATAGGCTACAAGTAACCGATTCCGCTAGATTTTGGCATGTCTTTGATCCCACATCACTCGAATTTGATTTTTGCATTGGTAGATAAGTATAGCACAGCTTCAAGTAGCATCATGTGTTTTCAAATCGTCCGACCACTAATGAACTGCGACCAAAGAGAATAATATCATAGTCATAGCAAGCCCAATCTTGATTGCATGCTCTCAACACTAAGTAGCACTAATATTAACACGCAACACGACACGATATGACACGACATATCAACACGTCGTTTGTCAAAAAATAGAAAATTATGATATGTTGGGACATGTTATATATTAAATGTATATTTTTATATATACATGATAAATTATCATTTTAATGATTATTTTAATCAAATTAATTTAATTCAAATTCATAAATAAATAATAAAAAAGAGCCTATAATGAATTTACATTAAAAAAATTAATCCATCATTTGTTAATATTATCAATTGTTTCAATTTGACAAATTTAGCTTCATTCCAATTATCCATAAAACTTGGAACAAAAAAAAAACAAGCAATTTACATTTTGAACTCTCGTGTCAAAGTGTGTCGACAAGAAAAAAAAAAAAATTTTGGGGGTGAATTGTGTGTCATGGAAAGTGAGAGTTGGTAGATAAGAGCAAGTTAGTTTTTTTTCTTTCTCCATTTATTATTTTTAATTTTCTTACATATTTACATTTTGACTTTTTATTTATTGAAATTTTTTAAAGATTGACCTCGTGCGTGTCATAATCACATGTCAGAATTTTGAACTCACATGTCGAAATTCCCGAAATGTATATCAGAGAGTGTTGAGAGAGTTGATTATGTGTTAAATTTTTTAACACGTGTTGATTGAGTATCAAAGAATATTGAAGAGTGTTGGAAAGTGTCAGACACGACATGAAATCTCTTGAAGAGTGTTGGTGTAGAGTAGACCCGTCAAAAGGATAAGTTGGGTAGGATCGAAAATGGTTTGACCAAAACATATCTATTTTACTCACTTTGATCTGTTTTTTCATGCAATTCAAATTTAGTGACTTGACTTGACTTGTACTCATTCCATACATTATTTGATTCATATCATTAAAATACTTTCATTTCTAACCCAATCTAGCATAACTCATGCTGAAATTGTGGTGAGAGTGTGAAGTGAATAAGTGCAAGATCAAGCAAAGGCTAAAGAAAACAAGAGAAAATCTTAGAGGTGGATTAGGCTTAAATAACTAGTAAACTTATTTATGACAATTTAACACCCATATTATATTTGAACTCACTTATCACCTATTTTCTAAATATGACTAACTCATATATTAACTTAGTTCATCATGTATAAGTTACAAAATGGCTTTGTGACCCATTTTGATAAATCTACCTTAGCGATATTAAGGGTAAAGCGGGGAGGTTGGGTTTTAGATATATTTCTGATAGCACATCGTCCGAATCTAAACAACCGCCGCGGGTAGTTTATCAACTGTCATACCACGTCATTCACCATTTTCCCAATTACATCTTGTTTAACCATGGTCCATTATTAACTCAAGCTCAACCAGCAGTTAAAGTAATTACTTTTTTTTTTTTAGGCTAAGGTCACCAAAAATTTAATTCATGTTCACGGCTAGTTGCCTATAAATAAGATCCTTTCACCACCTTTCCGCTGCTTTCCTCAAATGTAGGATTCACTCCCCCCACGAAACTCTCTCCAAAAAGCAAAAACAAAAGAAAACAAGGTGCAGAGAATCAGCACAGCAGCAGTGTCAACCTCACTCGTCCGCCCCCGCGCCGTTCGCGTACGCGCCGCCCCAACACGTCCGCCTTGGTAATGGCGGAGGGGCTTCTTTAAATAACACTCCTCAATAACTCTCTCTCTCTCTCTCTCTCCGCGTCTCTGCCGCTCTCTGTCTATCTCTGCATCATCAAGAAACAAAGAAAGAAAAATGAGGAAAAATCTGAGTGACCGGGGCGGTTGAATCCTGTTCTCGTTAGAACTGAAATCAAGAAAACAGAGTGTTTGCGAATGAAGGAACATGGGGGAGGCTACGTCAATCTGTGTGGGTGGAGATTTTTGAAGTTGCCCCTCATTATTTTTATTTTTATTTTTGTTTCTTTTATTGCTGGTAACAGAAGAAAGCTGAGACGAAACCAACCAAGAGACGCCAAAGAGGTGTAGCGAAGGAACGTGATTTAAAATAAAGCTTGACCCTGTTTTTATTATGGAAGCTTGGTAACAAGAACCGTCCAAGAATTCTCTAATATTATTGACCTCCGAGCGCACATGGCTTCTTGGGCTTCCCCTCCCTCTGCTTTCATTGTTTTTTCCCCTCCTCTTCTGGTTTTCTTTTTTCCCCTCACATGCTCTCCTCCTCCTTCCATCTCTCTCTCTCTCTAAAAGTTCATTGCTCCGCTCATAATTTTAGTTATTCATTTTCGATGCATTTGATTATTCTTGAACTGGGCACGTTTCAGATCTAAGGTGCAAGGCTTTTTCGCTGATTCCAACCTCAATTCTCACTTGGGAGGCGGTTTCTTTGGCGGAAGGCTCAAACTCCATTGCGGAAAGGTCCGCTTCTTGATACGCTTTCCTGCTGCATTCTGTCATTTTCTCATTTCTGAATTTTGGGGAGCAAGTCATGATGCTGAATCAAGCAATGATGGAGCCGGTTGGTGAGTAGTGACCCATTTGACTTTTGCCCATCTTTTCAGTCGTTTGGCAGATCAATGTCAGCTTGATTTCGCCCTCTCTTTGTCAATTTGCATGATCTGGTTTAAGTTCGTTACTTGTCAATGAATTTGCTCAGCATATTGCTTCTGTCAGTATCTTCCTTTAGTCAGCATAAGGGATGGGATCAAAAGATGAATTCCTTTTCAAGCCGTGTCTAAACAAGATTACTCTTCTGTTGGTGTAAAAATTACATAACGTGCTTCCTCGTTTATTTTCCCAGGCACAAGTCTGATTTTGCTCGAACAGGCCATATTTGACAATCTGTTTGTGTCATTATTGAAATCCAAATAACATCTGTAGCTCAGTCATCAAGTAATAACAGACAAGGCATCTGGTGTTGGTGCCGGTATCCTTCATCACTGTAGTTCCGGGAAACTTTTTAGATATAACCAATATATATTCCTTGCCTGATATGCTGCCATGAAGAGAACGGAAGAAAATTATGAACAGGGTTTGCCTTCAAAAAAATTGTGGATTGGGTCTCATTTGATTTTACAGATTCCTACTGTGCATCATGTGAAGCAGTCCTACGGCAATGCTTTTCTCAAGGAAATTTGGCTGTGTATCGGGAGCTTCAGTACTGGATAATTCTATCTATTCATCCAGGGGTTCTCAATGAGAATGTTCAGACAGAAGAGACTATGTCGGGCTCTAAGCTTTTCTAAGTAGGATAAAATGACATGCTTTTTATCCCACAATGAGGAAACAGAAGCTTTTATAGTGTTCACCACCTTGTCACGCATGAATTTGTCTTGGACCTTGGAGTAGATACGTGAAGGTTGATATTAGGACTGGGAGAGCTATTGTCAAATATAAGATACCAGTTTTGAACTAAGATTAGTTCTGCATAATGTTCTCTTTTTGTATTTTCCTATCAGAATGTAACATAGTTTCCTTTAGTTTTTTGCTATTCTAGAGCCAAATTCGTACCTTATATTTTTCAACTCATGCTTGTCTTGCAGGTCAATTGACCCTTCTTTGCCCCTTACCCTGGTTTTAAATTTATTCAACAATATTGCTCATCATCGACCTAGTTAAATGTAAGAGCTGCATTGAACTATATGCATAGACTGAAGCAAGGTATTCAAGCTCAAATGTCGGTGACATTTTGAACTCACACGTGAAGAGCCATGATGGTGTGTGAGATGGAAAAAGATCCTATTGAAGATATGGACATCGAAGCTCTGCCTTCGATGTGGCCTGAAGATATTGATAATGATGCTGGAAAGCAGTTCAACATCGAAAATCCTGGAGGGGATGAAGATATGTTGAAGGAGGTCACGATTCCAGAGGAGCCGAACATAGTTGATATTAAGCGGCTTTTAGAGCTAACCAACTATACAGACCAGGGCGCTTCTCAGTTGGCGTACCTTGTAAAGCACTGGGAGTACAGGCAGGCCAATGCAGTACGCCTTCTAAAAGAGGAACTTGACATCCTGAGCAGACAGAGGCAGGAGGTTGAGCTGAAGAAATTGGAGATACTTGAGGAGCATCGTTTTGAGGCAGAACGATATGGTGGTGACAAGCGCCCGATATCTATACTTGATGATGCCTTTGATATTTGGCAAGATGTTCCTCGAAGGAAAAGTGATGTAGTTATCCAAAATAAGAGGGTTGAGATTGATGCTGAGTATGATACTGTCATTTACTGGAAGCAGCGCGCCATGCACTTAGAGAAATTGTTGGAGGCGAGTATCCACAGAGAGCAGGCGCTCATGGAAAAATTGCAGGAAAGCATAAACAATCTGGAAAAGCAGTCCTCTCCTGTGGAAGAGCTGTCTCAGATCCTAAATAGAGCTGACAACTTTTTGCATTTTATACTTCAGAATGCACCTGTTGTGATTGGACACCAGGTGAGAAAAAAATTGCTTCTGCTTCATGACTCACAAAGATGCCTTTGCGCTGGAATTGTGCTACATCATCAGGCTAGAGTTTGTTTCCTGTTTTGCTAGGCAAAGAATACAAGCACCAAGAGCGCATGGGTTATATTTGAATTATATTACATCCTCAAGTAGATTGTTCACAGAAGCTAGTAGTGTTAGCCATGAATACTTACAGCTAGAGTAGTAGCTGTGTAGTTTTGTATCCCCATTCTTTAACCAAGCTGGCATATTTCTTCAGTGCATTTTAGGAATGGACTGGTGCTTGTTTAACTAAATGTAGCATGAAAATATGCACGAGTGATGAAGAGATATCTTACACCCACATATATGCAAGGAGAAAGAATATCAAGATCTCACATTCCACAAAAACCTGAGACTGTTTTATCTTTTTAAGATTGGTCAATCTGTAAAGAAGTTTAGTGTATTCTGCTTGTTTTGCTTCCATTTTTTTTCCGTTAACTTCAGTTGGTTACTCAGGAAGGATGTTCCAGGATACTAAACCTCTGTCTCTGCTTTGCCTTTCTTTCCAGGACAAAGAGCTGCGATATCGCTTCATCTACAATCCTTATCCTACTTTGAATGAGGAGGTGAGATCATTTCAATGAAGTTACTTATTTCATTAAATTTTAGCAATTTCTCTCTTTGCAAGTATCTGGTATCGGTTAATCTATATGACTGACTAGTCAAGAATTAAGTACTTGCAAAGAGAGATGTATCATTTCATTTAATTGATTTCCAAAGAGCAAACAAGAAGTCTCAAGTTGTCAGATGTATTCCAGGACGTTATAGGGAAAACAGACATCGATATCTTCACTGGTGCTGGTGTGAAGGAGTCTCAAGAATTTAAGAGGGAAGTGCTGGAGAAAGGTTTACCTGCAAAGAGAGAAATCACATTTGATACAGAATTATTTGGTGCAAAGACGTTTCTGATACACGTCGCACCTGTCTTTAGCAAGACTGGGGAAACAATTGGAATTAACTACATGGGAATGGATGTCACTGATCAGGTGAGTTAGGTAGGGTTTTCTCATTGATTTATAATAGGTCTTTTTACAATCAATAGGAAATGGTGAGAGTGCTTCTGATTTTTTGTTAGGTAAGAATAAGAGAGAAAATGGCAAAACTTCGAGAAGAGATGGCGGTACGGAATGCCAAGGAAACTGAGATGAATAAAACCATGTATATAACAGGTTAACTTACTTTATTCACTTCTGATTGTTTCAGGCGGTTTTAAATAGCTTCGGCATTATCCATGTTCCAATACTTATGAACCCTTTAATCTTGCAGAGGAGACGATGCGAGCGAAACAAATGCTAGCAACAATGTCACATGAGATAAGGTCTCCCGTCGCTGGGGTTGTTAGCATCGCCGAGATTCTTGCACAAACTAGACTTGATCATGAGCAGCGGCAATTGTTAGATGTCATGCTTTCTTCGGGAGATTTGGTCCTTCAACTCATAAATGACATTCTTGACCTTTCGAAGGTTGAGTCAGGTATGGCATCAATCTTGTATATGTAAAAGTCAGACTTTCCTCCTCATAGCTGAAAGAAGCCATACGAACATGTTCCATTCATTCTTGTATAGGGGTAATGAAGCTGGAAGCTACAAAATTCCGGCCGAGGGAGGTAGTAAAGCACGTGCTGCAGACTGCTGCGGCATCATTACGGAAGATATTAACATTGGAAGGACATGTAGCAGATGATGTTCCTATTGAGGTCAGTCTGAAAATCATAATATATTTTCTTCCTCCATTCTGTTTCTCTCTTGCTTATGTTTGGATGCTAGATCTCTCCTGACACTTCACATAATTTGTTTATTTCTGCTTGACCATAATCTAAGTTCTTCGGTCCTATTTAACTTGTCCAATAGGTGAAATCTGTCATTTGATTCTTTTCATACCATATCAATGTGGGTTATCATTTCTGGATGCTAGATGAGATGTTCGTTGAAGTCATTGTGATGGTTCAGTTGATGGTTGCATTTTTTTTTCTTAAACTAATGTTGCTGAAGAATGGGGTCATCACTAATTCATACTGGCTGTCAAATTGATTAATCCAAGTATTCTCCAACTTTTTCAGGTCATCGGAGATGTTCTAAGAATTAGACAAATTCTCACCAACTTGATCAGGTACCAGTTGTACTGTCTTGCTACTGTTATTCTAGATAGGTAGCTCTATTTTTCTGGTAAAAGCAATATTATGTAAATAGTGTGAAGGCCTAGAGGAAATGTAGGTTA
Organism: Eucalyptus virginea; assembly: GCA_014182375.1. Classification (NCBI taxonomy): domain Eukaryota; kingdom Viridiplantae; phylum Streptophyta; class Magnoliopsida; order Myrtales; family Myrtaceae; genus Eucalyptus; species Eucalyptus virginea. The sequence goes on along the minus strand of CM024516.1, from coordinate 59,245,328 downwards.
GAGAGGTGGATTACCAATCATTCTAGCATACTGTCAAGGCATTTTTTCTTGTTAAGCATTTTCCTGAAGTTCCATCTCCCATGACTGCATATCTAAAGAAACTTCTCGAAGGCAGTGAGCTCTTTCAGCTTAATTTTTGTGCTCGGCATGTTGTATCCCTATTATATTTCAGCACTCATGATAGATTTGATGATTGGGAGACAAGTTCCAGAGAGTCACATGCCAAGCAGCACATGTTGATATGATTCATTAAATATTCAGAGCTCAATCCTGTACATTGTATCTGAAGAAGATTTCGCTTAGCACGCATTCAAAGAAATGACTTGGTTAGAAGGGAGGTGCGACTGCCATGTGAAAAATGGGATGATCCCAGTAAACTAGGAGATGATGTCAAAGACTTTGATTTTAATATGTGCTGCATAGATGCTTAAAATAAATATAGTTTATGCAATTTATAGTGACCTTACACTTTCCATTATCTGCTACAGCAATGCCATCAAATTTACACATGAAGGGAAGGTTGGCATAAATCTATATGTGGTTCCAGAACCATCTGTCGAGAAAACAGAAGAATGTCCTCAGAAGTTGCAAGCAGATCAGTCAACCCCACGGGAGAACAGGGGGAAGGAAGAGAAAAGTTCTTTAGTGTGTCAAGCAAGTTGTGACCAACAACCTGTTCAAGTGAAGAGTCAGAATGGCCATTTATGCCAAAATCATGCTCTGCATGATAAAACTCGAATCATGTGTGAAAGCGAAGCATCTGCAGATAGAGATAAGGTGGAAGAGCACACCCCCGAGATGACAGTATGGATCTGCTGTGATGTGTATGACACAGGAATTGGAATCCCAGGTTCCTGTTGAGCTGATTTATATTTCTAGCTTCTGTTATTATCAAATGCTTCAGGAATATCACTGATGTTCCATTTTATTCCTTTAACAAGTAATGCTGATCATAGCCTCTATTATCATCTAACAGAGAATGCTTTGCCTACTTTATTTAAAGAGTACATGCAAGTCAGTGCTGATCATGCTCGAAAGTATGGTGGGACGGGACTTGGCCTAGCCATATGCAAACAACTGGTGAGTCCCTGAGCTATGCTTTTTTTTTTTTTTTTTTTTTTTTTTAAATTGACTTTTGTGAAGATCCACAACTTGCTACAGAACAAAGAAAAACAGCTATCCCTGGTTTCTGCTTTTAGAAAATATAAAACGTTTACCTTTCTGTCTGATGGAGAACCTCTAAAGGTATTTCAATCACTCCTTTTCATGAATTGCAACCAGTTACTGAGTAATATCTTCTAGCTAAATACCGGATTTCACTCAAATCTTGAGTTCAATCCCTCTTGCTACCGCTAGCTCCATAAGACCTCCCTCACAGGTTTCTTTGCATTTGCACAGGTTGAGTTAATGGGAGGCCGTCTCACTGTGTCTAGTCGGGAGCACGTCGGATCTACATTCACATTTGTGCTACCTTACAAGATCTCGCCAATATGTGATAACTCCGATGATTCCGACGATCTTGCAATTATGGCTAATCATGATTCTGCAGTTGATGACATCACCGATGGCTTTTTCCAATTCCAGCCACGCACTCTGGGTTCTCTCTTCTCCTCAAATGGTTCCAGCAGGACACAGAAACTATCATCACATAATGCTGGATACACTAGTATAAATAAGCTCAATCGGGTTGCAGAGGATTCTTATGCATTTCCAACTAACAACCTCCGACTTAAAGAGTTAGCTTCACCTGAGGATGCCTGTTCTGCAGTTGATGCTGCTGAGACCTCGTCAGAAACAGCATGCTCGGTAAGTCCCAGTGTGCATTATGAGTGCAAGGTTGATGTGAAGAACGGCAAAGTGAATCAACAGGGTACAGAATGTAGATCACAAATTTCAAGCTCAAATGTGTCTTGTCTTGAAGTGGAAAAAGGACAAGTAGATAAGCTTACCATAAGTGAACTCCCAAGGTCATGTCCTGAGTTGGAGAAATCTTGTGCAAGTTCAGAGAGCACGTCCAGCAGCATCGTGGAAGAACCAAAACCCAAACCAAAGCCTAAGATCCTTCTGGTGGAAGATAATAAGATCAATGTCATGGTGACCCAATCCATGATGAAGCAACTAGGTCATAGTATGGATGTTGTGAACAACGGAGTCGAAGCTGTGCATGCTGTTCAGCGAAGTACTTATGATCTCATTCTGATGGTAATACACAGATACTTGAACCTACCTTTTCTTTTGTGGCGTTAGCTTTCTACTGATGTTCATAACTTCTACTCATTTTCATTTCTGTGCTAAGACAAAAACATGCTCAGCTGATCACTTGGCATTCTGTATTTTGCCTACATGCAATCTACATTAGCTTTCTATTGCATCTCAACTTTTCCTGCTTATTCATAAAATGAGTCCATAACATGTCACTTGGTACTTGTTTTGTGATTTTGATCATGTCCTGGCAAATTCATACTTCTTTTTCAGGATGTCTGCATGCCTGTCATGAATGGCCTTCAAGCAACCAGAATAATCCGATCCTTTGAGGAGATGGGAAACTGGGATGCTGCAGTAAATGCTGGGATAGAGCTAGTCTCTTCAGACTTATCATGCAATGGTCACAGTTCTACAGAATCAAAAGAACGAGTTCCCATTATTGCGGTTAGCACTTGCATCAGAGTTGCACTCGCGTATTTTATTAGTGTCCTCCTGCTTTCCCTTTATATGATGCTTAATAATAGTGATATCAAAGCTCATCTAGTTAATACTCTTTTAATGGTTCCAGTTAGAGGCATCAACTTGACTTAACTGCTAAAATGAGAGTTGATGAGCCCGCGAAAATCCTTCAATGATTTCTTGTGAAAAACTAGCTGAAAGTCTGCTGTCTAAAGCGACAGATTGTATAAGTTAAGAGAACATAACCAGTTCAGTACCAGATAACAGTATATCAAAGATATAGTGCAATTTGGGTTGATTTTGCTTGCTTCGCTGATTATGCAACTTTTTTTACATTGGCAGATGACAGCGAATGCATTGTCAGAGAGCGCAGATGAGTGTTTTGCAAATGGTATGGACTCATTTGTGTCAAAACCTGTCACTTTTCAGAAACTAAAACAGTGTCTCGAGCAGTACTTGATGTAATTCCCCTGTATAGTATCCCTCTGAATGTATGACTCACATGTAGGAAAGTTTTGTAATCAATGTAAATTATTCCTCGGCCAATTGTAGAGTAGAATCATTCCTTTCTTCTTTTTTTCCCATTCCAAGAAAGATGGACAAGGGAACACATAGAACCATAAGTCCCATACTAGTCCATAATGAAGCCGGAGCATAGTGATTTTGCAGTACACCTGAGAGAGAGAGAGAGAGAGAGAGAGAGAGAGAGAGAGAGAGAGAGGGGACAAAAATCTTTATTGATCATGGTGAACCAATATACTTTGTTGATCATGGTGAGCCAATATAATCTCTAGGAGCAGCATCGATAAACTTTCCTAGAAAAGGGTTTTGTATCCATCTTCCTCGAAGAACAGATAAGCATGCATTTTCTCCACTGGTTCATCAAATTGCGTTTGCACTGTGCAGCCCACTAGAGGATATTCCCACTATAAATGCCAAAACCAAAACATGCATAGGTTTGAGGAAGAAGTAGAGGGTTCTCACGTAAATCGGAAGTGAAATATACCTGTTTCAACCTTCAAGTTACTGGAATTGATTCAAGGATATTAGCACTGAACAAAGAGAATATCAAAATTTCTACATAAGACTAGATTTTGACAATATGATGAGACAAAGATGGCCTCTTCTAATTAACTATAGTGGGAAAACTGCTATTCAAGCAGGAGTTACTACGAGAAACACTAGCCATCTCCGCAATACTCTACAACGTTCCACACTCGGGGAAGGCTTTCAAGTAAAATTTCTTTCCTTTTCTTGATCAAGAAATTTTTCTCCCACATGATTATCCTTCATTCATCTCTCAAGGCAGTGTCCTATCCACATCCAATGAAGCATTCCTAGTGCTCCACATTGCAACCGTAAAGCTCAACAATCAATACTGTCATCCAGTACTTCGTTCCTCATTACTTGAAAGGTATAAAAAAGACAAAATAAGAGAGAAGTGATGGTGGAAAAATCACAAGGGTGGTGCATATTAAGTACTTATCCATATTCATATTGGTGAGAAGCACAGGCATTTCCAGACACTTGAAGTGAAAATTGTTCGATTTTTTAGCCAATTGGTACTTCAACCCTTGAAAAGCTTAACACCCTCATGCATAACTTTTGACAAGTCCTCCATCATGACAGTTAGCTGTTTATCCTAAAGTAAGACGAGACTATAATCAAATTGAAAGAGTTAGATGCTGCAGACGCGAGGATACGTTAGAACCTGCTACTTCTTAACACATTCATCTTTAACTACTGTAGTCTGAGTTGCCTTGCACAGCCTGTTTTAGGATAGGATGTCTGATTAGTCAGAGTAGGTGCACTATTAATTTCTATATGATGTATAGACACATTTTTTTTTCTCCATGTTCGTGAAGTTTTGTCCCTTCAAAGCTTCTTAGGCCAAAAGGATCTATGAACTGCATCAAAGGCTAACGAGAAATGCGAGTGTTGTACTTAATTAGTACATCCATGATGGGGTGCGATGAGAATGCATCGTTTTGACTTGATATGCTATGGTGGAAAGACACTATTTGAAAGGGTGTGAGGGAGTCATATAAAAGACTCCTGAAGACAACCGTTGAAAAGGGTGGGCAGAATGTACGCTTAGAAATTCCTCTTCTTTTCTCGTCCCCTTTCCATCAAATAAAAAGAAGGCGTTCCATTTCTCCTTTACAAGAATAATTGGTATTTACGCTGTGAAAATCGGATGTTTTCCTTGTGACTACATTTAGACCAATGTGAAGTAATATTGTTTGTGATTTATCCTCAATTCAACGTTCGTTCCTAAGTATATTGTTAACTGTGCATCGGAAACAAGTAAGTTGTCTTCCACCGACTTTCTTCCTACATTGGTATCAGAGTCCGATTGTGATTTATGCCTTATTTTTCATTGAATTTTCTCGTTTACCATTTCATATCGAGATCAAGAGAATGAAATATACACTATTTGGATGTTTATTGCTCGGAATTGCAATCTAAATCGACGAAAACGAACCGAAGCGAAGAACGGGTTCGGGGCCGCGTACACCCATACGGTTTTGGCCATTTTTAAGAATATTTTTTCAGCCAAAATTAATTTTCAAATATACAGGATGAAAGTACTCGTCGAGATGAGTTTGACGATAGGTCGAGCACTGCTGGAGGACAGCGGATGCGCCCACATGTGCGGCCAGAAGTCGCTGTGCGTGGGTGCCACATGCCTGACATGCTGGGCATGCTAGCGTGTGAGCATCATGTGTGCGTCGGCGAATCGACGCGTGCTGATGTCATCGATGACGTTACCATCGGCGGCAGTTGGCCGGCCGATGACCCGACCCGAGGCTTGACCCATGACCTGACCCAACCCGGACTCGACCCGACCGTTGACCGCTTAGACTGGCCAGGATCCTTTGAGGATTGCTGGCACGTGCACCACACGTGCCATGCACTCAGGTGGCATGTGTGGGTGTGTGAGAGCTTTGATTGGATCGTGGTCGGCGGCGTTTGGTTTGTATGGATGTGCTCTATACTGTGGTATAATTATTTTTATTTTTGATTTTTTTAAAGGTATAAAAATGTGTAGGGAACCCTAAGTACGCGCATTTTTGGGGTTTAAATGTATTGTTTAATCTTTTTGGCCTGTATTTTCTTGTGGTTTTGGAAATATAATAGCTTGCCTATATGAAAATGGTATTATATATATTGTATAGAGCTTGATTCGATGATAGCATACATATAGTTTAATATATTTACAATTTTCTAGTTCCAAGAAAATTCAAATAATGGTAGAAAATCCTTATTTTTCCATTACATGTTAGAATTGCGGTTTTGATTGTAGTTGCAGCATGATTGTTATGATTGTTTTTTGTACGTTGGTTCACATCATGCTATACTTTTGTGTTAATGGAAAAATGTAAAAATTACATGAAGTCATGTAATTATTTTTTCAAGTAAGAGTTTGTAGGTTGGTAGAATTTGAAGGAGTTTTCACATAGAACTTAAAATTTGCGCAAATAAAATAACTAATGATAATAGAACAATCGTATATAGGAGCTGATTGGGAACATAATGAACTTTCATTTATGTGACTTTTGTTGAATTATCATTAATTTAGTTTGTCTTTGTTGCAAATTAAATATATATGTTACTCTGAAAATCGTGCTAATATTGATTCTGCGTTTATTATGTCAATGTGTTATAGCAATTGATTATGATTTTGGCATCCAAAATTATTGTGGCTGACCTCAATAAGGGTGAGAAGTTGAATAGTGACAATTATAATATTTGGCATCGAAAGGGTATACATCCTAGAGAAGCAAGAGGTTTTGGAAACCCTCAACCACACCATAAATGAACCTGAGTATGAAACTTCAGCTCAACACAAGAGAGATCTAGAAGCTTATCAAGCTTGGAAGAAGAAAAATAGCATTGCACGTATCATGTTGCTAAGCTATATGCAAGATGATCTCATGTGTGAGTTTGAAAGTTATGATAAAGCTCAAACAATATGGATTGCCTTGAAAAATAAGTTTGGGGTACATCCGTCACTAAGTTGAGGAGACTCACCATCAAATTCGACACATACTGAAAGCACCCAAATGTAACGATGATGCAACATCTTTAGAAGATGTCAACATGATTCGTGAGCTGAAGTCGGCAGGTTACTCCCTAACTGATGAACAATAAGTTCGGGCTATTATAAGGTCTCTTCTTGATAATTGGGAACATATGAAGATCAACATAACACACAATGAGAATATTGTCACTTTTGATAATATAGCGCGTCATTTGGAATTAGATGATGGGCGCTTAGAGGTTGCAAGATCATCTATTCATGCTTATGTTGCTAAATCGAGTTCGCGCAAAGTTTCGGGTTTAAAATGCGAAAGGAATTATCAATTCAACAACAAAAGGATGAAAACTAATTAGGCACCTAAGAGGGCTAAGATCTTCCGACGCAAAAAGCGTAGTGGGAAGAATGATAAGGCCAAGATGAAGTGTTACAATTGTGGCAAGATGGGTCACTTTGCTCATGAATGCATTGAGCTGAAAGAGATACTCTATTACTCAATTACTTTAAATAATGCTTTTGTTTCTAGCACTGTAATATATGCTGAATCTCATCTAATGTGGACTGTAGATTCAGGAGTAACAGATCACGTAGCTAGAGACTGAGAAGCATTTGTGCAGTATCGTCGAATACAGCCTGGACGAAGATAGATATATGCTGGGAATAACTTAAGAATTGAAGTAAAGGGTATCGGCAGATGTAAATTAATTTTACGTGGTAGTCGAAGCCTATTCCTACATGATGTTCTCTATGCTCCAGATATTTGATGAAACTTGGTCTCCATAGTTGTTATTCTTAGCCTAGGTTATGTATTGAATTTCCATGGTGATTGTGTTGACATTTAATTTGGAACAGTTTATTATGATTCAGGTCATGTATTGAATATTTTTAGAATGTTAGACATTGACTATGATTAGTACAATGTTAATATCGGTGATTATTTTTCTTTAATTGTATCTTCTAGTAATATTGAGATTGATGTAAGTAGTTGGCATGCTAGATTAGGTCATATTGGGTTACAAAAAATGCAAATATTAGTTAGAGAAGGCCTTTTAGGGTCACTCATTAATATTAATCTACCGGTATGTGAACATTGTCTAGCGAGAAAAATAACTAGAAAATCATTCAGTAAAGGGACTAGAGCCAAATTTCCATTACAACTCATATATTCTGACATTTGTGATCATTTGAATATGAGGGCGAGGCATAGAGCCTCATATTTCATCACTTTCATAGATGATTTCACGCGTTTTGGTTATGTCTTTCTGATCTCCCATAAGTCAGAAGTATTAAACCGCTTTAGACGATATATAACGATGGTAGAGAATTAGTTGAACAAAACAATAAATGCATTGAGAACCGATCGTGGACGTGAGTATCTATCGGAGTAATTCAAGACTCTTTGTGATGAAAAGGGAATTGAAAAAGGGAATTGTATAACAATTGACTATTCCTGATACTCTATAATAAAATGGGGTAGCTGAGAGAAGGAATATAACTTTATTAAAAATGGTTAGGTCTATGATGGCGTAAGCAAATTTACCTATCTCCTATTGGGGAGATGCGTTATTGACTATTGCCTATGTACTTAACTGAGTGTTCTCAAAATCGGTCACTTCCACCCCTTATGAATTGTGGACTGGTAGGAAACCAAACTTAAGTATTCTATGTCCATGGGGATGTGCAGCTTATGTTTATGATTCTTCCCATAAATATGACAAATTAGGTCATAGAGGGAAAAACTGTATATTTATAAAATATTCTGAACACTCCAAAGGGTGTAGGTGAATAAGCTGATGGAAGTATGACCAAAATGAAGTCACAAGATGTCACGTTCTTGAAGAACGATTTTCTTAGTAGATGTGAGACTGATAAGGACTTCCAATTATATGAAATGAAAGATTCTAATAACACACCTATTAATGTTATAGAGGGAAATGAAGATTTACCTCAACATACAAAACCTAGTGGGAGTGTTGCATCGTCCGGTTTCAAGTGAAATTTAGTTACGTAAAAGTAATTATAAAAGTATTCCTCACCTTCATTTTGATTGAAGGGGAAGTATTTATGGTTGCTCAGAAAGACGATGTCGAGTTTGAGATTGTTCAAAGGGCTCTCTCATCCTTTGATAAGGAATAATTGAGAAAATTTTTGGAAAATAAGATGGAGTCAATGAGGGCAAATCACATCTGGAAATAGGTTGATCTACCACTCAATCGCAAGGCCATTGGAAACAAATGAGTTTTTAAGATTAAGCGAAGGGCGGATGGATCAACTAAAAAGTATAAGACTTATCTTATGGTGAAAGGTTATATTTAATAAGAGGGTATAGATTATGAGGAAACATTTTCACCAGTTGTAAGGTTTGCCTCAATACGCCTTATTCTAACCATCGTTGTACATTTGGACCTTGAATTACATCAAATGAATGTAAATATGGCATTTTTCAATGCAGAACTAGATGGATATATCTATATGAAGTAGCCAATATGTTTCATAGCTAAAGGTCAAGAGCATCAAGTTTGCAAGTTTCATCGCTCAATATATGGCCTTAAGCAATCATTTATACAATAGTATCTTTGTTTTCATCGAGCCATAACAACTTTTGGTTTCACGATGATCGAAGAAGATCATTGTGTATATGTCAAGCGATTCGAAAATAAATTTGTGATTTTATCACTTTATGTGGACGATATTCTATTGGTTGGCAATGATAAGGTTTTGGAATGAAGGACATAGGAGAAGCTGCTTAAATATTAGAAGTTAAGATTGAAAGAGATTGATGAAGGAAACACCTTACTTTATCACAAGAGTTTTATATAATGAAGATTCTTAAACGTTCCAATATGCAATACTATAATCCCATTGATACCCCTATCATGTAAGATGAAGGCTTAAGTACTAAAATGTGTCAGAAGACTCCAGAATAAAATAAAAATTATTTATTATGCCAATACGGTCGAAAGTTTGATGTATGTTATGATGTGTACTTGACCCAACATATGTTATGCCGTGGGATTGATGAGCCGATATTAATCAAATTTCAGTCAAGTACACTGGAAAGCAGTGAAGAGGATCTTGAAATACTTAAAAAGGCACTATAGACTATCGACTTTGTTACTAATGGAATGATTTACGTCTATTAGGCTATTTAGATGCTGATTAGGGTGGAGACCTAGATGAGCGTAAATCGACTTCTGAATATGTGTTCTTGCTCAATGGAGGTGCAATTTCTTGGAATAACAACATACATGCACGGTCTTATCTACAATGGAGGCAGAATTTATTACATGTTCTGCCGCAGTGCAAGAAGTAGTATGGCTAAAACGTTTCTTGGAAAATTTAGCCATTGTCATTGAGGTTCCAAAACCGGTGACAGTTTATTGCGATAATTAAGCAGCCATTACCTATGTAAAAGATCCCAAATATCATTGAAGGACGGAGCACATTGACATAAAGAACAACTTCATAAAAGAAAGAAATGATCATACAATACATTTCAACCAATAGAATGGTTGCTGATCCATTTATGAAAGCTACTCCTAGAGATGTATTCTTGACCCACAGGATGTTATTAGGATTACGCAAAATTTTATATGTGTTATTGTAGAGAATCATTGGTTTATGTATATGTGGACATATGTATTGTACTTATTTGTTTATAAGTGACTTTGTTGTTTATCAATAAATACAAATCCATTATGAGACTAGCACATACATACATATATTATTGAAAAGTATATCAACATGCAATGATTGACTCATTCACACGAGCAATCACCTCAAGTGCTATAGTTAGCATGTTAAGATAAGACGTTATGTATAAATAAATGCTGAAGAGCAAATTTAGTACATAAAATAATATGTCGCCTTGATTGGAGTCAAGATGAGATCTTTGATTTGTTTTTTTAATAAGACCGAACATGATAGTCCCACAATCATGTATGTGTCACGGGCCGAAAGATGGACGACCCGAGAGGTTCCCCAAGGTCGACCCCGACTCGCTCGTGGACCTCCTGCTGTCACTTGGATTCCCACCAAGCCTTCTCCCCGAATTGCAAGGGCGGGCAAAGCTGTCATTAAGCTAGATTACGGGAGTCTGTTCCTTTATTTATGTCGGTAGATGGTAGACGGTACTTATGTCGGTGGTTGAGGCGGTGCGATCTCGTCCGCCGATAGACTTCTAAATCAATGGATGTAATCCGAGGCCCTCAACTATAAAAAGGGGTGTCCTCCTTCAGTTGTAATCAATCCACTACTTCCGCAATACAAAGCAAGTCTTCTTTCCAGAGCTCCTCTCTCTAGAATCTTTATCTCTCTACGATCCGGGTAAGGCGAGCGAGTGAGCGTTTCGACCGAGTAAGGCTTGGCTTAGGTGCTTGACGATCCATTCCGATCCTAAGTGCCCGAGTCGCCGCACGGTCACGATCCCAATCGATCGGCCCATGACAAGTGGTATCAGAGCTAAAGAGAGATCGTTTCCAAGAGATTGAGGAGCGCCAACTGTTCGAGAGAATGTCAAGCCATGATGCGGCTATAGTTGGAGAGTCTGCGCCAGGCATAGACACGCGCAGCAAAACAAAGAAAAGAGATCACTCGGTGGATCTTTGCGGCTTCGTTTGATGAGAAGATCGGCAAGGTCCGGAGTGCCGTGCTCGAACTCATGGAAGGTCTTGACGACGTGCGAGACCGGATCATGGAGGTTGAGGGCTCGCTCCGCGAAGACTTTACGACCGGTATCAACCAAGCCACGGCTCCACTATTCGACAAGGACGAAGCTCTCGAAGCATCGATCGATGGTTTGAACGAGCGCGTCAAATAATCGAAGAGGTAAGCCCGTGTAGGGAAGAGGTTGAAGCCATGAAGGTGGAGATCCAAGAGCTCAAAACCGAGCTCGCCCTATGCAAACTCAGCATCACGAACGGTGCTGTGTCTACCCAAGCGGTGCCCAAGATTGAGGTGCCAAAGCCAAAAGAGTTTAAAGGCAACCGGTCCGCGCAAGACGTGGACAACTTCGTGTGGAGCATGGAGCAATACTTTGGCGCCGTCAACATCCGAGACGAGTCGACCAAGGTACGAACCGCTTCCATGTTCCTGTCTGACACGGCAATGCTGTGGTGGCGTAATAGGTGCCACGAGACTCAACGCGGCGCTGATCCTGTGAACACATGGGACGACTTCGTGCGAGAGTTCCGGGACTACTTTTTCCCGAGTTCGCTCGGCAAGAGGCCCGTAGCAAGCTCCATCGCCTCGAGCAAGAGGCGCGATCCGAGAGTACGTGAGGGAGTTCACGGAGCTCAAACTCCAGTTCGTAACCTAAGCGAAGAGGAGGCTTTCGGAGCATTCATGGATGGACTGAAGCCATGGGCACGGCTCGAGTTGAAGCGGCGGGACGTGAGTGGTCTTGCGCGTGCGCCGAGCGTGGCCGAGTCGCTCGTCGACCTTACCGAACCGAACCAAGGAGTCGACCAAGGGATTGGAGGTCGGATCGACCTTGCGAGGATGAAGCACGAAGCACTCCCCGAGGCGCGCCCGATCAAAGGCGGCCGAGCCAAAGCGTGGGGGGAAGGAACTTCCAAGCCATCCTTCCAAAGGGGTCGACCACCGACGGACTACGCAAGTAGGTTTGATCAACCCCCACCTTCTCCTTGTTTCATTTGCCAAGGTCCGCACCGGACCCAAAAGTGCCCGAAGAAGGGACGAATCAATGCCCTCCTTGCCATTGAGGAAGAAAAGGAGGAGATCAAAGAAGACAAACGGCAGATCCGGATCGGAGCTGTGAAGATGATCAACTCGGTCCAAGCTCGATCGCCGACCAAAAGAGAAGGAATCACTCCAAACACCGACATGTTCTTCGTGGAGGTCGAAGTGGGCGGCCTAACGCTTTATGCTTTGGTCGACACCGGCGCATCCAACATGTTCATGTCGACCGAGGTTGCAAAGACCTTGGGACTTCATGTGGAGCCATCTGAGAAGTCGTACAAGCCGATCAATTCGGGCGACTTCCATGGCGTAGGATCAACACCCGACGTGGACATCAAGATTGGCGGATGGAAGGGCCGAATGGCGTTCGAGGTAATCCCACTTGACGACTATGATCTCATCCTTGGAATGCAGTTTTTCCATAGTGTGGGAGCCATGATCGACATGAGGACCAAGTGTTTGATGATCCTCGATCAAAAATACCCGTCAATGATCCCCATGATCAAGGGGGTGGTCGACACCAAGACCATCACATCGATCCGGCGCCTCGACAAAGGCTTGAAGGCCGTCATGCGCATCAACAAGCTGTCCGAGGTGAAGCCGCAAGTCAAGTTGGATCCGACTCCAACACACGCCATGCCCATCCAAGCACTCTTCCCCGAGGTTGAGTGTGCGCCGCGTGCTCCGTCCAAGCCGACGCCCGAGCCGCGTGCCAAGTCCGATTTCATTATCGAAGGGTGTGGTCCATCGTACGCGAGCGTCCGCACCAAACGAGGTCGAAACAACAAAACTCGTGCCAAAGCTCGTGCTCGTGCGAAGAAAGCCGACCGCCAAGCCGAGAGCGACGAGGACGTCGCTCGAATGAGTGGGGAGAATGTCACGGGCCGAAAGATGGACGACCCGAGAGGTTCCCCAAGGTCGACCCCGACTCGCTCGTGGACCTCCTGCTGTCACTTGGATTCCCACCAAGCCTTCTCCCCGAATTGCAAGGGCGGGCAAAGCTGTCATTAAGCTAGATTACGGGAGTCTCGTTCCTTTATTTATGTCGGTAGATGGTAGACGGTACTTATGTCGGTGGTTGAGGCGGTGCGATCTCGTCCGCCGATAGACTTCTAAATCAATGGATGTAATCCGAGGCCCTCAACTATAAAAAGGGTGTCCTCCTTCGGTTGTAATCAATCCACTACTTCCGCAATACAAAGCAAGTCTTCTTTCCGAGCTCCTCTCTCTAGAATCTTTATCTCTCTACGATCCGGGTAAGGCGAGCGAGTGAGCGTTTCGACCGAGTAAGGCTTGGCTTAGGTGCTTCAGCGATCCATTCCGATCCTAAGTGCCCGAGTCGCCGCACGGTCACGATCCCAATCGATCGGCCCGTGACATATGCCTGAAAGATACCGAATGCGAGTACTCAATTGAGTGCTATAGAAAGCAAGCTGATATAGCACTCGAGCTAAACATGAGTGTGTGAGAAGCACATAACTATGTTTAGGCTAAGATCCGTATAGTGGATATATTTAATAAATGGCATACACTCTTATAGAATGAGAAGTTCATTATAGCATATTATTTATACTACATGTGCATTGTACAACCAACATGGGAAGGTAAGTGAAATTATCCATATTTACTCATCGTGTGAGCCTTTGAGGTAATTTATAATTTACCTTAATTTGTGCCCTATGTTACTTCTGACTATGTTCTCGAAGTGAAAAATCAATATTGCTATTTTAGCATGTTATCGGCGGTCATGAATAGATATAGCTTTATGGGATGTGTTTAGAAAAGCAGTTGTTTTGAAATGGATAGAGACATGAGTGTGAAGGAAGACTATTGTTGTTTTACATCTATCATATGTATTTACTGGTCGACCAATTATATTGTTTTATGTGGTTGCGGATATAATTGTAAATACATGGCGTTTTTTAGAATAGTCAAGTATAGTCTTTAAATGATATGTATACTTAAATTGATGTAACAAAATATGTCTAGGGTATTGTAATATATCAATTGTTTATTTCTTTTTTTAGGGTTGTAGCCATTATGTCATCCTTAATAAGTGCATAATTTGAGCTCCAAAGTACAGGTGTACTCACTGGTCGCATGGCTTACTTACTAGTATGAATTGTTTTGTAAAGTTGATGAATGTTGAATGCTTTATATTCTTGATAAAGTGTTATCAAGCCCATCATGTCTGAGTGGGAGATATTGTACTTAATTAGTACGTCTATGATGGGGTGCGATGAGAATACACCGTTTCGACTTGATATGCTATGATGGAAAGACACAATTTGAAAGGATATAAGGGAGTCATATAAAATACTCTTGAAGACAACTGTTGAAAAGTGTGGGCAGAACGTATGCTCAGAAATTCCTCTTCTTTTCTTGTCCCATTTCCATCAAAGAAAAAGAAGGCGTTCTATTTCTCCTTTACAAGAACAATTGGCATTTATGCTGTGAAAATCGGATATTTTCCTCGTAACTACATTCAGACCAATGTAAAGTAATATTGTTAATGATTTATCCACAATTCAACGTTTGTTCCTGGGTATATTGTTAACTGCGCATCGGAAACAAGTAAGTCGTCTTCCACCGACTTTCTTCCTATAGCGAGAAACATGACAACTGCACTAAAGGCCTTCTACAGCTTATGTATTCATCTCCATTTCTCGCCAATGACGTAAAACGTCAAATACTAAACATATAAGGACATTTTCTTTTGCATATGCAAAGAGTTACTACTTACGTCGATGATGCCTAAGATAAATGCATTATCCAAATAGTCAAATGATGAAGAGATCTTCGTGGCTACATATGCATCAATAGCAACATCAGCAACAAGCTTCCGAGTAGCAATGGCAACCAGTCTTATTCTGCAATTCTAGAGGAGAAAAAGAATCTATCCACCATGTTCTAAACGAAAAACCTGGGATTACCTACTCGGATTCGGAGGTAATCAATATCCAAAGATTTAAAACCAAAAACTTCCAAAAGGAAAATGTTAATAGGTTCCTAAAAATTAGAGTACGGTGGATAGTGTGGACTTGATTAAAAAAAATTGACTTCTATATTATGTGGAATCATAGTCTCTCTCTTCATTATCCAACATTAGAACTCAAAGCCATCATCATGAACCCTTCTTTTTTTCTTTTTTTTTTTTATTGACAGGACCACCATGAACCTTCTTTATCTTCACAATTCGTTTGGTAAAATAATCATCATAGGGACTCGAACTTAGCTCTCTTGCCAGGACGAGGAGACTTGTGTTGTCTCCATTACGACCGGAACGATTCTTCTAACTTCTTTTGCAGTGAGAAAAGTTTCCCAAGTTCTCTTTGTTGAGCTTCATTAACTCCTGACTTTGGTAATCTGTCGCAGCTCTGCTAGTTCACGACCCCGAACATTTGGATCTCTAATCACCTCTGTAACTTCTTGGGAAAAGCTACAGTTGCATCTGTAATATCATAGTGCTTCTCAAATCTCAAACCTTCCCCAGAGAACAACACTTCCACAGATTTCCCTGATTCTCCTATCTTTAACAAGTCCTATCACCAATAAAAGAAACCATCAACTAGATCTCTCAATTGCAACCGATTGATTAGTGGGGTCTGCGGGTGTCCCAACTTATAAACCTATGGCGATTCCACGAAGTAGACCTCTTTTCTAGGATTTGGGTTATCTGGCTTTTGTACGATCCTCTACTGATTTAGAAATTTAATACACGCACACTCAACTAAACTAGTTAATTGTGATTGTGCGTGCCTCAAGTGCTACAATAGTGGAAGAGCTTATACAAGAATAGGAAAAGGGGCGAGGGAACAGAAGCTCTCTCTTTATATCATGCATTGTGACACGAGATTCCAGCACCCATCTGATTGTTTATTAGAAATGGATTTGGCCAGGCCTGAGTGCTATATCCACTATTGGTTCTTTTTTCACGTCTCTTCCATAATTTACCTTCTCTGAGATTGAAATGCGTGATTTTGTCATCAGATCGAACAATCCCCATAGTGATGCAACTAAGATATTATTCCCTTCTTTTTTTTCCCATGAACAAAGTGGCTTTCACTTTAATTTATGTTGCTCCTCCCTTTGTCGCCCCCCCCCCCTCTCACAGAAGCACATTGGATTCTTGCCATAAAATTATAAAGGGTCAAGCATATAAGTGAGAGGATGATTTACAAAGTTCCATTTATCTATATTTCTTTTTTTTTTAATAAAGAAATGATAAATTTTAGGCGGGGTATCTATTTAATTATAGTAGAAACGCACCTAACTTTCAATGTTAAACTCTGCGGGACGACGCCGCGAATTGTGAGGACCATCTCATCAACCAGGCATCTAGTTCTTTGTTTTTTTTTTTTTTTTTTGTTTTTGTTTTTTGTTTTTTGTTTTTGTTTTTGTTTTTGCGGATAAGAAACCGAAAACCTCAACTTAGGTGAACTTCTTTTGCATAATCTCTTAGAAAATTAGCATTCTATAGTCTTATAATGACTTGACAATGATGAGAGGGCCATTACCCGGAAAACAATTTGCGCAAATTGGATTGGATATATGGGGCAAAACCACCCTGATAAAAAATCTAATTGAAAGAAGATTGATGGGACCTATGTAAAATCAAAGAGGCGAGGAAGAATTTCAGCTCCAAGTGGCTCCAAGGGCCTACGTAAAGCGAAGGAGAACAGTGTTGACACTAGCAAACTTCAATCAGCATCTAAATCTTAATGGACGTAAAGGTCCAGCACAGCACAGTTCTCTTCATGATTGAAGCAACCTTTGGGTGCTCATATCTATAAAGCGACAAGCAACAGCATCACGCCCTTTAAGAAAAAAAAAAAGAAAAACAAAGATTAGATGAGGGGAAAAAAGATTTGTTTTGTTTTTTGAGAGAAAGGATCGATTTTGGGCGCATATCAGCTCGTGAATAGAAGCACAAAGTCTGAACCAATGCGTTGAGGAGTAAAATAACAAAAGAAAAGAGATGGAAGGAACCGGAACCGTAAGTGCAAATGGTCTCAGCTCGAGGGACATCTGTGACAAACCAATGTTAGACCACGTAGGCAGCACGAAAGGTAATGTAAGAGTATCGAATAATGACGTTGGGCGCAACATAGGAAGGATATAGCGCATTAACGTTAGTGTTTTTCTTAGTCACGACCCACGACTGCTTGTTGCCAAAAGATCTCTCTCTCTCTCTCTCTCTCTCTCCTCCCGCCCCCTCTCTCTCACGTGGATGTGTGTGTGTGTATGCATAATATAAAGCTTGCTAGAAAGCTCATTGGTAGTACAATCGCCCGTGATGGACGATATCTGGATGGAGGGTGATGACATGTTTTGGAACTAGCTATGTGGAAGCGCTCTCTAAGAAGAGAATATTATATTGTTTGGATGCAAAGAGCACTTATTTGAAAGTTATGTATCAAGTAAAATAAAAATATATATAAAATGGATAATTGGGTGTAGTTGGTCGAGTTAAGGTATCGAATGATTTTGGGTCTTGTAGAGGTAGCAACTGGCGATTGCCACTGATTGGTGACTTGGGTCTTCTAGACTCATTGTGTCGGGTTAAAAAAATCCTACAGGTCCTACTATATTGGACGGCCTTTGACAACGCAATTTCTCGTGTGATGGGATTTGATAGTTCTATTTACTGCATCAATATCGGAATGATTCGTACTCATGTTTTGGTGCGCGCTTTCATTTTCTGTGATGTGAGTTTCCAAGAATGGGAGGGGGACCCAAGCAGCCTGAATTGCCGCATACAATGGTGCAAATACGGTGGCAAAAAGGTGGCGGCAAACCGATGATGCAGAACCCAATTTGTTCACTTGACCCACCACGAGCCATTGTCGAAATGTGATTGATCTATATGTTCAGACATGTAAAATATTTGTAGATTAAGACAGCACATTAGGATAAATGGTCGATTTTTAAATATTCACAATGAAAGAGGGCGAGAGTTATCTGACTGGGGATATATATGACTGCATACGCATACTCTTGATATAATGAAGAATGACTTGGAAGCGAGGTCAGATGTCGCAGCAGTTGAAATATACGTGAGACTTCTTCATGTAAGGCTCAAATACATTTTCAGTGTGCACGTATTCAAAGCTTTTGCAATTTGTGGTTGAGCTTCAATTCATTTGAATGTGAATCCGCAATCCCCTAGATTCGCACGAGTTGCGGAAAGCTCCTAACGTCTTGGCATCTAACCCAATATTCATCAAACCCTATTTTATGTACAGTAAAGGTATTAAATATGTACATCTTCCGATCATGTATACACCGCACTTTCCTTCGAAAGTTCGTTAGAAGAGAGAGGACAATGAGAACACATCCAGAACAAGGAATGTAAGAGTCTTTCTTAACAAGCTCGACCAAAGTCAACATCAGATTCTTCGTCCATTTGGACGATTTGGCTCGGAATAATAATACGGCTCTTGACATCGCTCAAGAGATACCGCGAATACATGCGCCTTGAAAACGACAAGACGAGCAGGCTGAGAATCCAAGCTTCACCAGATGGATTCTCGCAAGCGAGTTGTTGCGTCGATTCAAAGGCGTAAGTGAAAAAAACCCTATTTCCAACTCTGGTCTTGTTCGGTTCTTGATTCTTGCATGGTTGGGTATTTAATCAATCAAGAATCTATATCAACCAAACTGGGGTTCCTCGTTCACATCAAATTAGAGACATTACGAAAAAACTGAGGTGAGAAAAGCATAAATCCGCATATTCCTGAGGTTATTATGGGATGACGCAGGAAGGGAACACCTTGAGGGTTAAAATCAAAAGGACTAATGATGAAGTTGCAACGAAAGATGGAACGCGTTGTTCCCCCCTTTACTTGAAATGCTGCTCCTTCCGTTTTCAGGCTTCATTTGCGAGTGGCGATGGTGTCATTCTCCTTGCGGATGCTAGTGCGCCATAGCTGATAAGCCAAGTGCTGCCTCCCCCCCAGAATATTTTTGCTCTTTTTGATAGAGCTTTTAACGTCTGAAGAGAGGGAATCGCCGTAGATCTTGAAATTCCCTGCTTAGATGGATACACTCATTGGTGCAATGGATCACGAAGCACCAAATCCTCGTTTGGTTGATTTGATCCCACCATTGTGTGAGCATCTCAACTGGGCATCAACTCTAAATCCATCAACTCTCTGTTGCTTTTACATCCGTAGGTCCACATCATCTCAAGCTTGTTCTAGTATGAGAATATCTCACAGATATCTTAATCAACAAGCTATGCCCACAATCTAATCTAAATGAGGTCCAAGGATTGCAGCTATATTTAGTAACTGACTGTGTCTCAATCGCCTATTTAGTTTAGATTAGGATATTCTTGATTACTTTGTCTATTTGTCACGTTGACGTGTCGCCATAGAGTAGTTATTTGTAAATATCATCAGAGTCACTCATCTATTTTGCAAAGGTAGATGTTTAGGGGCGTAATGATGCGATGGCCCTCTTCGACCTGCTAAGAGATTTTGGATGGACTTGAATTCAATGATAGTGAAGATCAGCTAGGCGAGAAAGGAAAATTTTGTAAGTTTGGATAACCTATTAAAATATCACGAAACTGTTTAAGCATGTTCATCTTTATTGTTCATGATCTAGTTTGTAAAATATATAGTTTGTGGGTTTTTTTTCGGATTCACCCTCCAGAACTACTGACTTGTGCACTCTAATTTTTCTCTATTGCGCATGAAATAGGAGACTATCACATCTATTTGGAATATAGTTCGATGCCTTCATCGTTATGACAAGGGAAAAGACTTGCATCTCTTGATTGTCAACGATGGATCATAATTTGAGGGTAAATTCCAAAGCCTTCGAGGATTCACATGTCAATATTCCACCGGGGCAAGCAGTGCAAAAATGATCAAAGCAAAGGGGCTATCTGAAAAACCAAGGGAAGATTCTCAGTGCCGATGTCGTCATCATGTTGTTCAGCTCGCAACCTCTCCATTAAGGAGCCGCAACCAAACCTGTGACCCCACGTTAAAGCGTATACAAGCAGAACACCTCTCTCTCTCTCTCTCTCCTCCTCCTCCTCCTCCTCCTCCGCTATATATACAAGGGGCACACAGTCGGCACTCTGCATTCCTCAAAGTTCACGTTCCTTACCTCTTCTCCTCCTACCTCACACCCACCACCGCAAGATCACAAACTTCAAACCTGAAAAAGGACCGAAAACGCAAGAGACATGAGAATCCTCGCAGACACAACGTACGCGCCCCTATCGGTGGCGACGGTCTCGACACCGCCTGCAGTGCCGATGGCGATGCAGCGGTCACCGTGGCACTCCCCTGTGCCATACCTGTTTGGGGGCCTGGCGGCGATGCTGGGGCTCATAGGGTTCGCTCTCTTGATCCTGGCCTGCTCCTACTGGAGGCTCTCGGGCAGTTCGAGCAGCGCCCAGGGAGACGAAGAGAACGGGGGCGAAGCAAAGACGGTCGACGGGGAAGGGTACAGCAAGGCCGTGAAGGTGTACGAGGAGAAGATAGTGGTGATCATGGCCGGTGACGAGAAGCCCAGATTCCTCGCCACGCCCGTGTGCAGCAGAGGCCCTCCGTTTGGCGATTCCCAAGGGAAGAGTAAAGGCGATGGCGAGAGCTTCGACGCGAAGAAGGACAAGGATGAGAACATCGACAAGACCAAGGAGGTTAACAACGCTAACAATTATGACGTTGATGGCCATGTTGTTCATGGTCATAACTCTGCAGCCGATGAAGAAAACAGAGGAGAAGCAGCAGAAGATCAAACCCAGCAACAGAATTAGCGAGAAGTCTCTGATGGCTTCCGAGGAGAGCGAGAAAAACCAAATTTTGTTTCCAAATTTTGTTTCCATTTTGGCTTTGAAGCTTCTTCTTCTTTTTTTGTTTTCCGCTTTTCTTCCCTTTTCATGGCTAGTCGGGAAATGTAAATGATTTTTGGAGAGGAATTGAGATGAGAATGAGTTCTCTTCATTTCCAGATAATCGATTAAATTACCACCGAGCCTTGAACCGCCATCAGACCTAATCAATTTGTCAGCTAAAAACCATGTGGGCATCGAATGGCCAGTTGATCAAAATGCAAATCAAAGGGGAGAGAGGAATCGTTTTCGTTGCTCGTAGATTGAAAAAAAGAAAAAGAAAAAGGAAAGAGCAGAACCGAAGCAGGAAAGAAGCCACATTAGTGCCAGCGACCTTTTTTGCGCAACAAGACATTGTTGATTCAGTTTTGAGTGGAGAATAAAGCAGAAAAGTTGATGGATGGATGGATCACATATTCGCCCACCCACATTCTCCACCGGCGGCGGCGGCCGGGGATATCTCGCCGCCGCCGGAGACTCTGTTGTCGTGGGGCCTCTTTATCCGGAGCTAATCGGATTTCGACAGGTTGTTCAGAGCCACGTGGAAAACATCTGCAGTAGGGTTGTCCGCCTCGCGCGGCGACTCGAAGCGGCCTTTGTTTTGTTTTGTTTTTATTTGTTTGCTTTTTTTTAATCTTTGAAAAGGAGAGAGAACAAAGTGGGGTCACAACTCACGATGGGGGCAGCTTTGTAATTGACGTTGGAACAGGAACAGCTTTCGCTTGCCACTCTAGTACGATGTCGTACACACGTAGTACCACAATGCCTAGCAAAACTGTCGACTCGATTGGTGAGCTAACCTCAGTCGAACTACTTAAGTCATATTAGCTACTGTCGTTTTCACTTCTCATTGCTACTGAGTATAATAGTAAATACAGACACAAAAATTCTTAAACCATAACAAGTTCGTGATTTTTTTTTTTATTGTTCATGAGTACAAAAAACCAAACTGTTGTGAACCCTTATAAGAAAAAAGTTTCAATTTCTATGTCATGTCGTTCTTGGTAAGTCGGATTGTCAAAAAACTTCATGGTAATCTAATTTATATGTTAGCAAAAAGAATTCAATTCCAAGATATTTTGTTTAAGGTTACGAGGGACTAACATAAATGCTTTTCAATAGTCACAAGAGATAAAACTTTAATTATATGACGACTTAATCATAGTAACGACATATCGTTGCAAATCTTTGTAAATTATTACAAGAAAAAAGAAACAATATTATGATGTTTTATTATTAGTTACCGTTGCACTGGTTTTGACTGCCGTGAACAATCTTTCACCAAACGTTACATTTTGGTTTTATTATAAGAGATTTGGGTTATGTGTCGAGTTTGATAGAAAATATCAAATGCAAAAGGGAATTTTATTCTCAACTTGTATGTATAACTTTGACAATTGATATTTGGATGGCTTAAGGGCTAATTGCTTTGAGTACAAATTACACCAGAATGTAATCAATGATGTAATTTGGACACAAGTAACTATATAGCCTATGCTTCGAACTCAAATTATGCCAGAATTTAATTTACAATACAGCTTATTTCGGGTGTAAAGCTGGAATATAATCAACAGTGATACTCTTGGATAGAAAACACAACATTAAAATTTAATCGACGACGTTGGACTTTGTGGAACAATACTGGAATTTAATCGACGATGCTAGATTGGATAGAGATATGTGTTGGAATTTAATTGACAACGGAAATCTTGAAAACTACAGTTAAAATGCGATAAAGTAAAAATAAAGTAAAGATGGTTGATGTGTTGTGTGGGGGGCTTCTTCATTAGATGGGATGTGGTAATTATAGAGCAAATTGGTAGCCATCACTAAGTTACCTCTCTTTGGACACTATTGTGACATCTTGAATTTTCGATCTCGACTCGATTATATGAAATGGGCATTTCGTCGACACGTCTATGGTCCTATTTTTCTGAGTTGGCCACTTACGAGTTAACCAACCTATTAGGTAAAGCCATTAAGGGATATGAACGCGATAGACTTGAGAATTCGACTCAGTTACCTCTCTTTGTGCACTATTGTGACATCTTGAATTTTCGATCTCATCTCGATTATATGAAATGGGCATTTCTTCGATGTGTCTATGGTCCTATTTCTTTGAGTTGGCCACTCATGAGTTAACCAACCTATTAGGTGAATTCATTAAGGGATATAAACGCGATAGACTTGAGAATTCGATTAGAAATCAATTGGCAAGGGTCCATATGACACCGTTATAATTGAATTGTGATTGGATAGAGGTCGATTCGACAAAATCATGTAATGGAATTGCGGGTGATTCCGCATGATTATGAAATTTGCGTTGAACGGCACTAATCCGGTTTTCTATCGATTTTATACTCGACGCCTGTAATTAAAATCTTGCAATTTTTACGACAATCGAGAGTTGCCTACGAGTCGAAAATGTACAAACGTGAAAAAAAAATTATTGACCAAGGTTTAAATGTATTAAAATCCCTAAAAGCTACCCGGTAGGTTAGGTTGTACTAAAATCGCATTCGATTGATTTTAACAAGAAATTGAATTTGATTTCGGGAATCGAACGTTTGAGTGTGTCACGTTTTATTTTTAGGATGTCGTCTTATCTTTCGGTGAATTTTCGTTGAGTCCAAAATTTTTGCAAAAAATCAATTTCGGACAAAATGGAAAAATAAGTGAAATTCGGATGAAGAGGGAAAATGGATTTTGGCTGCCCAAGATGGTTTATTTTTTAAGAAATAAGAGCAAATTCTTCATTGGAGGGGCCATGGACTTTGGTGGCCAAAGACTTTGAGGCATTCTCTGGAATTGGATATTTTTCTTTGACTTCCATTCCCTCCTCAAGCGTGAACCACTTTCCCCCTCCCTGCTATGATCGCCCATTCCCCATTTTTCTCCTTCCTCCCTCACTTTTCTTCATTCTCTTCTCTCCTTGTGTTCTGCTACCATCTCCAATGATCGGCTTCTTCATCAGCCACCCCGGGATAAGTACACTAATAGTGCCATAAGTTGTGTACAACGCTCACTTTGGTGCCAAAAGTTTCCGTCGGATCACTTAAGTGCCAAATTGGAGGAAAAACGATCACTTCAGTGCCACCGGTGAGAAATTCCGGCCAAAATGATTACATGGCTTTTATATTTAAAAAAAAAATCAATGTGGCTTAAGATTGTCCACAGTGGATAGCATAAAACGATGCCGTTTTCCTTTCTTCGTAAGAAACGACGTCGTTTCTTGCCATCCAACGTGGATTCACATAAGAAACGACGCCGCATTGCTCCATAGCAAAAAACAATGTCGCTGAAGAGGGAGTAAAATAGGGTTCATATACGGTTCTCCTCGACGTCGGCCATAGCTCGCTCACCCACTATTATTCACCCACCGTCGTTTGCTCGCCTGCCGTCGCTCGCCCGCCGTTACTCGGCCACCGCTGTAGTTACGCTGTCGTTCACGATCGTTCAGGTTTGTCATGTTCTCTACGTGGATCAATTTTGCGAAAAATTTAGGGTTCCGACGGGCAAGTTCGGGCACGGAGGGCAAATTGAGGGCTCGGCTCAGGGGGGAAAGTAGTGAGGAAAGTGGTGGGGATGTCACTTTTATGGGGATGGAATAGAAAAATTGATTCTTCCATCGTTCGTTCGCTTTTTGTTGTGGGGACCGAATAGAAAAATAGGGTGTAGAGGGGCTTGACTCGGAGGGAAACAGTGGTGAGACCGAATTTGTTTGTTTAATTAATTGGACTGCTTTTATGAGGGATCGAATGTGAATGTGACTGAATTGAAAAATGGGTGGTGGGGACCTCACTTTGTTTATTTAATTCGGTTTCTTTTGTTTCTGTAAATGCACCGAATTTGGGAGATTTTAGTCGCATTTGTTCCTTGACAACAAAACGACAAGGACCTGCATGTAAAGTTGCCGATTCTGTCATGTGGTTCCAACAAAACGACAATAACTCTTTTTCTTTTTTTTTTTCATTGGGTGCAGCATCGACATGGACGCGAATTAGGTAGGCGTCATTGTTTGTTATGGTGGAGAGTTTGTTATTGGCACTGAAGATTGGGAATATAGTGGTGGAAATGAATGTAATATTTATGTCAATGTTTGGAAGCCATCATATATTGATTTTCTGAGGGATTTGGTGTATTTTTTTACGATGCAAAGTGCCAAAAAACTACATTACTGTGTTCCTGGGAAGGAATTGAAAGATGGGTTGAGATTTTTTAATGACGATAATGGTATTAAGGATATCATTTACCATTATCTTCACGGTGAAGAAGCTAAGGTATATGTTGAGTATTATAGTGAGGATGAGGATGAGGATGGGGATGAGTAGACCACCACTGAAGGTGGAGAAGTAAGGGATCCTGTTCAAGCGAGTAATCAGGTCGGGGATGAGTTTAGGTTAGATGAAGGGCAAAATGAGAGGGAGATAAGTCATATTGATAGAAATGAACAAATAGGGAGATATCCTGAAATCTTGGGTGAAGATTTGGGTGAAAATGTGGGCGATGAAGACTTCATTAGATTAGAATGGGAAATTGTTTTATCTAATGAATCGGAAGATGAATGTTTGGCTTTAGTAAATTTCCCAAGTGATGAAGATGATGATGAACTCGCACAGTCAAGACAAAAGCAAAGGGAATTTCTGAGAAAAAAACTTGCAACTTCAGCAAAAAGGCCCGAGCCAGTAAATAGGGATGGAGATCCAACTGAGGGTAATAGAAGTGAAGATGAAGAAAGTTGTGGTGATAAAGTTGCTGGTTCGGAAAATGAGCTTGACAATGATGATGAAGAACCTGCTCCTCGAAGAAAAAGTAAGTACCCTTACTATGATCCGACTGTTGATAAACTTGTTTTGTCGGTGGGCATGAGATTTGACGATGCCAAACAGTTCAAGGAAGCTGTTGTGAAGAACTCAATTGGTGAATAGAGGAGCGTTAAATTCATTAGAAACATGAAGGAATTTGTGAGAGCTAAGTGCTCACAACCTAATTGTTCGTGGAAGCTCTATGCTGCGCTTAGTAAGAATGGGTCATTCCAGATTAGGTCTTTTAAAGAGAAGCATACTTGTCCAATTATCTTTAACAATAAAAGGGTAACAAGTATGTGGTTATCAAAGCATTTTTTCAATACTATCAAAGCAATGCCCGAGATCAAGAGTTCTCAATTTCAACAGTTAGCGAAGGAGCAAGTGGGGGTTAATGTGTCGAGGAATCAATGTAAGAGAGCTAAGATGATGGTAATGAAAATATTGATGGGTGGGTATAAGGAAGAATATGCGTAGGTATGGGATTATGCTGGTGAATGCATGTTTCAAAATCCATATAGTAAGGTATATGTAGAGGTTGTGGAGAGGCCACTCCCTGATTTTGGGCCTAGATTTGATAGATTTTATGTTTGTTTTGATGCATGCAAACGAGGCTTCTTGGCTGGTTGTAGAAGAGTTATAGGATTGGATGGATGCTTTCTAAAGGGTTTATGCAAGGGGGAGTTGTTGGCTGCTGTGGGGAGAGATGCCAATAATTAAATGTTCCCGATAGCTTGGGCGGTGGTAAAGATAGAGAACAAGGATATTTGGTCCTAGTTCCTAAAAAATTTAATGGCTGACCTTGAGATAACCGATGGGGAAGGATGGGCATTCATGAGCGACCAACAGAAGGTAATTTCATTGTCAATTAATTCACTCACTTTTAATATTGATTACTTGCATATTTTTCTTGACTTGTATTTATTGGTTTGAATTTTTGTAAGGACTTATTCTTGCATTGGCTGAATTGATGCCATATGCTGAGCATAGAATGTGCGTGAGGCACATATATGCAAACTGGTCAAGGAACTTTAAAGGAGATAGGCTGTAGAAGTAGTTTTGGCATATAGCAAAGAGTACGAATATAGCTGATTTCATATTAGTCAAACAAGGATTGTTGCAGCTGACAAAGGAAGGTTTTGATGCACTCTTCTAGACAGAAGCTAAGCACTGGTGTCGAGCCTTCTTCAGCGAAGAGTTCAAATGTGATATCATTGATAACAATCTCAGTGAAGCTTTCAATGGTAGAATTTTAGAGGCCAGGTGCAAACCAATCATTAGCATGCTTGATGATATTCGAGTTATGGTTATGACTAGACTGCATAGGCAAAGAGATGAGGCTACAAAATGGAGTAGAGATTGTGGCCCTAGGATTGTGAAGAGATTGGATGCAAATATTGCTGCTAGTAGGTTCTGCCATCCAGTTTGGAATGGAGATAATGGATATGAGATTATTCAAAATTAGGATAAGTATGTTATCAACCTAGATAGAAGAAAGTGCTCATGCCGAGCCTAGCAATTGAATGGAATTCCCTGTGCTCATGCCATTTGTGTTATTAAGATGAAGCAAGAAAACTCAGATGATTACCTACATGATTGGTACAAAAAAAATCCATACCTTGCTTCATACCAATTCATGATGCAACCTATTAGAAGCAGCAAATTTTGGGAGCCAACAAATCATGAAAGCCCTCTACCTTTACCGTTGAAGAAGCAAATAGGAAGGCCAAAAAAGAGACGAAGAATGCAGCAGGAAGAGGCATCAAGTTAAAGGATGAGTAGGACTAGATCAAAGATGAAATGCTCCTATTGCCGCAAGGAAGGGCACAATAAGAAAGGTTGTAAGCTGAAAAAGCAGCATCAACAATAAGATGTAATGGCTGATCCAGTGCTAGGGACAAGACCTATTGAAGAGTTTCTTGTTGGGCCTATTGAAGGGAGGACAGAAGGCCCTGCTGTAATGCCTACTGAAGGGCAAACAGAAAGCCATGCTGTAAGGTACATATCTTCTTTGTCTTAGTAACTTTACAGTTCTTATTCGATAGAGTTTGATGGTTGACCATATGTATTGGCTTCTCTTGTGCTTTTCCTCTATCATGCACTTGTGATTTGAGAAGTTTTCTCCATTTGTTTCCACCATGAAAATGAGTAGATGTCTAATTATTCGTTGTAGTTGGTCATAATCCTAATACAGTACACTGTTGTAAAACCTACTAAAGGGCCAGAAAAAGGCCCTGTTGTAGGCTTAAGTGTAGGGACAGGGATTGGAATGGGCAAGATAGCAACAACAACAACTGAGTCCACTGTTGAGCAAATAAGAAAAAAATATTCTGTAAGTTGTACATCGCTGTGTTTGGTCTTTTATTGGCTAAAATTTACATTTGTTATTGTTTCTTAGGTGAGGAGGTTGCTACAAGGATTGTTGTTGCTGAAAATGATGCACCACAGCGAACAAGAGGGGATCTTGGAAAAAGATTAAGGTAATATGGTTATGGGATTTACACAAATGAATATACTGGAATGACTATTTTGAATGTAAAATTTATAGGCCTCATGCATTTAATTTGTTGTACTTCAATTCATTTGGTTGACAATATCACTATGTTCTTGTAACCTAGGAGAATTTCGGAGGTACTTCTTTCTCAAGGTGGGCCAACTCAAGAATCAAGGGCGCAGTCAAAGAAGAGTGCTCCAAAGAAGAAGAAGACAGCAGGTATAGCTGTTAAACAACCATCCAAAAAGAACCCAGCACAAGTTCCATCTCAACCAACGATTGGGGACAGTAGTGATGATATGGACCAACACATGACACGTGCTAGAACAAAAATAGCCGCTGTAAAAAACAAGGAAAATGAAAATGAGGTGATAGAAAGCCTAGTTAAAGAACCTGCACATCCAGTTCGAAAGAGTGCTTGGATTATGAATCAATTCAAAGCTCCAAGAGGAAAAGGAGATCAGGGTGTTGTCAATATTGACTGATGGGAGGGTGCTGGACATGGTCTCTTTTTTATGTGATGCTGGACATGATCTCTTTTCATGTTTTCTTTTTTTAGGAGTGTGCTGGATATTATATCATTGATGGTAGTTGCTGCCTGCATATTGCCATTGTTTTTTTTTAAGAGAGTGCTGAACTTTCGATGATTGGGGAATGAAGTTAGACATGCTTTTCTTTTCTTTTGTAAACAATCATTCAATGTTAATGGCAAGTACTTGAATGACTATTCATTTTCTCTTGTGTTGGTTTCGGCTAGAATGCTAGTAAGTCAGTTATGCTGTATATTTTATTTTTGTTGTTACTACAATGTTGCTGTTGCTGTTGTTGGTTGAAGTTGTGAATTATAATGAATTTGTGGGGTTCTGATTATATGTGTTGCTACAAGAACACTTTGGGTGCTGGTATATCTTGTTGCATCAACACCTGTATAGGCTGGCAGAAGTCCAGCACAAGTGCCAAAACTTGGCACGGGGGACACTTAAGTGCCATAACTTCAAAACGGTACACTTAAGTGCCACTTTTTTTTTTTTTAGTGGGACACTTAAGTGCCACCTCCGGCGACCCTTGCCGGAAATCCTACGTGGCAATATTTTTTATTATTTTTTGCTTACGTGGTTTGCCGGAGCTCCAAATCAGCATAAAAATTTAAAAAATTTAAAAAAATAAGAAAATTTTTAAAATTTTAATTTAAAAAATTTTAAAAATTTTAAAAAATAAGAAAATTTTTAAAAATTAAAAAAAAAAAAAAGGGGGAGGTCGAACGGGCAGCCGAGGGCTGAGCCCTCGCCGCCGCCGCCTCCCGCCGTCGCCGGGAAGGGCCGGCGACGGAGGGGGAGGGTTGGCCGGGGTCGCCGGCCCCGGCCCGACCGACGGCGAGGGCTGCGAGCCCTCGCCGGATCACGGCGAGGGCCGCGACCCTCGCCCCTGATCCGGGCGAGGGCTCGCGGGCCCTCGCCGCCGGGCCGGCCGGCCTCGCCGCCCGGCCAGGGCCCGCGACCCCGGCCGACCCTCCCCACTCCGTCACCGGCCCTTCCGGCGGCGGCGGAAGGCGGCGAGGGCCCGCGAGCCCTCGGCTGGATCCGGGCGAGGGCCGCGACCCTCGCCGTCGCTGTGCCCGGCCAGGGCCGCGAGGCCGGCCGACCGGCGGCGAGGGCCCGCGAGCCCTCTCCCGGATCTGGGCGAGGGTCGCGACCCTCGCCGCGATCCGGCGAGGGCTCGCAGCCCTCGTCGTCGGTCGGCCGGGGCCGGCGACCCGGCCGACCCTCCCCCTCCGTCGCCGGCCCTTCCGGCGACGGCGGGGAGGCGGCGGCGGCGAGGGCTCACCCTCACCGCCCATTCGACCTCCCCCTTTT
Organism: Eucalyptus virginea; assembly: GCA_014182375.1. Lineage (NCBI taxonomy): Eukaryota > Viridiplantae > Streptophyta > Magnoliopsida > Myrtales > Myrtaceae > Eucalyptus > Eucalyptus virginea. Next base: position 59,214,920 of record CM024516.1, on the reverse strand, counting down.
TTTTTTTTTTTTTTAATTTTCTTAATTTTTTAAAACTTTTAAATTTTTCTTAATTTTTAAATTTTTCTTAATTTTTTTAAATTTTTTAAATTTTTCTTATTTTTTTAATTTTTTGAATACTTTATAATTTAATTAATTTTTATATTATTATTTACACGTAGACACGAAACGGCGTCGTTTTTGCGTTTTCTCCGCCACGTCGCCGTGCAAAACGACGCCGTTTTGGACTAAACTCGCCGGAAAATTGCCACGTCAGCCATTTGGCCGGATTTTCGCCGGAGTGGCACTTAAGTGTCCCATTTTACTCCGATGATGGCACTTAAGTGTACCATTTTAAAGTTATGGCACTTAAGTGTCCCTCCGTGCCAAATTATGGCACTCCAGGTGTCCTCACTTCTGTATAGGCTAGTGCAAGAAGATGCACCAGCAACTCAATTGGTGCAAGAACAAGGTGCATTTGGAATGTGACGTTTGGCACTAACATGTTCTTTTTTAAAAAACTTGTGCAATATAAGTGATCACTTTGTAATCGCGACTGGCACTTAAATGATCAATTTTATAAAAACTTGGCACTCAAGCGATCACTATTTACAACTTATGGCACTGAAATGGTCAATCGTGAATTTGCCATCATCCTTTAATTTCGGCCATGGTTTGCAGTTGCAGCAAACCAGCAAACTAGCAAACCAGCAAACCATTACCAAATAAAAAATGCAGCAAATTATTACCAAATAAAAAATGCAGCAAACCATTACCAAATAAAAAAATGCAGCAAACAATTATATTTGAAGCAAAAACTAACCAAAACAAACATTGACAATACACAACTAAACAACAAAACTTTTAAGTGCTCACAACTAATGCATTCCAAGTCCAACCTTGCATTTCTACCCATAGATTACAACAACAAAACATTCTGCTCCATACAAAAATTGCAGCAAACCAAAAAACACATTTTATTTATAAATAATCCAATACAAGTGCATATTCCACGTTTTCAACTATGGTAGACATACAAACTTCTTCTCATTACTTACTTTACATTTGAATAAACTATCCAAGAGAATAAGAACACAATCAACGCTCGATAAAAATTTCTTTCAATTTTCAGTCTTGAAACCTCCCTCTTCAAATGGTCCATCAGAGATGTTAAACCCTTCATTTGAGCTTGCATTGAGTCGACATCCTCCAACTCGTCCATTAACATAGGTGGAGGTTGATTTCGGCCTTCAAGTAACTCCAATATCACCTCTGTCACTCGATTTGAGAATTTCCTATCAACCCATTTGAGATATTGGCACTTTGAGCCTTCTCTATATCTGCCGCACCCATGGAATCATCTCCTGGGATTCAACCGATCCAAGATGTTCTTCTCAGATTCAGTAACCCACAATAACAATAACACTCACCATCTAATTTGCTTTTCTTATAGGAATGTGAGCCTCTGCTGAAACTTTTGTCCTCCATTTGCAAGAGCGAGCTGATAACTTTGGGAGAAAATCGAAGTATGCATTCGAAATGGTCAAATTGGGGATTTAGGGTTTTCAACTTCCGGTTCTAGTCGAAATTGGGGATTTGGGGTTTCTTATTTGGGGGAAAACGGTAAACGACATCGTTTTGTTCTTTGTATGTTGATTGTATTCTCCGGTGATCCACGTCGGCGTAAAAAATTAATAAAAAACTGCCACGTCGGATTTCCGACCAACCAAATCGACGATAGCACCAAAGTGATCGTTTTTCAAAATTTTTGGCACTTAAGTGATCCGACGGAAACTTTTGGCACCAAAGTGAGCACCGTACACAACTTATGGCACCAATAGTGTACTTCTCCCTAACCACCCCCATTACATCTTCACGCCAGCTGCCACCTCAAGCCACCAACACCACCTCACACCCACCATCCTCTTCCTCACACCTCACCTTCTTTGTCTTCTTCTTCTGCTAGCTCCATCTCTTCCCCCACAACACCTTCACGACAGCCAACTTCCCTTCCATTTTGTTGCCGCCGCAACACCATCACAGCAATAGCCCCACACACCCATCATTCAGCCGAGCAACCACCACCGCCCACAGGACCTCCCGCTCGTTCCAATCGCGCCACAACCCGCTCAACCAAGACCGACCAGCCAGACCACATAACCTTCTCTTGGTCGTGAGCCTTGTAGGACCTTTTCCTCTGCCGTTGAGCCTCCGTTGGAGACACGGTAGACTCGGGTTCTCGTCGCCATCTCGTTGTTGTCGTCTTGAGCCTGCCGCCATCAAATTTCGGTGAGTTAACTCCCTAATCATTGATTAGATTGTTAATTGCACTTAGAGGGTTAGATTAGTGTTAATTAGCTTGATTAAATTAGTGTTAAGTTAAATTAGTCTTAAGTTGGATTAGTGTTAATCTAGTTTGGTTAGATTAGCCTTAATATGAATTAACGTAAATCTAACACTTCATCACTGGTGAATACTAGCCCTTGATTTGCAGTTATTAACTCGGGAATGCCAAATCTATGAATAATATGTTTCTCAATGAACTCTTTCACCATCTTTTGTGTGATATTTTTATATGATGCCGCCTCAACCTAATTTGTGAAATAGTCCGTAGCCACTAATATAAAACTATACTTTTTATATGAGCGTGGATATATTTTCCCAATTATATCCATTGCCCATTCTCTAAATGACCAAAGTTTAATTATGGGCTTCATTACCGAAGCTGGCACATGTTGAATAGGGCCATGCTTTTGACATGTGTCACATCCTTTAGCATAGTCGATGTAATCCTAGGTCATGGTTGGCCAAAAGTAACCATGTCAACATAATAGCCATTTTATTTTGACCCCGGCTTGATGTGCACTGCATATGCCTTCATGTACCTCTACCGTTACGAGCATAAACTCGTGCTTCCCTAAACAATACAGTAACTGACTGTCTATAGTCTTTCGGTATAGATCATAGCCAATTAACAAATATTTAATTGCTTTTCTTTTAGAATTTTTATCATTGGCAATTTGATTTTTCAAATACTCAATAAATAGATTTCTCCAATCTTGGCTCGCTGTATCATTGCTTGGAACCTTTGTATCTTGAATCAACATGATCCTATTGTCAATCAAAGGCAATGTCCACACCTGGGTAATAATATGGTTTACCCATTTCTTTAGATATTTTGAAACCAAATGCCATTTAAGCTAACTCATTGGCTTCCGCATTTTGATTTCTTTTGACATGAACCAATTCGTAACTGACAAAGTGGTCCAAGAGGCGCTTGGCTAACACATGACGGGAAATCATATTTTCATTAAGGTATTGGTATTCACTAGACAACTATTTTATAAACAACTGGGAGTTGCTGATTACCTTGATAAATCGTGCCTTCATGTCAGCCAAAATCTTTAGGCCAACAATTAATGCTTCTTATTCAGCTTGAACATTTGAAAATTAAAGTCGAGCTTAAATATCATTTTGGACCTATATCCGTGGAGAGAAACTATCAAAATTCCAGCTCTTGCTTACCCAGCTACACTCGACCATCAAAATACAAGGTCCAAAGGATTACCTAGACACACCCCTCTAAATGATCCTCAACTCGAATGCCTGGATACTCTATGATAAAATCTGCCACTGCCTGTCCTTCACCACCTTAAGTGGGACATAGACTAGGTTAATTTCTAAGAGCGTGAATGCCCATTTGGCAATTCAATCCCTTATTATTGGTCGAGTTAGCTTGTACTTGATTATGTCTGTCTTATATATTACATGCACCGTGGTAGGTAGTATATAATGATATAATTTAGTACAAGCATCATCCATTGACAAGCATAGTTTCGCAATAGCTGTGTATCTTATCTCTGCATCGTTCAACATTCGACTCAAATAGTAAATTGCTTGCTCTTTTCCCTCGTCAGTTTCCTTTACTAGCATGCATCCAATTGTAGTATCGGTGGCCTACAAATATAGTTTAAATGGCCTATCTACCTTGGGTGGCATTAAAACTAAAGAGTTGCTGAGATACTCTTTTATTCGGTTGAACACCTGTTGATACTTGTCTTTTCACATGAACTCCTCTTGATTTTTAAGCTTTAATAATGGGGAAAATACAACAAATCGACGCAAGAAATTTATCTTCCCTAGTATTATTTGAAGCTGCTTTTTCATACTTGGTGGTGTTAATTCCAGAATTGCCTTAGCCTTATTTTTATCTATTTCGATTCCCCTTTGATTAACTAGAAATCCTAAGAAATTATCAGCTTTAACTCCAAAAGCACATTCAAAGGATTCATCTTTAGTTTATACTTTTGCATCCTAACAGAGGCACGTTCTAAGTAAATCAGATGACTTACTCGGTTTGAATTGATGATGACGTCATCAATGTAAACCTCTATGAAGTCACTAATCATGTCATGGAAAATGAAATTCATTGTCCTCTAGTATGTCACGCCTGCATTCTTTATCTCAAAAGGCATGACTAACCACTCGAAGGTACTAATTGCTCATGGACATCTAAATGTAGTCTTATGGACATCCTCTTCCGCTATGAATATTTGATTACAGCCTGAATAACCGTCCATAACTGACATAATTTTGTTACCAGAAGCTGAGTTGAAGAGCATATCATCTATTGGCATGTGGTATTCATCCTTGGGTATTGTTGCATTTAAATTGCGGAAGTCTATGCATACCCTAAGCTTCCCATTCTTCTTTTTCACTGGGACGATATTTGACAACCACTCGATATAGCATGTCATTCTTATAAAGCCTGCCGTGAGTAACCCTTTGATCTCTTCTTTGACCTTTTACATAACTTCTTGCACGAATCGTCTTGGAGGCTATTTATGCAGTTTGAAACCCTTTTTTTTTTATTGGTAGTCGATGCTCAACTATATCTCTACCCAATCCAGGTATTTCATGATAATCCCAAGCAAATAAGTTTTTATACTTCCTTAACAAGTCTACTAATCGAACTTTGAAGTCATTATCAAGTAAGACACTTATATATATGGGGCGTCCATCAGTTTCTATGCCAAGATTAACTTCTTCTAATGAGTCTTGAGCCTCAATTACCTTGTCATCATCCTTAATAGGTGAGTCTTCGAACTTAGAATTCCTTCAATAGCTTTAGCGTCTTGCTTTGCTAGTTTGGCCCTGTAAGCCGAATACCTCTTAATGAGATCTTCTGATAATGTAAGGTCCTCCTTAGACATTTTATCAAATTGTTCTGCCAATTAATTCTTGGGACCCACTCAACTATCCCTTTATCGAACGGCAAAACGCAATACTGTTGGGGTCTACCAATGAGGTCTACTTGCACAAGTATTATCCTCTGATGCCCCCAGACATCCCATTATCGCATGTGACCAAGCTACTCATGGCTTTGTTTTTGCTTGAACGTATTCAACCTTATCGCCATTCCAAAATGCCAGCATATGATGAAGAGTTGATGGTACACATTGGTTGTCATGGATCTAGTCCCTCCCATGTAATAAATTATACGATCCATCAGCGTCGACAACACAGAAAGAAGTCCTAAAAGTCTTGGATCCTACAGTTAGATCAGCCCAAATATTCCTTTAATGTTCGAGACATCCCTTGTAAAATTTGACAATTGAATGTTTGATGCGATAATTTCATTGTCTTTTCTTCCCATCTTCTTGTAGAAGCGATAGGGGATAAGATTCAAAGTAGAGCCCCCATCAACTAACACTTCGAGATATAGGACTACCATTGATCTTGACATTAATATTTAATGCTCTCAAGTGATTTGAACTCTGTGCCAGAGGTTTCTCAAATTCAATGACTTCTTCACCATCGAAATAAAACTCTGCCCCCTTCTTCTCGTCTGCGAGGACTTCCTTGCATAATTTTGTAGTTGGTGGAAACATGCAAAATTCATAAGGAAGTTTTGCTTGCACCATGCATGAACTTAATGATGATACTGATCTTGATATGGGACTCCCCTTTCACTCTGATGGCTAAATAACTACTTCTGTGGCCAATCTCCCAAAAGGGGAAAAAAGAAGAAGAAAAAAGTTAATAAAAATTTGAAATAAATAAATAGATTTCTTTAAAAATTGCCACGTCGTCGTCTAGCCACCGACCTGCGTCCACCTCAAAGCCGGCCGGCCAAAATTGGCCGAATGGACTGAATTGGTACCAATGTAAAAATGTTTAGGACTAAATTGGTCAAATTTAAAAGTTTATGATTGAATTGGTATAAATAAAATAGATTTATGACTTTTTTGTTATTTTTTCCAAGGAAAAGACATGTGCTGAGACATCCCTGAGCACATAATGAGCTCAGCAACCAGTAGTAAAGCCTCAAACTCTCTGCACAATCAAATTGTCAACGCATCACGATCAGACACAAACATCATCGACAGGGACCGCTGGTTGACAACGCAAAGCGTTTGTCTGAATTGTGGGAAGGGGGGATGTTGCAGCGTAATCGTACATCTTGTGCGGACGTTGGTGAACTCCGATTGGTCTCTTGGAGTGAGTGGTAGTCGACCTGCATATCTTATTACCGAAGGATGGCGCTCTTAGTTAAATCTTTAAAACAGAAGATGAAACCGACGGGTAATCCTGGACGAGAGAGAGAGAGAGAGAGAGAGAGAACGGGGCAAGCGCGACGAATCTTGGTGGCGTTAAAATAAGATGAACGATATACATGTTCGGGGCTCTAAGAATGGAGAAAAGAATACAACTAGATGGTCCTTTTCATGGGTATTCAAATCACAGGCGTGAGGTCCCAAGCAACCGATGACATCTTCCGGAACAAGACATCCCCCCTTATCGTTTTCTTCTTCTTCTTTTTCATTTTCCTTTCAATATACTTTTGTCTTGCGCATAGAAGGGAAACACTGAATGTGATGTCAGTCCAGGGTTGCCCCCCGGTCTAGACTAAATAAAAAGGAAAAAGAGGCTTAGGTCCCGTAACATCAAAGCGGGGTAACATTGTTGGCTGACGGATTCGATCGGATCAGCAAACTCCGAACACGAGGTGGTCGTTCTCTCGTGGCAGTCGATCGCAATTCTAAAGAGAGAACGCCATCTCTTCAGGATAGGGATGAAAAGAGAACTAAGGTTTTCGCTTGAGACGAACGTAGCCGAGACTTTGGTTATCAGTTCTTCTTTATCAGACCAAGCGGGCAGTTCATGCAAGATATTTGATTACTTGGGGTGGTGCGTGGGGATGACGTACCCCGCGGGGGGGTTGTTGGGGAAGAACGTTTATTAGGGCAAGTCAGGCCGTGCACGAAAAGCTTCTGTTTGTCTCTACTTGGACCAAGTCCTCCTCCTTATTTGTATAAAACCTCTGTGTTTTTAAACTATATTGCTTAGCTTCATTGGAGAATCGCTCTGGTACCTCCAAGTGGCGCCTCCTCGCGCCCTCGCGACTTTCTTCTTCAATGTTTGACCCGTTCTCGGAGAAACGTCGAGAGAGATTATAATACTGGAGAAAAAGTATCAAAAAAATATTAAATCTATGGTATTAGTATCAATTTAGTTATAAACATTTCAATTGAATCAAATTCGTATTAAACTTTTTTACATTGACACCAATTTAGTTCATGACAAACTCTGAAGTGGCAAATTTTAAATAATATTTTATTTTTTTTGATTTTTTTATTAATTTTTTCCTTTTTCCTTTTCTTTTTCCTCTTCTTCCTCTTGGCCTTCTTTTCCGACCGTGGCTAGCAAGCCTTCGGCGGCTCGCCGACCGCCAGTGAGGCTTGCGGCCCTCACCCCTATGGCTGTTGAGGGCATGTGGTTTCGCCCAAATCTAGGCAAGGCTAGCCTCGCCCTAGCCTCACCGCGGGCAAGGTGGCCTTGCTTGTGACTAGCAAGGCCATGGTGGCCTTTGCCCGCCTTCGCCCGTGGCGAGGTTAAGGTGAGGCCTGCCTTGCCTAGATTTGAGCCAAGCCGCCTCACCCACGACCCTGGGTGAGGGCCACGACCCTCGCCGATGGCCAACGAAGCCCTCGCCGACCACTACAAGGAATCCAAGGAGGTAGAAGAGAAAAAAGAGAAGGAAAAAGAAAAGAAAAAGGAAAATGAGAAAGAAAAAAATTAATAAAAAAAATTAAAAATGGCCACGTCCGCGTTGGCTAAATGGCTAGCATCAACGTTAGCGCCGCCTAGCCAAAATTAGTTGGATTGACTGAATTGATATCAATGTGAAAATATTTTGGTCTAATTGAAAGGTTTATGATTGAATTGATATCAATATTATAGGTTTATGACTTCTTTAGTACTTTTTCCAAAGTTTATGAATTCATGGGATGTTAACAACATTCCAAAAGGGAATGCATCGTGTAGCATTGGATTGCAATGGATACTAAGATAGCACGACAACACTCAGCGAGTTAAATATGTGGAATACACCGATCATCATTTCTAAGCGAAAAACCCGATAAAATTCATTGGTGATACGGTTCAGTGTTATAAAAAAGGGAAAATCCTTCAGCAAGATAAAATGGAACTCCGCATTGACCTAACTCTAGGGCAAATGCCTCCCCTCTTGATGTGTTGACTATAAAATATCAACTAAAAACTTAAGACTCTGAAGCCTACATTTCATTTTGTGGAAGATTGTTGGCTCAAACTTGCCTAATCCCTGTGGAGATCCGTAGCAAAGCATGCCTGAGTCTCAATACCCCTCAACTAAAAGGGTCAAGTGGCTAGAAATAGGGGTGAGCATATTGGACTGATTGAATCGGAACTGCCTGGATTGAACCGACCATTTTTTTTAAAAATATTTTTTTAATTTCTTAAAATATTGCAATAAACCCTAAAATATTAACAACTCTAGTATTTTTTAAAAATTTTAAAAATTGTTTTTTGCTAATGATTAGTCCCATTAGACCGGACCGGATTGGTCGATCTATTCCCGGTTCAAGATTGGATTAGACCGGAAACCAATCAACCTTTGCCGGAAGATATGTTTTCATTGAGGAAGAGAATATTGATGATAAAGGAAGAAATTATAATTATGATCAGTTAGAAATGCGTCCAAGTCAGTTCTAATCACGACGAGCCCTTAGTTTCGAACAAATGCATACTATTTTTAAGTGCAACTCTGTCCTTAAGCTAGTCAGGCTTCTCTTCCTTCGGCTGGATGGCCAAATAAGCAACCTCATCCCAGCTTTCATACAAGTCGTGCGTGGTTTTCAAATCGTTCTCTTTTTATATACATAATGCAGCGGTTGGTCGAAACAAATACAGTGGAAACCTAATGCCTGCGTCATCTAACTCTCAGATGGAATATTCGAAAAACTTGGAGAGCAAGGCAGAAAGTATGCAGACCACCTTAGCAATCTTTTCGTGAATATAAGGTCCAGAATGATAATCATTCTGTTTTAGAAATCCATTTCTGATTTCTATTCCTTTACATAAGTTTCTAAACAAAAATACGCATTTGAAAAAAAAACAAAATTTCTGTTGTCGGAATGAGAATCCTCGTGGACACAGAGTACGCGCCCCTATCAGTGGCGACGGTACCGACCCCACCCGCAGTATCGATGGCGTTGCAGCAGTCGCCGCGGCACTCCCCTATGCCGTACCTGTTTGGGGGCCTGGCGGCGATGCTAGGGCTCGTAGGGTTCTCTCTCTTGATCCTGGCCTGTTCCTACCGGAGGCTCTCGGGCAGTTCGAGCAGCGCCCAAGTAGACGAAGAGAACGGGGATGAAGCAAGGACGGTCGACGGGGAAGGGTATAGCAAGGCCGTGAAGGTGTACGAGGAGAAGATAGTGGTGATCATGACCGGCGACGAGAAGCCCACATTCCTTGCCACGCCCGTGTGCAGCAGAGGCCGTTCGTTTGGCGATTCCCAAGGAAAGAGTAAAGGCGATGGCCAGAGCTCCGATGCGAAGAAGGACAAGGATGAAAACATGGACAATACCAAAGAGGTTAACAACGTTAACAATGATGACGTTGGTGGCCATGTTGTTCACGGTCACAAGACTCACAACTCAGCAGCCGATGAAGAAAACAGAGGAGAAGCAGCAGAAGATCAAACCCAGCTACAGAATTAGCGAGCAGTCTCTGATGGCTTTCTGACGAGAGGGAGAAAAACCGAGTTTTGTTTCGATTTTGGCTTTGAAGCTGCTTCTTCTTTTTTGTCTTCCCTTTTCATGGCTAGTCGGGAAATGTAAATCATTTTTGGAGAGGAATTGAGATGAGAATGAGTTCTCTTCATTTCCCGAAAATCGATTAATCACCGTTAGCACCAAGCCTTGAACCACCTGATCAATTTCTCATCAGCTAAAACCTCGTGGGCATCGAATGGCCGGTTCATCAAAAATGCAAAATAAAGATGAGGAATCGTTTTCGCTGCATGTAGATTGAAAAAGAAAGAAAAGGAAAGAGCAGAACCACAGCAGGAGAAAGAAGCTACATTAGTGCGAGTGACCTTTTTGCGCAACAAGACATTGTTAATTCAGTTTTGAGTGGAGAATAAAGCAGAAAAGTTTATGGACGGATGAATCACATGTCCGTCCACCCACATTCTCCACCGGCGGCGGCGGCGGCAGCTGGCGAGACCTCGCCCGCCGCCGGAGACTGTGTGGTGGTGGGGCCTCTTTATCCGGAGCTAATCGGATTTCGACAGGTTGTCCAGAGCCACGTGGAAAACATTTGCAGTAGGGTTGTCCGCCTCGCGCGACGACTTGAAACCGCCTTTGTGTTTTTTTTTTTTTGGTTCTCTTTCTTTAGCTTTGGAAAAGAGAGAGAACAAAGTGGCGTCACGACGCACGATGGGGGCAGCTTTGTAATTGATGTTGGAACAGGAACAGCTTTCGCTTGCCACTCTAGTACAATGTCGTACACACCTAGTACCACAATACCTAGTAAAACTGTCGACCCGATTAATGAACAAACCTAAGTCGAACTACTTAATTTATATTAGCTATTTTCTTTTTCACTTCTCATTACTACTGACCATAATAAAAGTAAATATAGACACGAATATTGTTAAACCATAGCAAGTTCGTGATTTTATTTTAATTTCTATCATTCATGAGTGCAAAAAACCAAACCGTTGTGAACCCTTATAAGAAAAAAGTTTCAATTTCTATGTTATGTTGTTCTTGGTACGTTAGATCATCAAAAAACTTCGTGGTAATTTAATTTATATGTTAGCAAAAAAAAATTCAATTTCAAGATGTTTTGTTTAAGGTTACAAGGGACTAACATAAATGCTTTTGAACAGTCACAAGAAATAAAACTTTAATTTTACGATGACTTAATCATAGTAATGATATATCGCCATAAATCTTTGTAAATCATTGCAAGAAAAAAGACACGATGTTTTATTATTAGTTCCAATAGATCGTCATTAACTTTTGTAAATCATCATAAGAAAAACAATTTGGTTTTACGATGTTCTGTTCTTGGTTAGGATTGACCTCCATAAGGCTTTTAGCTAGTCGTAAGCTAAATAGTACCAACACCGATATCGACACATGACATATGACACGACATGACACAATGACATATCATTTCTAAAAAAATAGAGAATTCCAACACGTCGGGATACGTTGTATATTAAATGTATATTTTTATATATAATCAAATTAATTTTATTCAAATTCACTAATAAATAAGTAATAAAGAAGAGTCTAGAAAGAATTTATGCTAAAAACATTAATCCACCATTTGTTGATATAATTAATTATTTCAATTTGACAAATTCATCTCCATTCCAATAATTCATAACACTTGGAGGAAAAAAAAATAAACAACTCATATTTTAGACTCGTGTGTCAAAGCGCGTTGGAAGAAAAGAGAAAAGACAAACTTGAGGGATGAATTGTGTATCACGGGAAGTGAAAGTTGGAAGAGAAGAAAAGACTAGGTTTCTCTTCTTACCAAATTTATTATTTTTTTACATATTACATTTTGATCCCTCATTTTTTGAAATTTTTTATAATTGACCTCATGCGTGTAGGAATTATGTATTGCAATTCCAAACTTGCATGTTAGAATTCCAAACTCCTTTCTTTAGGTCCCCGGTAAATTGAAAGAGCTAAAAAAAAAAAAAAAACAGCTTAACTATGCGCGTCGCGTGCTCGATCTAGCAATCTTGGACAATTGTTTTGATGAACTGTCACTAAACTAAAGTGTCAAAGAGTGTTAAAAAAGTTGACCAGATGTCAGATTTTCTGATACGTGTTGACTAAGTGTCGAAAAGTGTCAAAGAGTGTTGGATAAGTGTCGAAGCGTTGGACACGACGTGAAGACTTCCAAAAAGTGTCGGTTCTTTATAGGTTTTTAGGCCCAAGAGTATGGATTTTGGAGGGCCAAATGGTCGGCCCATTGGAGCCAAGGAGGGGCTGTCGACCAGCCCATTTGCCGGCCCAAGATAGGCCCAAGAAGAAGGCCCATTAACCTTGCATGTCCTCCAACACTTGTTCTCTCCTTTTTGCCACTTGTTCTCCTCATGAGAACACTTGTCCCTCATGCAAGATAAGAATGCATGCAATATAAATACAACCAAAAAGAGAGAGAGAGAGAGAGGGAGAGAGAGAGAGTGGCTGGTGAGGGGTTTCCGTCCAAGCCAAAGGGAGAGAGAGAGAGTGAGATGCGAGAGAGAGGGAGGCCGAGAGAGGAGGAGGAGGAGCCATCGCCGCCCGCACGCCGTTCGTCCGTCGCCGGTGTGCCGCCTTGTGCCGCCGTTCGTGTGGTTTAGAGGCAAGTGGGAGTCCTCTAGCTTCTCTTGCATGCTTGGATGTTGTTTGCTTGTCGAATTCTTGGGTGTTAGATGAGAAAAACCGAAGCATGGATGAGTTGTGTGTGAATGGTGTGACTGTTCTTGCTCGGATCGTGTGAGTCAGAAAATTGTTTGAGCTTGCATGTGTGTTTAGAGTCCGATTTTGGCTTCGATTTCTTCATGAGAGTTATATCTAACATCATGTACTACAACATACTAAAATTTCGCGGAATATGATGGAGATTTGAGGGGTTAAAGTCTCATCCTACGGAGACCTCAGATCTGGAAAGTTTTTACTGACATCTTGCTGGATTCGTGTTTGCATGTTGGTTTGTGTTGAAAATTTCTCTTCGATTTCTTCATGAAAGTTGTAGGGAACATATTAAACTACAACATACTCAATTTTGAAGTGAAATGAACAAGTATAACCTAGTAAATCGACTAGATCTTGAAGACGATGATTCTGGTGATGTATTCCGAGACACCCGAAACTTCAAGGATCTAAATGATGACTATATTATGGTTATTTGACTTAGATATCTTCATGAAACTTGTAGAGAATATCTTTATGTATAACATATCCAAATTTCAAAGAAAAATAAAGGGAATAGGTAGGTGAAATATCAATATTTCGGTGATGTGTGCACTGGACGATGCGGTAATGGGTCCAGAAGCTTCGTGAGGTTGTATAAAATAATTTAAAAAGAATCTGGTTTGGAGTTATTCATGAAAGTTGTACGAAAATGTCTTGGTTATAATCCAGTAAAATTTCGTAATTTTTGGAGATCGTATGGATATTTTAATCGAATTTCTTTGGAAACTGTGCATTCTGGTTTTATCCGAATATTATGTGCTGTCACACGAGACTTCATGGACTTAAATGGTGACCATACTTTGGTTATTTAACCTAGATCTCTTCATAAAACTTGTAAAGGACACCTTGATACATAACATACTCAAATTTCAGAGGAAACGAAAGAGAATAGATGGGTGAAATCTTAATATTTCGGAGATGTGTATTCTGGACGATGCGGTAGTGGTTCCAGAAGCTTCGTGAGGATGTATAAAATAATCTAAAAAGAATATGGCTTTGAGTTCTTCATGAAAGTTGCACTAAAATGTCTTGGCTATCACCCTGTAAAATTTCGTAATTTTTGGAGGCCATATGAGTATTTTAATCGAATTTATTTGGAAACTGTGCATTCTGGTCATTATCCGAATATCATGTGCTATTTTGTGGAAATTGTGAAATTATGTGAAATTCAATTTGGCCATGAATTTTGTATGGAATTGTCATCCTATTGGTTTGTTTAATGATTGTTTGAATATTATGATTTTGGGAAAATCATAGATATTAAATTTAATATTTATTTATGAAAATAAAATAATAAAATAATAAAATAATAAAATAATAATAAAATAATAATAAAAAAAGGGGATTATTTTATTGGCCATAAATTCCATTGAATTTATTATGCATTGTTATATGACATTGGTGTATGTATGATCATGAATAGTGATGCATGTGTGAATCATATGCCATGTAATAATGAGATTAAAAGGATGATGAAAGTGGAAAATGATAAGTGAGTAAGTGGTTGTGGTGGAGGATGAGGCCGGAATGTACAGAGATGCATTGCCGGAATTCCCGGGAGATTCAGGATGCCCGGAATGTGGGGGCCGGAAGCCTGTCGGAGGTCTTTGCCCGAAGGGAATGCCTCGCGATGCCAGGAATTGGGTGCGGGATGCCTGGCTAGAAGGGTAAAGGCCGGAAGCCCTGTCGGAGGTTTCTGCCCGAAGGGAATGCCTCGTGATGCTAGTTGAGATGCGAGATGCCCGGAATGTGGGGGGCCGGAAGCCCGGTGGCCTGGGAGGCTGAATGCTGGGAACCCTGTCGGAGGTCTTTGCCCGAAGGGATGATAATTGAGAATGGGTGATGTGGTGATCAAATCTAAAGATAAAGATGGAAATTAATGCATGATGGTGATATGCATGATGATGATGATGATGATGTGATGTGATATGATGATCACCCATGATATTATATGCATGATGATATGCATGATAATAATGATATGTGATGTGATATGATGATCACCTATGATATGATATGCATGATGATATGCATGATGATGATGATGATGATGTGATGTGATATGATGATCACCTATGATATGATATGCATGATGATATGCATGATGATGATGATGATGATGTGATGTGATATGATGATCACCTATGATGTGATATGCATGATGATATGCATGATGATAATGATATATGATGTGATATGATGATCACCCATGATGTGATATGCATGATGATATGTGATGTGATATGATGATCACCTATGATATGATATGCATGATGATATGCATGGTGATGATGATGATGATGCGTGATGTGATATGATGATCATCCATGGTATGATATGCATGATGAAATGCATGCTGATGATAATGATATATGAGATGCCATGATGATGATATGTATGATATGATGATGCATGAATACGCATGACATCAAAGGTAAGCAATGCCTGCAACGTATGATGATATGCATGGTGCATTGAGTTGTTATTGGATTTCCCTATCTGCTGAGTGGTTGTACTCACCCCTTTTGGGGAATAACATTTCGATTAGCGGTATGCCGCTTCCCGCCGTCTCGCGGGGTGTTTTATGGTCTACCGTCCGATGTAGAGGTCGAGTGTGCGGAGATAGACCGTCCTCTCGTTCCCGGACTGACTTTTATCCGAGTGCGATGTCTAGTGATGTACGACATAGGCCTGGGTCGGCCCCCGTGTCATACAAGAGTTCATTTACGTGCACGTTCGACGGGATGGAGCTATGCGAGGATGTTGCCGCCGCCACCGCCCGATGCACCCGGGTTGGGTGTGAGACCCGCGCGATGAGTAGGAGCCGGATCTCTTTTTGATGTAGATAGTCGACACTTTCGATGGGGGTTTTGTGCTCGTATGATGTTAGGGGGTCGAGGTTTCTTTTTTGAGATTTTAGGCAGGACATGGCAGAGTCCTAGCCTTTCTTGTTTTGTACCGACCCGAAGGGAACCCCATCTTGCTATATATGTATGTAAGCAAAGTGTCGAAGTTGTTTATAAAATCCTGATGTTTAGCTGGTGTGTATTGGTATCATGGATTGGTAGGGGGATAGATACATCACTAGACATCGCACTCGGATAAAAGTCAGTCCGGGAACAGAGGGACAGTCTATCTCCGCACACTCGACCTCTACATCAGACGGTAGACCATAAAACACCCCCCGCGAGACGGCAGGAAGCGGCATACTGCTAATCTGAAATGTTATTCCCCAAAAGGGGTAAGTACAACCACTCAAACAGATAGGAAATCCAATAACAACTCAATGCACCATGCATATCATCATACGTTGCGAGGCATTGCTTACCTTTGATGTCATGCGTATTCATGCATCATCATATCATACATATCATCATCATGGCATCTCATATATCATTATCATCGCATGCATTTCATCATGCATATCATACCATGGATGATCATCATATCACATCACGCATCATCATCATCATCACCATGCATATCATCATGCATATCATATCATAGGTGATCATCATATCACATCACATATCATCATGCATATCACATCATGGGTGATCATCATATCACATCATATATCATTATCATCATGCATATCATCATGCATATCACATCATAGGTGATCATCATATCACATCACATCATCATCATCATCATCATGCATATCATCATGCATATCATATCATAGGTGATCATCATATCACATCACATCATCATCATCATCATCATGCATATCATCATGCATATCATATCATAGGTGATCATCATATCACATCACATATCATTATTATCATGCATATCATCATGCATATAATATCATGGGTGATCATCATATCACATCACATCATCATCATCATCATCATGCATATCACCATCATGCATTAATTTCCATCTTTATCTTTAGATTTGATCACCACATCACCCATTCTCAATTATCATCCCTTCGGGCAAAGACCTCCGACAGGGTTCCCAAAGATTCACCTCCCGTGCCACCGGGCTTCCGCCCCCACATTCCGGGCATCTCGCATCTCAACTAGCATCACGAGGCATTCCCTTCGGGCGAAAACCTCCGACGGGGTTCCGGCCTTTACCCTTCTAGCCAGGCATCCCGCACCCAATTCCTGGCATCGCGAGGCATTCCCTTCGGGCAAAGACCTCCGACAGGGCTTCCGACCCCCCACATTCCGGGCATCCTGAATCTCCCAGGGAATTCCGGCAATGCATCTCTGTACATTCCGGCCTCATCCTCCACCACAACCACTTACTCACTTATCATTTTCCACTTTCATCATCCTTTTAATCTCATTATTACATGGCATATGATTCACACATGCATCACTATTCATGATCATACATACACCAATGTCATATAACAATGCATAATAAATTCAATGGAATTTATGGCCAATAAAATAATCCCCTTTTTTTATTATTATTTTATTATTATTTTATTATTTTATTATTTTATTTATTTATTTTCATAAATAAATATTAAATTTAATATCTATGATTTTCCCAAAATCATAATATTCAAACAATCATTAAACAAACCAATAGGATGACAATTCCATACAAAATTCATGGCCAAATTGAATTTCACATAATTTCACAATTTCCACAAAATAGCACATGATATTCGGATAATGACCAGAATGCACAGTTTCCAAATAAATTCGATTAAAATACTCATATGGCCTCCAAAAATTACGAAATTTTACAGGGTGATAGCCAAGACATTTTCGTGCAACTTTCATGAAGAACTCCAAGCCAGATTCTTTTTAGATTATTTTATACAACCTCACGAAGCTTCTGGAACCACTACCGCATCGTCCAGAATACACATCTCCGAAATATTAAGATTTCACCCATCTATTCTCTTTAGTTTCCTCTGAAATTTGAGTATGTTATGTATGGTGTCCTTTACAAGTTTCATGAAGAGATCTAGGTTAAATAACCAAGAATTTGCTGCGTGCCTCCCTCACCAAGAACTAAATAATGGGGATTGAGTGTGTACCAAAAGAGGACTGATTATACATGCAAACAGGGTGTCACTTACCCGAGAAAGGAAAAGAGGCATAAGAAACAAAACGCTATGCTTGGTGCTCTCCTCCTTCTCGTAAAGACGCAATATGAACTCCCTGTAACTTTCATTTCCGCCAGATGACACCTGACGAGTTCGTGATCATCGTTGTACTTTTCTTTACTTAGTCTTTTGCCAGAAGTCTTTCTAGAAAATGTGTATGGAACATGCCCAACGAGTGCACGGCACGTATGCATGTACGACGTCTACACAGCAAAGCACGAAAAGTTGTCATCATTGACAGCTCCAATTCCATCCAAAGAACACACTTCAGCAAGAAGATCTCTGAGGGAGATCACCTTGCATATCAATAAGTATGTCTTGGATTGCATTATACTCACCACCTGTTTCACGTGACACGTTTGCGCATGCAGCCTCAGCAGAAAGATCTTCAAGCTATACAATGTCATGATCGGCTCCATCTCAATGGAGAAGAAGACCACATAGGAAGACACAGAGGCCATCGCCCACATGAACTTCGTGTGGCCGTGGCCGATGATGATGAGGCACAATTCAAGAGAGGTGAGCGAGAAGATAATCTCGCCGATGTTGCTAAGTAGCAACGGCACCATTCGGGTCAAACAAAAAGGTGGCGACAAAGTTCATGAGGGGTTTTTTGTTGGAGGAGGTGGTGCCAGCCTTCCCAAAAATGCGATAGCTGTAGAATAGTATGATGTCGATTCTAGAGGCTTGTTGGATGAAATGGAATTTAACGGTGTAGATGAACATGTGGTAGACAAATGGGGCTGGGTGGAGGAGGAGATCTTGCTACACACCTACCAGTACTTTGCTTGGTGTTCATCTCCTCCTTTTTTGTATAGACGCAACAGGAAATCTTGTAAGTTTCATTTACGACAAACAGCACTTGACGATGGTTATTTTGGTTCTGTGGTCTCGTTGTACTCTTTTTCATTTATTCAATTGCTAGATGTATTTCTAAAAGTGTCTACGGAACATACACAACACATACATCGTGTACACACATGCACGGTATGTGCAAATCGCATGCACGGCTTCTGCACGGGAAATCATCAGGACCGGCAACCCTAAATCCACCTACGGAAATGCCGTTCCAAAAATGATGCCTTGTACATCAATTAGTATGTCATCGATAACAATTTTTAAGTTAATTAGTTTAGGAAAGAGTTCTTAGACATTAGAAAGTAATCATTTGAGTCATCGAGAGGACTACATATGGGGCAATGATAACGTAATTTAAGATGGAGCCCCTATGACATGACAACAACAGTTGTCTGTGTCGACGCATCCGCCGTTAATGCTTTGCCCATACCTATGGACGCAGGCTTGCACACACGTCTCCTTCGAGCAGTTCGGGATCGGAAAGGTGGGGTCCTCACAATTCTGTGCCTCCCCTACGCTCACCCCTGCAATTTTTGTTTACATAGAATGAAATTTGACAAAAATAGCATTGGTAAATCAATGAAGTGATGTGCTTAAAAATAGTTTTAAGCAAAAGTGCGAGGAAAGTTCGCAGAAAGAAATGGTTGATGATGATCGGATACCCACATGAGAATACCAGCAAAGCAATGGTGAGGACAGAGAGGAGAGCAGAACAAGGCACGGTCTTCATCTTCATCTTCAAGGATTGGTTTGTGAGAGTGCTAAGTCTTGATGCATTTTTATACTCACAAGGTATCCTTGCAAGACTGTAAAACTATGGATTCCCTATATGTCATGAAATCTGTGACCCCTCTTTGAATATCAGAAGGGCATTTAATGGCAGATTGTGATTTGGGAATTCATTATGAGCTTTACTAATATAACAGATTTTGGGTTAATGTGACAATAACAACTTCTTATGAGCCACAAACTCTTGAAGGAATGGACCCCATAATAATTTCTAATTATTTGTTATTTGGTTTTCAATGGTTCCAAACAGACATAGTAGATTAAAGATTGCTACATAATTATTTTCAATCATTATCACATCACATTAGGGAAAAGCTCCAACAAAGTTATAAATCTATTGCATTTGTATCAATTCAGTTCTAAACTTTTCAATTTGATCAATTTAGCCATAAACATTTTCATATAGATGCCAATTCGGTCCATCCAACTAATTTAGACCAGAATCGATGACGTGGATACCAATGAACCTACATGACACAACCAACGTTAACGTGGACATTTTTGCAATATTTTAATGATCTTTTTGAATTTTTGAATTTTTTCCATTTTTTCCTTTCCATTTCCTTTTCCTTTTCTTATTGTCAGTGGCAAGTTGCCGACGAGGGCTAGCCTCTAGGGCAAGGGTCACCCTCGCTGGCCATTGGCGAGGGTGAGCACAATGAGGCCCCCCTCGACATATCTGAAGAGGCCAATCCTCACCCTGTTGTCTGGGCATCATTGGCAAGGGCGGAAGGGGGGTTGGGTTTGGGTTCAAGTAATGGGACAAGTATGTCAAAATAGACGTGACAACATACCTATTGGAGGTGACCTCCAACTAAGATGGCCTCAGAGGCGGACAGTGGCTGTGCCAGCCCTCGTGCCTTTGGCGGCCATTAGTGTCGGTGCTTCATTGTTGCCCATGAAATTCCTTTGGGCAAAAAAAAAAAAAAAACCACCGGGGTTTTGGTTCGATCAAAATCAAGCAACTAGCAAAGGAGCATTGGACTGTTCAGGCATTAAAAAAGTGAACTTCACCATCACAATCATCACAAATCGCAGGAGTGTAGAAGAGAAACTCTGACAAGGAGAAAATGGAAATTTTTTTATAAAAATAAAAATTATAAAACAATATAAAAAAATGTCAATGTCAATGTCAACTATGCCATGTAAAACGGTCGGTGTCCATGTCGGCGATTTCTGGTCTAAATTGATCAGATGGATTGAATTGGTACCAATATGAAAATGTTTAGAACTTAATTGGTATAATTGAAAAGTTTATGATTAAATTTGTATCAATGCGATAAGTTTATGGCCATTTTTTTTATACTTTTCCCCATCACATTATGTAACAATACAAGAACTGTTAAGTTCATTCGAGCTGAATCATGAAAATTGTTGGCTATTGATGACATACTTATTGATGTATAAGGCAATCAATCGTGGAGATCTTCTTGCTAAGCCGTGTTCTTTGGGTGAATCTGGTTTGTCAGCGGTGACGAGTTTTTGTGCATTGCCGTGCAAAAGCCATGCATATGCACGATTCCATACACATTTTGTAGAATGACTTTTGTTGGTAACATTTATATTCCTAGGAATAATTTTTTTTTCAGAAATAGTTCTTTTCTATTTTTATTCCTTAGAACAGTTTCTGAATTAAACAACGTGCTTGGTGATTACAGAAATTACACAAAATTTTTATTCTAAGAATAGAAAAAGAACAGGAGTGTGTTTGGTGTGACCAACAATTTTTTTTTTTGTGACATGGAATTTCTTTCAATTTTTTAATAATTTTTTTTGAGATTTTTTTTTCTTCTTCTTCTTCCTCCTCTAGCTGGTCGCAGCGGTGGCAGTGGGCGGCGGTGGCGGCGGCCGGCAGCAAGGCTCTAGAGATCGATTAGAAGAGGAAGAAGAAGAAATGAACAAAAAGAAACAAAAGAATGACTTACTTCTAGAAATTATTTCTAAGAACAAGAAGTTACTTTTTTTTTCCTACTTCTCGTTACTATTCCAAATCCATTCCTTGGCCAATAGTCTGTTATGGGGAATAGAAAAATTAACTCACGTTACAAAATGTATTTCTGTTTTTTTTTTTATCCCAGAAAACAAAAGAACAGAAAAAAATACAAAAAAGAGAAACGTTATCATGCGGACCTTAAGAGTACAACGATAACCATGAAACGAAAATGACCATCGTCAAGTGTCGTTAGGCGAACATGAAAAGCTACAAAGAATTTTTGCTGCGTCTATACAAAGAGAGGGGAGGAGAACACCAAGCAAAGCATTGGGGAGGGCGTGTGACAGGATCTCCTCCTACACTTGCTGCATGCTCAACTACGTCATTGGGATCCACTTTGTCCGGTAGGCCTCTGGCATGAACATCATAATACTCTACAGCGCTTGCATTTTTGAAAAAGCGGGCATCACCTCCTCTGACAAAAAAACTCCTCGCGGTCATCATAGTTGACTTTGGAAAGACAATGTGCGTACTTGTTGCCATCTTCTTCCTTGACCGGGACGGACGGCGAACATCACTACTCAGCAACATCGGTGGGATGATCTTCTCTCTCACCAGATCATGGTTAGGCCCTAATCTGGCCATGGCCTAGATGTGATCAAGCCATGCCCTCGTCATGAATGGGTGGCCTCATTGTGCCCTCGTAGTGGCCTAAGCATGGCCGGTTCGTTGGCTTGTTGGCAAGCCCAAGCATCAGATGTGGCCAGGTAGGTCCCCAGCCGAGGCTGGAGTTGGCTAGGAATTTGGCTGGAGACCACCTAAGATCATTCTTTACAAAAATTACCCAGGTAACCCTAGACTCGAAATGACCAAAATACACTTTACACTTAAAAGTTGACTAATATTGTGACATCCCGATTTTTCTAATTCTATTTTCAGCCGATTGAGTCGGGCATTTCATCTGTGCATATAGTTCGTCTCTCTGAGTTGGCCACTCATGAGAGGACTAGCCTATTGGACGAAGCAATTAAGGGATTTTAACGCGTCAAACTTGGGGACTGATCACCCTCAGGTCGGATGCAAAAAAATTTCCCTGAAAGCTATCCGGTAGGTTAGGCGTCTTTGAAATCGCACTTGCATTGAATTCAACCGTAAAATTGAGATTGAAATTAGAAGTTGGAAGCTTGGTTATGTCACACATCCTATTAGGATCATGGGATAATTTTTGTGGATTTTAATTGGATTCATTAGAAGAGAATTTAAAGAAAAATTGAAGAAATTGGAGTACAATTTTATGCGTGAAAAAATAAATTTCACCTATTGAAGATTGTTGTGGGAGGTTTGGAGATACTGGAGTATGACACCATGTGATGTCATGGTAGTGGGCCATTTTGTTGGATTAAATAAAGAGAAAGAGAAAAAGAAAAAAAAAATGGCCCCCCCTTCTTCTCTCTCCTCCCTCTCTTCTTCCTCTCTCCCGTCGAGCCTCTCTCCTCCATGTTCTTCATCTTCTTCTTCGGACCTTAGACCCAGCGAAGTTGGAGAAGCCGCACGCCTCCGCCGTTCACCGCCGCCGCACGCCCGTCGCCGGAGCTCTCCGCTGCCCCGCGCCGCCCGCACACCGCTCCGCCGGTCAGCTCGCCTACCCGTCGCCTCTCCCCTCCATGGTTGGTGTGCGAAGACCAGAAAATTTGCAGAGGAGAAGCCGGAGCCTCCTTCGCCGTCGTCGCCGTCGCCGCCGCCGCCGTGCGTCTGCCCCGCGCCGCTCGCGCGCGCTCGCCGGCCCGCCGTCGCGCCGTCTTCGCCTCCCACTCGCCTGCCCTCGCGTCGCAGCTGCTGCATCAGCTCGTGGCGGAGCCGTTCGGCCACCTCCGGCCACCGTTCGGGTCCCGCCTTGGTCCGGTTCGACCCCTCAACCTCCCCCGGTCCTTTTCCACCTCATCCAAGCCCCGGATCCGCCCATTCTCGGCCTCAACCAGCAGTGGACAGCAGCTGCAGAAAATGGGTTTCTCAGCCCCTTCTTGGCCCGTTTTAGCCGCCTTCCCGAGCTCGGATGCTCGGCCCGCCTTGAGGAAAGTCGATCCTCGCGTCGTCCTCGTCGTTTTGGTCCGCTCGGCTCGCTAATCTGATGAGTTTAACTCACTAAACCTTGATTAGATGGTTAATGATGCCCTAAGTGTGCTTAGTCTAAGTTAAGTAAGTTTAGGTGATTAGATTAGTTTATTTGGTTGAGGATTAGATTAGGATGTTTAATTAAGTTAAAGTGTGTTTAGTTTAAAGTTAAATATGTTTATTTTAATATAAAGCTTTGATGTGACATAATAGGTTTTATTTTTGAATTATTTAAATGTTTCGAAATTCTGGAATTTATAATATTATATTATATTCCGAAACTATTAAAATATTATTATTTATATAAAAAAACGGAAAAATTATTTTTTTGACCCCTCGCTCAATTTCGTCTTGATCGCTCTTGTGTAGTCGGATTTTGAAATTGATTATTGGATATTACAAATTGAGTGTGGATCGTGAAAAATATGAATATTATTATTTAATTATTTTCGGAATAAATTTAATTATTTAATAAATTCCGAAAATTTTGTCGAGACCCTAAACTCTCGAATTTCGTGCCGATCGCTGCTTTGTGCATTTAGAATTTGATACTGATGATTGGTTGTGGCGAATTGAGTGTGATTGCGATATATAGAGATTCTTTATAAAATCCTAAATGTGGAAATTGATGGGCGATTGGCCATGATATGCCACCTATTAGAGGTCGCGCCCAGTTGGGCCGTGATATGCCACCTGATAAAGGTCGCGCCCAGTGGGGCCTTGATATGCCACCTATTAGAGGTCGCGCCTGGTGGGGCCGTGATATGCCACTGATAAAGGTCGCGCCTGGGGCCGTGATATGCCACCTGACAAAGGTTGCGCCGAGTGGGGCCGTGATGCCACTGATTCTAATTTCGCCGAGTGGGGCCGTGATTGAGAGCAATGATTGATTTGCTAGAATGACATGTAATCGACCAAGTCGATTGATCACTGAGACGATCCGAGTGGTTGAATTGTTATGATGATGTGATTGTGCCATGGTTGTTTGGTTATTATAATTGCATGTGGTTGAATTATATGAACTGTGATAACCTGCAGATGAAGACTAATGCGAGGTAAGTCTTTGTGTGATGTGGCTAGGCCACCCGGGGCGTATTTTCTTTCTAATAGGGGTTTAGGGGGTTGAACTTGCTGAGACATTGTTTCATCCCGGTTTGGGGATTAAAATTTCAGGTCCCTGGTGGATGGAGCAGCTAGATAGCTTTGGTTGGCCTTGAGGAGTTGAAGAGGTGAAGTCATGAGGATTGGAGAATGTGTCCGACTTGTAGATCGTAGGACAATTCCTTCTTAAGAGCCGGTCTTTTGTAGACCTTGTGGCCGTAAACCTCTGTTTGTAATTCATTGAATTATGAAAGTGTTATGTTGTGATTTGGTTTCCTGCTTTTCTATCCCGTAGTTTATTGTCGGGGTTTTATAATATGCTTCCGCATGTGCATTAAAGATTGGATTGGGTCGGCGACTTAACCTGGGAACGTCGCATTTGAATGACCATGGTGGGATGTTGGCGCGCTCGAGATTCGGGGCGTGACAACCCCGTTTAAGTGGTATCAGAGCATGGTCTGTGTATGGAGTGATAAGGTGCGATGAGTCACGGGATAGTTAGTAGGAAATGCTTTTATTATTCAGATGCATGTGATTGATAGTTGTTTGGTAGCTTGCTTGTGTGGTCACTCAGGTTCCAATGTGGTATTGGAATCGAAAGCGGGTATCTATAAAGAGCCTGTAGGATGAGTGACCAAGAGTGGAGGACTCCTTGGAGAAGGTCGGTAGGACCTATACCCCGGGGTAGGATGCTGACAAGAGTCGGTACCCGAGGTAGAGCGCAGGCTTAGACCAGCGCGAGTGTGAGAGTACCGCTGCAAGTCGGTACTGTGAGTGTAGCATCACCGAATGATCCTAGGTTCATCGGGATTGTTTAGGCGCCAAAGTCTTTGGGAAGCATTTTGGGTTCGTAAGCTCAGGATCGAGCCACCGCTGTTGCCGTTGTTTCTACTGCTGCCAGTGTTGTGACCGCTGTTGTTGTTACGCCTGTTGAGGCCTAATCTGGAGTTGTGATCGAGGATCAAGCCGTCGTATCTAAGTCAGGTTCAGATTTAGTAGAGATGGAAATCGATTGGGAAGAAAGGCCGATGTCAGAAGAAAGGTGCCCTGTTTCACCCAACCAGAAGAGTAGAATCGGAAAGTCAGAGCTTAACTCAATAGATGTGTGTCGTGTCTTTAAGAAAAAGACACGGATCAGTTCCGTATGGTAAGAGGGAAAGGACTTGTTATAGGTGTCGCCAGTGGGGTCATTTGATCAAAGATTATCTATATAGACAGATGGAATCACGGCTGTTTCTGTCACCGCCGTTGATAAGACAGAACAGAGGAAGCATGCTTAGGATGTTCAGTGGGGTACTTGGAACGGATCTCAGTGCAAGGAAGGGCGCATGATGTTCCTGGATGGGAGATAGAGGACTCACTAATTGCGTGTCGAGTTTATGGAAATGAGGCTTGAGTCAGCCCAGTGTCAGAGTAAAAAGGAGAACATGCTTTGAATGTGGCCAACACGGCCGTCAGGTTAGGAATTGTCCGTGTAAGTTCAGAAAAGCGTAAGCACTGTTACTACAGATAGGACGCCACTAGGATGGCTAGAGGAGCATGAAGGGATCGACCATACATCAATCATTATAAGAATGTTTTCGAGATGTTTTTATTAGAGTAGTGCAGCAGAATTTTCAGTGAAGGTTGTAGAATCTTCGTTGTTGTAATAAAGTAATAGGAAGATGAGTCTCTGACTATAGTTGTACCTGATGGGTTTGCTTATGTATGACTTGGAAGTCATTTATGAAGAGGTTTGGCTCCAGGAGCTTTCTGTTGTTTTGAATCGTGGTAGTAACATAATTCAGTTTGTTCAGTTAGCGTGTGAAAGTTTTGAATCATGGAAAGTTGAAGAGGAACTTCAATCCTTGTTATTCGTCACTGAAGATGACTTGGTTCTGATTATTAATTATCGAATCTACATGGCAGCTGTAATGGATGCGTTAGTTGAGGGGCCGAATATGAAGGACATAATCATGGTACAGGAGTTTTCTAAGGCATTTTCTAGGGAATTGTTAGGTTTGCTATCAGAAAGAGAAATTGAGTTCATGATTGAATTAACACCCGGAACAGAGCCAGTCCCTAAGGCTCCTTACCGGATGGTGTTACCGAGTTAAAAGAACTGAAGGTGCAGATGCAGGAAGTGTTGAATAGGAGATTCATACGTTCCAGTGCATCACCTTGGGAGCACCCGTTCTATTAGTGAAGAAGAAAGTTGGTTCGTTGCATTTGTACATTGATATTCTTCAAGATCAACTTGAGGTGAGAGTATCATCAATTGAGGATCAGGAAGAAAGACATACCGAAGTTAGCATCTCGCACTTGATACAGCAGTTGTGAGTTCACTGTAATACCGTGTGGTTTGATGGACACCTTAGCTGTTTGTTTGGGTCTAATGAGCAGAATGTTTAAGAGTACTCGAATCAGTTGTGATCGTGCTTAGTGAAGTTATCCTAGGGTGTTCAAAGAGTGTTGAGGAGCACAAGAGACATTAGAAGATGATACTTCAGACCTTGAGGACTCTTGAATCTTACGCTAAGTTTAGCAAGTGCGAGTTTTGGATGACTCGTATTGCGTTCCTAGGTCGCGTGATTTCAGGCAAAGAAATCTCCGTAGGCCCCATTTAAGATTGAAGCAGTGAACAGTTGGCCGAGATTGTCTACAGTAACAGAGATCAGAAGTTTCTGGGGATTAGCAGGATATTTCAGACAGTTCATAAAAGGGTTTTCAGTGTTAGCGTTACCATTGATAAGACTACTAAGGAAGTAAGAAAAGTTCGTGTGGACAGATGAGTGTGAGTGTAGTTTTCAAGGGCCTAAAAAGAGGCTAACTACCGCACTTGTGCTTACTAGTCCATCTGGTCCAGGAGGGTTGAGATCTACGGTGATGCGTCGTTTAAAGGATTTGGTTGTGTGTTGATACAACATGATAGGGTTGTTGCATATGCGTCCCGTTGGTTGAGACCTCGGGAGTTGAATATGAGACAGCGTCGCTGGATGGAACTCATTAAGAATTATGACTATGATATTTTGTATCACTCTGGAAAGGTGAGCAAAGTCGCAGATGCACTGAGTCGAGAGTTCTTAGTTGTACAGTTGGCACTCAAGGATTGGATCTTACTTGAGGAAGTCCGAAATTCAGTTTTCAAATCTAAGGAATGCCACCTTTTGAATTTTATGACCACTCTCCGAATTGAGCCGAGAGTTCAGATCATAATCAAATCGCTTCAGTGGACAGATTCAGAAATTCAGAAGATTCTATAAGAGAATACAGATGAGAGAGATTGATTTTCAGATTTCCGAAAGCAGAACGCTAAGGTTCTGAGGACGATTGTGTGTAACTGACAATACAGAGGTTAAAGAAGAGATCTTATGGGAAGCACATTGTAGCAACTTCAGCGTTATCCAGACAGTACAAAGATGAGTCAGAATCTACCTCATCGGGATTAGTAGATCGGTATGAAGATAGATATCGTTGAACAAGTTGCAAGTATCAGAGATTTCAGTAAGTGGAAGTTCAGTGATTCAAACCAGGATGACTTTTACCATCACTTGAGTCCTAAGTGAGAATGAAAATATATCACAATGGAACATTGTGACGAGCTTACTAAGGATTCAGGGGATTACTGATACCATTTGAGGATAGTAGTCGATCGATAGATGGAGTTGGTCTACTTTGGTACAGTATGAATAGATCTTGTTTTGAGCGTGTGATATCCTAATCTTCAGACTCTGATTTCGATTGGTTAAATTGGGCATTTCATCGACGCGATTATAGTGTTTTTCTCTGAGTTTGCCACTTACGAGATAACTAGACTAGTTGGGTGAGTTATTAAGGACTTTAAGGCAAATAGACTTGAGAATTCGACCAGGAATCGACTTCTCGACCGTGCTCATCTTTAGAGATCATTACGGCACAGTTAAAAATCGAATTAAGATCAGAGATAGGTCGGTTCGACTGAGATGAATGATCGATCGTGGGTGACTCCACTAAATTGGAAAACTCTCATCGACTGATACTAATTTGATTTTACTGTCGTTTTGGTACCCTGTGTCCGTATTTGAATCATCGAGATTTTCACGACAATCGAGAGTCGCCAATGTGTCGAGTGGGTTCATTGTGGCTCGAAGAAAATCGACCACGGGTCATTTGTCCTAAAAAGCTCTGAAAACTACATAGTAGCCTAGGTCACACTAAAAACGTGTCGGAGTGAAATTAACCGTCAATCTAAGTTTGATTTCAGAAATTGAGGATTTTGTCTTGTCACAAAATGGATATACCGAAGTGTACGTATATAAGATAAATCATCTGCATGAAGTACCGGGGAGAAATTGTACTTCAAATCTAGATCAGATATTCCAAGTTGGCAGAGTTTTCAGATGGTTCTTTCTTAAGCAGTGCATAGTAGAGAGTGCAGAATTTCACTTGCTGAGATGAAGTCAGGGAAAGAAAGATCAGGCCAGGGTCAGTACAGTAGTCAGTGATTGCAGTTGCCGAGATCAGTGTCAGAGTTATATCAGATCTTGACCAGAGGTTCCCAGTTTCAGCTGATCAATCGGATAATTTCTTTTTAGTCAGTGTAGAGCAGTGTTCAGAACTTCAGTTGTTGAGATGAGATCGGAGATCAGAAAATTGCAGGTCCAGAGTTGGTTCAGAAATCAGTGATTCAGTCGCAATTATCAGAGACAGTTTAGAGACTGCTCAGAATCGCCAATTTAGCTTCGCAGATTTTGTGTTGAAGACCTTTGAAATTTTAAGTGGGCAAGTGTGTAGCATTTTGAATCCGAAGTGGTTTGGGCAAGATAGCGGTGATCTAGCAGCATTGGTACAGAAGGAGCAACCTGAGAAATATAAGATTATATGAGATGGCTGTACCCCCACCTTGTTTAAGGATTGATAAAGGTTTAAATTTCGAGGACGAAATTTTTATAAGAGGGGAAGAGTTGTGACATCCCGATTTTTCTAATTCTATTTTCAGCCGATTGAGTCGGGTATTTCATCTGTGCATATAGTTCGTCTCTCTGAGTTGGCCACTCATGAGAGGACTAGCCTATTGGACGAAGCAATTAAGGGATTTTAACGCGTCAAACTTGGGGACTGATCATCCTCAGGTCGGATGCAAAAAAATTTCCCTGAAAGCTACCCGGTAGGTTAGGCGTGTTGAAATCGCACCAGATTGAATTCAACCGTAAAAATTGGGATTGAAATTAGAAGTTGGAAGCCCGATAATATGTCACACATCCTATTAGGATCATGGGATAATTTTTGTGGATTTTAATTGGATTCAATTAGAAGAGAATTGAAAGAAAAATTGAAGAAATTGGAGGTACAAGATTTTATGCCCCGGCGGAAAAATAAATTTCACCTATTGAAGATTGTTGTGGGAGGTTTGGAGATAGTGGAGTATGACACCATGTGATGTCATGGTGGTGGGCCATTTTGTTGGATTAAATAAAGAGAAAGAGAAAAAGAAAAAAAAAAAATGGCCCCCCTTCTTCTCTCTCCTCCCTCTCTTCTTCCTCTCTCCCGTCGAGCCTCTCTCCTCCATGTTCTTCATCTTCTTCTTCGGACCTTAGCAACCAGCGAAGTTGGAGAAGCCGCACGCCTCCGCCGTTCACCGCCGCCGCACGCCCGTCGCCGAAGCTCGCCGCCGCCCCGCGCCGCCCGCACACCGCTCCGCCGGTCGGCTCGCCTACCCGTCGCCTCTCCCCTCCATGGTTGGTGTGCGAAGACCAGAAAATTTGCGGAGGAGAAGCCGGAGCCTCCTTCGCCGTCGTCGCCGTCGCCGCCGCCGCCGCCGTTCGCGCGCCGCGCCGCTCGCGCGCGCCGCCGGCCCGCCGTCGCGCCGTCTTCGCCTCCCACTCGCCGCCCTCGCGTCGCAGCTGCTGCATCAGCTCGTGGCGGAGCCGTTCGGCCACCTCCGGCCACCGTTCGGGTCCCGCCTTGGTCCGGTTCGACCCCTCAACCTCCCCGGTCCTTTTCCACCTCATCCAAGCCCCGGATCCGCCCATTCTCGGCCTCAACCAGCAGTGGACAGCAGCTGCAGAAAATGGGTTTCTCAGCCCCTTCTTGGCCCGTTTTAGCCGCCTTCCCGAGCTCGGATGCTCGGCCCGCCTTGAGGAAAGTCGATCCTCGCGTCGTCCTCGTCGTTTTGGTCCGCTCGGCTCGCTAATCCGGTGAGTTTAACTCACTAAACCTTGATTAGATGGTTAATGATGCCCTAAGTGTGCTTAGTCTAAGTTAAGTAAGTTTAGGTGGTTAGATTAGTTTATTTGGTTGAGGATTAGATTAGGATGTTTAATTAAGTTAAAGTGTGTTTAGTTTAAAGTTAAATATGTTTATTTTAATATAAAGCTTTGATGTGACATAATAGGTTTTATTTTTGAATTATTTAAATGTTTCGAAATTCTGGAATTTATAATATTATATTATATTCAAACTATTAAAATATTATTATTTATATAAAAAAACGGAAAAATTATTTTTGACCCCCTGGTCGCTCGAATTTCGTGCCGATCGCTCTTTTGTGTAGTCGGATTTTGAAATTGATTATTGGATATTACAAATTGAGTGTGGATCGTGAAAAATATGAATATTATTATTTAATTATTTTCGGAATAAATTTAATTATTTAATAAATTCCGAAAATTTTGTCAGGACCCTAAACTCTCAGAATTTCGTGCCGATCGCTGCTGTGCATTTAGAATTTGATAGTGATGATTGGTTGTGGCGAATTGAGTGTGATTGCGATATATAGAGATTCTTTATAAAATCATAAGTGTGGAAATTGATGGGCGATTGGCCATGATATGCCACCTATTAGAGGTCGCGCCCAGTTGGGCCGTGATATGCCACCTGATAAAGGTCGCGCCCAGTGGGGCCTTGATATGCCACCTATTAGAGGTTGCGCCCAGTGGGGCCGTGATATGCCACCTGATAAAGGTCGCGCCCAGTGGGGCCGTGATATGCCACCTGACAAAGGTTGCGCCGAGTGGGGCCGTGATGCCACTGATTCTAATTTCGCCGAGTGGGGCCGTGATTGAGAGCAATGATTGATTTGCTAGAATGACATGTAATCGACCAAGTTGATTGATCGCTGAGACGATCCGAGTGGTTGAATTGTTCTGATGATGTGATTGTGCCATGGTTGTTTGGTTATTATAATTGCATGTGATTGAATTATATGAACTGTGATAACCTGCAGATGAAGACTAATGCGAGGTAAGTCTTTGTGTGATGTGGCTAGGCCACCCGGGGCGTATTTTCTTTCTAATAGGGATTTAGGGGGTTGAACTTGCTGAGACATTGTCTCATCCCGGTTTGGGGATTAAAATTTCAGGTTCCTGGTGGATGGAGCAGCTAGATAGCTTTGGTTGGCCTTGAGGAGTTGAAGAGGTGAAGTCATGAGGATTGGAGAATGTGTCCGACTTGTAGATCGTAGGACAATTCCTTCTTAAGAGCCGGTCTTTTGTAAACTGTTGGCCGTAAACCTCTGTTTGTAATTCTGTTGAATTATGAAAGTGTTATGTTGTGATTTGGTTTCCTGCTTTTCTATCCCGTAGTTTATTGTCAGGGGTTTTATAATATGCTTCCGCATGTGCATTAAAGATTGGATTGGGTCGGCGACTTAACCTGGGAACGTCGCATTTGAATGACCATGGTGGGATGTTGGCGCGCTCGAGGTTCGGGGCGTGACAAATATGCCCTGCTAGACTTGAGATAAGGACATAATTATCCCTTAAATATAACTTTGTGCATGGGGATTCTACTTGAATATTGAAACCCAAAGTGAGATATATGACTAAAAAAATATTTATAAGAAATAGATTCTGATTTCTCAACATATGCAAGTAAAAAATTTAGGTTTCAACGCTTGGTTTCGACAACCCATTGTAAACATTCCTAAATTGTCATAAGAAAAATGTATCAATTTTACTACTTTGTTCAAGTTCACGATGAACAATTGTAAACTGTTGTGAATAATCATAAATAAAAAGATGCCAACTTTATCGTCTCGGGCGTCCGTTTTGGAGGGGCATAGGATGCATCGCTTACAACAATGTTTAGCCAAAGGTTGGTGATCTATCACGAGTACTCTGCAGCGTGTTCTTGTGGTCTGGGTTTATCTCATGCAAAAACGAATCTTTTCACGCCATTCCTCAAACAAGCAAGTAACGTTGCCTCGGAACGAGGATCAAGCGGCGTGTACTTTGAAGGTCTCCTCCTTTATTGGCCTGAGATCATGCTGAATGCTCAAGCCCAACTCTTTTCGGTTACAAACGAGGATATCATCAAGAATGAAATTATCGTGTGCGAAGCAGCAGCGGCTTCTATCAAAAGCATTTTTGGCGGTTTAATAGGCATAGCCAACAGTTCTCATGATTCAGCCCGAAAGAACTTGGCAATTCTCGTGCCATTACAGATTGTGATGTGATAATAAATTCTCAAACGACACAAATCTGACACTAAATGCGCTTCCGTTATTCATATAGGGGTCACGGATTTCATGACATATGGAGAATCCAGAATTACAGTGTGAGTATGAAAATGCATTAAGAGTTAGTACTCTCACGAACCAATCCTTGAAGATGAAGATGAAGACCATGCCTTGTTCTACTCTCCTCTCTGTCCTCCCCATTGCTTTACTGGTATTCTCATATGGACATCTAATCATCATCAACCATTTCTTTCCAGCAACTTTCCTTGCGCTTTTGCTTACTAACAATGCTCTTTCTGTCGAATGTTATCATTCCGTGTTAAAAAAAAAAAAAAAAAATTGCAGGGGTGAGGGTAGGGGAGGCACAAAAATGTGGGCACCCCTTCATTTGTCTCCCGGACTGCTCGAAGCTGACATGTGTGGAAGCCTGCGTCGAGAAGTACAGGGGATGGACTAATGACGGATGCTTCGACACAAACAGCTGTTGAAAGAAGGTAAAAAGAAGAAGGAAGAAAAGGTTGAGGCGGAAGAAGCCGAGAGAGAGATAGATTTTCTGTATTGAATGTATTGAGAATGTACAGACTCCTAAGATATAAGACTAGGATTGTACAATTATCGGAAATAAAAAATTCTATGTATCAATCTATATCAATCTAGATCTAAATCTAATCCTTAATTGATGTACACAAAATCATAATCAAATCAGATCATAAACTACCAAAAAGCTGCATATCTTCTAACACTCCCCCTCAAGCTGATGGCTTGTAGATGTCCAAGACACCCAGCTTGCTTAATAGATATGCATGCTGTCTATGACACAAAGGCTTGGTGAAGATATCTGCTGGCTGGTCCGTTGTCCTAATTCCTTCTGTTTCGATCACTCCCTCTTGGATCTTTTCTCTTGTAAAATGACAGTCCACTTCTATATGCTTGGTCCTCTCATGAACTATAGGATTTGTTGCTAGTTTGAGAGCTGCATCATTATCGCAATGCAACTTTGTTGGTCCATGCACTTGTACTCCGAGATCCTTAAGCAATCCCCGTATCCACACTATCTGACAAGTGGCCTTAGCCATAGCTCGATACTCTGCTTCGGCTGAAGATAGCGATACAGTAGGCTGCTTCTTTGTCTTCCATGAGAGGAGAGATTCTCCCAATTTGATGCAATATCCGGTGACCGATCTTCGACTTATGGGACATGTAGCATAATCAGCATCACAATACGCTGTCATCTTCATGTCACACTGTTTAGAGAGAAGTATTCCCAGTCCTGGACACCCTTTTAAATATTTCACAACTTTTAAGGCAGCATCCATATGAGACCGCTTCGGATTGTGCATGAACTGGCTAAGTGTCTGAACTGCATATGAGATGTCGGGTCTAGTCATAGTCAGATATATGAGCTTTCCGACAAGTCTTTGATATCCTGATGGATCTCTAAGTATGGGATCATCATTTTGAGATATGCCCTTATCATATTCTGCAGTAGTCAACTTAGTGTTCTGTTCAACGGGAATAACGGCTGGCTTGTATCATGATAAACCTGCTTCTGATATGATATCTAACACAAACTTTCGCTGACTGAGGGAAATTCCTTGATCAGATCGAGCAATTTCAATTCCAAGGAAATATTTAGGTGCCCCTAAGTCTTTAATGTGGAAGGTGGCATGTAAATATTCCTTGAAATTATCTATAGCAGATTTATCATTTCCCATAACAAGAATATCATCGACATATATCATCAAATAAATAGATGACATACCTTCAATCCGTGTGAATAAAGCATAGTCATATTTAAACATTGGAAGCTTTGCTTTTGCAAGAGCATTTGCAAATTTGGCGTACCATTGTCTGGATGCTTGCTTCAATCCATAAAGGGATTTACGGAGACGACATACTCTATTCTCCCCCTGTCTCCGTAACCCTTGAGGAATATCCATATATATTTCCTCGTCTAGGTCACCGTGTAAGAAGGCATTGTGCATGTCCATTTGATGTAGGGTCCAGTCATGAATGGCGGCAACAGACAAAAAGGAACAAACTGTGACATCTGTGGCAACTGGAGAGAATGTCTCATGATAATCAAAACATTCTCTTTGTGTGAATCCCTTAGCTACCAAGCGTGCCTTATATCGTTCAATGGAACCATCAGCACGATATTTTGTTTTGTAGACCCATTTGCAGCCAATCGGTTTACGATCAAACGGAAGTGGGACAAGATCCCACGTGTTATTATCAATTAGTGCCTGAAGTTCTGCCTTCATAGCTTGCTGCCACTTTGGATCAATGGATGCCTCAAGATAACTAGACGGTTCCCTCTCTTGTGATAACCGATTAACACAACATCTATGTTCCTGTGATAATCTATTGAAAGAAACATAGGAAGAGATTGGGTATTGAGTACCTGAAGAATTGTGAGTAGCACAGATATAGTCCTTACTCCAGGTTGGAGGTCGTGTGGCACGACCAAAACGTCGTGGATAATGAATTTCCACAGAAGGAGATGCCTCAGTGGGGGATGGCGAAAGAATATCCGTATCTTCCTCAAGAGTATGAGAGTTATCGAGTCTTGTTTCCAGAACATCTTTGGAGCCAGTAGGATTTGAAGTTGATGTTGTTGCTGGAATAAATGGAGGAATAGGATGAACAATCCTCGACTCTGCTAGCGGTATGTAAGTGGGACCTTGAGATAATTCTTCATCAGAGAAGAGGCCATGAGGTATGGTTCTTGTGGTTTCATCTAAAGATACTTTCTTAGAGAAAGGGAAAATATCTTCATGAAAGATGACGTCACGACTTACAAGAAATTCCTTTGTGGAGATGTCAAGAACACGATACCCTTTTTGTAAGTTGGATATCCCATGAAAATGCATCTCCGTGCACGTGGACTTAGCTTGTCTCAAGGTCCTATTGTTGCAGCATAGCATAGACAACCGAAGACTTTGAGATGCTGTAGCTCAGGCTTCTTCTTAAATAGCAATTCAAAGGGAGTTTTCCCTTTAAGTAGCCAAGTGGGCATGCGGTTGATTAAATAAGCCGCAGTAACTACACAATCACCCCAATAATCTTCTGGGACTGATGCTTGAAACTTCAAGGCTCGTGCGACTTCCAATAGGTGTCGGTGCTTTCTTTCAACCACTCCATTTTGCTGTGGAGTATAAACACATGAGCTTTCATGTTGTATGCCATGTGTGTTAAATAGCAAGGAGCAATCATGGCTGAAGAATTCTCTTCCATTATCAGTACGTATCCGCTTAATGGTCTTTCCAAACTGATTTTGGGATAATGCTAGGAAAACCTTTAAGTGAGAATAAGTCTGATTCTTAGACTGCATCAAGAAAATCCAGGTCGCACGAGAATAATCATCTACTATAGTGAGAAAATAACGAGACCCACCATGATTTATCGTATGGTAGGGTCCCCAAATATCCACATGAATCAAGGAAAAAATCTACTAGTTCGGGAGCTACCGGATGGAAAAGGCGCACGAGATTGTTTGGCAAGGGGACATATGGGACATTGTGGACAAGGATAAGAGGCACTATGACCTAATCTCAAATGCATAATAAGATTTTTATCATTGCTAATCAAGTTACACAATGATGATTTATTCGGGAATTGCGGGAAGAATTGAAATTACTTGTCCAGAAAAAAGTCCTTCGAAAGACGACCCAAGCCCATCGGTTTCCCAGTCGAAAGGTCCTGAAATAAACAGGTGTCAGCATTGAAAACTACCCGACATGAATTTTCTTGGCAGGCTTTTGACACAGAAATCAAATTAAATTGGAATTCTGGGACATAGAGAACATTCTGAAGAATAATCTGGGAACTTAGATTCACTGTTCCTGTCACATTGACATGAGTAACATTCCCATTTGGTAATTCCACAGAAATAGGATAAGCCAATCTGCCATTTATACTTGAAAAAAATCCCTTGTCACATATAATGTGATCACTTGCCCCTGAATCAATTATCCATGCTTTTCTGGAGATAGAATTAATCAAGCAATGTGTAATACCTGAGAAATTCCCTCCTTTGTTGGAAGTATCCATTTTCTGCAGTGCCTGCATCAGCTGATGATACTGATCATATGAAATGGGCTGATCAACATTTTTTTCCAGTCGGTCCATTAAGTTGATAAGCTGCTGAAATTTTTCTCTCATTTTCACTGGGTTTCCCATGCAATTTCCAGCAATTATCAATCATATGATTAGTACGTTTGCAATATTCGCAAAATAATTTACCCTTTCCTTTGAAATTTTTCGCGAAATTCCTTGATGACGTGGCAAAAATCTGGCCGTCCGTCCTTTTAAGCGCGGGCTCCTGTCCACCGTTGGATCTGATCGCAAGATCAAGTCTTTGCGAACCGTCCGATCCTCGCATCCCATCTCGTCCGTCCATTCGAGGGTATTTAAAGACCCCAGATTCCTCTTCGGCGAACCCTAATTTCGCTCGCCCCTCTTTCTCTCGATTTAGGGCTAGGGTTTTGGTGGCCGTGTCTCGCCGCTCACCGCCGCGAGCGCGAGTGCGGCGCTCTCGCCGCTCCTCGGTGTGGTCCGGCGTCGCGAGCCGCTGATTCTCCTCCTGCATAGCGAGCTGAAAGATCCGCCCGATCGGTGGCATCGGATCCATGGCGAGGATCTGTGAGCGAAAAACCAGGTATGTCTCGTTCAGAATAAGGAGAAAGCGTGTAGCTTTCTCCCTGTCCTTGATGGATCTATACTGCTTGATTGTCGTCTCTAGGCCCTCGAGCCTCTCCTCGGCCGCTTCGAGGTTGTTCCACAGAGACGAGAGCCTGTTAAAACAGGCTGTGACCGTCATGTTCCCCTGCTTCAAATCGTTAAGTTCTTGCATGAGGTTAAAAATTTTCGCCTGATCTAACCTCCCGTACATTTCATTGATGTTATCCCACATGTTTTTTGCATCTTCTGTTGGTGGGAGTCCAGCCGCGACCTCTGAGGAGATGCAGTTGCCGATCCATGTTTGGATCAGGCGATTGCTCTTCCTCCAGAGTCGGGCTAATCGTTCTTCGGTAGGCACTGGGATGGTTCCGTCGAGGAAACCTTCCTTGTCTTTTGTCGCCAGGGCACGCTGGAATTCCTGTGACCACTTCGTGTAATTCTCTGGTCCGGTCAGCTGTTGGCTGATTAGCCGCAGTTCTGGTCCGTCGGCGCTGGAAACGAACAGTGGATCGCCAGGTTCCAGTCGTCCGGTGAGCGCCGCCGCTAGAAACGGTAGAAAATCGGGTGGAAAATTCGGGTAGGTATTCGCTCCTAGACCCGATTCGCCTGACCTGATCGGATAATCCGCATTGTAGAAACCCGGGTAGGGATTCGTTCCCATACCCGGCTCGCCTGAACCGTCTGTCCGCTCCATTCCTTCGGTTGGGCTTGCCCCACTTGTGGTTGGCGAGCCCGCGTTGGTTTGGACGTGGCTCTGGTGGCCCACATATCCAGGCGATGACGAATTTGGGCTTGGCCCAAGGTAAAGTGGATAAGGAATCCACTGGTAAGGTTGGCCCATCATGGGTTGCCCCATACCGAACTAAGCCTGCGTGGGCCGCCACTGAATGGGTTGGGCCTGGAACGGAAGTTGTCCCATCGTTGAAGATCCTTCGATTGAAGGAAGAATTGCAGGTGAATTCCGAGCCTGCGAGATCTGAGGAACGGCTCCTTCAGCGGGTTGGTCACGGATGGCTGAGGCTTCTTCCTGTGGATTAGCCATGGTAAGTTAAGAAAATCTTCCTTGAGAGAAACACTAATGCCTGAAATTATTCTGTTTTGTAGGTCAGAATTTTGGGTAGAAGGTCGAGATGGAAGATGGAAGCGGAAGCAAAGAACAGAAGCCAACAGGCTCTGATACCATGAAAGAAGGTAAAAAGAAGAAGGAAGAAAAGGTTGAGGCGGAAGAAGCCGAGAGAGAGATAGATTTTCTGTATTGAATGTATTGAGAATGTACAGACTCCTAAGATATAAGACTAGGATTGTACAATTATCGGAAATAAAAAATTCTATGTATCAATCTATATCAATCTAGATCTAAATCTAATCCTTAATTGATGTACACAAAATCATAATCAAATCAGATCATAAACTACCAAAAAGCTGCATATCTTCTAACAGCTGTTGCTGCCATGTTATAGGGGCTCCATCTTGATTTATGTTACAATTGCCCCATGTGTACTCCTTTCGATGACTCAAATAATACTTTCTTATGCTTAAGTATTCTTTGCTAAACTAATTAACTTAAGAATTCTGCACTTTTCGTTTTCGAGTTCCTCAAGAAAATGAGCAAGTATATGTTTAAATTGGGTTTCAGTACATATTGTGTTTACTTGTTACTGCTGTGAGTAAAAATGTTGTTGCGAATGACACCCGAGAATTGGGAAAATTGTCCAAAAAGTCTTAAACCTATTACATTTTTGCCAATTCAGTCATAAACATTTCAATTTTGTCAATTGAGTCTTAAACTTTTTCACTTTTTGCCAATTGAGTTCATCCGGCCAATTTTGGCCAGAATTTGTTGATGTGAATGCCAACGCTAATGTCGACAAAATTTTTTTATATTTTTTTCGAATTTTAATTTTTTTTATGTTTTTAATTTTTGTTTCTCTTTTATTTATTTATATCCTTCCCCTGTTCTTTTTCCTTTGGCCGGTCGCCCAACCTCCGGCAAACGGCCAGAGGCCACGACCGGTGAGGGTAGGCCTCATGGGCCTTAGGTGAGGTTGCTTTCGCCAGGATCTAGCGAGGGGCAACCTCGTCGGCCTCAAGTGAGGCTCACCTTGGCGAGGTCGAGCCTTGCTAGAGGTTCGCAAGGCCAACCATCGCCAGTTGTGGCCTCTAGTCGATCGTCGGAGGTTGGGCAATTGGCCAGAGGAAGAAAAGGAAAAAAAAAAAATAGAGAAAAGAATAAAAAGGAGAAAAAGGAAAAAAGAAATTAAAAATAAAAAAAAATAAAAAATTCTAAAAAATAAAAAATTTTGTCCACTTCAGTGCCGGTAGTGCCATGTAAGACGGTTAGTGTCCACTTCTATGAGTTATGGCTAAAATTTATTGGATGGACTCAATTGGCAAAATGTTGAAAAATTTATAACTTGATTAGTAAAGTTGAAAGGTTTATGATTGAATTGGCAAAAGTGCAATAGTTTTAGGACCTTTTGAACAATTTTCCCCCCAAGAATCCAATGTAATGCCTTGGCATGTTAAGTAGTTCTCGAGGTAGTTGCTTTAATGAGATTGAGAAATAATCGTATGCATTCTTACTATTGTTACAGAAGCTCATGAGTTCATGGGATGTTAACAACATTCCAATGCATTGTGCAGCATCGCATTGCAATGGATACTAAGGGTGCGTTTGTTTTCACGGAAAACTCAATGATAAAGGAAAATGTTTTCCGGGAAAGCATTTTCCAATAATATGGTTTGTTTTCCTTTGTTTGGTAATATATAATTGAAAATATTTTTTGCTGTTTGGATCCCATTAAAAAATATTTCACACTTTATTATAGGAATTTTTTTTCTTGGTTGGCTTACAAGGGGTGAGCTCCAGCTGTCGCTCGAGGTGTCGAGCTCGCCAATTAGCTGCTAGAGGCTGCGAGCTTACCCAATTTGGCAAGGCTTGAGCCTCATCACTGGAGGCCACGAGCTCACCCGATTTAGCGAGGCTTGAGGCTCATCGGCCTCAGGCAAGCTCAAGCCTTGTTGTCGAAAGCCATGATATTGCTCGATTTGGTGAGACTAGAGCTCACCAGCCATCCTTGTGGCCGGTGACACGTGAAGAAGAAGCAAAAGAAAAAGGAAGAAAAGAAAAAAGAAAAATACGCAAATTTGAATTTTTTTATTTTTCTTTTTAAAATGTTTTCCAAATTTTAATTTTAAAAAAAAATAAAAAATCAAATTCATTTTTTAAAAATATATATTTTTATAAGAATAATTGTTTGTAAACCAATCATCAAATTTAAGCTTTGATAGATTTGGAAAACGTTTTCCGATCCTTTCAAAAGGAAAATCATTTTCTTGAATTTAAGTTTTGTTAGGAAAACGTTTTTAGTTAACTAGGAAAACGTTTTCCGTTGACTCATTTTCTAGAGCGAC
This sequence comes from Eucalyptus virginea, assembly GCA_014182375.1. Taxonomy (NCBI): domain Eukaryota; kingdom Viridiplantae; phylum Streptophyta; class Magnoliopsida; order Myrtales; family Myrtaceae; genus Eucalyptus; species Eucalyptus virginea. The sequence goes on along the minus strand of CM024516.1, from coordinate 59,173,740 downwards.
CCAAACACTAGAGAATGAGAAAAACGTTTTCCCTAAAAATATATTCCACGAAACAAATGCACCCTAAGATAGCACGACAGCACTCAGCGAGTTATATATATATGTGGAATACGCCAATCGTCATTTCTAAGCGAAAAACCCAATATGATTCGTTGGTGATACGGTATAGTTTTATAAAAAAAAAAAGGAAAATCCTTCAGCAAGATAAAAAGGAACTCCGCATTGACCTAACTCTAGTGCAAATGCCTCTCCTCTTGAACAGACTTTAAAATATCAACTAAAAACGTAAGACTCGAAGCCTACATTTCATTTTGTGGAAGATTGTGGAGATCCGTAGCAAAGCATGCCTGAATCTTGATGCCCCCTTAACTAAAGTGTCAAGTGGCCAGAAATAGGGGTGAGAATATTGGACTGACCGACCAACTGAATCGGCAACTGTTCGGATCGAATCGGACCAACTCTTTTTTAAATATTTTTTTAATTTCTTAAAAGTAGCAATAAATTCTAAAATAGTAACAATTCTAGTATTTTTTTTATTTTTTTTTTATTTTTTTTATGCTAGGTGATCAATCCCATTAGATTAGACTAGACTGGTCAATTCGAATCTTGATTCCTAGGTAAGATCTTACCAGACTGGAAAATATGTTTTCATTGAGGAAGAGAATATCGATGATAAAGGAAGAAATTATATTTATTATCGGTTAGAAAAGCGTCCAAGTCAGTCCTAATCATGAGGTATCCTTAAACTAATGCATACTATTTTTAAGTGCAACTCTGTCCTTAAGCTAGTCAGACTTCTCTTCCTTTGGCTGGATGGTCAAATAAGCAACCTCATCCCGGCTTTCATGCAAGTCGTGCGTAGTTTTCAAATCGTTCTCTTTATATATATGGTTTGTCGAAACAAATACACTGGAACCTAATGCCTGCGTCATCTAACTCTCACATAGAATATTCGAAAGCCTTGGAGAGCAAGGCAGAAAGTATGCAGACTACTGTGGCAATCTTTTCGTAAATATAAAAATATGCAAATGATAATCATTCTACTCTATAAATCAATTTCTAATTAGAAATATAGTTTTCTAATTTTTATTCTTTAGATGAGTTTCTAACGATATAAAATTTCTTCTTCCGGAATGAGAATCCTCGCAGACACAACATATGCGCCCCTATCGGTCGTGATGGTATCATCCCAGCCTGCAGTACCGATGGCATCGCAGCAGTCACCGTGGCACTCCCCTATGCCATACCTGTTTGGGAGCCTGGCGGCGATGCTGGGGCTCATAGGGTTCACTCTCTTGATCCTGGCCTGTTCCTATCGGAGGCTCTCGGGCAGTTCGAGCAGCGCCCAGGGAGACGAAGAGAACGGGGGCGAAGCAAGGGCGGTTGACAGGGAAGGGTACAGCAAGGCCGTGACGGTGCACGAGGAGAAGATAGTGGTGATCATGGCCGGCGAGGAGAGGCCCACATTCCTCGCCACGCCCGTGTGCAGCAGAGGCCCTTCGTCTGGCGATTTCCAAGGGAAGGGTAAAGGCGATAGGGAGAGCTTCGACGCAAAGAAGGACAAGGATGAGAACATCAACAAGACCATGGAGGTTGACAACGTTAACAAAGATGATGACGTTGGTGGCCACGTTGCTCACGGTCATAACACAGCAGCCGATGACGAAAACAGAGGAGAAGCAGCAGAAGATCAAACGCAGCTACAAAATTAGCGAGCAGTCTCTGATGGCTTCCTGTTGGCATGATTGGTGCTGACCTCCTATTTGGGAAGAAATTACGTAGATTTATTTGATTTCTATAATTTTGGGAATTGCCTATTTTGGCTTTAGGTTCTTTTCTCATTGTCTTCCTTTCTTGTACTTCATCAATAAAACAGTAGTCCTTCTCTCAAATACGATACAACAAAAAAGGTTAAAAAAAAAAACTTTTGAGAGAGGATTACTTGAATATGTAGGCACATTGTCGAACCTTGTTAAATAATGTCTTCTTGTTTAATTTTTTCATGGTATTGGAGCAGGTCTGTACCTGTTTGTACATTTGATCCATCAGTGTCCTTCTTCTTGGTGTATACATGGTTGTTGTTCAAATCATGACTGATTCGAGTTCGGCCAATCCCAAACCTGGCTCCACCACTATCGGTCATTGATCACCAACATATTGTTGAATGAGAAGAACTTTCTTCCATGGTCTCGTGCTATCACAGTGGCCCTCAGGGATAGATCGAAGCTTGGTCATATCAAGGGCCAAATAAAAGTGCTCCTAAGAGGGATGTGAAATTTGATGAATGGCAAGCCAACAACAATTTGGTTATGTCTTGAATTTTTAACTCTGCATAATCTCAAGTGTACGAGATCTTCGCATATTCCCTACAGCTCGAATATTGTGGGAATCATTGAATAAGATGTATGGACAAGCTCAGAATGCATCGCGAGTATTTGAATTGCAGCAAGAGATTACTAACTCTAAGTAAGAACCCTCTCAATCCTTCACCAACCATCTTGGAAGTATGAAGAGAAGGTGGGATGAGCTTTTTTTGTATAGGCTAGCAACCCAAAGTGTGGCTGATTACATTCTACAAGAAGAGCAAGATCACATCTTCCAGATATTGGCCAGCATTAGGCTTGAGTGCGAAGACGTAAGAAGACAAATTCTGATAAGCCCAAAATTGCCTACATTTGATGAAGTTTATGGCTTGATTCAAGGAGAAGAGACGAGGCATTGAGTGATGAGTGTCTCGCCTAGTCTTGATAAATCAATTTCTGAAAATTCAGCTCATAATGCTGTGATGAACAACCAACATGGTGAATCTATGGCGAAATTGGCGAAGGTAAAAAAATAGAAGGCCCGCTCAACTTCATTGTGACCATTGTGATAGAGATGGTCACTCCAAAGATAGGTGTGGGGTATTGCATCCTCATCTTCGTGCCAACAAAGATAAGGTTCAAGAAGCAAAACTTGTTGTTCTAGTAAACCCTATAGAGTTTCAGTCGAAACTAGAGTCCTTGGCACAATAGTTTCAACAATTGCTTCAAATACAATGACAAGGGGTTATTGGCCTGGCATCTTTAGGTCCTTCATCAAATTTGGCAAACATGGTTAAGACATCGAGTACTGCTCTTTTAACCCACTCTAGTACTCAATTCATCATAGATTCGAGAGCTACCGATTACATGTACAGCTCTACAGATTTAGTTTTTAATATCTCCTCAAGTGCCTCATATCCTCCCATTATTGTGGCTAATGGAATGCAGGTCCCAAAGCAAGGAGTAGGACAACTTAAGTTGTTTTTGCAAAATTATGATGTTTTGGTTGTGCCTAATTTGTCTTCTAATTTACTTTCTGTGAGCACGTGCATTGAAGAATTAAATTGCAGTATTATCTTCTCTTCTTCAAAGGTGTTGTTTCAAGATTGTAGTACCAAGAAGACAATTGGTGAAGGATGGCTACAAAATGGCCTCTACATCCTGGACTATCATAGGAATGTCTTGGTGGCTAGGAAGAATGCGATGGAGGCTTCAAGGCTGTGGCACATGCCCATGGGTCATCCTTTTGACCATGTGTTGCAAGCTATTGATAGAACTTTATTTTATAATTGTAGTACTTGTAACTTTTGTCATTATGCTAAACAATACAGATTACCTTTTCCTCAAAGCTCTAATATAGCTTCTAAGGTGTTCGATTTAGTACATTCGGATGTTTGGACTGCTCCAATTGATTCAAGAGACTATTTTAAGTATTTCGTTTCTTTTATTAATAACAAATCGCGAGCTACTTAGCAATACCTTCTCAAAGCTTAAAGTGATGTAGTCACTATTTTTCAAGAATTTTGTAGCATAATTCAGAATCAATTCAAGACATGCATAAAGGTCTTACAAATTGATAATGGCACAAAATATTCCAATCAGACCTTCCAATCTTGTTTGAGCAGCTTGGGCATTATTAATCAAACTTCATGTGTAGATACACTTTAGCAAAATGGGGTGGCCGAACGAAAGAATCAACACCTTCTTGAGGTGACTCAAGCATTATTATTTTCTTGAGGCATGCCGAAGACTTATTGGAGTGATGCTGTTTTAACTAGTTGTTATCTTATTAATCAGCTTCTTAGTCGTGTTTTGTGTTACAAGACACCTACGAAAATTCTTATGAGTGCAAACTTAATATCTTGCATATGAGAGTTTTTTGGGTGTGTATGTTATGTACACTCTCGAAGCGGTGGTAACCTTGACCCTGGCGCTAAGAAGTGTGTGTTCATGGGCTATTCATTAGCAAAAAAGGGGTACAAGTGCGTTGATCCAACCACTAGGCAGATGTATATATAATGTGATGTTACATTTGATGAATCTATAATGGTTTTTCATTCTAGGAGTCCAATTTAGGGGGAGTATCACGAGTTGACATTTGAATTAACTCCTATTCCTATGGTGGATGAATTGAACAATGGCCCTAGAATTGAAAGTAACTCGTGGAATGACCCTTAAGGAATATATGAGACTGAAGAAGTAATCATCAACGACAGCCCTAAATCAATGCCCACACCAAGGATAGCTTTAAATGGGACAGTTGCCGAATCGGTTCGCACTGCTTCCAAACCTATTCCTGTAACTCTAGCTCTTGTTCAGAGATCTACTCATGTGTCTAGACCCTCAACATGACTTCGGGACTTCACCACTTATCACAATCCCATCTAGAATCACATTGGTTATGACAAGTTATCTTCTAGTTTTGTTGATTTTTTTTTTTTTATTATCTTTTCTTGAAGAGAACATAGAACCTAATAGTTTTGAGGAAGCTAGCAAGCAGCCTGTATGGGTTGAAGTCAAGAAAGATGAACTACAGGCACTTGACAGGAATAATACTTAGGATGTAGTTCGTTTGCCTGATGGAAAGCGCACTATTGGGTGTTGGGTGTCGATGGATTTATAAAGTTAAATATAATAGTGATGGCTCTATAGAGAGGTATAAAGCTATGTTTTGTTGCTAAGGGATACACCCAGACTTATGGTATTGACTATGTGGAAACTTTTGCTCTTATTGTAAAAATGAATATTGTTGAAGTTCTTATATCAGTTCCAGTCAATTACAGGTGGCCCTTATTTCAAATGGACACGAGGAATGCATTCATTCATGGTGATCTCAAAGAGGAAGTTTACATGGATCTTCCGCCTGAGCCACCACTTGCAAAAAGAAGAAGGGATGGTGTGTAGACTCAAGAAGTCTATATATGGACTCAAATAGTCCCCTAGGCTTGGTATGGAAAACTTAGCACCTCTCATCTTAAGTTTGGATATAACCAAGGAGCACACATTCCTCTAAGTTTACCAAGGCTAATGAAAATGGTCTTGTGGTACTACTTGTATATACAAGTCAGGGATTGATGCACTCAAAAGTCAATTGCGTCGGGAGTTTGATATTAAAGATCAGGGCAACTGAAATATTTCTTGGGTATTGAGGTGGCAAATTCTAGCAAATGCTTGTTCCTTTCATAGCGAAAATATGTTTTGGATCTATTGAAGGAGATTGGCAAGATAGGTGCAAAACCAGCTAGTGTTCCCATGGACTACAACAAGAAAATAGTTTTGGATTTCTTTCTTTTGCACAATGTGGGTCCTTTTCAGTGTCTTGTTGGCAAACTAATCTACTTAACTATTACCAGACCTGTATTACTTACACCATTAGTTTAGTGAGTCAATTCATGCAAAATCCCACACAAGGACATATGTGTTTAGTTGATTATCTGTTGAGGTACTTAAATGCCACATTAGGAAGAGGTTTATTAATGAAGAACAATGGTCATACAAAAATAGTTGAATATATGGATGCAGACTGGGCTAGAAGCCTTCATGACCAAAAGTCCACCTTTGGATTTTGTATGTTCGTAGGAGGTAACATTGTCACATGGAAAAGTAAGAAACAATTTGTAGTTGCCAAGTTGTTTACACCTAATTTAAATTTAGAAAATAGAAATAAAAGATAATCTTTGATTAGAGGGAAATTTTTAAAAAAAAAAAAATTTGAATTCAAAAACTCAACAACCAGATTTTGGAGCCACTTTTTTGTTGAAGAAGTTGAATGAATATCGCCGGATCTTCAACAACTTCGAGTCTTTCCTCTATAAAAAGGAAGACGAGGTTTTGGAACCGGGGGGGCTTTTCTCTCGGTTTAGAGGTCGAAAAAATTCAACACAAAGAAAGGAGAAGAAAAGTTTTTCCCCGTTGGCGTTCGTTCCTTTGAGAAAAATAAAAGAGAAAGACTTTTTGGGGAAAATGAAAAAAGTCAAGCAAAAAGCTTCGGCAGAAAAGTTAAGGGGGCAGAACAAAAAGTACAGCAGAGGGAGACGTGAGAGAGAGAGAAAAACAGAAGCTACAGTATCGTCTTCTTCTTCCCAAGTGCCCCCTACCCGTTCGTCCGTCGCCAGCGTCACCTCCACAGTCACCGATTCCACGTTGGCCACCGCACTGGCATTTCTTCTGCACCGACGCCCCCCAGTCACCGGTTCCCTGCTCTGTCTCGCTGCATCAGCATCACCTAGCTTCACCAGAGATCTGCTCTCTGCTCCACTTGTAGCTGCACCACCGTTCGGAGCCCGACAACCGCCCCGACGCCGACGCTTCTGCTCCGCTTTCACTGGCAGCGCTTGACGACCCACGCCGCCTCCGCTCCGCTCAACGCCGCGAGCAGCGACCTGCTTGTTTCCACTTGCAGCGCCGCTCGAACGTCGCCGCTGCCTGTGCCTGCGCCTCTACCCAACGATCGCACCAGTAGCCTGCGCTACTCTGCCTCCACTCGGTGCCCGACGCCCCTGCAGCACCTCCATCCGCGACCGCCCGGTGCCCGACGCCCTCTCCTCCGTGTGACGATTCTGCAGCCGCTCCGCACCTCCCTGCTTCTACGTCCGCCAGCCCCGTGTCCTTCGCCTCTGCTCGTTGCTGCACGCCCGAACAAGGCCACCTACTGCCTCCCCTGTTTTGCTGCAGGTCTGGTTACTGCCGAACCTCACTGGAGCTCCGACAGACAGCCCTTGTTCCGATCCAGGACCCATCACCCTTGGGTGAACCATCATGGCAGCTCATCCATTACTGCTTCCTCGCCATTTCTTCAAGTCCACCGTGAGTTAGACTAGGTAAATTTTTTAGATATTTGGTTTCATAGTTTTTTTTAATTATTATTTTCATTCTACCCTGATTTGTTTTGATTTATTATCCAATTAGAAAATTTGTCATATTAAGTCATGATAATCAAAAATATTGAGCCACGAGACGTCAGGTTAGATTTTTGATTATTTCGACCTTTTTTATGATAAATTCATGAATTGCTTTGCATCATTGAAATAATATGTCATTGATTTATATTGATGAATTTTCAATAGGACATATTTTGGTGTGTTATTTATTCATCACATGTCATGCATTATATGTCATATCTAGGATTTAGGTATTTAGGTCCATATGCATTTCATATTTAAAGCTTTGCATTTGGATTTTTTAGATTCATATAGGATTAGGTTAATTTCCTTTAATAAAACAAAAAAGAACAAAAAATGTTATTTAGGTTATATAGATTTCATAATGTGCACACCACATGTTGCGCTTTGGTTAGTGGGTCATAGGTTAATGTTTTAATATTCTTGTCGTGTAATTTTTTAATAAAAAAGAAAAGCCTAAGATTATTATTGCATCATTATGTTGTTTTAATAAGAATTATTAAGTAATTTAAAAAAAAACACAAAAGGTCATTTATTTGGTTAGTTAATAGGTTAGTTCATAATTAATTCCATTTTATGTCATCATTGTTTGGTGTAGGTTGCATACATTAAAAAAAATCATAAAAAAAAATCATAAAAAGAACATGCATATAGAATTATTATGTCATTCATCCCATATCATGAAACGCATGCATCTTTAGGATTATATAAATTAGATTGCATACATATAGTGATAGTTCAAGTTATGCCATATGAATCGCATTTCACATATCATTAAAGTAAAATCCATGCATATTAAGTTTAGATTAAGGTTGCATAATAATAAAAATTAGGTGTCATGTCATTTAGAAAGTCATGTTTAGGGTATGCATTTTTATTAACACTTTTGAGAAGTTTTTTTTTTTTTTTTAGAGAATAGACCTTAATAAGGTTGTAGTTTATGATTTCTTATAATTTGTCATTTTGGTTTATTGAATGTTATTTCATTGATTGTGCACCCGCATGAACACCATTTGCATGTTAGTATCTTAGGTTAAAATTAATCATACTGCCTGCAAAATATTTTTTGAAATTAAAATAAAAGGTACCGAGAGGGCGTTAGACTAATCTAGCGTAATCATGTCCCCGGATTTATTGAACCTCTGGTTCGCGATAAATAAAGTATTCTCCCATACTTTATTTGAGTTTCCAATCAACCCTAATTGATTAGTGGTGGCTCCAAATTGAATATAATTGTATGATTAAATAGGTTAATTCATTTGTATCAAGTCGCGATTGGTAGGACTTGAGAGGGTCCGCGCCAAGTCTTCAAATCCATTAGCCTTCTTTAAGTAATTCACCATCGGGAATGTTGCAACACCAGTCAAGTGCTGAAGCAAAGTATCGAGCAATGGCATTTGCTACTAGTGAAATCGTTTGGCTATGACTGCTACTTTAGGAATTGGGCGGTAGGCCTTTAGATTCACCTATGAAACTATTTTGTGACAACCAAGCTGCTACTCACATCGCCTCGAACTCGGTGTTTCATGAAAGGAGTAGACACATTGAGGTGGACTGCCATTTCGCATGGGAAAAGGTTCAAGACAAAACCATTGAGGCAACTTATATCTGGAGTGTAGAACAATTGGCGGATATGTTCACCAAAGGTCTTCGTAAGTGGCCATTTCAAGAGATAGTGAGCAAGTTGACCTCCGATGATATCTTCACTCCAACTTGAGGGGGAGTATTGGTGTGATTGGTGTTGGCCTCCTATTTGGGAAGAAATTATGTAGATTTGTTTGACTAAGAAGAAATTATGTAGAGTTATTTGAATTCTGTAATTTTGGGAATTGCCTCTTGGCTTTAGGTTTTTTTCTCATTGTCTTCCTTTTCTGTACTTCATCAATAAAACGGTAGTCCATCTCTCGAAGACAACACAACTAAAAAGAAAAAAAAAAAAAAAAACTTTGAGAGAGAATTACCCGAAGACATAAGCATATTGCTGAACTTCGTTAAATAGTGTCTTCTTATTTAATTTCTTCACTTCCTGAGGAGAGCTAGAAAAACCAAGTTTTGTTTCGATTTTGGCTTTGAAGCTTCTTCTTCTTTTTGTTTTCCACTTTTCTTCCCTTTTCATGGCTAGTCGGGAAATGTAAAATCATTTTTTGGAGAGGAATTGAGATGAGAATGAGTTCTCTTCATTTCCAGATAAACAATAAAATTATCACCGAGCCTTGAACCACCATCAGGCCTAAATCAATTTCTCATCTAAAAACCCTATGGGCATCGAATGGCCGGTTCATCAAAAATGCAAATTAAAGATGAGGAATCGTTTTCGTTGCTCGTAGATTGAAAAAGAAAGAAAAGAAAAGCGAAAGAGGAGAACCAAAGCAGGAGAAAAGCTACATCTGTGCGAGCGACCTTTTTTGCGCAACAAGGCATTGTTAATCCAGTTTTGAGTGGAGAATAAAGCAGAAAAGTTGATGGATGGATGAATCACATATTCGCCCACCCACATTCTCCAGCGACGGCGGCGGCCGGCGAGACCTCGCCCACCTCCAGAGACTGTGTTGTGGTGGGGCCTCTTTATCCGGAGCTAATCGGATTTCGACAGGTTGTCCAGACCCACGTGGAAAACATCTGCAATAGGGTTGTTCACCTCGCGCGGCGACTCGAAACCCCTTTTTCTCTCTCTCTTTTTTATTTTTTTTAACCTTTGGAAAAGAGAGAGAACAAAGTGGCGTCATAACTCACCATGGGGGCAGCTTTGTAATTGATGTTGGAACAGGAACAGCTTTCGCTTGCCACCCTAGTACAACGTCGTACACACGTAGTATCACAATACCTAGTAAAACTGTCGACCCGATTAATGAGCTAAGCTAAGTCGAACTACTTAATTTCTATTAGCTATAGTCATTTTCACTTCTCATTACAACTGACTATAATAAAAGTAAATATAGACACAAATTTTGTTAAACATAACAAGTTCTTGATTTTAATTTTTTCTATTGTTAGTGAGTACAAAAAGATTTTAGTTTTTACTATTGTTCATGAGTACAAAAAACCAAACCATTGTGAACCCTTTATAAGAAAAAACTTCTAATTTTTATGAGAAAAAATACCAAAAAAGTTATAAATTTATTGCATTAATACTAATTCAGTCACTAACCTTTTAATTTGACCCATTTAATTTTAAACATTTTTGCATTGGTTACAATTCAGTCTGTTCGTCCAATTTAGGCCGAAAATCGCTGATGTGAATTATGGCTATCCTATATGGCAAAGCTAGTAAGGACGGTCGGAGCAAGATGGAGAAGGAGATCTTGCTACACACCTTCCGCAGTGCTTTGCTTGGTGTTCATCTCCTCCTTCTTTGTATAGACGCAACAGGAATTCTTGTAAATTTCATTTTCACCAAATGACACTTGACGACGGTTGTTTTGGTTCCGTGGTCGTCGTTGTAGTCTTTTTCTTTTGGTCAGTTGCTAGATGTATTTCTAAAAGTGTTTACGGAACATACACAACACATACATCGTGTACACACGGGTACGGTATGCGCAAAGCTCATGCACTGCTTCCGCATGGCAAATCATCAGGGCCGGCAACCCTAAATCCATCTACGAACGTGCCGTTCCAAGAGTGATGCCTTGTACATCAATTAGCATGTCCTCGATAACGATTTTTAAGTTAATTAGTTTAGGAAAGAGTTATCAAAAATAAGAAAGTAATTATTTGAGTCATCGAGAGGACTACATATGGGGCAATGATAACGTAAATTAAGATGGAGCCCCTATGATATGACAACAACAGTTGTTTGTGTCGACGCATCCGCCGTTAATGCTTTGCCCATACCTATGGACGCAGGCTTGCACACACGTCTCCTTCGAGCAGTTCGGGATCGGAAAGGTGGGGTCCTCACAATTCTGTGCCTCCCCTACGCTCACCCCTGCAATTTTTGTTTACATATAATGAAATTTGACAAAAATAGCATTGGTAAATCAATGAAGTGATGTGCTTAAAAATAGTTTTAAGCAAAAGTACGAGGAAAGTTAGCAGAAAGAAATGGTTGATGATGATCGGATACCCACATGAGAATACCAGCAAAGCAATGGTGAGGACAGAGAGGAGAGTAGAACAAGGCACGGTCTTCATCTTCATCTTCAAGGATTGGTTTGTGAGAGTGCAAAGTCTTGATGCATTTCTATACTCACGAGGTATCCTTGCAAGACTGTAAAACTATGGATTCCCTATATGTCATGAAATCTGCGACCCCTCTTTGAATATCAGAAGGGCATTTAGTGGCAGATTTTTGTGATTTGGGAATTCATTAAGAGCTTTACTAGTATAACAAATTTTAGGTTAATGTGACAATAATAACTTGTTGAGCCACAAACTTTTGAAGAAATGAACCCCACAATAATTTATAATTTTTTTTTTTTTTGGGTTTAAAACGGACACGGTAGATTAAATATTACCACCCAATCATTTCTCATTTATTATCACATCACAATCGAGAAAAGCACCATAAAAAGTTATAAATCTATTGCATTGAACCAAATTCAGTTCTAAACTTTTCGATTTTACCAATTTACTCATAAATCTCTTCATCTGGTACCAATTCAGTCCATTCAGTTAATTTAGACAGCAATCGATGAGATGGATACTGGTAATCCTACATGACACAGTCAGCGCTGATGTGAATATTTTTATAATTTTTTTTAATAATCTTTTTGAATTTTTTATTTTTTTCCATCTTTTTCCTTTCCATTTTCTTTCCCCTTTCTTATCGTCGATGGCCAATTGCTAGCGAGGGCTAGTCTCACCAGGGCAAGGGTCGCCCCCGCTAGCTAGTGGCAAGAGTGAACACGATGAGGCACCCCTCGACAGATTTGGTGAGGCCAACCCTCGCTTCACCTCACCCTGCTTGACAAGCCCTGCCTAGGAGCTACACGGGCATCACTCGCGGGGGCAGAGGGAGATTAGGGTTTGAGTAATGAGACGGGTATGTTGAAGCAGACATGACAACGTACTTATTGGAGGTGACCTCCAATTACGATGGCCTCGGGGGCGGACAGTGCTTGCGCCAACCCTAATGACTCCATCGGGCATTGGCATCGGTGCTTTGTTGTTGCCCATGGCATTCCTTTGATCAAAATTTAAAAAAAAAAAAAAAAAAAAGACCGGGCTTTTGGTTTGATCAAAATCAAGCAAGTAGCAAAGGAGCATTGGACTGTTTAGGCATCCAAAAAGCGAACTTCACCGTCACAATCATCACAAATCACAAGAGTGTAGAAGAGGAACTCCGACAAAAAGAAAATAGAAAATTTTTGTAAAAATTAAAAAAAAAATCAAAAAATTATTAAAAAATATAAAAGATGTCAACGTCAATGCCAACTGTGCCATGTAGGACAACCGACATCCATGGCAGCGATTTCCGGTCTAAATTGGCAAGATGGATTGAATTGGTACCAATGTGAAAAGGATTGTGACTAAATTGGTATAATTGAAAAGTTTAGAACTAAATTGATACCGATGCAATAGGTTTATAAGTTTTTTATACCTTTCCCCATCATATTCTGTAATGACACGAGAACTGTTAAGTTCTTTTAAGTTGAATCATGAAAACTATTGGCTGTCAATGACATAGTTATTGATGTATAAGGCAATCAATCTTGGGTGTTACAACAAAAAAGTATGGGATTTTCACTTATTAAATTGAGTGATTGCGTAGTAATTACAAATTATATTTAGGCCGTTGATGTGATTTCTTAACTAATATTGCAGATGCTTTTTATGTTCTAAGGTAAGTCTTGTAATTTATTCATTACTTTATTGAGTGTTACATTAGTGGTTTGTACACCCACATAATCACCTCATCTATTAAGAAGTAATTGTTAGGATTCATCACACAATGACAAAGGAAAATGGAGAATAAGAGCTAAAAAGAAAATTTAAGATATAAGATTTTATTCTAATTCACCTTTAAACTATAGCTACATCCAGCTAAGAATTATGCTATAATTAGCATATTGCCTCAATTACGAAATAAAGAGAATATATACATACAGTTGTACACCATTCAAACTTTTCTACACTCACCACCTTGGTCAAAAGATTTGCATTATTCGTATTTGTATCAATTTTTACCAGCACTATGGTATTCTGCTCCACTTTATCTCACATAAAGTGATATTAATGTTGATGTGCTTTTTTCTTACATGAAATTCAAGATTCTTAGCCAAGAATATAGCAGGTTGGCTATCATTCTCAATCTTCACTTTTTCTTGTGTAAAATCAAGTTCTTTACATAATCTACATGTCTAGATTACTTCCTTAATAGCATGATCAAAAGCCATATACTTTGCCTCAATTGTAGATAAAGCAATTGTGCTTTGTCTCTTACTCATCCAACTAACTCTTCCGCTAAATAAGGAAACAACATATCTACCGAGTAACCTCCTACTATCAATGTCACCTCTCCTAATCAGAATTCACAAAACGCCTTAGTTTTAAGGCTGCTTGTCCTTTTGAGCTTTTAATGCCTTCGTAACATAGCTCAAGTTTAGATGTACTACAAAGATAACGAAGTACGCGCTTTGCTATCACCTAATGCACTTTTCCCGAATTGGACATATATCTACTCAATACTCCCATTGCTTGGACAATATCTTGATGAGTACGTGCTATGCATACATCAAGCTCCCAATTACACTGGCATATGAGACTATTGTCATCCCTTCAACTTCCTTTTAAGACTTAGGACACTGGAGTGCTAACAACTAGGAATTTGTGGACATGAAGGTCTTCATCGGTTAATAGTTTGCCATGTTGAACTTCTTCAACACGCTTTCAACGTTTTCAACATATTTCTTCTGAGTTAGCCACAACTTCTCATTCTCACACTCCCTTTTAATCTGCATGCGCAAGATAAAGTTTGTTGGACCTAGATCTTTCATCTCAAACTATTTTGCTAACAGTTCTTTCATAGTGCTAATCATTCCTGAACTATTTTCAATTAGCAATATATCATCAACATATAAGGTTAAAATAATAAAGTTATCATCCAACATTTTCATGTAAACACAATGATCAACATCACAATGAACAAAGCCAAGCTTCAAGACATATGAATCGAACTTCTAATATCACATCGTTGGAGATTGTTTCAAACCATAAAAAGACTTGTTCAATTTGCAAACAAACTCTTCTTTTCCTTTGACCACAAACCCTTGAAGTTGCTTCGTGCAAATATCATCCTCCAAATCACTATGGAGGACTACTGTCTTCACATCGAGCTGCTTTACTTCTAGATTGTATGCAGCTGCTACAGATAAGAAATTTGCAACAAGAGAAAAAATCTTACTATGATCAACTCCCTCTATCTACAAGCTTTGCATCGTTCTATCTCTCTATCTGCTGATGGTTTCTTCTTGAACACCCACTTACAACTGATTGCCTTTCGATTTGCAAGTAGTTTTATCATACTCCACATTTTATTTTTGTCTAGTGAGTCCATCTCATCTTTCTTGGCTTTCTCCCCCTGTTTGACATTCTCCTCACTTCTTGCTTCCTTGACAATACTTGGATCATCACTTGTAACAGTCAGAGCACATTTTTCATTACCAACAAATGGGGTATACCTCTCAACTTCTCAATTGTGTGGACCTTCTTAAATTTTGATAAGAAAATGTTGAGAAATCAAGTGAATGTACAAGTAAAACAATTACTTTATTTTATATAAGCAATATTACAAACTCTCTACACACCACTCTCATACACCTCTCACACCTCACACGAACACAATTCTTGCACACACACCCACTCACTTACTTCACTCTACAATCATGTCACCTACTCCACCCACTCACACACTCACATACACTCCACTCACATCACACACTCTTCACACTTTTTCCAACATCCACACACTTTTCACAACATCCCCTTACACTTCACTACACAAGACCCCTATCACCCTACCTCTCAACTCTCACGTACAAGACACACTTCCTCCTATTTATAGGCTGCAAAGTCGGTGGAGTCCTTCAAGCTCTCAACTTGCCGACTTTAAGTAGTCAACAATTGTGGGCTGCATGTTTTCTTTTGACTTTCTTCTGCAGCAACCTGCGACTTCCAGAGGACAAGAGAGAAATCTAGAGAGAGGGATCTGGAGAGCTCTAGAGAGAGAGAGAGGCGGTGCTTTTTCAACACTCCCCCTCACCGACTACTCTCTCTCAATTTAGATATAGTAGCCCTGCCGATATTACTTTTGGACTCTTCAACTATCTCCCTCCGTTTAGCATATTGCGAAGCTTCCTCGTACGTGAATGGCTTTATGGCTCCATTTTCAGTTGCTTCTCTTGCTGCGACTTTCCATTGAGTTTTGTGATTCTTGAATTTTTGCAATGCCAATTCATTTTGCCCTTTAGTCTCATTTTCCTTCTTCTTACTCAATTTAGTCTTCGTATTTAGCATATCTCCTCTAAGAATTTGGAGATTAGAACTCATTCGATCAAGCCTCTCATTTGTGACTTTCATTTCGTGCTTCAACCGATTCAATCCCATCCAAAGCACTTCAATGTAGCCCTCTTGTTCATTTTCCTCATAAAATTTCTTCCCCTTGATCTTATTACACCGATCCTTACACCACGGGATGTAGGGTGTAGATGGCCTCCTTTTCTCAAAGAAAACTTTCTTTTTCTCCTTCATTTGCTCATTGTCTCTTCCGATATGATTAATTCGGAACATCATAGTGGGCTTGAGGTCCTGAAGCTTCTGCGGCTTCTTGAACTCACATCGGAACTTCTCTAGCTCCCTTTCTTTTGCCTTGAGCTCTCGATCCTTCTGCCTTATCATCTCATCCCTCTTTTTCAACATATTTTCCATCTTTGACTTCTCAACTTTTAGCTTCTTTATCATCTCTTGCATCTCTTGCAGTTTCTTTTCGCGACTGCTTGTTGGCATTGTTAGTTGCTTCTTCAAGTTCTCCCTTGGCTTGCTCTTATTTGGGGTCGTGATAGTACCCGTCGAATCATCCAACTCAATTATACAAGCAGTTGCAAGCTCTTCTCGTTCCTTCACTGCAGGCGCTTGAAAGTCCCATTCTTCTTCACTTTCAATCTCCTTCTTGCAGGAAGTAACGACATTTCCTTCTTCTCGCCTGTACCAACAAAATCTGGCGATATGTCCTACCTTGCCACAAACGTAGCACCGTTTGCTACGCCTTTTGTTGCTCTTATCTTCATCGTCATCATCATCACGATCTTGACGAGCTCCCCCTGGCTGATAACCCTTCTCTTCTGGTTGCCTTCGCCAATCTCCATTATTTTTCCATGGTTTGCCATCTCTTGCACTTGCTCTATTTCTATTCTGGCCCTTGAACCCTCTTTTATTACTGAAGAGGGCACTTTCTTCTTCCTTAATTGAGACCTTAGGGATTTGTTTATCTAAGGCCTCTTGATTGGCCAATATATTTTCCAACTCAGTTAGAGTTGGCTCATTTGCCCATCCACGAGTGGCCGTAACAATACCATTATATTCCGGCCTTAACCCATGAATTATAATTCTTCTCATTCTTGTCTCAGAGATGGCATTCTCAGGATCTAATTTTGAAATTTCTTCGCAAATAGATTTAACTTTAGAAAAGTATTGACTCACCGTCATATTTTGTTGCGAGATTGAGAGGAGCTCGTTCTCCAGGCATTGTAACTTGGCATCGTTTGTCCTTGCAAACAGCGTCGCCAAGTTATCCCAGGCCTCCTTTGGGGTCGTCGCACTCTTTATGTGTTGCAGTAATTCATCTTCAACAGTCACGGCAAGCACATAAAGAGCCTTACCCGATTTTATATTTCATTTTCTTAATTCGCTATCATTCGTGGGTGGGGTGGTGTTGCTCCCGCCAACAATATCCCACAAATCTTGTCCTAGCAAGTAATATTGTATGCGGGTACTCCAATTATTATAATTTGAATTATTGAGCTTCTCGATGCCACTTACCGAGCTCGAGAAATTCGCCATCGTGACTTGAGTATAATGCCCCGCACTATACCAAGTAAGCTTGGTCCCGGACCAACCGACTTCACAATCCCAGATTGTGCACTGGCAGAACTCCGACGTCCTTCGCTACTTCGCTCCTTGGCTCAACAATCCCTGACCGCCTTGCTCACTTACAATGGTCCCCGACCACTGTCTTCGCACGGCCTCCGACGACCTACTCTGATACCACTTGTTGAGAAATCAAGTGAATGTACAAGTAAAACAATTACTTTATTTTATATAAGCAATATTACAAACTCTCTACACACCACTCTCATACACCTCTCACACCTCACACGATCACAATTCTTGCCCACACACCCACTCACTTACTTCACTCTACACTCACGTCACCTACTCCACCCACTCACACACTCACGTACACTCCACTAAGACACACACTCTTCACACTTTTTCCAGCATCCACACACTTTTCACAACATCCCCTTACACTTCACTACACAAGACCCCTATCACCCTACCTCTCAACTCTCACGTACAATACACACTTCCTCCTATTTATAGGCTGCAAAGTCGGTGGAGTCCTTCAAGCTCTCAACTTGCCGACTTTAAGTAGTCAACAATTGTGGGCTGCATGTTTTCTTTTGACTTTCTTCTGCAGTAACCTGCGACTTCCAGAGGACAAGAGAGAAATCTAGAGAGAGGGATCTGGAGAGCTCTAGAGAGAGAGAGAGGCGGTGCTTTTTCAACAGAAAAAAGGTATCAATTTCATGACTTTGTTCAAGGTCAGAATGAACCGTCATAAACCGTTGTGAATAATAGTAAATAAAAAGATTACAAATTTATCGTCTCGGGCGTCCGTTTTGTAGTGGCATAGGGATGTCCGAAGTTTTCCAGACGTGGGTAACCAGGCGAAACTTTGGCTTTGATTAACTGAAGGATACATGATGGGATGCATCGCATGCAACAATATTTGATCACGAGTACTCTGCAATGTGTTCTTCTGGTCTGGGTTTATCTCATGCAAAAACGAATCTTTTCACGCCATTCCTCAAACAAACAAGTAACGTTGCCTTGGAATGAGGATCAAGCGGCGTGCACTTTGAAGTCACCTCCTTTATTGGCCTAAGATCATACTGAATGCGCAAGCGCAACTCTGTTCGGTTACAAACGAGGATATCGTCAAGAATGAAATTATCGTGTGCAAAGCAGAAGCATCTTTGGCAGTTTCATAGGCCTAGCCAACGGTTCTCATGATGTTGCCCGAAAGAACTTGACAGTTCTCGTGCCATTACAGATTCTGAGGTGATAATGAATTCTCAAATTAAACAAATCAGCCACTAAATGCGCTTCCGTTATTCATAGAGGGGTCACAGATTTCATGACATATAGAGAACCCAGAGTTACAGTCTTGTACGGATGGCTCACGAGTATGAAAAGGCATCAAGACTTTAGTACTCTCTCAAACAAATCCTTGAAGATGAAGATGAAGACTGGGCCTTGTTCTCCTCTCCTCTCTGTCCTCACCATTGCTTTGGTGGTATTCTCATGTGGGTATCTAATCAACATCAACCATTTCTTTCTGGGAACTTTCCTTGCACTTTTGCTTACTACTATGTTTAAGCACATCAATGAACCAATGCTCTTTCTGCCAAATGTTTTCATCCTGTGTAAACAAAAATTGCAGGGGTGTGGGTAGGGGAGGCACAGAAATGTGAGTACCCCTACATTCGTGTCCCGAACTGCTCGAAACAGACGTGTGTGGAAACTTGCATCGAGAAGTATGGGCAAAGCATTAACGGCGGATGCGTTGACACAAACAGTTGTTGCTGCCATATTATAGGAGCTCCATCTTGATGTATGTTACCATTGCCCCATATGTAGTCCTCTCGATGACTCAAATAATAACTTTCTTATGTTTGAGTATTCTTTCCTAAACTAATTAACTCAAGAATTCTGCACTTTTCGTTTTAAAGTTGTTAATACCCAAAAAAAGGAAAAATCTCAAATAAACCCAAAGTGCCATCTTTTTTTCTCAAAGAAAACCTGAAGTTGAGTCTCTCTTAAAGAATGACCCAAAGCGGTCATTTAGTCTCAAAAAAGGACTTGACCCGTCGATCAGTGAATAGATGCATCTCCAATGCATATTCCAATGGCCAGATCAGAGTATTTTCCTCAAAAAAAAATTCTTTTTTCATTTTCAGTTGTCCTTTTTTTTTTTTTGGATCAATGGTTGTCTCGTTCATCATCTTCTTCATCTCTTGTTTATCTTCTTTTTGCCCAAATCAAGAACACTGGACTTGGGGAAGGGCCAGCAAGGGCTCAACACCCATCGCCGACAGCAGGAGAGAGCTGTCAAGCGCTCCCTGGCCGTGGGTGAGGGCTTGCAAACTGACTGGCGAGGGTGGCCTTGGCCACAATCGGTGAGGGCCATCCAAATCAAGGCTCTCCGAGAGCCTTCGTGTCGTGTCAGACACTCCGACACGTTCCGACACGTCCTGACACGCAGTCAACGAGTGTTGAAAAATCCAACACGTGGTCAACTCTCTCCAGCACGCTTCGACACGTGAGTCCGAAATTCTGACACGCATGGGGTCAATTTTAAAAATTTTCAATACTTAAGGAGTCAAAATATAAATATACAAAAAAACAAAAAACAAAAAAGAGGGAGGGCTGGTGGTTGTGTGCCGCTGCCACTGCCATCGTTGAAGGAGGCCGGTGACCTCGCCACCCATAAGCAGCAAAGGGGGGGCGCTGCCCTCGCTGGGCCGGTGAGGCTCGCCTAGATTTGGGCAATGCCTCGATTGAGGCTCGTGCGAGGCTTGCCCAGATTGGGGCGATGCCCTCGCTTGAGCCCAACGAGGGTTGCTGGCCCTTGCCTGGGGCTGGGGAGGCTCGCTGGCCATAGGCGAGGGCTAGCTTCGCCTAGATTTGGGCGATCCTCGCTGACCCCAGCCGACGCGTTGCCCAGATTTGGATGACCCTCACCCGGGCCTCACCTAGGCCGGCGAGGGTTGCCCTCCCTCCGTCTCCTAGGGTCAGTGACCTAGCCGGCCCCCTCCAACGGTGGCTGGGCACGCTGCTGACAAGGGCAGGGGCAGCAACAACAGCATGCCCAGCCACGACCTTGCCTTTTTTCACTTTTTTTTTTCCAATTTTGTTTTTTAAGAATTATTTTAGTTTTTTTAAAAGTATTTTACTAAGAAAGAAGTAATAAAAAAATACTATATATCATAAATTTAAAAATACCATTTTAGCATTTTTCTTTAAATAATGTTTTATTTTCCTCTAAGTTTTATGTATTATTGTAACAAATTAAAATAATGAATGATATTAACAAATGTTGAATTAATATTTTTAGTGTAAATTAATTTCGTGCTAGTTTTATTGTTATATATTTATGTATTTATATATAAAAATATATTTAATATATAACGTGTTGAAACGTGTTAGAATTTTCTATTTTTAAGAAATGACGTGTCGGCATGTCGTGTCGCGTTGTGTCACGTGTTACATGTCGATGCTATATAGCTCACGGCCATTAGGGAAGGCTCGACAGCCCTTGCATGTCGCGGCCGAGGCCACCCTTCCCAACAAGGGTCAGCCTACAAGTCCTCGCTTGCTGCCAACGATGGGCGTCGAACCCTCACTGGCCCCAAGCGTTGCCAACCCTCGTCAGCCCTTATTAGCGGCCGACGCTCGCCAGCCCTTCCCAAGTCCGGTGTTCTTGATCTAGGCCAGAAGAAGGTGAATAGGGGACGAAGACGATGATGAATATGACAACTATTGACAAAAAAAAAATCAAAGAATAGGATAATCGAAAATGAAAAAAGAAGTTTTTGGATGAAAATACCTTGGATTAAGCCACCAAAATATGCATTGGAGATGCATATGTTCATTAGCTGGCGAGTCAGGTACTTTTTTTAGACTAAATGATCACTTTAGGTCATTATTTGGGACAAACTCCACTTCATGTCATCTTTTGAGAAAATAAGAGCACTTTAGGTCTCCATTTGAGATTTTCTCTCCAAATAATTAACTTCATGGACCGCTGCTAAGCGAGAAGGCCCACCAGCTTATAATTAGCCCACGAGTTCGCAGAAGTTCAAATATGACAACAGCTACAGTTGCTGACGATTCGGTATCAACCTCAATTCGGAAGTAAGAGGATAAGAAAGAGGCAAGTTACCGAGGTGTTTGGTGTCAACAAGATACAATCTACTCGTAGATAATGCGATACCATTACTGAAGGAGATGCCGAATGTTCCAGAGATAATTTGATTTCAAAAGGGTAACAACACTCGCTCTATCTGGCTATAGATAGCCGAAGAGAAGTTGTTGTAAGGGAGGCGAAAAACAATGGAAACAACGCACTTGTTATTTTTGAGTTCTTTGAATTTGTTTCCTTTTCAAATAGCTACTGTCATTAGAACTCGTCGCTTTTTACCCTGAGTCGACACAGAACTCAATACACAAAGAAGCCGAAGAGACAAACTTGGTGAAAGATATTTGACCATTCTGGGCAAAACACAACCTAATCATGATGAGTTTCCTTAGTTTCAAACAAATGCAATTTACTTTTAACTGCAACTCTGTCCTTAACTATTCAAACTTCTCTTCCTTTGGCTGAATGGTCAAATACAGTGGAAACTTAATGTCTGCGTCATCTAACTCTCAAATAGAAAATTCGAAAGCCTTGAAGAGCAAGGCAGAAAGTATGCATACCATCTTGGCAGTTTTTTCTATTATTCTATTCATGATAAGCACTGACTAGAAAATTAGGGATCGAGACCTTGATCCTTATACGAAAAAATATTAGTTAAATTGCATTCTGGGCAAAACACAGTCCTAATCACGATGAGTTTTCTTAGTTTCAAATAAACGCATACGACTTTTACTTGCAACTCTGTCCTTAAGCTATTCAAACTTCTCTTCCTTTGGCTGGATGGTCAAATACAGTGAAAACGTAATGCCTGCGTCATCTAACTCTTAGATAGAAAATTGGAAAGCCTTGGAGAGCAAGGCAGAAAGTATGCAGACCATCTTGGTAGTTTTCCGTATTATTCTACCCATGATAAGCACTGACCAGAGAATTAGGGATTGACCTTGATCCTTATGCGAAAAAAATATTAGTTAAATTGCATTCTGGGCAAAACACAGTCCTAATCATGATGAGAATCATGATGAGTTTCCTTAGTTTCAAACAAATGCATACTATTTTTAAGTGCAACTCTGTCCTTAAGCTATTCAAACTTCCTTTGGCTGGATGGTCAAATATAGTGGAAACGTAGTGCCTGCGTCATCTAACTCTTACATAGAAAATTTGAAAGCCTTGAAGAGCAAGGCAGAAAGTACGCAGACCATCTTGGCAGTTTTTCCCATTATTCTAATCATGATAAGCACCGAGTAGAAAATTATGGATCAACCCTGATCCTTATACGAAAAAAATTAATTAAATTGCATATAATTTTTAGAAGCATTAATTGCATTTGGCATATAAATTGAACCGGTGGCAAGTGGATTTAGGTAGATGGACCTGAGAAAATAGTTTTGAGCTTATTGAAATAATTAGACTGATGCAGGTATTGTTTTGAGCTCAATTAGCACACTTGGGTCCATGAAATGGGATTAATTGAACTAAGTCCATAACCGAAATTACATCCTGCTCAACTTAAAAATTAATGTTGCTGAAATCAGAAGAACATTTCAACATGGGCATAATTCTTCGAATATTTGCGGCGGCTGATTCTCTTTTTCGCAGGAAAGAAAAGAAATGAAGGTGATAAAAGGACACATATTCAAGGAAAGAAAAAGATGCGGTTGGGTATATGTGGCCCGAGCGCATAAGGCCGAGAGGGAGGTTTAATTTTTGTGCTGGAGCCCAATCTTCTCACAAATATAAATATGCAAATGACAAGCATTCTGTTCTCGAAATCAATTTCTGGTCAGAAATAGATTATTCTATTTACATTTCTTGAACAAGTTTCCGAGTAAAAATACATTTTAATAACAATACAAAATTTATGTTTCCCGAATAAAAGTTTGTTTGATAAAGACAAAATTTCTCCCTTTCGAGTCGGCGGCGGTGGCGATGGGTGGGTAGCTAACTATTAGCGAGGCAAACGATGAGAATAATTTATAATTCTTATTTTTATTCTAGAAATAGAAAGGTAAAAAAAATTTACTTCTCATTTCTATTCCAAACTTATTTCTGAACTAAAAATTTGTTCCAGATATGATCCAAACTTATTTTCAAAAATGGTTATGATACGCGCCGTAAAAGAAAGGGAATGAGACGTCCCAGAAGAGCCAGGCCAGAGAATTCACACACGGCCAACAATTGAGAATAGAGGGAGAAGAGGACCAATCTTCTCTTGATCTTTTGACTCTCATCCACTGCCATGCGCAAAATGGGTAGAGACTAGAGAGAGAAAGAGAGAGCGGTCGTCTTCTCCTCAGTCCACGACTGGTATTGTCGTGCTGTTGCTGCGCCGGAGTCGATCCCGCATCTTGCCACCGTCTTTCCGCCCCAACCAAACCGCAACACCAACCAGCAAATCGCTGCCCTGCACTGCGGTGGTCCCTGCCCCCGACGAGCCGTTGCTTCCTCACCGCGAGCCTCTGTTCTCCTTCACCGCATGGACGCCTCCACGGCCCTGATCCGATAAGCCCAGCAGCGGCGACAGCAAGCTCGCTCTGTTTTTCCTTTGCGCCGCGATAACTCCCTGCTCCGGTGATGCAGCTGCTGCTGTCGACACCCTTGCCACGCGACCAGCCGAGCTGCGCCTGATCCGCCCTCGTCGCCGCGGTGCTCAACACAGGATTGGCCGCACTCCATTTGATTGAGAATTTGAATTAAATAGCCAAATACAACTCCAGGAGGGACTCGCGCTTCAACGCACGTGTACATCGGCGGCATTCCATTTGATTTTATGATCATTGGTTTATTTTGTTACATAATTTAAACAGATAAGGAAAGTTTTATGAATAGCATTATTTGATTGAATAGTTATCTTGTTGTTTGATTGTTTCCATGAAAAATCTCAAAAAAATTAGATAGAACTTGATTTGATTTTTTGTTAATAACATGACCTGTTTTAGGTAAGATTGCATTTTAAATTGGGTAATTTCTTTATGCCGAATTTAAAAAAAAAAAAAATATACAAAAACATTGCTTAGAATAAATTAGGCTCCCTTTCCTTAACTCAAATTGCATGTTTAAATATTAATTACAAATTTTAATTAAAAAGAAAAATACAAAAAAAAATCATGAATATGTCATGTAAAATTAGCTCATTAATTGCATGTCATTTAGTAAATTGCATGTTTAAGATCATTGAATTAGAATGCATGACATGTTAGGATATTTGTATTATTTATTGCCTATCATTATGAATTAGGTCATTTAATTTAAAATCGTGTGACATATAGTTTGCATGTTAGGCTTATTTAATTACATGTCGCATGTCATTTTAGTATGGGCATATTTGTGCATGTCATTGCATTTAGAATAATTGCATTGCATTGCAAGTAGTTTAGATTTCATTTAAATAAATGAAAATGCCAAAAAATTGTGCTAATTGCATATTAAATAGAAATCATTTTAGGGTATTAATGTGATTTTTTAGCTAACATCGCAAATGCCTTTGTTGCTCTAAGGTAAATTGTACAATTTTTTATAACTTTATTGAGTCTTACATTAATGGTTTGCGTACTCACATGTTATCTCACATGTTAAAAAATACTTGTTAAGATCCGCCGCACAATCGCAAAGAAAAATAGAGGATAAAAGCAAGAAAAAAAATTTGATATATAAGGTTTTATCCTGGTTAACCCTTAAACTAGCGCTATGTCCAGTTGAGGATTCTACTATAATTAGCATATCACATCTCTTTATTACATCCCTCAAGTTATTCATAAGCTCAATCTAAACTACCAATAAAATATAAGCTTAAACTATAAAAGCCCTCTAATGTTGTGGGGCACTACCATACACAATTAATGGGAGTATGAACCACACCCCAAGTGAAGACTTCCATATACATTTTTAAGACCAACACAATTGTACACCATCCATCCAAACTTTTCTACACTAGGTCAAAAAATCTGCACCATTCATATTATGTCAATTTTCCCATCACTACGGTATTGTATTCTACTTTCTGGATGAAGTGATATTAAATGTCGATGTGCTTTATTCTTGCATGAAATCTAGATTTTCAGTCAAGAATATAGCACTTTGGCTATCACACATAATCTTCACTTCTCCTTGTGTAAAACCAAACTCTTTACAAAGGAAACAACATATTCATTGGTTGACCTCTTGCTATCAATATTATCTCAATTAGCATTTCTCATAATAGCATAATTAAAGGCTGTCATGGACCCATTTCTCTATAGTAGATGAAGTAATTGTGTTTTGTCTCTTACTCATCCAACTCACAACTTCGTTGAATAAGGAAACAATATATTCATTGGTTGACCTCTTGCTATCAATATCACCTCCCTAATTAGCATCCACAAAACTACAATCATAAGTAAGACTTTATAGGATCACAACCAACTATTTTAAAAGTTTAAGCTTTTAGATTAATGCATGATTTGTTATTTAAATATTATAATGCATATAAAAAACATTGTTATTCTTACGAAAGCTTGTGTTTTCATGGGAATTTTAGCAACATTCCAATGTGGAACGCATGATTCAATATTGAATGGCAATGGATGCTAAGAAAGCACAACGGAACTCCACGAGTTAAAAATTGTCAAATACGGCATCATCACTTCTAAGCGAGAAACCTGTGAATTTCATTAATGACACCTTATCGTGTCTTAATAGAAAGGGACCATATTGACCTTACTCTAGGACAAATGCCTCTCCTCTTGTCGTGTTGACGACAATATCAACTGAAAACTCTAAGAATCACTTGAAGCAACCTATACATTTCATTTTGTGGAAGATTGTCGATGATGTCGGCTGAGAGGGTTAAGAGTATATGGCAACGTTTCAATTTTTGTTCTTTTATTTTTTTTTTTTTTTGTTTCTCAGAATAGAAAAGGAATAAAAATCCATTTGGCAATGTTAGTTAATTTTTTTATTCCTCGAAATATAAAAGTGGTCAAGGAATAGATTTGAAATAGAAATAAAAAATAAATAAATAAATAAATAAATAAATAAAGTAGTTTCTTATTCCCAAAAACAATTTCTGAATAAGTCATTTCTTTTATTTTCTTCTTCTTCCGCTTCTAACCGATCATTGGAGCCTCACTGCTCGCCAACATCCACCGCGTTTTCCAGTCACTGATCGCTGCTGCCATTGACTAGAGGATGAAAAAGAAGAGAGGAAAAAAAATGTAAAAAAAAAAAAAAAAAAAAAATTATTAAAAAATTAAAACAAATTCTTCGGCACAAATTTTTTTTTTTGTAAGTTATACCAAATTCATGTTCTTTTTTATTAGGGAAGAGAATTTTTGTGTAGTCATTAAAGGTGTTTGTTTTATTTAGAAACTATTTCAAGGAATAGAAAAAGAAAAACAAATAATTTCTAAAAAGAAATTCTTTTTCGGAACAGATTGTCACCAAATGCATCCGAAATGACTGGGAAACAAATTTCATCAATGAAGAAAACAGCGATGATAAAGAAAGAAATTGTAATTATTATTGGTTAGAAAAGCCTCCAAAGTCAGTTTTAACCATGACCAGCCCTCACTAAAAACAAATGCTCACTATTCTAAAGGCAGCTCTGTCCCTAAGCAAACTTCCCTTTGCTGGATAGTCAAATATTTCATCCTCGCATATCTTGCGGGTGTTTCAAATCGTTTTTTTGGCTCCATATATTATATTTTAGTGGTTTGTCTCGAAAGCCTTGGAGAGCAAGGCAGAAAGTATGCAGGACCACGTCGGCAACTTTTTCTATTATTCTGACCGATGATAAGCACTGACTTCAGCATTATAAAGAGGCTCAGACTCTAAGCTCAAGGAAAATCATTCAACTTTCTTCTTCCCATTGCAGAGAAGGCAACGTGAGGCCTCCGCGCCTTTCTTTCCTATTCCTTGCTGAAACTCTGCAAGCATTGAGTTGCCTAGTGCAGTCTTGCTTCCTGCACACTACTTCTTCACTCTTTGCATTTTAGTACGCTTTTTTTTTCCTTTTTTCTTTTTCTTATTCATATAAAAGGGTGGAGGACAATGACGACAGATCTTTTGTTCGCTCGTCGTTCGTAATGGCATGATTGCCTTGCCGACAAAACATCATTATATGTATCCGAGTCCTCCCTCTCTCTCTTCTCTCTTCTGAAATCTGCTTCTATATTATACGTATCTCATTTATATGAAAGAATGAGGACTATAACGACAGATCTTTTGTTTGCTCGTCGTTCGTAATGGCATGATTGCCTTGCCGACAAAACATCATTATATGTATCCGAGTCCTCTCATTCTTCTCTTTTTTGAAATTTGCATTATATGTATATTATTCATATGAAAGGAGGGTCATTCTTCTCTCTTTTGAAATTTGCATTACATGCATATTATTCATGCGAAAGGAGGATGACAACGACAAATTTTTGTTCACTCATGTTCATAATGGCGTGATTGCCTTACCGACGAAACATCAGCATCTGTATCCGAATCCTCTCATTCTTCTCTCTTTTGAAAGTTGCATTATATGCATATTATTCATATGAAAGAAGGATCATTCTTCTTTCTTTTTAAATTTGCAATATGCATGGTCAGCATCTGTTTCCGAATTCAACTCTGGAAACATTCTTCTCCAAGAGACACGAGAGGCATATTATTCGGGAGTTGGGAGAGAATCATTCTTCTTTGATTTTAAATTTGCATTTATGGTTCATTTTTTTTGGATGAAAAAACATGATGACAAATCTTTTGTTCGCTCATCGATGACAAATCTTTTGTTCGCTCATCGTTCGTAACGGCGTGATTGCCTTGCCAATGAAACATCACTATATGTATCCGAGTCTTCTCTCTGTTCTCTCTTCCGAAAATCTGCTTCTATATACTCCTGTTTGAACTTGGCTAAGTTTTGCCTTTTCTTTCTTTGTTTTTTCTTTTTAGGAAGAGCTTGAACTTGCCTCAGTGGCAGCACGGCCTATCCCCCGCCGCGGCCAATCTAGTTCTCATTACTAGTTTGGGCTTCCGGTAATAACGGGAATTACTTGCAATTGCCCTTTCTGCTATTGCATTTGAAACAACTCCTCACAGAACACAGGAAACCAGGCATATGCAGAGACACGTTTAGCTGTTTGCTGCATGAAAACGTGGCCTAGGCAACCAATTAGAGGTTTCTTTCAGGTAATTTATCTACTTTAGTCATTGTATATAAAGTAGACCAATGTGGTCCAAGGTCAATAGTTATTGCAGAACTAAATACAACTGTACTCTAGCACAGGAATTAGCTGAATGTCAACTAGTGAAGGAACCAAAAGAACTGGCAGGGAAGAAGCTTTGTTTCAATCTATATCTCAACGAGGGTTGTCAATCAATTTATGAATCAGCCAAGATATACAAATCCAGTAAGTCTCTGGTGCTTTATGACTCAAATGAACAAATAATGTAGATAGGATGTCTAAAATAAATGTACGAAACTCTGGCTTCAATACCATTCGAAGAAACATGGCCGACCACACTTCTGGGGCCATATTCACCGCTTGACCGAGAGATCGGAATCCAAGAGCTACCCTTGCTAGCGTAGCCTGAGCCTGCAAATACATATATCACGAATCAGTAAACCCCTTCTCATGAAGATCATACTCATTCTCTTTGTCCCAAACACATATTTTTTTTTTTTTTACAAACCTCCGAGTCTGAATATTGTACAGCTTCGACCTTCTCATAAGACAATGAGCAACCTCCTACTTGATTCAGTAGAAAGGTATCTGCTGCTTTAATTATGTCCCGAAGGAGGAAAATGCGCACCCTCAGACCCTTTTCAGAGAGGATAAATAGCCAAAGATCCTCAGTAGCAGCAACAACAGCACGCATGTCGAAAGATTTCCAGCCCAGAGGGTTTGAGCTTTCTCAGGGCTCTTGGAGTCCTCCACGTAGTCAGATGCCTGTTCAGATATTGCTACAATCTGAAACAAGAGAAAGAGGTCATTCATATTTCGAAAGGTTGGACAGTAATTAGCAATTTATGCAAGTGAGGATTCATAAAAGCAATGACATGAGATGATAGAGTCAAGGAGTAATAACTGACCCAAACAGCTTCAAGAATATCTTGTACATAACAGAGACCATATGCAGCATATTATGTCAGTAACTAAATCTGATTCACCAGATTCAGCCATAGATGATATTTCAAATTCCAAATCGATTGTAAATTTGCAAATAGAGGCGCATTTATAAAATAGGCAAATAATGCAACAATTTGCTTCTCACTGTAATAACTCAGAGAATAAGCAACAGCAACCCGGCTAGCATGTAGGTCCAAGGATTCATGTTCCATTAAAAGATATATCAAGTGATACAAATACCATAGAAAAATCTTACATTCAGATGCAACTGGAGAAAAAGTATACATTTCCAACAGTATGCATTCATGTCCTCTATTAAAAATAGATTGATCTCGCAAGGTAAAAAAAAGGGACAAGGCAAAATGGCCCACCAGTCGCTCCAACCGATTCCACCTTATAGATCCATCATTCCGAATGACAAGTTGCCGCAAAATTCTTCTCATATCAGGATTGGGGTCTGCCAGAAGCCTCCCAATAACAAAAGGGTAAGCACTCTCAACAACTTTAAAATCAGGGTCTAGAAGTTTTGCGGTCCCTTCTAGTGATCCTAGGGCTCTTAACACCAAGGCATAGTCTGGTGGGAGTGAAAAGTTAAATTCATACATGACATCATACAGCTGATTCATTATTCCCTGCCATCCAAAACAGCAACAGTAATTCACAGTTTAGTTTCATCCATATTATACAGCAAGATTCCATAACATCTATGCAATAGATAAAAGCCAAAGGGATCGATCAGCAGCTTCAACAAATTTGACTCACGTCCCAATCAGAAACTACACTTGACAGTAAACATACACAATTGCATCTTTCATGACTTCTTCTCATTTCATAAAACACAAAAATGCGCTTGACATACTTGCTCCTACACCCACAGAAGCATGCACGAGCTTTATGCTCCACTTCTTGACACACAGAGGATTTCAATATGAACAGGAAAAGCATCGATCAAATTTTGGTTGAGACATGGTGATCATCAAAGAATCACCCAATTATCAAGTGAATGAACTACCAGGAGCAAATTAAATCAGATACTTAGTGGCGCTCATCAATTGTGCGCCATCTATTAGTGCACTATGTTCTGTTCAGAGGAAAACAAGATATTCCTTGCTCACCACTAGACACATGTTTACAAAACTCATGCACAGGTACGCTTTCCATTTCATATCTTAGGAAAATATTGTTTTGCTGCATTTGGTAATGACTGTTTTGCTGCATTTGGTCCTATCCTGCTCTAGGAATATTTTAGTGATAGGATTTTTAGAAATAAGATGAACCAATTTGGTCAAGTACCTGTAACAAGCTCCTGTAATTTCTTTCATTGGGGTATTTTTGAGCAAGTTTATGAATAAAAAACCTAGATGCTTTCTCCCAGATGCATAAATAGATCAGATGACTTGGCTATTTGAAGTGAAAATATTCATCTGCAAAAATGGCTGAACTTGTAAAAAGGAAGGTTTGTAGGGGCTTATAAAGTAAACCTGAAAATCTTGAGATAGTCTGCTACCCTCACCACCAAAGGATGCTTTTAGTGCATCTGCAACTGCTTGTACATCAACCCCTTCAGGAATGAATCCCAAAGAAAGAAAGTCATTTGCTAGACCCAAAGAGTCACGATTAACGAAGTGCACAAGCTGAAAAGGAGAGAAACTGATCAAAAAGTTGAATCAGCATAGTACATATGACAACACTAAGGTAAAATGATGCAGGATGGTCACAACTGCTACATGGGAAATTTGTTTACAGGAGAGTGTGAATATGAAGATCATATGGTGACAGCCATGCAGCCTGGTTGTAACTTTTCTTTATTCTTTTCTTAACTTCTTTTATGCACTGGTTTTTTTTTTTTTTTTTGGGGGGGGTGTTTATTTGTTGTCAGTTATGGGATTCATTTCAGGAAAAAATGGAATTACCATATTCTGGGGGCATTGTGTATATTGGAGTCTAGGCTGACAAATCTTTCTGACACTTTCAAAATAATATAAACTTGCATTACCTTGATACGTAACCAGCAAATATGAAAAGAGCAAATGCTAAATTGCAACTGCAGTAAGGCAATGCTCGTACCACTTGAATTAGTCCAACACGATAATGGCGAGGAATGTCTCCCATCATGCCAAAATCAAAATAGGCGAGAGAACCAGTGGAAGTTGCAACAA
The DNA here is from genome assembly GCA_014182375.1 of Eucalyptus virginea. Taxonomy (NCBI): domain Eukaryota; kingdom Viridiplantae; phylum Streptophyta; class Magnoliopsida; order Myrtales; family Myrtaceae; genus Eucalyptus; species Eucalyptus virginea. The sequence continues at coordinate 59,142,147 of CM024516.1, read as the reverse complement.
GGTTCCCTGGATGCGGGTCGGCATGGAAAAATCCAGCTTCAAGCAATTGTCTTAATGAGCAGTATAATCCCTATAAAGCACAATACAAATTAGGTAACTTTCAGGACACATTCAATGAGCTCAAGTGAAAAATTTGGCATTGTCTTTCCATCCTATGTGAATAACAACAACATCTAGATGATAGCAGCAAATAGACTTGCAAAAAAGTCAGACTATGGCTTCATAAAAATGACAAGGGATTCTTTTTCCACCTGATCAATGAGTTTCCTTCTGTTCAAAGAAGCTTCCTTCAGGCTAGCTTCATCTGTGAGTTTAATTCCATCTATCCATTCCATTGTCAGAACAGCTTTGCGAGTAAAATCCCAATATATTTTTGGAACCTTGACCAAGTTAGTATTTTTGTATTTGGAATCCCTCAGTGCAGCATTTGATTGCATGTTCTTGTCATCAACTATCATGAAAAAGTTTTAATCAGTGCACCAACAGAAGATTGTCCATAGCTACAACACCATTCCACATCAGATACATGCACATAACCATCCATTATCACAGACACAGAGAGAGAGAGAGAGAGAGAGATGTGGAATTGCTTTTCTCAATGGAAAGTTGTACTCATTTTGCAAAAGCCCCAGCTGTCGGACGAAGGCTACTGCAAAGAATGTTTCCAATATTGATATTGCACACTTGAGAAATAAATATCCAGAATATGAAAGAATGACCCTATTGTAATAGTCAGATTAGTACTATTTTTTATAAGACACATTACAAAACTATAGAAGAATAACATCATGCGACTATAAACAATGAAGTTATTGAAAGATCCAAACATAATCATCCTGAAATGAGCCATGACTGAACTACGGACATACATGTATCAGAAAATATTCTGGGGATGCATCAAAGTACATATCCTACAGCTCCAAGAAATTTCTTGCATACTGAATATATGGTATATAAACTCACTTGGGACAGGAACCATAGAGAGAAGCAAAGCGTTCTGCATTTTTTCCCTCCAGAACATAATCAATTTCGTCAAACATGTGTCTAACCTGTCAATAAGTAGAGAATATATAACGTCCTTGATAAAACATAATGCGAACCGGAATCCATAGGTAGAGAAAAACATGTACAAAATAGTGCATGCTTCCAAATTTGAATTTGACATCAGTATTTTGGACACTGTAACACGGCCAAGCCACCAATAAAAATTAAACCATATGAGCTGTAAAAGAACCTCACCAGAATAGTAGGCTGTAATGCCTTAAGTATGATGCTCTTGCATTCAGAATACATGATGATAAAAGTAAAAGTTGCACTACTTCTAGAAATGCTGCATAAGATATAAACATAGGCTTGGACTGCCTCTGTAGATACTGAAGAGGCTTCTGATCCTACAAATTGAGAACTCAGTTTGGTTTCATTAAGTCGAATTCAAATGCTTCCCCATTAGGCACCACCGTGACAGTTACCCGGTTGTGATGGGGCAGCGGTACAAACATGACCCACTGAATTAGTTGGGAGCTCCATGAAGCCTGGAGACTTAAGAAAAGAAAGTGTTTTCTCCAAGATTACCTATGCCATTTTCAATCAGTATATGCTAATCTTGGAGCATTGATAATTGCCCCAAAGTAGTTGATGCATAATATTTCCCCAAGTCTGAATCTCTCATAAGGATGACCCAAAAGAAGGCATGGATTATCCCACCAAGCAGGAAACACCCACATCCACCATGTAAAAGCTTACATATATCCTTATCTCCATGTCTTACCTCGAATGCTATGAGAAATGCTTATCTTTTCATGTCATGGTGTTGTGTTAATTAGAATTGGCACTGAACAAATGAACCGCAAAAGAAGAAGAAGAAGAAGAAGAAGAAGAAGAAGATTTACCCCCGGAATGTCTGAAACAGTTAATGCAATAGCAAGCGCACTCATGAGGAGTCATAAATGTATAACTCAGCCCAAATAAGCCAATATCATAAATTTCATATAATATAACCTTCGCTAGTGTGTCAAGGGGAGAAGGAATTAGCATTCATCAGCATAGTCAAACAGTAAGATTTCCAACTTCAGACATTGACACGAAATTACTAAGAAGATAATGAAGATGCTCCACTACAAGCACTCTATTGGAAATTTAATAATTGTTTCATAGAAAAGTTTTGAGTCAGTCCAAGGAGAAGACGCACCCAACTGGGTTCACACCTGTCCATGTAGAAAGAAACTGCTCGATGAATATATTTACCCCTTCTTAGAAGTTCTACTTGGTGTAGACGAGCTACACCCACCAAACCTCGAAATTAATATATGCCCGCCCACTGACCATCGGCACAGAACCTCCTCCTCCCCCCCAACCAAAACCGCACGGTGCGCCTGCGCGCACACAGGGCAGGCGTTCCCCAATGAACACTAATAGCAATAGCTAAAGAAGTTTGTCCTGGACACTAGATAAAAGAACAGACCACGTTTCAGAGTCAAAACAACTGATGGGAAGATCCAGAAAGTCAGATGATTGCATTGCAGCAGAGTTCAATTGTGCTTTTCCAGACTAACCTTGAAACTTTATTCTCAAAGATGACCAACTCTCACAATGTTGGACATCCAGCATTAGTATGTCTAGTAAAGAAACAGAAACTAGCAAGAAAGTCAGAAGGCATTTTCAGATGTTTGCATGAAAATGCTCACCATTTCATTGACTGCTACTAAAAGATCTTTGCGTGCCTTTGCAAACCTCTTCAACTGACCACCAATCATATTGAATAGAAGAGCATCAAGAGTCAATGAAAGCATCATTCCAGGCCTTTGTACTTTAACAGCAACCAGCTCTCCAGATAGAAGGTGAGCTGCAGGACTTGGCACAACAAAAAGAGATGGAAATGTTAAAGTTCAGGTCCAAGAAAGATCACCAAGCAACAGATAAGCAGATAAATAATCCTTCCACTCATAGAATAGATTCTTTGACCTTTGTACACCTGCCCTAAAGATGCTGCTGCAATTGGCTGTGGACTGATGTCAGCAAAAATCTTTGAAATAGGAGCTCCCAACTGGGTCTCAATAGATTTATAAGCAACAGAAGTTGAAAATGGTGGTATTTGATCCTAGCACAAGAGAAAATTTCAGCTGTAGTATGATCAGTTTCCAATGAATCATCAAAATCGAAAACAGCTTCCTCAGTTAACAATTTGAAAAAATTTATGGGAAAAAAAAATACTTACCTGTAACTTAGCCAGCTCCTGACAATATATTTTGGGCAAAATATCTGGTCTCGTGCTCAGAGCTTGACCAAGCTGTACAATGTTAAATGTAAGACTTCAGCCAATCACATGTCACGAAATTTTGACTTGTGAAAACCAATTCTACCCAGACAAGCACAGAGTTTGGGTGGAAAGACTTGCCTTGACATAAAATGGACCCAAACGTATAAGAGTTTCACGAAACTGCAGGAATCACATATAATTTCCATAAAAATCAGATACAATTAGGAAGAGAGTGAAGAACTTCAGACATCATTGTTATTATCATATAGATCCAAAGCTTCATATATTCCCATGTAAAAACCCCAGCTCATGAAAAGTGAAGTTACTTTAAGCATGATGGCGTCAGAGTAACAAACATGCAGAAATCTAGTCCACATCAGCCCAAATAAAGCTTATTAGATTTTAAATTTAATGTGAAAAGGCCATATGAATAACAAAAATGCCCAGTTCACCATATCGTAGGGCCTAAGCATGGGTATTAAGTGATGATGACAATACCTTAATGGCTCGTTTCTTCGTGTCTTGAACAAAAAACTGCCAAATGGTTAACCGCAACACATGGAATGAAATAATTGCTGCTCTGTACAATGCTAAAAAGGGACCGAAGTGATAAACTGTAGAGAAGTTTCTGGAGCTATACGTTCCAAGAGCAAGGCCAAATTCACTTTCTAATGATTCCTTCCTCAATTTTGCATACTCAGCAGATGGCCCTTCACCATGCACGCTGGTAAATCCTGCAGAGGACCTTCACACACATCGTTGTGATAGGTGTGAGCAATACGTTTTAGAGGGCATACATGATCATTATCAATTTAAAAGCCTAAATGCTAAAGATAAACATTCCACTCACGAATATTGCCGTGAGAACAACGGCAGAAAACAGATTTCTCGTCTTGTTGAAATTCCAATGTCCTTTGTGCTACCAATCATAATAAGGTTTTCCATTGGGCTCTCAGTCCCATTGCAACGGCACAAACCTGCTAGGCAATTGCCAATTTCAAAATGCAAGGGAATAATGTAATTTCCACGGAGGATGATACGATTGATACAAGCAGTAATATCCATACATACCAAAAATCAACTTCACTAAAAGCACCAGAATATTTGCACTTCCTCCAAGACAAAAGCATGCGGAACACTACCCGTGATAATACAGTCGTCATAATGCAAATCCCATGAAACGAAACCATTTCATGATCTCAATCCCATTAGAATGAAGAACTCCACAGCAAACACCAGCCCTAAAAGACACGACTTTCTCAAGTAACATTCGGTAAGGGGCGAAGTGCGCACTGGAATATCCATAACTACGTATTGTCTAACCGCAAACAAGCGAAACATGGATTCTCTACCGAGCACCGAGTCAGTTCAAACTATCAACATCCCCGCACTGACGGAATTGGGAGGAAAAAGCGAGCGACGTCGCTATAAGATCGCATAAGCAAACTAAGCGAAGTAATTCAAGGACGATCGTACTACATTTCACGAATACACCCACGTCTTTCGACAAACGAAACGCCCCCTAGTCATCAGAACCCACAAGACAACAGCGGACGAACGTGATCAAACCGCTCTACGGCGCAACACATAACTGCAAATAAGCGTTCCGAGGGACAAGCAGGTCAGCTAAAACCCATAAAACTCCCCATCCCGAACGTCCACCGCCGGCATGTGAAGGGTGAATAATCAAGCACTAATCTAAGCAGCATCGGGGACGCGGATGGAGCGGAGAGCAGGGAGATTACCCCTGGAGAGAAGTGCGACATTGCGGCGGCGGCGGGCGGCGCGGGCGAAGACGGAGCTCATGAGGCTGAGGCCGGGTGAGAGGCCATTGGGAGTGAGTTTCGCGAGTTCGTTGCGTGCGCAGCACTTGTTCGATGAATTGCCGCAGTGAGGATGAATGTTGCGAAGCGGCCCCCGCTTTGTAGACACAGGAAGAGAGAGAGATCTGATTGAGAGTGAGAAAACTGCCACGTCTCACGATCTCGGTCCACCTGGCGCCTCGCGGGGTGACCGAGCCGCCTTCTCTCGCCGGCGTCGTTTTGATCGGCGCGCAAGAAAGAAATTTTGCGTTTTCTTCCTTTTTCGATAATTGATGAAGAGTTGTTGGATGAAGGGCCAGGAAAAAAAATTTCCATCGACAGAAAAAAAATCTTCAAAAAACGGATGTAGCCAAGTGACACGGCCACGGACAAAGTATGATGCAAGACCGTCCATGATGCAGCCGTGTCACGCACAAGGGCTGTCCACGAGCAGCCCACGACCGATCCATGATCCTCACATGATCAGCCCTTGCGCAATACAGACAAAGGCCTATGCACGACCCATAATCAACTCGTGAATAATGTTCGGCTGGCCCATATGCAAACCATTCACCTACTCCATGTCAAGCAGCCCTGCTGATTTGCCATTGCTTCTGACACACGCCCATAGACTTCCCGAGGCTTAGTCATTGACTTGCCTGATATGTAGACTTGTGATGATGATCCACATTCAAACACCACCGATGGATCGGAGGGACAATCAACGGCTGGATAAGACCGGAACTTGTATAAATCCTTCCCTCTCATTGTGTTCAGCTCGTAGACTTTTGATTTGTTTTATTCCTTCTTAGGTGAGGAGATAATGTCTAGAGCTGAGTGTATGTATAAGACAAATCATATTGACTTGAAGACTATTGAGTCATTCATCTTCTCCATAAAGTCTACAACTAAAGGTGGATAATTATTGAGCTACAGAATGGGTACAAGATTTACTGGATTGTTGGTAAAGGACATGCAACTTGACCTGTCAAGCACACGTCAAGCGAGTTGCTAAAGTTTGGATCATACGAGTAAGCCACGGTGCAATATGATTGAGTGGCAGTAGGAAATCGATCAACTACAAAATAGCTAATGCCAAACATAAGAATTAAAAAAAAAAAATCAATAACTTAATCATACCCAAAAAAAAAAAAAAAGACAAATGTGTTAGTGTTGAGCATTCCCTACTGATTCATGTTGAGCTTTGATCCGGTTTCAAGTCTTGTTCCTGTCCGAGTCTCCCTTCATTTGATGTCCACCACTTGTTTGATAAAATGTTTGCATCAAGGCTATATGTGTTTTCTTCCGATTTTGAGTCGCTCGGACGTGTTAGCTATGGGGTACGCTTGTCGGTGACCTCTCTCTAACCTCAAAATATGTTTTGTGTCACCGCGGTTCAACATGCAAGTCTCGTTCGGTGGTGCCTCTGTGTTGTTTTATCATGTGCATTGTCCTCATGGTGAATGCGAATACTGGCGAGGAAATGAACTAGTAATCTTGACGAACGATGATTTCTTACGATGCTTGGATGAGCTTTTACTATTACGTTCCATTTTATATGTTACGCGCTTCGTTGTGGAGCCATGATCGGGGATGGGCGAAGCTCAAATGACGTGCGGGTGTTAAGACAGTGGTGAAAATTTCACTTAATGCCCAAAATTGTGATCCAGAACAGACGTTTTGTGCTGGTGACTTAAGTTTTGATGTTGAAAATTGGAGGGCTCGTGTTCTGGGCAGGATAAGGAGAGTCGAGGGAGCAGTGGGGATGGGCCATGCTTGAAAGAGGGCTTAGAGAGAGAAGAAAATAGGAAATTGGCTTGGGTTTTAAGCTTTGTAAATTAACTACGAGCTGAATATTGTCTTAGTTAGAAACGCACCACGTGTGCTTTTAGCAAAAGCGGGCTGGTCGAGAACAAAAGAGAGGGGATTGCGTTCCTTGGGTTGGCTTGGTCGAATTCGGGTTATTTTTAAAGTGGGCCCTAGGGTGGCCCGGGTTTTTTTAATCCAACCGGCTTAGTCGGGCCGGGTCTCTTGACCCGGTCCGAATTCCTTCCTTTATAGTATTACAATTCATAAAAAAATATTTAAAATGGAAATAATTCAGAGAAAAATCTTTAAAATCAGAATTTTGAGAAAATCATAGAATATTTTAGAAAGATTCAAAAAATCATAAAAAATAGAAAATTCGCAAAATCCCTAAAGTTAAAAAAAAAAAAAACTACAAAAAAAATTCTAAACATTAGAATTCCTTGAAGAAGTTTAAAAATAGTCTTTTTCGCTAATTTTCCTTTTAAAAAAAAAGTGGAAGTCTCTTGACTTGGATTTTGTGCTCAAAATTTGGACAAGCCTTTAGAGCTCTATCTTAGGGTTTCATTTGCCCTTAAGGACAAATACTCTTGATTATGCATTTTCATTGTGTTGACTATGGCCTCCCTTTAGTTTAGTTAGAGATGTCATGCTCTCTAGCGGGTAATGTTGAATATTTGCTCTCCTATGCCATTTATTTAACGTTTTCTTTGGCCGCTAATTGTTATTTTAATAATTGTACACTCATATGGTCACCTCACATTTTAGTGGATCAATTTAAAATTAATTAAAACTACCTGACAATTTTTTTTCTAAAATGAACAAGATTAAGTACCTAAATAGCACTAATTGATTAATTAGTGTAATCAGGTTCACAACCCTAGATTTTCTAATTGCATAAGAAGCGAAACATACTCCAATGCCTCACTTGGTTTTTGGTCGACCCTGATGAATTAGTGATGACTCCTGTTTAGAAAATTCTCATTGTGTTAATTTAAATACCAACATCGCACGAGATATAGGTTTGGAAAAGCACTCATCTAGAACGAGGACCATAGGGTTGTCTTTTAGGTAATACTCTTAAACATATAACCCTTTATACGAAATGGTAGGTTATGACAATCCCCTATGCCTAGATCAACAATTAGTCCATGGAAACAACGAAAACAACGGTAATTTAGTTGATATGTTAGGAGGTGTTATCCTTGTTAGTAATCATTTAGATGATGAATACCGATAGAAAATATTTGGATTGATGTATTTTCGATGTTTATCTTAGAAATAAAGCCAATAAGAGAGAAATAGGTAGGTGCAAGATCATAGATCATGAAAGAAACACGTGTTTGCTGTTTGTTTGTCTTGAGTACTATGATTCCACATTGTGCATGTGTCTAGGGAATTTTCTTTGTCCAAAGGCTTCATTGAAATATATACGCCAAAATTTATGGCTGGAATGAGTCATGCAGGTCCTATTGCTTTTAAGTTGGACTATTATGGGATGTAAGCATACGTGGCTCAATCTTCATTGTTCCATAAGTCCATGGCTATCTCTATTGATTTGAGCGGGTCTTTCTAGTTAGCAGTGCTTTTACAGTTGAACCTTTTAACACATCAAAGCACCCAACTTAGTTTACTATAATTAGCGCTAAAATGGAGATAATGAAGTAGTATTCTGAGGTGGAATGGGCATTTTTTGCATTAATCTCGTGCTTCGGTTTAGTTTAGTGAACCATTTGTTTGTGCATAGATAATTGATATTGTTGACGAATTATTCGTCAAAATATTTGATCCTTTGAATGAGATGTGCAAGAAGGATCTCAATGATATTTGAAAGTAATATCCTGCTGCGCCATTGAAGGTTGATAGGATCTACTTTTCTTTTTCTTTTTTTTTTCTTTTTTTGTTGCAATCCAAAAATATAGCCTACCTTTAAATGCAATACTGGAAAAAGAAACCTTGCGATTGACATTTCAATAAGGACTTCAAATGCTCAAGATGAGGATGGATTCTCTTAGTAATAGTTGTTACTTTCCGAATGAGTGCTCTTGAAGTTGCTCGCCTGACTCTAAAATATTATACCTTCCTAAATTTTTTTCCTTCTACTCCAAATAAGGATGTCGGCATTGAAATTGATCCCCATGGGGACCTAACCACTAACACCAAGAGAGAACTAAATTGGTTGGTTCTCGAAAAATAATATGTTAAATAACTGCCCGAAGTACTATTTTAGTTAGTTTTTCGATTGTTATTGTCATTTTTTGGATATGATTAACTTATCGAGCTTTCTTTTATTCTTAGGTTTGGCACTGACTTTTTTGTACTTGATCGATTTCCTACTGCCACTCAGTCATATTCCACCGTGGCTTGCCCAATTTGTCCAAACTTTAGCAATCCGTTGAATGTATTTTTGAGGGGTGAAGTTGCATGATCTTTACCAACAAACCCAATGAATCTAGTATCCATTTGTATTATTTCATTTTAGGTGAGAAGATGATATCTAGAGCTAAGCTTATATATAATCCTCATCTTCTTGCGAGCATACAAAGACAGCTCATATGAACTTGAAGACTATTGAGTCATTCATCTAATCCAAAAGGTCTGTAGCTAAAGATGGATATTTTTTGAGCTACAGACTTTCTTGCTGGACAATATCCTTGCTCTAGCTATAGACCCTTTGGAGAAGATGAATTACTTAATAATTTTCAAGTCGATATGAGCTGTCTTTGCACGATCGGCAAGAAGTTGTGGATTATATAGCTCCGGACATTATCTCCTCGACTAAAATGGAATAATACAAATCAGAAAGTTTGCAACTGAAGATGGTATGAGATTTACTGGGTTGTTGGTAAAGGGCATGCGACTTGACCTCTAAAAAACATATCAAACGAGTTGCTAAACTTTGGATCATACGAGCAAAGCCCTGGGGCAATATGATCGACCGGCAATAAAAATTGATCAAGTACAAAATACTCAGTGTCAAACCTAAGAATAAAAGAAAACTCGATAAGTTAATCATACCCAAAAAAATGGCAATAACAATAGGAAAACTAATGTAGTACTTCGGGTAATTATTTAACATATTACTTTTGGAGAACTAGCCAACCAAATTCTCTCTCGGCGTCAGTGGTCAAGTCCCCATGGGGATCGATTTTAGTGTCAGCATCTTGATTTGGAGCAAAAGGAAAAAATTTAGGAAGGCATGTTGTTTCAAAACCAAGCAAGCAACTTCCAGAGTACTCATCCGAAAAGCAGTAACTGTTAATCCATCCTCACCTTGGGCATTTGAAGCCCCTGTTGAAATGTCAATCACAAGATTTTTTTTTCTAGCATTGCATTTTACATTTTTGGATTGCAACAAAAAAAAAAAAAAAAAAAAAAAAAGGAAAGTAGATCCTATCATAACCTTCAATGGCGCAACAGGATACCAAATATTATTGAGATTTTTCTCCCACATCTCATTTAAAGAATCAAATATTAATGAATAATTCGTCAATGATATCAATTATCTGCACACAAACAAATGATTCACTAAACTAAGCCGAAGCACAAAATTAATTCAAAAAATGTCAAACCCACCTCAGGATATTGTTTCATTATTTCCATTTCAATGCTAAGTATGGTAAAACTCAATCAAGCGTGATGTATTAAAAGGTTGAATCCTTAAAGCATTGCTGACCAGAAAGGCATACTTAAAATCAGTAGAGACAGACATGGACTTATGAAATAGCGGAGATTGAGCCAGGTATGCTTCCATCCTATGATAATTCAGCTTAAAAGCAGTAGGACCTTGATTCATTCCAACCACAAATTTCAGTGGATGTATTTCAATAAAGCGAAAACAAAATTTCCCTAAACGTGGAATCATAGTACTCAAGACAAACAAACAGCAAACACGTGTTCCTTTCTTGATTAGTGATCTTACGCCTAGTAGTATCACTTTTTGTATCGGCTTTATTTCTAAGATAAAAATAAAAAATGAACAGATCCAAATATTTTCTATCAATATTCATCAATTATTAACAAGAATAATCTGACATATCAACTAATTAACTGTTGTTCTCCTTGCTTCCATGGACTAGTTGTTGATCTAGGCATAGGGGACGAGAAATACGGGGAAGCTCACCTTACAAACGTGAGAGGAGATTTTAATAATTCCTTGAGGAGTTTGTTTTCGTAGTTCAAGTACTCCGAGTTGAATGTCTTCTTGGGATGGACACCAAGGACCTGCAAATATTGTAAGCAAGAAATGTTAACAGGATACCCTAACCCTAGATGAAATCACTATCAAGAGAGGGAGAGACCCAGTCAATCTGATGGTCGCTTCGAGTGGCATCCTTGAGAATGTAGGAATGTCTTCTTGGGATGGACACCAAGGACTTGCAAATATTGTAAGCATGAAATATTAACAGGATACCCTAACCCTAGATGAAATCACTATCAAGAGAGGGAGAGACCAGTCAATTTGATGGTCACTGGCATCCTTGAGAATGTAGGGGATGGGCGAGAACCTGTTGATGCAAAATACCTTTCGAACCTGAATCTCCAGATTCAGGTGGGAAGCGTCCTTAAGGAGGCCATTTACGACAACTCGTGATTCGAGAGACAATTTTGTGACAAATTGCATTATCTCTTTTCGGAGAGTGCCCCATTCACAGTGACGATGCACTGAATCGAGAAGGCGGTATCCCTCAACATGAGGAACACCAGTTTTCCCATTAACCTAGTCAGTTGCGCCCTCCGCACATAGGTACTATCCGCCGCTCCGTCTTTAGGGAAAGAGCAGGGAAAGAGCACCCACCTCCAATTAATCTAAATTGAGCTCTCCCATTGCTAGTAACTTCTCTAATCCTTCCCATCCTCCTCCTAAGCTTCCATGGTTGCTTGAAGGAGGAATCGACAGATTGGGCGAAATGAGAATGTTTTGGAAAAGGGGACTAATCAAGGTAACGGCAAGCATCTAGGATTTTTGTGAGAGAAATCAATTGCGATTGTGCAAGAATGTCTTCTGATCGCTGGAACAGGAGACGTCTAGAGATTGTGGGAGAGATGGTCGGCATCACAGGTTAGTAGCAGTGCATATTTTCAAATAAGATATAGGGCGGTGCTTGTCGCGACCTACCCCTCAGGGGAGGGAATAAATTTAGGGTATTGCTTAAAAGACGGGCCTATAGCCATGATTAGACACAGGCTCTCTCAAAACCCATACACGTGACATTGAAGGATTCATAGGAATTTTGTAATAAGGAGTCGCTACTAATATATCGCTACTAATATATTAGGGTCAGCTAGAAACCAAGAGAGGCATGAAAGTATACTTCACTTCCTACGTAACTAGAAAATCTAGGGTCGGGAAATTGATTACACTAATTAACTAATTAGTGCCTTTTCGGTACATAATCTTGTTCATTTTAGAAAGAAATTTTGTCAAGCAATCTGGATTAATTTTATACCTATCCACTACTATGTGATGTGATCATACAAGTGTGCAATCATTAAAATAATAATTAGCAGCCAAGGAAAGCAATTAAATAAATTACATGGGAAAGTAAAAATTTAACATTAAGGAAAAGATAAATGCTAATCTCAACTGGACTAAAGGGATTAAAACAACAAAAGCATGCAAACAAGAGTAATTGTCTTTGAAGACAATTGAAACTCCAAGGTAGAGCCTTAAGGGCTTACTCAATTTTTAGCACACTTTAGAGTTAAGAAACTCCCATTTTTTAAGAAAATAGTTCGGAAAGTTTGTTTTTAAAATTTTTCAAATGAAATTCTGAATTTTCTGACATTTTTTTTTATTTTTTTTCTAATTTTTCAATTTTTTAATTATTATCTTTAAAAAAACTCAAATTTTCAATATTTTTTGAAAAAGGGTTTGGACCGGGTAGGATCGATCCGACCCACTGATCCGATCCAAGCCCAGGTCCGACGCACGTTGGATAAAAAAGATTTTTTTTTTTTTGAAAAATATATATTTCTTCTTTCTTTTTTTCTCTTTTTGTCTTTTTCTCATTTTGTGTTCTTCTGCTGCAACGTATTTCCCTCTTATTTTGTCCCTTCTTATTTCTTTTCATCATCTTTTTTCATTTCTTTTTCTCTTCTTTTTGTTTTCTTTTTCTCTTCCCCTTTTCTGGTCTTCTTCTCTGCAGGCTTCCTTCTCCGCCCGAAGCTTCCATTAAACCCAGAATTTCCCGTGAATTCAACCCCAACCTCAAAGCGCCAAAACCATGATCTTGACGTATATTTATTCCATACCAAGTCGAGAACAGCGTGCGCCACTATCCAACAAACTCGAATTTATATCAAATGCAAAAAGTAAGATGGACGGTAGGTGCGACGTACGGCCACAAGTTCGGATATCCGCAAAATGCACGCGAAAATGGACAAAAAGAAGACAAATGTTACCCTTTGAAAATGACACAGACACTCCTAAAGTCCATCCAGCCCACACGCTTAAAATGGCTTACACATTGATGTTATCTCTCTTTTCATTATTCTTTGTTTGTTTCTCTTGTTTTCATTTCTTTATTTAATTATCCCTTAACTAGGCGTGATTTCCTTTCTCACTGAAGCTCCCGTTTCGACGTTCTCTTCTTTACCGAGAACAACACCATTGTCAAGATCTCTCTTGAAGAAATGCCACTGCTCAACCTCACTAACCACTACCCACGATCAAAGAGTTAAGGCTTCATGCAAGACGACCTCAGTAACTAGCGATCAAAACGTCACGAGCTTCGGAAACGGCAAAGGTAGTGGCTATTTTCCCGAAGCGCTTCAAGGGCATTTTATCAAAGCATCTGCTCAAGGCAACCACGGACAAGAACAAGACTCGAAACTAGACTACAGCTCAACGAGAATGGCAGGGAATGCTCCACATCAACAAAGGACAGCATAAGCGAACCCGAAACTCACGTCCCAACTCAGTAAACCAAAAAAATGAGGGAACAGGACAAAAGCAGGGCACAAAGAAAAAAAAGGTCGGCGGAGGTCCCTACCCGGCTCGAGGGTGGCGAACGGCGGGCAAGATCGGTAGATCGAACAATGTCCGGTCGCCTCGCACGCCCCCGAGCCGGAATCCTTGGGAAATCGACACGAGTTGAACCAAAAACCAGGAAAACTCACCGCAAAAACTTGAATTCAAGGAAAGGGAAGCCGCGGTTTGGTGGTTCCGGCTAGGAGGCGCAAGCTCGCGTCGGGGGTGGCTGAGAGATACTCGGCTGGGGTGGATTTCGGGCCTCCTTCTTCCCGGTCACTCTCCGTTTCTACCCCTCTCCTTCCTTCAAGCTCTCTCGCCAAAGGCCCTCTCAAATCTCTCTCGGCCAAATCCCCCCGTTCTCTCGAGCTCTCCGGTCTCTCCTAAGCTCTCTGTCCGTCTCCTCTCTCACTACCCTCCAAAACCCCCTCTCGCTTTTATGCTCGGCTAGCAAGCGCGCATGGCTCCTGCCACCGCCAGCTACCTTGCCGGCTTGACTCCGACCTGGGATCATGCTGTGCGATCCGCTGTCTCCTCTGATCCCTCGGTCTCCTCTGGCTCGTACTTTGCTTTTCCTTCTTTCTGCAGAGAGCGTGAGGAAAAGAGAGAGGAAGAAGAAAAAAAGGTTGGGCTGGTGAAGGAAAGGAAAAAAAAAAAGAGGCTGGGCCAAGCCCAAACCAATGGAAATGGATAAAGAGAAAAAGAAAGAAGGTCGGGCCGACCTAGCCTCGGCCTGGCCTCGCTTTTTCTGTTTTCTTTTCTGTTTTTTTTTTTTTTTTTTTCGATCTTTTATAAAGAAAAAAAAAAGATCTAATAATTAGTGATAGTTATGTAAATTCTCTTAATTTCAACGCATAACTGATTTTAATGAAAACATATACGATGTATTTTAATGAAAGTGCTTTTTTTTTAGCGACTAATTCCTAATTTTGTACACAATTAAATTCTAAATAAAATTGTAAAATTTAGGTGTCAACAACGCTTAAATGACAAATATACTAATTGATTTTATTAAAAAATTCTTTAATATTTTCATCGCATGAACTAAAATTATTCTTCATGCGAAATACAATTGGATAAGCTCCATTGGGTTTGACCCTCATACTACGCATGTGCGGGTTTTCACTCCCCAAAATGCCCGGGCTTCCAACTAGCTACTGTAAAAGTTAATGATCTCCAAGTAATGCCAAGGGACGTGGAAGCCAAGGAAATTCAAAGATGATACCTAACTTTTTAGATAGATTGTGATCTGGGATTGCCGCGTTAATGTTAACGAATGCTCCTATTTCCCCGGTAATTAAATGAATTTTCAAATAAGTAGAAATTTTCCATAGAATAGTTGTCCAATTCCTATCTAATATTATCAATAATGGAATTAAATAAAATGTTTTAGAGCACTACTTCTCCACAAATGAAAAAATAAAATAAAAATAAAGACTGAAAATATGGAAAATATGTCAAGGTAAACTTTGCTTTGGCTAATTAAGAAAACAAAAAGGGAAAATTACATAAATGATTCCTCGATTATGGTCAAATGTGTAATGTGATTTTTAAATTTTTAATTTATTTCACTTTAGTCTAATGTGCAACATAGTCTTCGAATTATTAATTTATTTAATGTGATCCATGAAATTTTGACATATATTTAATTTAGTCCGTAAACTATAGAAAAATATCCAATATTACTATTCCATGAATTTAAATTCTAGAATAACATTAGATATTTTCATAAAGTTTAAGCTCTTGATTAAATATTTACCAAAAGTTCAAAAATCACGTTGAATAAAAAATTGAATAAATGAAATATAATATATCAAGATAAAGTTTATAAATCATATTGAATAAATTAAATGATCAAGACCACATTATATATTTAATGAAAATTCGGGACCATTCGGATAATTATCATAAAAAAAGGAGCATAATATAATAAATAAATAAATTTAAAAATAGAGGAGCTGATGCTCCATCGGGTACAACACCCCCACGACTCGCCAGCTGTCGAGCTCGAATGATCCCGACGACCCAGTCCTCTCCCTTCACCGGATCGCCAATCCCTCCGCCGGCGAAGTCGCCGGAAATTTTTTGGGAAACCCTAGACCGAATTCCGGAGCTTCCGATTCGCCGGAGCATCGCCCGCTTCCGATGGCAAACCAGCAAACGCCGTCGAGGCCGTGGATCATGGACGCAGCAGCGCCGTACTTGGTGGTGCTCCACCCCACATCTTTCGTTCCTTTACATCTTCTATTGGGTTCTTTTCGTTTTTTTCTCCCGACAATCGACGTTCAAGTGTTGTCGATGCTTAAGCCCCTGAATCGTTCGTCCCTAAGGTATACTATTACTGAATATACAGATTGGCTACTGAGAAGCAGCCTCAGAGAAGAAAGGCTTACTGAAGAACTTGCCCATTTGCTATTGATGTGCCGAAGGTTGGTCGAAAGCCCTGAATTGATCCGACCTGTTTTCCTTGATGGCAATGGAATGTATTCTCGCCGCGATTTTGTGACTGTTTCGCCATCGTATAGTCCGTGCATGTTGTTGATAATGTTGGAAGTGTTGAAAAGAAGTTCTAGAAGGGAGGTTAGCACGTTGCTGCTGTTGCCATTGTTTGGAGTTGTTAGACGTTGAGAGAGGAATGCAACCCTGCCATGTTGACAATTGTTTGTTTCTATCAGTGAAAGCAATTTCTACTACTGGTTCATGTGGGCAGACATTTGCTCGCAACAGTAAGCTTATCTCGTGGAGAAATTTTATCCTTTTTTCTTTTTTTTTTTGGGTGGAGAATCTTATTCTGACTGTTGCGAATCTGCGGTGATCTTCCAATCGTGCTATAACACACTAAAAGTGCCTGAGTGCTTTTTTGAGAAGGCGCTTCCAAGGATCCACATTAGGGCCAATGGGTTATTATCCCGTTAGAAGTCATAAGAGTGCGAAGGTTGGATATTGCACATTAGGAAAAGTCTCTTTACCCCTGGTTTTTGGGTCATTATTGGGAACTACGCAAACTGCTGGGAGATTGACTTCGATCGCTTTCTCCTTTCCTTGAATACCAATGTGTTGATTCTGATTTCATCTCCTCTCGTAATATAACTAGCATAGTCATTCCAGAGGATATTTTTTGTTGATTTTTAGGCGTGTGAACTGCTTCTGCCATGTTTTACTGCAAAATAATAGATACTTACAAGGAAAATACTTCCTCGTTCTCTTGAATTTAACCGGCCTTCTTGTTCTCCTATGTGCAGAACTCTGCCTGATTTGTTCAGCAGTAGCATTTCCTATCGCACTCTGAATATTTAAATTCCATTGGGCTAGTAACTTTCTCAACTCTTTACATGTACATCTTGATTAAGGTGGATATAGTGATTCTCAGAAGAGTGCTTATCTTGTACTGTTTGTACATAATAGACTGTTTAGGGGAGTTATCGCGTAATCTACAGCCTTAGCATAGTGGATCTTAGCATCATGTGCTTGCTGTCTTTTTGTCTCTTGTCCTAGATATGTCTTGCTGTTTACCGTCACAGTTGTCAGAGTGGTTAGCGATTCATATGACAAGATGATCTCAATATACTCGGGTCTTATCTCTAAGAGGCTCAAAATGAATTTCTAAGATTGACTTTCAGCTTTCTAATCCAAATGGATACATTATGGGATACGATGGTTCCTTCTGTGCTTTTTCAATGTGCTCGCACGAGTGTCTTTATCATATGCTATATAGATAGACCGTCTCCTTGCAGTAATGAGGAACCTAACGGTACTCTAATTATACGCGGGAAGTTTACAGCTCAAGGATGATCCATCCTCGGGAAAATCCAAAAGATGGACTGCTAGGTATATGGGGCAATTTAACTTTTCAATGTGTCGACGCATCGTAGATTACAATTATAAAAAGAAAATTAAAAAAGACCCTGCATTAATATGACTTGGCTGGCCAAAGAAATAAGGTGTGTACTTAACTTTGACTTAGGGGAGTCCTACGGGTGTGAATTAGAAAGATAAAACCTTTCAAGCCGATCATTGGCTAATTGGCCACTAAAATCAATTACTATCGGGAGCAAGAAAATCCATCGACTCTATCAATTTTGAATGTAACCCGTCTGAGTCATCAAAAAAAACATTACCCTCCCTTACGATGCACCAACCTGACTTTTCTTTCGGAAGGTGATTGTGCATTAGATCGACTTACGAGAATTGTAAAAAAGCAGAAATTAGTCTCGCGATAGTGGTTGGCTGGCCCCATAACTAAAGTCTTTATGTGTCGTGGATTCGAACCCTAGCTCCCCTTTTCCAGGTAGACTGCCGGAGATTGCCGGAGATTCACTATTTCCGAAAGTGAATGCGATAGGAAAGAAGAGAATCGTTATCGAGAGCTGTGCCGCGGATTGTGCTTGACTGCCAATCTTGATGATGCCCGGCCTGAGTATGTGTTTATGTGCCATGGATTCGAACTCCAGCTCCCCTTTTCCAGGTAGACTGCCGGAGACTGCTGGAGATTCACTATTTCCGGAAGTGTTTATGTGCCATGGATTCGAACCCCAGCTCCCCTTTTCTAGGTAGACTGCTGGAGACCGCTGGACATTCACTGTTTCCGAAAGTGAATGCGATAGGAAAAAAGAGAATCGTTATCAAAAGCCGCGCTGCGGATCGTGGTTGGCTACCGATCCCGATGATGCCCGGCCCGAGTATGTGTTTATGTGCCGTGGATTCCAACCTCAGCTCCCCTTTTGCAGGTAGACTGCCGGAGACTGCCGGAGATTCACTGTTTCCGAAAGTGAATGCAATAGGAAAAAAGAGAACCGTTATCGAGAGCCGCGCCGCGGATCGTGCTTGATTGCCGATCTTGATGATGCTCGGCCTGAGTATGTGTTTATGTGCTGTGGATTCGAACCCCAACTCCCCTTTTCCAGGTAAACTGCCGGAGACTGCCGAAGATTCACTATTTGCAAAAGTGTTTATGTGCCGTGGATTTGAACCCCGGCTCCCCTTTTCCAGGTAGACTGCCGAAGACTGTCGGAGATTCACTGTTTCCGAAAGTGAATGCGATTGGAAAGGAGAGAGCCGTTATCGAGAGCTGCGTCGCGGATCGTGCTTGGCTGCCGATCCCGATGATGCCCGGCCCGAGTATGTGTTTATGTGCCGTGGATTCGAACCCCCACTCCGCTTTTCCAAGTAGATTGCTGGAGACTGCCGAAGATTCACTATTTCCGAAAGTGTTTATATGCCATGGATTCGAACTCCAACTCCCCTTTTTTTCAGGTAGACTGCCGGAGACTCACTGTTTCCGAAAGTGTTTATGTGTGATGTATTCGAACCCGAGCTTCCCTTTTGCAAGTAGACTGCTGGACATTCACTGTTTCTGAAAGTGAATACGATAGGAAAGGAGAACCGTTATCGAGAGCAGCGCTACGGATCGTACTTGGTTGTCGATCCCGATGATGCCCAGGCCGATTATGTGTTTATATGCCGTTGATTCCAACCCTAGCTCCCTTTTTCCAGGTAGACTGCCAGAGACTGCCGAAAATTTACTGTTTCCGAAAGTGTTTATGTGCCGTGGATTCGAACCCCAGCTCCCCTTTTTCAGGTAGACTGCGCGAGACTGCCGGAGATTCACTTTTTTCGAAAGTGAATGCGATAGGAAAGAAGAGAACCGTTATCGAGAGCCACGCCGCGGATCGTGCTTGGCTGCCAATCCCAATAATGCCCGACCCGAGTATGTTTTTATGCGCCGTGGATTCGAGCCCTAGCTCCCCTTTTCCAGGTAGACTGCCGGAGACTGCCGGAGATTCATTGTTTCCGAAAGTGTTTAGGTGTCGTGGATTCGAACCCCAGCTCCCCTTTTGCAGGTAGACTGCCGGAGATTCACTGTTTCCGAAAGTGAATGCGTAGGAAAGAAGAGAATCGTTATCGAGAGCCGCGTCGCGGATCGTGCTTGGCTGCCGATCCCGATTATGCTCGGCCCGAGTATGTGTTTATATTGCGTGGATTCGAACCCCAGCTCCCATTTTCCAGGTAGACTGCCAGAGGTTCACTGTTTCTGAAAGTGTTTATGTGCCGTTGATTCGAACCCTAGCTCCCTTTTTCCAGGTAGACTGCCGGAGGTTCACTGTTTCCGAAAGTGTTTATGTGCCATGGATTTGAACCCCATCTCCCCTTTTCCAGGTAGACTGCCGGAGACTCACTGTTTCCGAAAGTGAATGGGATAGGAAAGAAGAGAACCGTTATCGAGAGCCGCGCTGCGGATTGTGCTTGACTGCCAATCTTGATGATGCCCGGCTCGAGTATGTGTTTATGTGCTATGGATTCGAACCCCAGCTCCCATTTTCCAGGTAGACTGCTAGAGACTGCTGGAGATTCACTGTTTTCGAAAGTATTTATGTGCCGTGGATTCGAACCCAAGCTCCCATTTTCCGGGTAGACTATGGAGATCGCTGGACATTCACTGTTTCCAAAAGTGAATGCGATAGGAAAGAAGAGAACCTTTATCGAGTGACGCGCCGCGGATCATGGTTGGCTATCGATCCCGATGATGCTCGGCCCGAGTATGTGTTTATGTGCTGTGGATTCCAACCCCAGCTCCCCTTTTCCAAGTAGACTGTGGAGACTGCCGGAGATTCATTGTTTCCGAAAGTGTTTATGTGTTGTGGATTCGAACCTCAGCTCCCCTTTTCTAGGTAGACTGCCGGAGATTCACTGTTTCCGAAAGTGAATGCGATAGGAAAGAAGAGACCTGTTATCGAGAGCCGCGCCGCGGATCGTGCTTGGCTACCGATCCCGATGATGCCCGGCCCGAGTATGTGTTTATGTGCCGTGGATTCGGACCCCGGCTCCCCTATTCCAGGTAGACTGCCGGAGACTACCGGAGATTCACTGTTTTCGAAAGTGTTTATGTGCCGTGGATTCGAACCCCGGCTCCCCTTTTCCAGGTAGATTGCCGGAGACTGCTGGAGATTCACTGTTTCCGAAAGTGTTTGTGCTGTGGATTCGAACCCCAACTCCCCTTTTCCAGGTAGACTACCGGATATTCACTGTTTCCGAAAGTAAATGCGATAGGGAAGAAGAGAACCGTTATCAAGAGCAACGCCGCGGATCGTGCTTGGCTGCCGATCCCGATTATGCCTAGCCCGAGTATGTGTTTATGTGCTATGGATTCGAACCCCAGCTCCCCTTTTCCAGGTAGACTGCCGGAGATTCACTATTTCCGAAATTGAATGCGATAGGAAGAAGAGAATCGTTATCTAGAGCCGCGCCACGGATCGTGCTTGGCTGCCGATCCTGATGGTGCCTTTTCCGACCGTCTATTCAAATATAATTAAAAACCCTGGAAACCTCCGCGCCCTTCGTCGATCGAAGCACCTCCTCCTCCCATTCCTGCGATCAAAGTGCATTCTCGCGCAGTCGCGATCGTAGTTGATTTCTCTCACAAAATGACTCCTGTTCCCTCGATCGGGAACATTCTCGCGCCTATTCCATCGATTCCTCCTTTAAGCAACCCTAAACACCAATGCTCCGGCGGAGGATGAGGAGGATTGGGAGCTATGGGAACTATGGGGATTTCCCGCTCTCCAAGTTGCTGGCCATGGGAAATCTCGATCTTGGTTACTCGGAGGTGGCATCTCTTTCCCCGAAGATGCAAGGACAGATAGTCCTCATGCGATGGCGGGTCCAAGTTACTAGATCCATGGGAAAGAAACTCGTGTTCCTCGTGTTGGGGGATACCGCTTTCTTGATTCAGTGCATCATCAATGGGACCTACCAATAGATGCAGTATGCCTCCTCCTTGTCTCCGGAATCTCTGGTCATCGTAAATGGCCTCCTCACTGTCCCTGACGCCCCCGTGAGGAATGCTTCCCTGCAGAACCTGGAGATTCAGGTTGGCAAGTTATTTTGCATCAACAGGAGGTTGCCATCTCTCCCCTACCTCCTTGACGATCAGATTGACCGGGTCTCTCCCTCTCTCGACCTATAGTCATTTCATTTCATCTTGTCTAGGGTTAGGGTATCTGTTAAAACTTAAAAATTTAAAAAAAATTAAGAAAAATTTAAAAAATTTAAAAAATTAAGAAAAAAAGAAAAAAAAGGGGGAGGTCGAATGGGGCAGCTAAGGGCTGAGCCGGTCAATCCCAGACAATATGAAATGAAATGACTATAGGTCAAGAGAGGGAGAGACCCGGTCAATCTGATCGTCAAGGAGGTAGGGGAGAGATGGCAACCTCCTGTTGATGCAAAATAACTTGCCAACCTGAATCTCCAGGTTCTGCAGGGAAGAATTCCTCACGGGGGCGTCAGGGACAGTGAAAAGGCCATTTACGATGACCAGAGATTCCAGAGACAAGGAGGAGGCATACTGCATCTATTGGTAGGTCCCATTGATGATGCATTGAATCAAGAAAACGGTATCCCCCAACACGAGGAACACGAGTTTCTTTACCATGGATCTAGTAACTTGGACCCGCCATCGCATGAGGACTATCTGTCCTTGCATCTCCGGGGAAAGAGATGCCACCTTCGAGTAACCAAGATCGAGATTTCCCATGGCCAGCAACTTGGAGAGCAGGAAATCCCCATAGTTCCCATAGCTCCCATCCTCCTCATCCTCCGCTGGAGCATTGGTGTTTAGGGTTGCTTGATGGAGGAATCGATGGAATAGGCACGAGAATGTTCCCGATCGAGGGAACGGGAGTCATTTTATGAGAGAAATCAACTACGACCGCGACTGCGCGAGAATGCACTCTGATCGCAGGAATGGGAGGAGGAGGTGCTTCGATCGACGAAGGGCGCAAAGGTTTCCAGGGTTTTTAATTATATTTGAATAGACGGTCGGAAAAGGCACCATCAAGATCGGCAGCCAAGCACGATCCGTGGCGCGACTCTAGATAACGATTCTCTTCTTCCTATCGCATTCACTTTCGGAAACAGTGAATCTCCAGCAGTCTCCGGCAGTCTACCTGGAAAAGGGAAGCTGGGGTTCGAATCCACAGCACAAAAACACATACTCGGGCTAGGCATAATCGGGATCGGCAGCCAAGCACGATCCGCGGCGCTGCTCTTGATAACGGTTCTCTTCTTCCCTATCGCATTCACTTTCGGAAACAGTGAATATCCGGCAGTCTCCGGTAGTCTACCTGGAAAAGGGGAGCTGGGGTTCGAATCCACAGCACATAAACACTTTCGCAAACGGTGAATCTCCAGCAGTCTCTGGCAATCTACTGGAAAAGGGAGCTGGGGTTCGAATCCACGGCACATAAACACTTTCGAAAACAAGTGAATCTCCGGCGAGTCTCAGTGATCTACCCGAATAGGGAGCCGGGTCCGAATCCACGGCACATAAACACATACTCGGGCCGGGCATTATCGGGATCGGCAGCCAAGCACGATCCGCGGCGCGGCTCTCGATAACAGGTCTCTTCTTTCTTATCGCATTCACTTTCGAAAACAGTGAATCTCCGGCAGTCTCCGGCAGTCTACTTGGAAAAGGGGAGCTGGGGTTGGAATCCACGGCACATAAACACATACTCGGGCCGGGCATCATCGAGATCGACAGCCAACCATGATCCGCGGCGCGACACTCGATAAAGGTTCTCTTCTTTCCTATCGCATTCACTTTCGGAAACAGTGAATGTCCAGCAGTCTCCGGCAGTCTACCTGGAAAATGGGAGCTTGGGTTCGAATCCATGGCACATAAATACTTTCGAAAATAGTGAATCTCCAGCAGTCTCTGGCAGTCTACCTGGAAAAGGGAGCTAGGTTCGAATCCACAGCACATAAACACATACTCGGGCCGGGCATCATCAAGATTAGCAGTCAAGCACGATCCGCGGCGCGGCTCTCGATAACGGTTCTCTTCTTTCCTATCCCATTCACTTTCGGAAACAGTGAATCTCCGGCAGTCTACCTGGAAAAGGGGAGCTGGGGTTCAAATCCATGGCACATAAACACTTTCGGAAACAATGAACCTCCGGCAGTCTACCTGGAAAAGGAGAGCTAGGGTTTGAATCAACGGCACATAAACACTTTCAGAAACAGTGAACCTCTGGCAGTCTCCAGCAGTCTACCTGGAAAATGGGAGCTGGGGTTTGAATCCACGCAATATAAACACATACTCGGGCCGAGCATAATTGGGATCGGCAGCCAAGCACGATCCGCGACGCGGCTCTCGATAACGATTCTCTTCTTTCCTACGCATTCACTTTCGAAAACAGTGAATCTCCGGCAGTCTCCGGCAGTCTACCTGCAAAAGGGGAGCTGGGGTTCGAATCCACGACACCTAAACACTTTCGGAAACAATGAATCTCCGTGAGCTCCCTATCTACGGAAAAGGGGAGCTAGGGCTCGAATCCACGGCGCATAAAAACATACTCGGGTCGGGCATCATTGGGATCGGCAGCTAAGCACGATCCGCGGCGTGGCTCTCGATAACGGTTCTCTTCTTTCCTATCGCATTTACTTTCGGAAAAAGTGAATCTCCGGTAGTCTCGCGCAGTCTACCTGGAAAAGGGGAGCTGGGGTTCGAATCCACGACACATAAACACTTTCGGAAACAGTAAATTTTCGGCAGTCTCTAGCAGTCTACCTGGAAAAAGGGAGCTGGGGTTGGAATCAACGGCACATAAACACATAATCGGCCTGGGCATCATAAAAGGGAATTGATCGAATTTTGTGAGAGAAATCAACCGGTCAGATTCTACATGATAAAACCTATGGGACAGTGATGGAAGGACTGCATGAGAATGTGATATGATCGCCGGAATGGGAGGAGGCGTCTGTGGATTTTGATTTTGGGAGGGATGATCCCAAAGACCAGCATCATGAATGCCCTATCATGCAGGGTCCTAAGCATCCCGAGTGTCCCCATATGCATATTTTAAAGAAGATATAGGGCTCAGCTCTAAATAATAGAAATACCAACTCGCTTCTATTAAAAAATTCTTCCTTCAGCATTTTCGTCACATGAATCTTCCGAGGCCGGATACCAGACCCGCCAACGATTGTGTTGAACGCCCTTGCCCAGCACAAGGAGTTATATGAGATGGAATCCATGCTCGGAAAACAGAGCAAAGCTCCAGCTATCGTACCTGAAAGATGGAAACCACCGGACAGAGGAAAGCTTAAATTCAAAATCGACGATTCATGAGTGGAAGGCGCGTCGACAGGATCAGTGGCTGGTGTGTGTCGCGACTTCACCAGAGCTATGGTAGCTGGCCTCGCCGAATCCGTTCAGGCTAACTCTGCTTTGACCCCTGAAACCCTAGCTCTGTATCGAGCTCTCGTCGGGAAAGGCAAATCTCTGTAGCTGCGGATGTCGCTGGCTTCGACTTCAACAAGAACCAAATTGGGTGGTGCTAAATGACAAATATACCCACTTGCTTCTAGCAAAAAGTTCTTTAGCCTTTTCATCGCATGAACTAAAATTACTCCTTGTCACGACCTACCCTCGGGGGAGGGAATAAGTTCAGGGGTATTGGCTCTCCTAAGCCCATACCCCTCATGACGCTAGGGTATTTTTTAAGAATTTTGCAAAAGGCGTCACCACTAATCTATTGAGATCGGCTAAAAACCAAGTGAAGTATGAGAGTATACCTCACTTCCTACGCAATCAAAGAAAATTAATTACATTAATTGACCAATTAGTACCATTTCAGTACCTAATCTTGTGCATTTTAAAAGAAAATATTTTTGTCAGACAGTTTAGATTGATTTTACACCTATCCACTAACATGTGAGGTGATCATACGAATGCGCAATCATTAAAATAACAATTAGCAACCAAGGAAAATGTTAAATAAATTGCATGGGAAAGTAAAAAATTAATACTATAGAGAAGACGAATGCTAATCCTAACTAAACTAAAGAGAAGCCAAACTCCACGTGTCAACATTGTGCACTCAAAGACAATTGTCCTAAGGACGGTTGAAACCCTAATCCTAACTAAACTAAAGAGAAGCCAAACTCCACATGTCAACATTGTGCACTCAAAACAATTGTCCTTAAGGACGGTTGAAACCTAAGGTAAAGCCCTAAATGCTTAGTCACTTTTTTTTTAGCACAACTCTAGAGTTAAGAAACTTCCATTTTTTTTTTAGAAAAAAAAAAAGCTCATAAAATCTTTTGTAGAAATTTTCGAAAGAAAAATTGAATTTCCTAAACTCGAATTTTCAATTTTTTTGAATTTTTTAATGTTCTTTTTAATATATTTTTAATAGTTAATATTATTATATTCAGAAAAAAATGGGTCCGCACCGGTAAACCCAATCCGGTCCGTTGGCTTGACACAAACCCAGATTAAAACTTTTAAAAAAAAAAACAAACAAAACAAAACCGATTTCTTAAAACCTCTTTTTTTTTTTTGTTTCTTTTTATCGTTTTTATCTTAATATTAATATTTTAATCAATTTTTTTTTTGTCCTTTCCCTATTTCGTCTTTTTACTACATCTCTTCTCTTCGGCTTCTCTTTTCCGAAGCCAGCTTTTGTGTTTCACTTTTTCTGTAATTTTTCTTTTTCTATTTTGTTTTTGTTTTGCTTTTTTTCCTTTTTATTCTTTATCCCTTTTTTTTTTTTAACTTCATCCCTTCCCTGCACCTTCCCCTTCCACGACTCCTCCTTCCCGAAGTCATTTTTGCCTTCTTTTCTCTATTATTTTTTTTTTCTGATTTTTATTTTTCCTTGTTCTTTTTTATTTCCCCTTTGGCTTCTTCTCCCCCGACGCTTCTTCCTCAATTTGCGCCATCCTCACCGAACTAAAAACAACACCGCGGCGAACCCTCGCCGGTGTTTGGAAGGTCGCCAAGCTACCATTTGGCGCCGGTCATTCGTTCCGACCGACAATGACCACTGTTGGACACCCGTTCCGGTAACCACAAACCCATTTTTCGGCGCAAAGAAAAACGTCATCGACTCGAATACGCATGAATATTTCTCACAAACACTACGAAAAACACCACAAATACGAGCAAAGCAAGCAGGAATCAGCGGGCATGGGAGCAAAAACGAGTTGATCTTGCGTTAAAACATACACTGCTCTTCGGTTTTTTATTAAGGCATTTTATCGAACACATAAGACGCACTAACTAGAGAGGTAAGCATAGACTGGACCGGGGCTCGGGTTCAGGCCAAGATCATCACACGATACACAAGCACTATTCTGGATCGGCCCAGGGACAAGTTTATCAGCATTCAATTTGAGTTTAAACAAAAATAACAAGCCTCGGCCATAACACCAAATACAAACAAATATTTGCATAAAGCACTACAATAAGCACGCATACGCTGTGTGAGGAAAGAACAAAAAAGAAAAAAGAAAAGGGCAGACATACCAGGGAATGACCTACCTGGTTCGAAGGGGAGCACTGCGGTGGACGACAGCTCTAGGGCGGACGACTGGCGACGGCGAAGCTGTCCTTCAGTCTCACTCTCTCCCTTAGGCTCGCCCTCTACTCTCTCGAGCTCTCTCCAACCCTCTCGGTCTCTTCCCCTGTTCTCTGTGTTCTGCCCCCCGTCTCCCTGTGTTGCTGTTTTTGTGGAGTTCTTCTGCTGAGCTCGTTCGGGGAAGAGTTGCGGCGGACGGGCGGAGGGGAACTCCGGCGGTAGCACAGGCAGAGACGGAGCGGCGAGGCAGCAGCGGTGGGGGTCGGCGCTGGGTCACGGACAGGGCTGGAGCAGAGGCGACGTCGCGGGCGGAGGCGTCGGGTTGCAAGGTCGACGGCAGCAACGGTGTCGAGCAGAGGCAGCAAACAGCAGCAACTCGTCAGGGCCGGTGAACAACGCCTGGTAGTCGTCGTGGGTCAGCAGGCGCGCACGGAGCGGCGGTGGCCAGGAGCAGCAACGACAGACGTTGCAGATCTCGCGGCGGAAGATGGGGCGGCGTTCTGGCGCGAGGCTGGCAGAGGCGAGTCGCGGTAGGAGCGGCGTCTGGAGTCGCAATCGGGGCTGAGCTGCGGTGGTCGGCGCAGGTGGACGGTCAGTGGCGGAGACGCGGCGGGGGCTCGGTGAGAGGGCTCGCAGGTTGCTGCAGGTTGCTGCGGCGGCGTTGGGTTGCAGGCGGAGCGGCGGTGGCCGGCAGAAGGAGACACCGGCGTTCGGAGGCGAGGGAGTTCAGCCAAGAAGAAGAACCGTGGCCCTCCTGTTTTTCCTCTTTTTTTCTCCTTTTTTCCCCCGGTTTCTCCCCCTCTCTCTCGAGCTCCCCCTCTCGGTTCTCTCTCTGTGTTTTTCTCTCTGTCTTTGGTGTGTTCTGTCCACCCCCCCCTCCGTCCTTCCTTTCTCTCCCATTTTGTTCTCTTTTTCTTCTGCAGGTCGTCGCGCGAAGACCCCCAATGAGTTTCTTCTTTATTCGGGAGCAGAAGACAGAGAAAGAGGGAAGAGAGAGAAAGAGGGAGGGAGAGAGGACAGCTGGTTTTTGTGGGCAGAAACGGAGGGGAGGAGAGAGAATAAAAGGGAGAGAGACGGAGGGTTAACGGAGGAAGTTAAGACTGACAGGTGGGCCCAAATTTGCAACGTGTCGACTTTTGAATGGTGGTACATTTCGCCTACGTGAAGGGTTAAACCCACCCAATATTTTCTCCCGGCGGGGCTGCTCCCGACCCGCTGGCCGGCTGCCACCCGATCTCCCTGCTCCTCTGTTGCTGCTCTGCTGCTCCTCTGCACGTCTGCGCGAAGACCAGCTGGAGGGAGACGTCCAGCTCGTTCGCGGGCTGGGCTGAAGGAAAAAAGGGCCGGGCCGGGCTCGATGGGAGGAGAAAAGGAAAGGGGCGGGTCGGGCCAAGGCCGGATCCGCCCGACCCGACCGATTTCCTTTTTTAAAATTTTTTAATTAATTAATTAATTTTTCTCTCTCTCTTTTTTTTTTTTTTTTTTTGGTGACTAATTCTTAACCTTTAATTATATTTTTAATTAATTAATTTAAAGAAAATTTATGTGTCAACACTCCTCATATAGAGTACAATTGGATAAGGCCCATTGAGTTTAACCCTGATCGTATGCACGTTCACGTTTTCCCTCCCCAAAATGCTCAAGCTTCCAGCTAGCTGCTCTAAAAGTTAATGATTTCCAAATAATGCCAAGGGAATTGGAAGCCAAGGAAATTCTGGGATGATACCTGACCTTATAGATAGATCGTGATAGAGGATTGTCGTGTCAACGTTAATGAATGCTCCTATTTACTCGATAGTTAAATGAATTTTCAAATAAATATAACTTTTTTTACGGAATATTTGTCTAAAATCCTGTCTAATATTATCAATAAATGGAATTAAATAAAATGTTTTAGAGCACTACTCTACAAATTTAAAAAAAAAAAAAAAAAACAGAGATTGAAAATTTGGAAAATATGTCAAGATAAGCTTCGCTTTGGTAAATGAAGAAAACAAAAAGGAAAAATTACACAAATGATCTCTCAATTATGGGCAAATGTGTAATTTTATTCATAAACTTTTAATTTATTTCATTTTAACCTAATGTGCAATGTAGTCCCCACATTATTAATTTATTCAATATAGTCCATGAAATTTTGGTATATATTTAATTTAATTCATAAACGATAGGAAAATATCAAGTATCATCCTTCTATTAATTCAAGTTTTTGAATAATATTAAATATTTTCATAAAATTTAGGAGCTTGACTAAATATTTATCAAAAGTTTAAGAATCGCATTGAATAAAAAATTGAATAAATGAAAAGTTCATGAACCATATTTTACATAATGATAAAGTTTACGGATCACATCAAATAAATTAAA
The DNA here is from genome assembly GCA_014182375.1 of Eucalyptus virginea. Taxonomy (NCBI): domain Eukaryota; kingdom Viridiplantae; phylum Streptophyta; class Magnoliopsida; order Myrtales; family Myrtaceae; genus Eucalyptus; species Eucalyptus virginea. The sequence goes on along the minus strand of CM024516.1, from coordinate 59,112,582 downwards.
TACTCATGGACTACAGTATATATTTAACGAAAATTCGGGACCATTTGGAGAATTATTAAAAAAAGGAGCAGATGGTGCCCCATCGGGTACAGCTCCCCCAGCGACTGACCAGCTGTTGAGCTCGAATACCGTTCTTCCCGCCGACGAGCAGATCCCGACGACCACACCCTCTCCCTTCGCCGGATCGCCAATCCCTAGGCCGGCGAAGCCGTCGGAGATTCGTGGAAAACCCTAGACCGAATTCCGGAGCTTCCGAATCGCCGGAGCATCGCCCGCTTCCGATGGCAAACCAGCAAACGCCGTCGAGGCCGTGGATCATGGACGCAGCGCCGTACTTGGTGGTGCTCCTTATAGCCGCTCACGTCTTCGCTTTGGTAGCTCTCTCCACCCCACCCCGCATCTTTCCTTCCTTTTACATCTTCTATTGGGTTCTTTTTTGCTTTCGTATTTCGACATTCGACGTTCAAGTGTTGTTGATGCTTAAGCCCCTGAATTGTTCGTCCCTAAGGTATACTGGATATACAGATTGGCTACTGAGAAGCAGCCTCAGAGAAGAAAGGCTCACTGAAGAACTTTCCCATTTGCTATTGATGCGCCGAAGGTTTGTCGAAAACCCTGAATTGATCCGACCCGTTTTCCTCTTGATGGTGATGGAACGCATTCTCGTCGCGGTGTCGCAACTGTTTTGCCATCGTGTATCGTCCGTGCATTTTGTTGATGTTGTTAGGAGGGTTGAAGAAAAGTCCTAGAAGGGAGGTTAGCTCATTGCTGTTGTTGCCATTGTTTGGAGTTGTTAGAAGTTGAGAGAGGAATGTAACCCTGCCATGTCGACAATTGTTTGTTTCGGTCAGTGAAAGCAATTTCTACGATTAGTTCATGTGGGCAGACATTTGCTTGCATCAATAAGCTTATCTTCTGGAGAATTTCATTCTGACTGTTGCGAATCTGCGGTGATCTTCCTATTGTGCGATAAGACACTAAAAGTGCCTGAGTGCTTTCGAGAAGGCACTTCCGAGAATCAACATTAGAGGCAAGGGGTTATTGTTATGCGGTTAAAAGTCATATAAGAGTGCGAAGGTTGGATATTCCACATTAGGAATTGGATCAAACATCTGGGAAACGGGGTTATGATATTTTATGAACAGTTGCCCAAGGTTTTATAGGTGCTGAGGTGCTTTGAGAAGGCACATCTGAGGGTTGACAACATAATCATTGGATTATGATTCTTTGTGGAAAATTTGAAGAGTCCCAAAGTTGGTGATTACACATTAAGAATTTTATTAAACACTGGGAAACAAGGGGCTAGAAATGCTCGCCAACCCTGAGGATCCCTACTTCCAATCTTAGTGATACTGTTTGTATATCTTAAGTATGTTAGAGTAGGAAGGGCAATTTTTGCAGATGCAGTTTTATTGGTTGCAAGTCTAGGCAAATCTGTATATTTTCTTTTTGGTTTGAAGATAAGCCTCATGAGGAAATAGCTCGTCTTGATTATCTGCTCTAAAGGCCGTAGCATTGCTAGGTAAATAGACCGAATCCATTCAATTTCTAAAGAGGATTACTAATCCTTAACTTTTTGAGGAATCATTCATCGGTGGTTGTGAATGACTGATTTTTTTTTTCAATCTTTTTGACCTTGGTTCCATAGGAGCAAGACAGAAAGATTGAGAAATAGGACCATAGCTGAGACGTAGTTGTAAGGGTCTGGTCATTGCTAAAGTCAGTGGTATCCGCTTGTGGGACAGATTGGGAACCAGCGGTGGGGCCTCTTGCAAGGGCAGTTGATTTGGAACTTGTGGTAACACCCAATTTTGTTTGAATTGGTTAGAAGTAGCTTTGGTTCAGGTAAAAGTCACAGGGGAATACAGTGATTATGGTGGGAAGGAATCAGTCGCATGTTAGATTGTTATCCATTAAAGTAACAAACACAGTTTGATCTGCTCCTTCTCGGTCTCATTGGCCATGTATTGATGCAAAATGCTTAGAGGCCTGGTATAATTGCTTTCTTCACGGGCAAGAAATCACCTGCCTGTTCTTGAGGGAGGAGAAGACAGGGAAAAGCCTCTGTTTTTTTTTTTTTTTAATGGTAGTCCTTACTGATAGTGAAAAGTCTCCTTCCCCCTGTTTCTTGGGTGATTATTGAAAACTATGCAAACTGCTGGGAGATTGACTTCAATCACTTGCTCCTTTTCTTAAATACCAATTTGTTGATTCTCATTTTTTCTCCTTTTGTAATATAACTAGCATAGTCATTCCAGAGGACATTTTCTGTCGATTCTTTATGCATGTGAACTGCTTTTGCCATGTTTTACTGCAAAATAACAGATACTACAGGGAGAATACTTTCTTGGTCTCTTAAATTGAACTGGCCTTTTTCTTATTCTCCTATGTGCAGTTGCCCGATTTGTTTAGCAGTAGTGTTTCCTATCACACTCTGGATATTTAAATTCCATCGGGCTAGTGACTTCCTGAACTCTTTATCTGTACATCTTGATTAAGAAATTTGAACCTTTTGGTCTTGAAGGTGGATACAGTGTTTCTCAGGAGAGTGCTTATCTCGTGCTATTTGTACACAATGTACTGTTTAGGGGAGTTATCTGTGCTTATCTACAGCCTTAGCAGAGTGGATCTTTGCGTTACGTGACTGCTGTCTTTTTATTTCTTTTCCTAGATATGTCTTGCTGCTTTACCTTCATAGTTATCATGGTGGATAGTGATTCATATGCCAAGGTGATCTAAATAGTTAGGTCCATGTCTCTGAGAGGCTCGAAATGAATTTCTCAGATTAACTTTAAGCTTTATGATCCAAATGGATATATTGTGGGAGATGCTGATACCTTCTGTACTTTTTCAGTGTGCTCACACTAGTGTCTCTTATCATATACTGAACAGATAGACAGTCTCCTTGCAGTAATGAGGAACCTAACAGTACTCTAATTATACGCAGGAAGGTTACAGCTCAAAGATGGTCCATCTCGGGGAAAATTCAGAAGATGGATTGCTAGATATACAGGGGGGGAACTTTTCACACATGTTTTCTAACTCCATACCTTCTCATTACGTTCAAGGTCATTGCTCTTACTTTGTACAGAGTACTTTGGACTTCCAGATTCCTTTCTTGTGTTAGATGATGGTTACTGAGTGGCTGGTCTATTGGATGCAATTAGTCTGGTGTCATTCTGTTGACCTTTGCAGCCAGCCAACCGGTTGACATTGCATACTTTATTTGTGAGTGAAGAAGGAAGTTTTCTTTCAGGGTACTGACTTTTGCATTAGGCACCCTCAAGCTGTTTGGTTGAATGTTGAAAATGTTTGTGTTGGTAGGCTGCTGACCACATGAACTATACCCACTAAGGTGCTTTTGACAAGTTACCATTATCCTGTCTACACATTTAGTTGATCCAAGTGAAAGCAGGCAAATGCTACTTGACCTGGCAAGGATATGTCTTTCTTCTCCTTTTTTCTTGTTTTTGGCTTACTGATTTAAGAGCTGGGAAAGACTTTATAGTGGAGGAATAGTAGTTGCCAGCAATGTGGTCCACCTTTCCACAATAGCACAGGAGCAGAAGTCATCTTTTCGTGAAGGTTAATACGGTGGAAGGGATGGAAAAGTCCATTTCCGGGCATGCTTTTTCTGCTCTCCCATACTCCTTAGCCTTTAAGAAAAATCCAACGTGTGCGCCCTTTTCTCTTGCACTTCCTTCCAAGAATGGGATTAGACTTCGATCTTTATGACGTGAAATCGACACGACCCCATTCGAGAAAACCGGAAGAGATAAACGAGAAACGGCATGTCACTTTTTAAAACTTGTATGCGCACTTACGATACCATTTACTTTACTAAAAGTATGCCGACGTCACCTGTGAACGAATTACGTATCTAAATTTCAGCCTCTGTCTCCTCGCGGAGGTTCACTCCAAACGCACCGCCCCGAATTTTGCTAAAGGACGGGGCGGCAGGTCGACGCCGACGGATGACGGGACGTCGGCTCTTGCCCCCATGGCTTTTGGCAAAACGAGAACGCGTCGATGCGCTCGTGGGTTTTGTCTTTATTCCGCCACGCGTCCCCATCTCGATCGTCAACATCGATGGAGTCAACGAGGTATGTGAAGGAAACCCTCCCACCAGCCGGGCGGGTTTGCCACTCCTTGGGTGGAGAATCTACGGAACTTGCCACTCTCCATCTCCATCGATGAGAATTTTGCGTAATTTGTGCCCTATTTTATTTTTTGAAAGTTGGGCTTTTTAGCACGCCATGTATGACTCCTTCGGTCGATATAATTGGATAGATTTTCTTTTTTTATTCCTTTTCGACCCGTGCTAATGTGAAGTGCCAATACACAAAAACCCGAATCTCCAGGGCAAAAGAGTATGTACGTATATTTTTTATTTTCACGTGCTACTTTTGCAAAAAGAAGGTGCTGGCTCTTGGGGAAAGGACATATTTTAAGTAGCAAGGGGGCGCTCGTGTGTCTTGCTGACATCTAATGCGTCCTTGATATCGGATCATTTATGAGCGATAGCAAAGCTGGCATGCCCTTGATAGTTACATGGCGATTTTAGCATCTCTTTCGGTCAAATAATAATGGTCGCATGTTCTATATCCTCTTAAAGCCGATTCGCACAATCGAGACATTTCTCAAATGCATTTATGATGCGGACTTTTTTTTTAAAAGGTAATTTAGTTGGTTTTTCTTTACTTTTTTTGTCTTTTTTGGACTGGGGGTTGGCGAGAGTCACTAGTCATAGGCAAGGCCCAACATACCCCACACGACACAAGGTGAGGATGTCGCAACCCCACTCAATGCCTTTGTCGCCCGCAACAAGGGCTTTGTGGCCCTCACCCAAATCTGCTGAGAGCCACGAAACCCTCGCTATGCCTAGTAAAGGCCTAGGCGAGGGCCATGACACCTTCGTTGGCCAAAGTGAAGCTATGCAGTCCTTAGCTCAGATCTGGCGAGGATGTTGTGGCCCTCGCTAGCTCAAGTTAGGCTATAAGACCCAAATTCAACAAGGGCAAACAATCCTAAACATTTCAGGTCTCAGTGCAAACAAAAAAAAAAAGAAAATGAGAGGAAAAACTAAAAAAAAAAAAATGTTTACATTGGTGGTGCTTATGCGACTTAACACGGCTAAATGTAAAAATATTTAAAACTAAATTAATACAATCAAAATAGTCATGACTAAATTAATATAAATATAATAAGTTTTAATTTTTTTCTTTTGAGAACCTTTTTGAAACGCATGAAGTGTAAAGAGGAAGGGCAATTCCGTAGTTTCAGCGAAAAGCAAGGGGGTGTCTCCTCCGCGTACCGCAGCGATATATCAATATCACCGCACCAAACCCAATTTCTCTCACCGTCTCGCCTCCCATCTTTCCTCCCCGGTCGGTCACCTCACTGTCCATCCCCCCACTCCCCCACTTCGATCGATCGATCGATCCCCCACGCATCCCATTCCATCCCCCAATTGCTGCTACTGCCTTCTCTTCTCTCTCTCTAGCTTTCAAGGGCGCCGTCTAGAGAGAGAAAAAAAAAAATAGAGAGAATGTGCACCACCAAGCACCACCGCCGGAGCTCCGACCCCGGCCGCTCCTCCAGATCCGGCTCCCCCGACCCCCACTCCTCCTGGATCGCCGACTCCATCCGCGGCGGGCCCCTCCCCCGCGTCGACCTCCACTCCGGCGCCAACGGCTGGGCCTCCCCTCCCGGCGACGCCTTCTCCCTCCGCTCCAAGACCTACCTCCGCACCCGCCTCAAGTCCCCCCCCGGCGACTACCTCCTCTCCCCCGCCGGCATGGACTGGCTCCGCTCCCCGGCCCGGCTCGACAACGTCCTCGCCCGCCCCGACAACCGCGTCGCCCAGTCCCTCCGCCGCGCCCAGGCCGCCGGCCGCTCCCTCAAGTCCTTCATCTTCGCCGTCAACCTCCAGGTCCCCGGCAAGGACCCCCACAGCGCCGTCTTCTACTTCGCCGCCGAGGAGCCCCTCCCCCCCGGCTCCCTCCTCTACCGGTTCGTCAACGAGGACGACGGCTTCCGCAACAGCCGCTTCAAGATCGTGAACCGCATCGTCAAGGGCCCCTGGATCGTCAAGAAGGCCGTCGGCAACTACAGCGCGTGCCTCCTGGGCAAGGCGTTGACCTGCAAGTACTACCGAGGCGACAACTACTTCGAGATCGACGTCGATATCGCGAGCTCCAAGATCGCCAGCGCCATCCTGCACCTCGCATTGGGGTACGTGACGAGCGTGACCATCGACATGGGGTTCGTGGTGGAGGCCCAGGCCGAGGAGGAGCTGCCGGAGAAGCTGATCGGCGCCGTCAGGGTGTGCCAGATGGAAATGTCGTCGGCGCACGCGGTGGACGCCCCACACCCGCCGCCGCAGCAGCAGCCGCGCGGGCACGGCTTCGCTAGGGTGAACCACCATACCTCCGAAAACGACGAGGACGAGGACGACGATTGATTCGGAAACGCGAAGGAAGACTGCAGAGGCGAAACTCCCTCCTCGTTGGAGCCCCTCGAAATGCACTCTGCGTTCAGGTAGGATCGTCCTCCGCGGCTGACTTTGATGCTAAAATAAGAAAATAAGAAGAAGAAAGAAAACATCGAATGATGTGAAATTGGATTGACCCTTTTTCGATGGGGTGGTGGGGTGGGGGGGTCGCACTGATATCTGTAGATAGCTGAATCTCATTTTTATTGCGGAGAAATAACAATGCCCAGTTCTTGCTTCTGGGAAAAGCTCCCTCGTTCCTTCCTGGGATCTTTGTTTTAGACGATGTAACTCTACCTTTTGTCTGGTTTAATGCTTATCATCGAATAATCTCTGGAGAAAACGAGGAAGGGTGAGGAGAGGAGAGGAGCATTGTCTTCTTGACAAGACTGATGTTTCCTTTGTCAGCTGTAATGGGATTTCTGGAATGGGACACGGCCCAGATTTTGGTACCTAGGGGGGGCTGCGGTAGCATGCTTGATGGTGTCTGCTCATCTGGGTCGTGTGCCTTTTTTCTCGATGTCCGAAAAAGCACCGAACTTTGATTCTCGTTAGCTGGTGGGTTTCGGTAAGAGATTGGGAATAGGAGCCCTGCTAGGAAGGGAAAGGCTTTGGAAGTGTGTGCTGGCTCGGGTCGTACGTTTTGGTGTCCCGGGACCTCCTCCTCCCATTTTCCCTGAACTCATTGTACTACTTTCCGGACACTTTCTTGTCTCGTTCTTGGTACACGGCGTGGGGGCATCGCAGTTTAGACAATGACCCCCTCAGTTATCAAACCCACCCGGTTAGTAACGGCAATTCCTGTTTGAAACACTCCAGGAGTCCCGTTCTGGCCCGACTTTTGATTGCAGTCGCGTTCCAGTGTCAACTTAAGCATTGGAGGGCAAATGCGGGCGCAAAGCACGGACGCCCTGATCGGTTTGTCGTGCTCCGGATCAATTTTCCGGGCGAAGAGCTCCAGCTGAGTTCACAACTCCCATTTCAAGCTTCAACATTTAGATGCCTAGGCTTGAGAAAATTAGTAATGGGCTCTTGATCATCCAATTGTCGTGATTTGGGACGGACTAGAATTATTGGGGGTTTCATTTCTGGAGTATTTTATCTCCTAGAAACGTGGTGGTTCACTGATCACTTGTCCGTTAGTTGATTATTTTAGGGGGAGCAGGTATTTTTGGAACTGTTCCATAACGTTCATTTCTGTGACGGACTGATGATCCGTTGCATAAGTTGGCAAGGCATTGCTACAGTGCTTCAGGGATCATGGGTCCTCCGAGACCCAACTATCGATTTCATGGCTCATTCTCGGTTCATGTGTTGTCGAACACGGTCCAAGTAAAAGGTGACACCTATTCATCGCGAGAACCGAATTTGCACGCGGTACGGACACGGTACGGATTCGAGGCATAGCTTTCATTTTCCTTCTCTTTTTCCATAATCATTCTGTTTACTGTGTTTCGCCGAATGTAACATGGTAGTTCTCGATGAGCTAATTGTACGAACTCAAATGATTGATCCCAACTCAAGTGCGATGGCCACTTTGTCTGGACTCACGTGACAAATCCGAAGGCAAATCCAATATTATTTTTCTTATGTGACAAATAATGTTTGGCATTGCATTATTGATTCGCTTTTTCCGAGCTTTTCTCCTCGTCATCATGCGGTTGGCAGTTCTCAGATGCACACGCCCCATCACCGGCCCAAAAGGCTTAGACCAAATTTCGCAAGATTTCCATGCTCTTTCTCTTTTCTTTCGGCCCCTACTTTGAAAAGGAATCCATGATGAATGAATGCATGGAGAGTATTTTTATGCCTTGAGCAAGTTGTATTATTCCCATGACAGTCAAGAAACAGGAGCCGCTATTTGTCCTTTTCTAACATATCAAAGAGCAGAATTTTGAAGCGCCATGTGCTGCTATTGCTACTCTCAAGAGAAGAAAGTTGCATACTGATTGGCCTAGAAAAGAATTGGGTTCCAAGCCTTTTATCGCCATGTGCTGCTATTGCTACTCTCAAGAGAAGAAACTTGCATACTAATTGGCCTAGAAAAGAATTGGGTTCCAAGCCTTTTATCGCCATGTGCTGCTATCACCGGGTATTCTAAGTGCATTGATCAAAGAACCGTTTCAAAGGATTGCGAAGTGGTATGCCGGGTTTAGTTCACTGAGATCCAAAACTGCTGTACTGAAAACTAGGGCATCGTATGTCCACTCGGTCTAGAGTTTGAATTACGTTGACTGTTCGATTGGGACCGGCTAAACATTCACTGGGGTAAGTATCATGGTATTAGGAGATATGTTTCCAGGAGTTTGATGGAGTCCCATCTCGACAAGTAACAAATCAAGAAAGCCAAGCAGCAAAACGAGGCGAGCTCACCTCAACCTAAAGCCCAAATGAATGTCAGCTAGAGTTTGCCTCAATAGAGCCAAATTGGGCAATCCGCACGATTCAACCAGGACCGGTCCATTAACCGATTCTGCAGCTAAAGAGCCACCAGAAATGGGTGATGAACTGAATCGTGGGACTTTCCATAGAAAGTGGGCGAACCTCACCATTTCTATGTTCTCCATCAATATATGAATGCTTGCACTAACTTTGTCCCTTTGAAAAACCCAGCTCCAATCCAAAAATCTGCAATGTCGTTGTCAATCAGCGACACTCTTATCCTCAGTGCAAACAATATTAGATTTTGGCTTTCATCGACAGCACGCGAACACGCGCATGCACACTAAGAAATATCTAGTGGTGACTGGTGGGTCTTACCATCTAAACCGGCTATGAGTCATCTTCTCATCATGCTAACGTCCACCCCAACAAGGCTATTCTCTCTACTGGCCAAAACAAGAGGCAGCTCAGTGGGAGAGATCTTGTGGTGCTTTGAGTAATTTGATTTGCCCGAAAGCTCGAGCTGATGCTTTGTTTGTAACACGTTCTGAATCTTAGAATTACTAGCTAAACTACCTGGAGTCCATCCAATTGAAGTTCCAGGTTTTCACCAAGCCGAGCAGATTGAATTCGATAACTTCACGGTTAACAGTGAACAAATCCTACATCATAATGGTTTCATGCGATAGATTTTAGATCAAGACATGACAAGGTCAATTCACGATGATGCGTGATCAACTGGTTGCCTCCTTGTTTTAACTAGACACATCATTTTCTTCTCTTTTTCCTCTCCATTCTAAATGTATACGCATCATTTTCATTAAAGAATTCTAATTTTTTAACCGACCGATATGGACATCCTCTGTCAACTTATGCCCTTCCACATCGATAGTGGCCCATTCATGAGGAGTAATGGGCAAGAAAAAGGACATCAACACGACATCTAAGGCTTATAAAAATGGCATAACTACTTTGGGCACTTCTCTTTCTGTTACAATCGCTGATCTTAAAGCAACTGTGCCACTGTCTTTTCGCAAATGCTTTCAGACACGAAACCAACTTGCTCTGAGATTGATCTGTTAGCCCTCACTTCAGACCGGTAACAAGAACACCTGAGCAGAAAATTTCAAGTAACAGCCAACACAAAAATGGCCAAATTCAGAAGAGGTCTTATGCCCCTCTATAGTTCAACACCAGAGTGGAGAAATAAAATGGGCAGTGATAGCACAAAGCTTCAGCTTTCTGATTTATGTAAAATCTCAATGCTGTGTGGCTCATCATAATGACGATTAACAGTGTCTTACATAGCAATCAAATTGATTGTAACACTGTCTTCCTATCGCTCATTTTCTTCTATTTGCCTTTTCACTAGATAGTCTTGATTGCACCTACATATATAAATATATATATGTATATGAAAGCCAAACCAGATTCCAAGCTCACGACAACGATCTGTACACCGCTTCCTTTTGGCATGCGGATCATTATTCTAAAACCTTACTCTACTAACGTTGTAAGTATCATCAAACATCAAGAGCTAGTGCAGGGATTTTCCCCATCACTAACTGGTCTTTAGGCACAACCTTTTGGACCAAACCCAAGCTTCGATCCAGCAACATCATACACCACCTCAAAACTCTGCTGCTGCACATTCCCATATATCAGAACGTCCGTATCATCCCCATTTCCAGCAAATGCCAGGCAGACCTGCGACGCACTCGCAGCATACAATATTCCTGAAGGGTCCAAGTCAACATTGGTTCCACCGCTAAAAAGGAAGCTGACTTTCGGTATTGTCGCCGACTTATACTTGCTAAGGTCATAGCAGGTGTCTAGGATCGAAAGAGCAGGTGCCGTTGGATATCTTGTCATCAATTTCTTGAAAGCGCTAGAGAGTGCGCTATATGCAGTGGGTGGCAAGCGAGTGATCACAGTGCCCGAGTCTATGATCCCGGGGGCATTCGAGAAAATACTTGAGGAGATCGACAGTTTAGTCCCGCCTACACTTATTCCTTCTATGTTGATACCATAAAAATTATCACCTTGCGAGATTGTAGCCAAGGGCGTGAATTTTACGGAACTAGATGCTCCACTGCCTCTGCCAAAGGTCAAGTGTCCAGTGGAGCTAGATGACGATGGTAGGCAATACGAAAAATACTTGCCGTACTTGCTCGCGCTTTGTTGCACTAAAGAAAGTTTGTCTCGGCCGAGTCCAAGCAGCCCTGCAGCCCCGCCGAAGAGGCCACGGTTGTTCTGGCCACAACCAAATAAAAAATTGTCAATTGCCTCCGTGGACGTCAATGTCAATTTCTCTTTTCCGAAGAACCCAACTGAGAACGAGGAGTCTCCATACTGTATGCCGTAGACACACGTCGACGACGTGCACCCCGGAGTGTTTCCTGCACACAAACATGGAGAAGCAAAGTTCATTAAATTCAGCGGAGAGGTGCAGCCCTAAACTTGTTATCAGTCTTGCAGAATTCTGTCAAGATTTTGAGGGCTAAGATCATTTTCTAAGCTTTCACTTCAGGGATGTGAGCTCGTTTAGTGAAACACATTCTTGTCTCTTGATGACATATTTGTTCCTCTTCCAGTTAATTTTCAAGATAGTTGAATCTTCTCTGATCACCAGATTTTCACTAGACAGTAAAAAAAGTTACCTGTGGCAGAAGTGAGGGCAGAGCAGAGTGAGGAGGAACAAGAGATGTTGGTATAGGATGCGGACAGTGAAGGGTTAAAAGTCGGCTCTTTTTGCTTGTAGCAGTATTTCACGCACGGCTCGCACTGGGTCCAAGTGAGGTCACTACCCGTGTCGAAAATGAGGGACAGGTCCTTTTTCGGCGTGCCGAGGCCCACGGTCACTATGTAATTGCCCGCGCCGACTGTGCTGCCCGATAGCGCTGGAAGATTAGCCTTCGAGTCCCTCGCGCGATTGGTGTCGCTGGTAATGGTACTAGTGATTTTGGAGATCCTTGATTGAATGGACTTGACCCTTGATTGATCTCGGAGGAGGATTTGCTCATGGGTTGGTGCATTTGCTTTGTCCTGAACCAGTTGGGAGCAAGGGCCATGCTTGTGGACCACTCTTAGCTTTGATCTTTTGTCATCATCTGAAAATAAAATAAAAAATGAGCTCATACAATGAACAAACGCATGGAGTGAGGAAGCTTCCGATTGTGATTGAAATTAAATAAATACATGTTTGCTAGACAACCTAAACATGATGACCTATTGGACTTGTTGTTAGCGGTACACAGACGACGAAGAATCCAACAGAACGCAATTCTCTAAAGACACGCGACCATATCAATTCGCATTTCTTTAGGAAGTCTTCGATTATTAGTTCTCAATAATCAAGTCGGCCATCTGTGAAGATTTTTTCCTCCACCGAAGTTCGGTGAACTCAAACCATAAGAAGTTTCATCACAGAAAAAGAACGAGGCTTCTTCGTGGATGACCATCCACAGCCTGAGAAACTTTCTTTCTTTTCCTAGTCAAACGAGCTTAGTCACGCAGTGCATTGAATTCTCCATCTGGTGTCTTCCTTGATGATGATAATCTCATCAAAATGAGTGGGAAAATTTTCTCTCTGATTCGATGGGTCACGCAGGTGTTTCTCTCTTCTTTTTTCTGCACTCTGTCCATTCACTTTTCGAACTGACAGTGAAAGGTCCTTTGGGCTTAAACGTAGGAACATTGCATGTGAACTTCTTTTGGAAGGATTATTAGGTAACAAGAGTCCTACGATCCCTCCAAGAAAGTATAACTAAAGTTTTTCTGCATCTGTCCAATGAAACCTATTGTTCACTCACATGAACATTTTGCTTTATGAAAAGGACAGGAATTGATTGAATTCTTGGAATGGACTTTTATGTGACAATTACTCCTTACCGGTGTGTGCACGTAATAATCATATAACATTGAGATCACCCTAAACTTGGTTGTTTTCACAGTTAAAGGAACAAAACAAGAACAATATTGAATCAAATCAATTTATGTAGAAACCTCGATCGTACTCATGATGTCTACCCCGCGTATCATCATCAAAAAGTCCGTAGTTCAATATAAGTTGAGTTTCGACCAAAAAAATATATATATAAGTTGAGTTTCGTTGTACTTGTGAATCAACTTCATAATCAACATGCATCCATTTTTGAGCTATAGAAATTGATGTTGTAGGGTAGGCACGTTTCTAACCCTGCTGACGTGATGCACATGTAATCTGTGATTTCACTACGAATTTCTTAGGTGTGAATTTAGTGATATTATTGCGCCTGTGCGGTCAACATTGAATTTGCTAGCTTGACAAACGAAAATTGGAAGTGGTAGGCGCCGGACAATGAGTCTACTGGCAGCAGACTTCGTTTACTGAGAGACTGACCACAGAAAGTAGGCACCCGAAAAGTCCAACTATAGAACTGAGTGCGCAACAAAAGACCAATAGGCCGAGAAAATTAGCAAATTAATTAAAAGATTTGGTAATTGATTTAGCCATCCTCTTTACACTCCTACCAACCATTCGATTTAAATCTTTCGTAAATAAAAAGCTTCATGATTCACTTTTTGAACCATTGAGAACCGACAACTTTTAGGAGCGGGTTAAAAAGACAATTAAAAGTTCTTTCCTTTTACTCCTTCCAATTTAAATGGACACGAACTATTTTCCTTTCGGCTCTCGTGATTGACACCAAAGTGCTCATTCCCTTAATAGGGAAGTTAATAGGATAATTTCTAAATCTCAAAATTGAAAAAGTTCTTAATAAGTAGGCCATCATGTTCAATCCATCACTAACAACACCACTAGCCATATATTGTATTTACTAAAACTGATCAAATGATGATTAAGTTTTAACTATATGCGTTTAACACTATAATTCATTGCTCATATTAAACTTATTGTTAAACTATGCAACGGGTTTCGTCGCTCTTATAAACAGATGATTTCCAAGGTTTTTATATTGCTGAGAAGTGCTTGGGCTCCTCTTCCTCCTATGAACTAAGTAAATATATATCTGCTCATGGACTCTATGTGATGGTAGCTGGTTACTTGGATTGTCACTCACCACCCTCTCTGTGATCAAATCTGGGGAGATTGATATCCCAATAATAAGAATAGATAAAGCAAGCAATTCCAAGAATCTCCATCACCTATCCCGACAAGAGCTGCAAATAGCTAATAACCACACAAACTGGCTGAGAGAGAGAGAGAGAGAGAGAGAGAGAGAGAGAGACCTTGTTGAGGGGCGAGGGAGGATTTGCAAGAAGACTGTGGCAGGAGAGAGCTGACTTGAATGGTGTGATGAACGTCGTCGAGAGAAGAGCAGATGCAGCCGAGCAAAAGAGAGCTCAGCACAACCACGCAAAACAGAAAAATAATGGACATCGAATGATGCAGCGCAGTCGCCATCTTCCTTCGCTCGCTCGCTCGCTCTCTCTGTCGTGCTGCTCTCTCTTACCCCAGTTCAAAGCACAGATTCTGATGAGATGTGGTATCTTGGCTTGCCTTTATAAGCTTTTTCAAGGAGACCACATCTCTACAACCCTACCAATTGCGTGGTACACATTTCTTCCATCACACGTCACCCCCATCATTGGCAGCTTTGGCTTTCTCTTCCCCACACATTCGTATTTACTGTAACTACTATTATTATTACTGTCTTTTCTTGTCAAACCCGCATTTCATCCCTACCATACTGTGTCTATTATATTATTTTTATGGCTCGATTCTTCGGATCGAACAGTGCTTGACATGCTCGCACTAACTAAGCAAGCCCCACCATGATGATTTTGTCCCATTGGGACAGGGATGATATTATTATATCTCATGCATTATTACCTAACCCACATATATAACTTAATTTTTAGCAACTTCGTTGATATCCAAATATGGTATTGCAACAAGCATGATAAACATTAACGTTCCTAATCTAAAATTCTTGTCTTCTTGCTTGCTCTCATATCATGGATTAATGGTGGTTCCATATGGTATATACGATGGAACCAAAGTGGACTACGAGACAGCATGGCCTTCGGCTTCATAACGTTACTTTTCTTCCCCATCCCATAATGCTTTGCTAGCATGATGCTAGTAATGTATGTTTGCGTGATCTGTGTTGGAATTGGGTCCACTTACATAGTTCAAATTTGTAAACAACAGTTGTAAACAATAGGCATGACGTGCAGTAAACAACTAACATAAGCCAAAAAGAAGAAGGAACCGATTAGGAGATAAGCCTCTGGAATAGGCATGGCGTGTAGTAAACAACGGTAGCACCGAACCATAACCCGTGACAAAAGTAGGATTTTGAGGTTTCATCTGACAATTGTAGCTGGCATGGAACCAACATGCTCTTTGTTTATGAAGCAAAACTAGTCCTGAATAATCTCACTAAGTGCCTAACCATTGGCGAAGTGACCATCATTTCTTGTTCTACAATAATCCCTGAAGTGAACCTAGAAAAACTTCTTCGTTGCTCGTGTTCTAACCTTGAAAAGCAATCATTTAAAGATCACTATTTGTTTAATTGGATTGACTTGTTCATGCTAACCTTGTTATGACGAATTCTTCTTCTTATTGATCTTCTGCATTCTATTAATATACAATTACTAGACGACCCAAAAACTTGTATTTTTCTGCAGATGATGCACAAATATCAGTTTGCAACAGGGCTTTAGATTAAAGAATGTTACTTTTTGTCGTATCCAATGTCCTATGCGTTCAAATTCTGGGGCTGGTATCTCACCAAAACGGAGGCCATTCTAAGGCAGAGATTGGACAACCCACAAATGGCTCCAACCCAGAAAAGGTGAAACTAAGATATTCCAATCTCTACAAACGAGATTCTACAAGTTCCTAATGGAAATTTGAAGTGACCCAAGATTTTCCATCCTTCGTCCACTCACAAAAAAGATTCATGCTTAATATGATTTGCTGCTACACATTATTGAAGCCGCAAATGTAGAGCACAAACAGAATATCATTGGCTCCACGCAAGACCACATGGAGAAAAAAATTATTGGAAGTGGGAGTGGTCTTGAACGGACCACATGTATTTGTCCTCCATTAGGTACGGTTCTACGACGATGACTTCCCTAGAATTATGTTAATGCTTTGCCACTATACCCACTTAGAGTCTCTAAGTGCAAAGCCCACAAATGTATCTTTCTCCATTATATAAGTCTGAAAATGGCTTCTAGGATAAACATGAAACAAGGCACGCGATCTTCAATTGCCCCATCATTTTCATTGCCGGCTATGGCCAGCAAACTTCACTCTTAAGTTGGGCTTAGTGGTGGACCTTCCAAGCATTTCCTGTTGCTCTGGAATCTTGTTCTCGTGTGGACCCGTGCGAGTCATTTCTATTGGAATTAAAGACGGCCACAACATAGAATCTATGTTTGCATGTGATAGAGGGAGAGAGGGAGGGGGTGGGGGGAGAGAGAGAGAGAGAGAGAGAGAGAGAAGAATCTTGTTTATCTTTATCGATAGAGACCAAACTTTTTTAGTTCAATCAAGCAGGTGGTGGAGACAAGCTGGGATCAATCGAATATGGAGGAAGATGGCAGAGAATTGATAGGTTAACAGCCTCCCTAATTGATATGGGTTTCAACATATTCACACTTAAAAAAAATGAAAAAACAAGAAAAAACTAGGTAAAGGGGTTCACTTTCTCTTCCCACGGTCCCCATTTTTAAATTTAATTCACTCAATCATGTTTTATTGAGTGAAGCACAAAGATCAATCAAAATGGGATTAGGTGGTAGGTTCCCATCATAGGAATCAGCTCCTTTTTTGTTCTTGTAATTAATGTTCGCGACGCTGAAGTGGAAGTTTACCATTCTGACTATAAGTACTCAACAGCAATCAATACAACTTTGGAAGGATTGCATAGATTTTCCTAAGGCCATCCTAGAATAGAAAACCATTCCTTCAAAAAGAAGAGACAGATGAAGACACCGTCAATTGGCAGCTATCAAAGTTTTCTTTCCTTCTTTTTCTAAAGCTTGCTCCAGTATGTTCACACACTGTCGTCTTCGACAGATCTTCTCCTTGTTCACACGTTATGGTCTTTTTCACGCATTATTTTAAGCTCCATTATTGCTACCACGTGGAACACTAATGAAAAGAAATCATATCTCGTGAAGTTGTGGATTAGACTACTTTCGTTGAGGCAAGGACATAATTAGGATACACGGTCGCTGTAACTAGTCTCTTTTGTCAGACTGGAGACGAGCTGAGCCATCGGATGTTCATGCCCCCACGCGGATGGATTTAACCAGAATGAACCAAATCGTTACCGTCAATCTCGCTGTTCCCACATTCGCGAAAAGGAAACATCGACGAAGCATGGCGAATGACCTGATTGTGTTTAAAAGCTGCAGGTCAAACCTATCATTCATTTAAAGAAAACTTGATATGCTAACTTTGATGGATAGAGTTAACTCTAAGTTGAACATGGAGAGAGATAGGGAAAAGTGTTAATAAAGTCCTAAATATATTATATTGATGTCAATTTGATCATAAACCTTTTGAATTGATGTCAATTCAGTTATAAACCTTTTAATGATACCAATTTAATCATAAATTTTTTAAACCAATGTCAATTTAGTTTTAAAAGTTTTGACTTGATACCAATTTAGTCATTCCAACTAATTTTGGTCAAATATTATTAAATGGATGCTAGCCAATTTATTTAGCAGTGTCGGCGTTAATATGAACAGTTTTTAATAAAATTTTAATAACTTTTTGATTTTTATTATTTCCTCTTCTTCTTTTTTTTTTCATTTCTTCTTCTTCCTTTTTTTTTTGATGATCGGCCTCGCTAGATTGGGGCCCCCGCCAGATCAAGGCGAGGGGAGCCCTTGTCGGGCCACCCTTGCCAAGGATAGACCCCAACGAGGCCGACTTTCACTAAGGCATGGCCAATGGTCGGCCATTGAATGTGGTCAATGGCCAGTCACCAACAAAAGGAAAAAAAAAAAAAAGGAAGAGAAAAAAAAAAAAAAAATAGAAATATTATTATAATATTATTAAAAATCATCAATGTCAACGTTGGTGATGCCACGTAAGCCAGCTAATGTCCATATTAGAACATCTAGCCAAAATTAGCCAAAATAACTAAATCGGCTCAAAATTAAAACATTTAGACTAAATTGACATTAATTCAAATGGTTCAAGACTAAATTGGCATTATTAAAAGATTTAGAATTAAATAGGCACTAAATCAAAAGGTTTATGACTAAATTGACATTAAAATATTTATGGCTAAATTGACATCATTTATGACTTTTTTGACACTTTCCCGAAAGAGACATCATATTTCAAGAGGAACCTTGTCTTTGCATAGTATGCAAGAGAAATCATAGAGTAGACTCCCTTAAGGAAGAATTAGACAGTAGGATCTAGTAGAGATTAAAGGTGGTCAGCTTGATTTCGGAGGAGAAACTCCATTTTCAGCTTGTATATCCCTTGATTCGCGTTTCTAACTAAGTGACCTTTAGTTGACCTTTGAAGTTGCACTAGTTTACAAGAGCATCGCATCTGTAAATGTCCAGTTCATCATAGTTTTTGAATTCTTCCTCGTCTGATGTTGAAAAGCGACAAGATCTTGAATTCTTCCTCGTCTGATGGGAATTCTTTATCACGCGAACTAGATTTTGTGAGGACTAGATGATGACGGTGAAAACTGATGGGGAAAGGGAAAGGGAAAAGCAGAGTTCTGCCTTAATATGATTGATCTCGCGTTGGAGATGCAGGGAACTTTACTTTCTTATTTCTTCTGGGAGCTTGATGAGATAAAGAATGTCTCTTTTGAACTTTACATTCTTATTTCTGCTGGGAGCTTGATGAGATAAAGAATGTCTCTTTTATGTCATTTTGGCAATTACTTGTTACCTTGGAAGGGCTCCCATGTCGATGTTATGCGTTACTGTGACAATATCATGTTACAGTTACGGGAAAGACGAGAGAGTAGAAGATGTAGGAGGCTCTAAGTTGAGTTTTTCGCAATGCGTTCTAAGAAGGGTTTCAACCATCAGTGAAGTTGATTATTTGACGTTTTAACTGATGTCACTTGCAGGGTATGAGAGATAACATCACATCTTTCATTTGCAAACTTCTGAGGAATTTATAATTTCAATCCTAAACAAAGCTATTCGCTCTTCACATGCAGAGGAGGACCAGAGTTGCAGTACAGATGTTTTCGTAAAATTCTAGCGTCAGCTTAATTCTTCAATGTTTAATCACCTTCTACCAAAAGAGAGACTAGAACAACGCATTGGTATTTCTAGATTTTCCTAAAAGAAAATAATGGCAGATAAAATTAAGCACACTTGAAACTTCTAAAAAGAAAGATCCCGTTGCTACACAAACTTCCTGGCAACTGACATTATGAATAATAGGACTATCTTCAAGTGATAGCAGCTCTGGACAGAGAACTATGAGGAATTACATTTTTCTTAATTTCTTTCTGAGAAAGTGAAAGAGAAAAAAACTTCAAAACCTTTCATTTTCACCCGTTAATAAGTGAGCAAGATTGTCTCACCTCCCCCGCATTGCCTGTTTTTACTTCAACTACACTGAGCTTCAAGAATGACTGAGCCCAGCTTGCAAAGAAACTGTCCTGGTCATTCGCGAAATTCTCTACTTTCTCCCTTGTTCTGTTATCCTTTACCAGTACAGAATCTGACTGAAATAGCCCCTTGTGCAACAAGAGATTTCGGTAGTACTGATTGTCAAATGACAAGGATGTTTCAGGGTCGTTGTTAACTGTAATGGAAGGACTAGCACCTGCAGGGCACCGTCTCATGAGTTCCTCTGCATAATTCTTGTCGAGGGATGAGTCAATTAGGGTGAACTTCCCCTTGGAGTCAGCTTGGAACCTGTCGCTGAATGCACTGCAGTGAGCCGCTCCTATGGTATGTGCACCTGTCACCTCAAAGCACATAATATTATCAACTGTAGGCCATGGATGCTCCAATGATCTTGTCTTTAAAACTAAACCTTACTTCCTCCATTTCATGAACTAGCAACTAGGATTTGCCTAAGTGATTTGTTATCCACAATTCTAACTTCTTTGTTGACCCATCAATCCCAAAATTTCCCATTGACTCGAATCCGTTTCCTTTTCCGATGGTCAGGGGAATGCAAGTACCTGGGAATATTTTATTCATGTGATTCCAGCTATAAGGAGAAAAGTCCTTTGCATTGTCGTTATTATTTCATTAGAAAAGAAATGACCCAAAAATCAATATTTTTGTTAACAACTACTCTTAGGGAAATTTTCCGAACATGGTGCCCATACTACAAACTGTTCTTGACCATGTTTTGCTTTTAGGAGCTGATATATTCCAGTTATACCTGACAGTGCGACAAGATCAGCCAAGGACAGCCCCTTAGACGAGAAGAGTTTAATCATCTCGTTGATTGTAAAACTTGTATCCACGATGTTGGGTCTTACATTTGAAGCTGCAGA
Source organism: Eucalyptus virginea (assembly GCA_014182375.1). Lineage (NCBI taxonomy): Eukaryota > Viridiplantae > Streptophyta > Magnoliopsida > Myrtales > Myrtaceae > Eucalyptus > Eucalyptus virginea. The sequence continues at coordinate 59,092,233 of CM024516.1, read as the reverse complement.
AACTCTCCCATCTTTCCTACCTGTTGGAATCTGAACTGCAGGCCCTCCAGTCTGCATTGAAGCATGCATAATTAAGTGCAAAAACCTTGTACTAAAAAATTTGGAATGGCAAAGGTAGTATTGAGAATCTGCATTACCAGTTCAACAGCATCCCTGGCAGCTAATGCAATTATATCGGCGCAAGAAACGGTTCCTGGACAGAATAATTCTGAAACCCTTTTAGCTGAGTCTATGACAGAAAATCCCCCAAGTGATGTATTAGCTGGATCACTTTGCTCCGTTCCATTTCCTCGTATAAGCACGGATGCATCACAACCCTACTACCATATCATAGGAATTGGTCAAATTTATTTTGAAATATAGTCACTTCGGAAACAGGCCTAATTTCTCAGCTCAAGTTAGAAGACAGACTCAAGAGAAGTCATGAAGTGTCAGCAAGACCGCACACAGGAAAATTTACAAGTGAATAATTTCATACATGATGATGAATGGAGAGACTTCTCTTTGCATTTAGGAACATAGATCGCTTGAAGAAAGTAAGCCTGTAGTATTTGAAATGACTGTCACTATCTTCTCAGTTTCCACGGATAATTCATCCATTATGACCTCAGAAAGATTTCTCACTTCTTCAGGACTTCCTATAAAGTTTATGAGATCTTCTTCCTTGGCCAAACACTAGAAGCAAAGGAACATTTGAGTCGCTGTCTTGAGCTTTAAATTTCCTTTGGCTAAAATGGAATTATACAGATTCAATAAACATAAGTCAAACTTGGCTAAAATTTCCGTCCGTAGGAACCCAATAAAGTTCACGGTTCAGTCCTTTACTGAGAAACATTATGCGAAGCTGTCCATTGGATACTAGGAGGCATGACGTACATTCTTTGCAAGAGTTTCAAGATTACAAGAATCTGTCTCTTTCTAAAGTGAGCAATGAAGAGAAGAAGACTAACCTCCACGAGGCAGTCATGAAAGAGTAATCGAAGGAGCTTCCCAGGGATTGTGGGGTCACTGGAAGAAGCTGATCTCACTGTGTTCCTGACTATGGATTCAGCAGCAGGACATGAAGCAGCATAGAAGCCAAAAGACAGCTGAGCGGAAGAGGCAACCACATGAGCTAGGAAGACGACGAGAAAAATGAGATGATTCAAAGTGAAAACTCTGGTCTCCATGAAGCTTTCGGGTGAATCCTGCACAGAAATTATCAGTGATAAGAGCTGCTGAAAACAACTTACTCGGAGTGAGAGAGGAAATTGATTTTTATCATCATTCAAAGCAGCATTTAATAAAATTGGGTGATGTCAGAAGGTAGATGGTCCTTGGGGTCATCATGCATTAACAGCTTATAGAAAGATGAACATGTGAGCCAGCCCGGAACCCAAATTTGCACACTGGAGAAGAGAGGACAACCCTGCAAACATTAAAGACACTCTATCAGCCTTACAACATAATGAAGCACGCCTAGGTCGTGAATGATCGCGTGCCATTTGCAATTTCTTTCTCCACGTTTATCTACCCGCTTTCATCAAGAATTCTGACAACATCAGAGGGCAAATAATGCGCTCTCAGTCTCAACTGCATGACAACGCAGCAATATTAGCGAGAGATATATGGGTCTTGTAAACCAGGGGCACCGTCCAAGATTTGCCTGTGCTTTCCCCTAGAGTCCTTCTGGATCGTAATGCAAAGCTGCCATTCACTGCCATGTTGGTGTTAATTTACAAGGTTGATTGAATAGCTGGTAGCATTTGCAAGACAACTTTAACGAATCCACCAGTTCAATGAAAATTCTGTTGCTTCACTCAAGAAGGTATGTTGCTAAGACTAATTTGAATAAATTCATTGCAAGACATCATAGAATGCGTGAAAATAGATACGAAAATCATTACGATGTGTTCGCTCCTGAAAAAGTTCTATCCACTGAAGGGCGTACAGAACTAAGATTATAAAGGGCTAGTTAATAGAGCATACACGTGTAGGACCCGTTATTCTGAGTGATGAATGCGAACCGTTGCCAGCGTACAGACACGGTTATTCAACGACCAAAAGGCAACTGTGAAGCCACCTTTGCCTCTTCATCATTCTTTCCTTCTGGTTTTACTTTCATTCTTTACCTTTTTCCTCACATAAATTGGCTTCATTATCAATTATGCAGGTATTGATTTATCATCTATGCCCTGAGGCCCTTTTTATAAAATCCTTATTTTAACCAAATCCTTATAATTTAATCAGTTTCAAAGAGCCGCGCTTGCGTGCATGTGGAAGGTATGGTTTCTGATATGATAAAGGGGCCAATGGTAACGCAGGCTCATTTATAGTCTTGTGTTGTGTGCTGCTCTTCCCCATGACTTCCTTGGATAGTTGAGTAAAGACCTCAATCAAAATCAAGCCAGCGCTTCTTGGGTCTTGGCTCCATAAAGTTCGCATCCTGATGAGGCTCAGGTTTTATGAATTCCTTTCTCACTAGATCTGCACAAAATTGATTTGTCACATACTCCTTCGCATGACAGTTATAAAGAGCTGTCTCTCCCTTCGGGCGGGAAACAGAATTACTCACATCGTTGGTGTATACATTATAACGATGGCAAAAGTACTTTCCTCAGTTGATTGAAAGTACTTTCTCATATTCAAATTCAAAAATTTTGAAGATACGCCGCAAGTTACGACGGTAACTTCCAGACAATAGTTTGTACATAGACATCACTTTATCATGAAGGTTTGCTGGTAAAATTTAGAATATTCGATGAAAAGTTAACTATGAACATTGATGTGAAGCAAATGTCCAGTTGTCAACCTACAGAGTACGGGCCCTGTCATGATATCCTTTCCCCTCTTTGGGCTGACAAACCTCCGTAATCGATGTGTGTAGGAGGAACTGCAGCTTAAAATCCATTACTGCTGAGATGTGGCGCCCAAGGATAAGGAGGCCAGGAGTGAACTACTTCACAGAGGACTTAAGTTAGCAGATATTCACGATCTTCATGACTATTCACCCTCAGTTTCAACATTGTCTTCTGCATGCTCTTCTAATTCATCAATATCATCAATAGGAATTTCTTCACTATCAGCGCCCAAAGAACCTACGACATATAAACAACAAATTTAGATTTATTAAGAGTCACAGTAAAGCGTGGCCTAGGTTATGTACACTGAGACTGAGTCCATATAAATTAAAATATGTCTCTCCCTCTTGGCAAACAGAGCAGAAAATGGTATAAACACATTACATTGAGCATGCTTGCCTCGGTAGATCATTGAAGCAGGACTGCTGATTGGATCCCTCGATTCTGATGTGAGATCAAGAAGATAAGGAAGTTCCAGTAGCTGCAATAAAGATTCTGTCTGAGGGTTTCGAGGCAATGCTGCAGCAGAACATGAATATGATCAATGCCAAGGGTCAGCATAATCTATGAAAGCTTGATCACATTTGCTTGTGTAAAATCAATTTATACCCTTTAAATGGTGGTCATCAGAGAAAACAATAGACTACAGGTCAGAGTCAAAAGATCACCGGGGCTTTATTCACACGAGGAAATACGGCTGCGATACGACCAAATCAATAGCATATATAAAGTAATCTGTTTTCATGCATTTGAAGAATGTGACAACCACTGCCAAAAATTCTCAGCCATTGCACTTAGCATATGTATTTCAGGATTCCCTTAACCCTCATGAAGACATCTTTGCTGAAGCCAAGACATTCCTTTACTTTCAGAAGAAACTACTGTTCTGCAATCAAAACGTCCTGAACCAAGCATATCTCCATGGAAATATCATATATCAATGATAACAGCTCACTCTAAAGGTGTAAAGTAACACTCAACATGACAGATTATTTACAAATCAAGTGGCATTAACTCAAGGTTCCAATGTCAAATCATAAGCCAATAACCCTGCTAAATATTTTTGTTCAGGCAATTCTCCAACACAATCTGATTGCATTCAGACTGAGCTAGCACATAAAAGCAAACGGAAGGATATTCTTACTGTAAACTAAAGTCGAGAAATCAAAGAGAAGTCATATTGATGACCTCAGAACTCCTACCTGGAGAACCAATAGCAGAGGATTGAGAGGGATTGTGACATGGAACTGTCCTTTCAAATTCAAAAGGTCGAGCACCTCTTTCTTGAAGTCTGCTCCTGACCAATTGACGACATTCTTGCACGTCAAGTTGAACGGCCCTGTAATAGTGAAGTAAATGATTCACCAGCTAGTCATTACACAGAGAACACTGCTTGCCCACATGGAGGGGCTATGTAAAGAAATTGCAAAAACAACACATTCACGAACCCAAAATCTGCACTTTTAGTGGTCAAAGGGAAGACAGAATGGAACTTCCGCGTTATTGCTAGCCATTCCTCATCATACAAAATCTCATGTGGTCCCGGCTCTGATTCAATATCAACAATCTGATAACACCAGCAACATCAGCTTCCAATTTGTTAAAGCTGGTCAAAGACTAGATCATACCTGTAAAAACTTGCGGCCTGGTAGGCACTTATCCAGTGCAAGAAAATTGGTCACCGGGCCACCTTCACCGTGTTCAACAGAAGCAGCAAATTGGCAGTGTAGATGGGCAGAAAACCAATAAGCTGGTTTTAGCTCCCCCAGCAGTTGAGCTGCAGCCTTATTTCCAAGAGTCCTTTGAAAAATCTGGAAGGCAATTCTCAAGCATGAGTTAAGCAATTCTCCAGACAGAAAGAGAGAGAGAGAGGGAGGGAGGGAGGGAGGGAGGGAGAGTAATCCTCAAGGCATTTTAAATCATGATGGCATCACTATGAAAATGTCTTGTTACCTCTTTCTCAAAAAATGGCTTCTGCTGTATGAGTTTTTTAGAGTTTCCATAGTCAGTGATTCCAAGAGGCCAATCATGGGAAAGAAAAATGTCGATTGGTTCCTCAACTTGCATAAGTTTGTACACATCATATTCACGAACGTGGTAAACAGACCTGATGGTCTCCTCGTTGTAAGGGGGCCTCTCATAGTGTCCTGTTCACAAAACACTAATTTGGTTCAATCGTAAAGGGCAAATGGATGTTTATGGGTTTATGGGTACAAATCCATACTATATGAAGCATTATAAAAACTCTGTATTCAAATGCCTACTTCATTTGAAAAGCAGACGCAGTGCATGAGCAAGATTAGTCACATGAGCAAACAAGTGGCTCGTGCACTAATCTGTCATCTGGTCTCAATTGATTTGGTCGAAGAAAAACTGACCTAAACGAAAATGACGTGCATTATAAATTCCAGAGAGTCCACCAATACGGATGTTCCCAAACTTGACCACCCCAGCAAACCCCAAGAAGTATATGTTAGGTGCTGCCCATCCTCCATAGTACCTAGCATACAACAAACCCACTAAGAATAGCCTGGAAGTGAAGGAGTGAAACCATCAAGTCAACCAGCGCAACAAATACAATCAGCCATACACTTAAAGTTAAATAAAGACAAGACTAAAGGCCTCCAAACGTAGGAAAGACCAAATATGTCAGTACAGGCGCCACTTTTAGTTGCACCTATAATTAGATAGACAGAGCAACTGAAATGAGCGAGCTTCAATTAATCAAATTCTAAGGGGAACTGCTGCTTCACAACACTTCACACATCGCCAACTTCAAGAAGTCAACATTCTCCTGTGGAAGATTTAAGGGGTAAAAAGAAGAAAGACACCAAAAACGATCTCATGTCGAAAAAGAAAGATCCACTCACAATTCCCACAAGTAATTGGAAGCTTCATGATTCCCGCCAATGAATATAGTCGGAACGGGCGCAACCTCCGCCCCGGCAAAGTACTTCCAGAAGGAGTTCATCGCCCGATACTTCCTGGGCACATTCAAGCTCTCCAAATCTCTCTCATTCCTCACAGCCTGAACATCCACCATCGACACGATATCAAGTCAATCATCTCTTCAGCCAAAGATAAATTCCAACACTTTCATCTTCAAGATTAGAACTTGTCTACGCTAAAAGAAACAATTTTTTTTTTCCATGGAGCTAAGAGCAACCGGGCACCAAGCTGACATCACGACAGGACCAAAACTGACAATGCTCACCTCGCGCGTGTAAAAGAGGATTTTGCTGTAAAAAATGAACTAAAAAAAGGAAAAAAAAAAAAAAATAAAACAGGTTCTTGGGTAGACCCTGAAACCAGACCGGAAAAACAGGGTAAATTCCAGAACCGATAAATTCAAACACTTTCATCTTCAAGAACAGAACTTGTCTGCGCTGAAAGGAACCATTTTTTTTTCCCACGGAGCATAAGCAGAGCTGGAATTACGACAGGACACGAACTGAGAATGCGCGAGAGTGTCGAAGCGCTACCTGAAAGTCGCCGCAACAGAGGAGAAGGTCGACCTTGATGCCGCGCTGACGCTCGATGTACTGGAGGGTCTTGTACACGCCGTCGAGGTCTCCATGCATACAACCTTCGACGGCTATCTTCATCGCGAACTTCTGATGTCGCCGGGATTCACGGGCAAGGTGGGGGGGTCTAGGGTTTAAGCTTTGGGATCACCGAATCGCCGCCGTCGATGGCCGGGTTTCGGGAGAACGGAAGAAGCATCCGCCGCCGCCGCCGCCCGCCCGGTGGAGGTGAAACGACAGACGAGAGCGAGCTTCGTCTTGTTACCGGGACTGGGCTTTTCCTACTCCTGCTTGAGGGACCAATACAAAAAGCCCAAAATGAATTCCAACACATTGTTTTCTGTCTTCTCTTCCATTACAATGTTAATTTGACATCATCCAATGGTATTATTGTCCGACCAAAAAAAAAAAAAAATTCTTCGAAAAATGGCACAAATAAATCCTGAATTTTGATTTGATATACAATATCATTTTGGATTTTTAATTTGTTCGGTGTGATCCCTAAAATTTTAGGTACATATTCGATCTATTTCTTAGATTATATAAAATTATCAAATATTGTCTTTGACTTTAAATTAATGAGAAGATAACATTTGGTATTTTTATATATTTTAGGGGACATATTGAATAATTACCAAAAATTTAAGATTGCATTTAATAAATTTAAAGTTAATGGACAACATTACACATTAAGGTAAAGCTCAAGGACTATATCAATCAAATTAAAAAGTTTAAGGACCATTTATGTAATTATCCCTTAATGGTTTGTTTGGTGGGCTTGTAATCAAGGGTTAGCATTAGAATAGGAAATATAGTTGGTAGATTGGACAGGTGAATGCGTCAAGGCTCTTTGTCCATATCAGTTCCTTTGTGCCTTTACTTGGCTTCAAAAGATTAACACGTAATCACCATAATTGGGTTTGCAAAATCTTCTTTTTCTACATTTAATTAAATGTCGACCACCCTCGAAACGACAATTAATGACCTTCAACATAATTTTCCATAATTGATGAAATTCTGCGTGATATTGCAATCAAAATAAGTACAAAAAACAATGACATTTCATCTTTTATTATAGTTTTGATTATTTTCAGTAAATTTGATATTTTTGTTAATAATTGTGTAGGGTAACCATTTTTGGTATATTGCCCTTCTCGAATAAAAGAGAAAGGGTGACAGAGGCAACAGCCAAAAATTTGTGTGGAGGAGAGCAGTGCAACGATCCTCCAAGCAAAAGACCAACGACCTTTCCTTTCCTGTCCTGTCTACTCGGTACTCCTCTCCCTCTTCCCATGGCTTCATCTTCTTCTCCTCCTGCTTCTTCTTCACTCCTTCCCTGCCATCCTTCCTCTCTCCACCACTCCCTCCTCCACTCTCGCATCTCCACTCCACGTCCGCGCTCATGTCTCTCCTCCACTTCCACCCCTTACGCCCCACCGCCACCGCCAGCGCTTCCTCTCTCCCCAAGCTCCCTCTCGCCCCACCAACACCCCCCCTCAAGTCCCTTCCTTCGAGACCCGCCTCCAGCTTCAGACTGCATGCGGTCTCGACGGGCTTCAGGGACGCTGCTCGTTCGCTCGAGGACGAGGATGCCAAGGTCCTAGTGGGCCCCGCCAGCGAGGAGGAGCGGAGGGGGGAGAGAGTGGTGGCGGACTACGACTGGACGGAGGAGTGGTACCCTCTCTACCTCGCCAACGACGTCCCCGACGACGCCCCGCTGGGCCTCACCGTGTTCGACAAGCAGCTCGTGCTCTACAGAGACGGCGACGGCTTGCTCAGGTGTTACGAAGATCGCTGTCCCCACAGGTAGCGCCGTCTTTCTCAGGGCCTGTTATTCGTGTGGATGTTTGTCATTCTCTGAGCTTGATTGATGGGAATAATAAAGTTTATCGATTTGGTCTCTCGGAATTCTTTTCCAGCTGAGCAACTTGCTAAAGAGGAGGTAAATTTGAGTCTTCTCTCCTTAATATCATGAGAAGAAGGGATGTGTGATGATCATCCATGAGTGGTGTAGCTAGTTTTGAAGCATTTGATCTATTGAGCTAACTCGGATATTCTAGCTATATTGTGGTTCTTAAAATGTGAAGAGTTTGGGAGGTGAGCTGTTTTAGCGTTCGTCATGGCCTTGGTTTCTCATCTGCTTTGCCTCTCGAGATAGAGCTTTAGCTAATTAAGTGGGGAACAAGCTCCTGCATTTCCTGTCTTTACAATCTAGCTAAGCTAGATTTATAGATTGCTTGAAGATCCTATGTTCATTACAGTTCTAGGAAAGTGTTTCGGGTATAACAGGCTTTAGCGTCAACTTACATCTCCTTATGAGGATGATATTTTTTACTTAACTTACATGATCGTTGGTGTTTTAACTCTTTTGACGGGGAATCCCTTCTTCAGGCTGGCAAAGTTATCAGAAGGTCAGCTGATTGATGGGAGGTTGGAATGTTTGTACCATGGTTGGCAGTTCGAGGGCGAGGGAAAATGTGTCAAGATACCTCAGGTTCGTCCTTGCTTATGTTGACCTAGTTCTTTCGTTCCAAGAAATGTAAGTACCACACTATCCACTGATGGAAAATGAAAGTAACGTTTCTTTATTAATGTTGCAGCTGCCAGCGGAGGCGAAAATTCCGCAATCAGCTTGTGTTAAGACATATGAGGTGAGGGATTCTCAAGGAGTTGTTTGGGTGTGGATGTCTCAGAAGACACCACCAAACTTCAGCAAGATACCTTGGTTCGAGAATTTTGCAAGGCCGGGCTTTCAAGACACTTCAACTACCCACGAGCTTCCTTACGATCATTCCATACTTCTGGAGAACCTTATGGATCCAGCCCATATCCCCATTTCGCATGATAGAACAGATTGGACAGCGAAAAGGGAAGATGCCCAACCCCTATGTTTCCAAGTAACTGAACGGACGGACCGAGGATTTGCAGGATGGTGGGGTAAAGAGAAAGATGAGTCATTGCCTAACTTTTTGCGCTTTGAAGCACCATGTGTTCTTCAAAACAACAGAGAATTCGTCGACAAGAATGGAGTAAAACACTACTTCACTGGTCTATTCCTCTGTAGACCAACTGGACAAGGGAAGTCCATGCTTATTGTGAGGTTTGGGGGGACGATGAGATCTCCTTTGGCTAAAGTCTTCCCTAAATGGTATTTCCACCAGAACGCGAGTAAAGTATTCGAGCAAGATATGGGATTTCTTTCATCACAAAATGAAGTCTTGATAAAAGAAAAGGTTCCCACAAAGCAGCTCTACCTTAACTTGAGGTCCTCAGACACATGGGTAGCAGAGTACAGGAAGTGGATGGACAAAGTAGGGCACGGAATGCCTTATCATTTTGGGCACAGCACCATTTCCTTGCCGAAGGAGCCTGCTGTGGTGGAACATGCACCGGCTGGTTTAGTTGCCAGAGCCTCTGCGTCGTCACCTGCCAAGGGAGGTATTGGGACAATGCACGCTCCTAATTTGGCCAACAGATACTTCAGGCATGTGATCCATTGCAAAGGATGCAGAAATGTAGTGAAAGCGTTTGAAGCTTGGAAAAATGGGCTCTTTGCTTTGGCTGCTGCTTTGACTGCATTGGCTATTTTAGCGTCTGCTAGACAGTGGAAGGTGATACTCCTGGTAACAGCAACGGCATGCTTCGGTGGAGTTTATGTGTGTTCAACAGCTATTGCTATGAATACTACAAACTTCGTCAGGACTCACAGGAGATTGTGAGTCCTTGATCGTTGCACATTATGTCTCCATTTATTTTAGGATGACAAGAAGTACTTTCATATAGAATGTAATTGCTGTAACAAACTTGTATTTAGTTACTTGAACATGAATGTAATGCTCTTCCTTAGACAATGATACCTTGCCAATGCTTGATTATCTGTCCGCTACCATTATGGTCGTGCCATTCTACTCTAATCGGGACTGTCTTCTTTTAGTTACAGTTGATTCGTTGAAGTTCTTTTTTTGGCTGAAGATTGCGGAATGGCATATCACTGTCCGCAAGTTCTGGGGAAGAGGACCTTGTAAGCGAATAGTATCATAATCCTAAAATTATACAATCGGAAATTAAAATAAAGAACTAAATCAACTTCCACCCATCGTTCAATATATGAATTTACATGAAAGCATATTTCGCTTTATGCAACTCCAAATGGTGAAACCTATTCTACCACGAGCTCTAATATCCTCCCAAACATACTCGACCCCTACCAGTTCCACAGATTTTACTGGTTCTCTCGAAGGATTTTGTGATTATACCATTCAACGGTAGCCAGATCAAGCGTCTCATCAATTTTACCGCTGCAGAAAGGTGTACACTCATCTAATCATTGGTTTGATGAACGTACTAGAATAATTGAGAATCATATTCAAGGGGGAAAAGACAACCCCTCGTTAATGCATGAATACAAGCACCATGGGCCCCCTTCAAATCTACATCTTAGAGAGCATGTTACCAAAGTAGTATACAAGAACACGATACCTAATATCAAAACTTCAGCCATTTCTTTTCTTTCTCCTTGGACATAATCGCGTGAGATGCAGAAGCGTGAGCTGCTTCAGCCTCAGCCAAAGTTTTGCGGGTTTCGGCCAACTTCCTCATGGCCGCCTCACACACTATCTTGTCGTTCTTGTTCCTAACGACCATCTCCTCAAGCTTCTCCACTCGCATTCGCAATTCTTTCATCTCGTCATCATAAGCAACAAGAGCCTGCCTATCTATTTTCTTCTCCCCAGAGTCTTTAAGTTGCTGCTTCTTTGCAGACTTCCCATTCAACGCCGCGCCATGCATTGCAAGTTGGGTATTGATCAGACTGAAGACATCCGGTCTTCTCTCTTCGGCATCTTTTGCTGCCCGAGCTGCCGCAGCAAACTTCTTCTCACGTTTCCTTTTTCCACCTCTGCTGCGCTTCTTTGCTTGACTTTCATGATCTTTGTCTTGTTCATTAGACTTCAGGGCATCATCCAGTGATTGTTTTGGTGGGAGGACTTTCACGGGAATGGGTTCAACCATTCCTTGCCCAGATCTGCCTAAACCCATCCCTTCACGATAGCCCATGTTGGCCATCATCTTGGATGCTATGCCACGCGTGTGATTCTCCCACTTAGCAAAGATGGCAGTTTCTGTCTGGACACCCCTCTGATTTGCAGTGATTTCAAGAAATCCCAGACCCTGAGGGTCCTCTTCTTCATAGTCACTAGAGTCAGATTGCTCTGAGCTTGAATCACTCTCTTCTTCATCACCGATTTCCGCATACTCAGATAGCGCTATACAATCAATGCCAAGCTTTGCAGAGCTTCCATCATCCCGGAAAACAACTGTTCCAAGACCACATTCATCATCCCATGATTCAAGCTCAGCTTCTCTCCATACACCAGCTTTACTATCTGACATTGCCCATATACTGGACCCCACCAATGACTGCTCCCAACTTGTTGGGACAAATTTCTTTAAGGATGACAATGGAACATCTACTCCTGAGACATACATGAATGTCAGGTAGGAGATGCTAACAAAAAAGATGCTATAAAATATCAGGATTTAGATCAGTATCATATTTGGGACAAGATACAGCTACAAGATGAAAAAATAAATAAAGGAACTATATATCTTGCCAAAGAAGCAACGTGGAAAAACTGTCAGACAAATGCAGATGGCTAGGGTGACAAGAATCTGTAGCAAAGACAAGGGAAATTTATAATTTTTCTGGACCCTTTGCAGGTTGTGTTTGTTCTTTTAGTTGTAACATACCATGTGATAAGCGGCAGCTAGTACCAAACCGACATCGTTGCTGCAGAAAGAACTTGCATATCTGCACTTTGGTGGTCTAGCATTAGTGGTCTCATAATAACTAGTCAAATTTCACACCATAATCGGGAGCTTTTGATCCACTATGTGACACTAATCACGGTGTCAAGCAAACATGAAGAATCGTTCTTTTGGCACATCCACCAAAGAACATGCAAATAATATTTCATCCGAGAGCTGTATAGATAGATCAAAGGAAAACTTATAGAGAAGACACCTAAAAGAGAGAATCATTAATGCAGTTATTAGAATAGTGTCGGGCCCAATAAAAAGACATGCAGATGGCCAATGGGAACTTAAAGATGGGCGTTAATAGAATCTACACCCAGTGCCTAACATCATAATCTTCGCAATGAACAGTTGAGAAGCACTTTAGACATTTAACCAGGACGAAGAAGTGGCCCATATTCTCATTCAAATTAACATATTTTCTAATGTTTAGTATGTGATGTGGGCATGATATTCCATTTACCTAACTAGTTTGATTCAAAGTACACCTGATCCAGACAATACAGGACACAAAAGCACAACAAATTGTGGACACCGTCACAATAAGTGTTAAAGAAGAGATAGGATAGAATTCATTTTTTTTCTGGCGAAATACCACCTAGAATGGCTGATAATTCCATTTGCACAAAGATCGAAAAAACGGCAGCATACTTTCATGCATAGTAAGAATGAACAAAATCTACAAATAATAAATTATGCATCCCAAAGATTATACAGGTTGTGCAAGAGCTTCAATTAAGGCTAAAGCTCTCTGTCTAATTTATCCATACTTGCTCATATGGAAGTTTGCTTCACTTTATTATTCACAATCAGTTAGTTGGTTTCATTTGATCCAAGTAAGAAAAAAATTTCAGTGAACACTTGCTCAAGAACTTTCCACATAAGATAATCAGAGGCTAGGTTCAGAATCCCCCATTGCTTTCATACTGTGGCCAGCGATAGCAGTTAATCAGCTTGAATTATCTCAGAAAGGAAGATCCTACAATATCGTTCTAACTTCCTACCAGTGTACATTAGGGCAATGGCAGATTGGCCAAACTAAAATTACTATCAGGATCTCAATGAAGGACTTAAATAGTGACATGAACTACTTATCGTATTTTCTTTGGTTGTCCTGAAAGGAACGTAATACATAAGCCTATGCTTATAGTAATGGGGGAGAAAAGAAAGAAAGCTGCACTGACCAGCATATTTTCAGTTGTCGGCGTGAGGAAAGAGATTTTGGCCAACTGTGAGCCCTCCAATCCAACTATCTGACCATTATACCAGTGACCATCGCTGTGGCGAAATCGACATTTTGACCCAATGGAGTACCTTTGCTCCTCCAGAGGCTCAGCTTCAACATCATTTGGATCCAAAGACTCCACCTTAACATCCTCAACAGCAGAATCTGACTTCTGTACCACCGAATCAACTTCCCGTAACAAACGTGCACGCTTAAGGTGAAAAAGCCCTTCCTCCACATCTCTTATTGCAGAAACCAGCTCTTCATGAACCTGCAGAAGTAGAGTATATTGGAACCCAAAGGAGCAAAAAAAAAAAAAAAAAATAAATACCACCAGCACCCTCCTTCCATGGATGAGGACCTTACACACATGTACTTACTTCATCATGCAAATAGAGTTCATCTTAAAGCATCAACCGCTAATGCACAATTCACTGATGCAACACACAGAAACTAGAGCCAACAAGTATCTTTATCCAATATAGACATAACTCAAAATGCATACTCCTTCCATAACCCACAGCTAGAGATAAGCTGATCATAATTATGCCCAACACAACAGTACCTCTAACATAATGAAACCTCTCCTGATTGCTCTTGGGTTTCTCAAGCACTCATCGAAAAAATGATCAAAATCGTAACTTGGGGTTCTCACCAGCTTCCACTGAGCTCAGCACCAATCAAACATCACAAGCAAAGCAATAGAGCACACAAAACAAACAGGCCCAGATAACAAGCAACAACCCAAGACGCATATTCCCCAGTGAACAACCAAACCCAGATCAAGAAAGCTCTCAAAAACCCAGAAGACATCAATTTCCAAGGACCAAAAGCGGTGCCCAGAAAGGGGAAAAAACCGAAACCAAGAACACGAACGAGGGAGGAGAGAAGAAGCGCACGCACCGCAAGGATCTCGGGGTTGGCAGGGTCGGAGACAAGGGCTTCCTTGAGCGAAGAAAGGGAGTCTCTCTGCTCCTGCAATTGGAGCTCGAGCTGAACCTCCAGAACTCTCTCTTCTTCTTCGTCGCTCGCCATTTGCCTTTTCTGCCTTTTGCTTATGGAGGATGGAAAATGGATTCAACGCTTGGTACGGAGATTGCCAGGTGAAGGAGAAGGGAACGAAACGACGCGCCGTCTTAGCTTTGTGGGCTCTGGGAGATTAAACGTTTCCCGTTTTATGGCCCTATGGATTTTCGATGATTTTACAATTTAGATAAAAAAAAATTTGATTCACATAACAAGGATTTTCTTTAGGGAAATTATATGACTATATTCATGATCAAGAACAACCAAGGCCCAAAAAGGTCATAGCAATCAAATTGGCCGAAATATGAATTCCAAAATCATCCATGAACAGAATTTTAGACCTTGATACGTTAATTGGCATTCCGAAGCGATATTTATTTGTCTATCCATATCTAGGGAAACTTATGAAAATTGACGCGTGAAAGAAAATGATTCACTCCAAACTAATCCTTTAATGCATGTGCATGAGTGTATCATACATCCACTTTTCTCACAAGAGTTAATATTAGAAAAAATCTCAAACTAATACACTTATAACAAATTTACCTCAAACTAAATTTTTTACCATGAAAAATCCAAAATCAATACATGTTTGACAGATTTCCTCTCCGTTAATTTTCATTAAATTTTACTAATTTTGATTGCATGGGTTAGTTGATAGATATACCAATTTGGATTTTACCCTCTATTTATCAGAGGTGTACCAATTTATGATCTTTTATGAGATTAATCCATTTTAACAGAAACTAACAATACATAATCTCACTTAAGGTTCTGGAATGAAGATTTTTTGAAATTGATCACAAATATATTAGTTTGGAGTTCTTAATTATTAAAAATTTAATTTTGGATAAATTTATCATATGTACATCAAGGTTTTTTGTAATCAAAAAATTAATTTTGGATAAATTTATCACAAATGTATCAATTTTTTTTTTTTTTTTTATATTAACACTTTTTATAACTTTCTTTTACAACCGTCATCACGTGTATCGACATTTTTATACTTAATAATGATGACAATGTATAACATTGTATAAACGATGACACCGTTATGCGCACTTGAGGTACTATAGAAGTGCCCCAATTGTCTATCGTCTCTTCAAATTCTCAAGATTATATTCCATGACTTGATGACATATAGAATCTCCACAGATACAACTATAAGGCAGTGTTGAAGATAGATTACATAAGTGACACTGCGTGTGTATCGACTCAAGAGCCCTTTCCCTTCATGATCTCCAGGCTCCTAAACGCCAGAGTTGATGCATCAGAGCGCTATGAAGTGATCCCTTGAGATTAACTCTGGATCTAGATTACCCTATAGACTGCATGACCTCGTCCGAACCGAGGTCCTAGCTTTCAGGCTTACACTACCCGACCTCGCAATTTCAAGTCCACGGGAGATGCTTCTACATGAATTCAGAAATCATGTCCATTCCATAAGACTAGATAACACAATGCCTCATTCAGAACTTTGATCCTACACCTACATATCATATTTTGCTTCTCCAGGCAAGATGAGCACTTTTACTTGAGAGGCTCCACACACCGGTACACAGATTTTCAGTTTCAATCTCCGAGACAAAAAAAATTTAGGCCATTTGCCGGCAACAATGAATACGCTAAGAAAGAATAATACATCTTATTTTACAAGAGATCTTACAGGATACACGTCAGTGTGAAACCCGAAATGAATGGTGAGGTCTTAAAACAACAAAACTGTGTCGTAACTCTCTGAATATAGACTGTGAAAAGGGAAAAGAGAACAACTAAAACAGTACAGCTGAGGTAGTTTATAAAGCGACGGTACATTCACCAAGTAGCACATCACTCCTTTGAAGTGGTAGGCTGTCCCAACCACTTGGCTCGAAACCCCGTCCCCTTACAGTCTGAGCAGCACGTTGAACCCTATAAAATTCATGATCACACTCTTAAGAACTGTATTTGATTGTCCCTTTGATATTGCACAAACTAGATTCTGTAACATTAGCGTTCTTTTAATTGAGCCATGCACTTACCTTTCCACCACATATGACGCAGCTTGTGTTTTTTGAAGGGACTTGGCAGAGCATGTTGTCTCCAAGGATGAAGAAACCCGTACCTGCACACCATTTGCATTCTACATGCCCCTTTGAGTTGCAAGAGGAACAAGCTACTGGCCTAGGTTGCTGCATGCATTATTGAAACAACACTATAAGATCTGAAGGTGACATTGTTCTTCCTTATATTCTGTCAAACATCACAAGTATCTGATTAACTATTAAGAAACACCATAACCCCTTTTAGCTGCATTTGTTCAGACAAACCATCAAATCCTCTAACTTACAAAGAATGAGAAAAGCTTTAAGCACATATTCTTACATATAGCAAACTTTCTCACAGACAACTTGTTTCTGATATGCTTCGGAAGTCATGGAGTACTAGTCTTCTTTAACAAAAATGCATCATAGGGGACTAAGGGACTCTGTTGCCCCTCACCAATAAAATTGTCCCCAGATATACCCAATGTTCAACCAAGTTCGTAACATTCTTAGTGCACGAAGTATCCAAAAGCAGCAAGTTGCCTATGATATTTTTCATCCATTACAAAGGCTCCAATGAAGCTAGAAGAGTAGAAAGTACAGTCCCAGAAGTCGAGGAAGCATAATGAAATGCCCTAACGCTGAAGCACAAGAATCAATCTCAATCAATCAACTGATGCGCAATGGTGCAACAAACACAAGACAGGAACTACGACATTGTTAATAGATAAATTGAGGGCTATTCAAAGTTAGATTAGAAGACTACTCTCTTCTATCATAAAATATCTGTATGAGTCATGGCTATATATATCATGTACTGCTGCAACAGTTGTGAAAAGAAGGTGTTTGAGAATCATTAAAGAGCTCTTCAAGCATACTTGCCCAGCAACTGCTAACTATAAAGTAAACTAAGTACTAGTCACAGCAGGATCTATGAGGCGCAAACATAAGGAGTTTTTGGTCTTCTATTGAGGAGGTTTCTGCTCGAGCAAAGCAAGATGTGGTTTCTTGGCAAGGGTAATTCGATGCTGATATTGCAGCTCTTTCTCCAGGACATTGACATGAATGAACATACTGAGAATTGTTCAAAGCTAATACAGTG
This sequence comes from Eucalyptus virginea, assembly GCA_014182375.1. Taxonomy (NCBI): domain Eukaryota; kingdom Viridiplantae; phylum Streptophyta; class Magnoliopsida; order Myrtales; family Myrtaceae; genus Eucalyptus; species Eucalyptus virginea. Next base: position 59,074,678 of record CM024516.1, on the reverse strand, counting down.
TTGCTTGCACAATTCAATGGGAGATAAGACCATTTAAATGTTTAATACTCCTCAATAAACTAGACAGCACTTACACATCCAGAGACCTTAGCAATACTCCAGTATGAAAGTTCCAAATTTATGCAACTTACACAACCCACTAAGCAAAAACAACAACAATTCGAGTAGACTCGATACTCATTCATCCCACTCATTCGGTCAATTCAATTCATTGTTTCAGCATGCTCATGCGGAAGTTAATTCAACATAAGGGGTCCCTCATTATTCTGAACTCTTCCAGGCAATATGCCCTGCAAAGAAATTATCACTCGATTCTAACATCCAAAACAATTGAGCAAGCATAGAAAAAATGAGATATATTCTATTCAACGAAGTCTCAATCTTACGCCAAAGGCCCATAGTTAACATGCTCAATCACTTTAAAAACTCAAACAGTATATGTAAAAAGATCATACACATAGACATACAGGCATACAAGAAGATCAAAACATACGAAACCAAAGGGTACCTGAGAAATCAACCAGGCCTGCTCCATACGCTTAACGAAATCAGAGGAGTTCTCATACGAATCCACCATTGAAGCTCTCACACCGACGAACCCAGACCTCTCGCCCCTCCCCGTCGAACCATGAGGAGAAATTACACCGACTGCATTTCGACGGGCCCGTGAACTCCCATGACCTACGGATGACTTGGGAACAATCAAGGGTCCGCAACTACAACTGCAGGCGCAGCTCATCATCTGGGTCTCTCGAAAATCTACAGAATTCGCTCCAAGAAGCCGATTTACAGCAGAGAACGACAGAAAAATCAAAACTTTCTTGATGGGTTTGCCTGGACGATTCCAGTGGGCGAACGCGGCGAAATCCTAACGAATGTTTGCTAGTTTTTTTTTCCCTTGCCAAGACACAAAATTTAACTGCGAGCGGACGCAAACGCTGTCCTCGGGACCACCTTTTGTTCGGACCTCCTAGAAAAATCAAAGCTTTCGGAGTGCGGCGACGATCTTTCTTCTCCACAATTTGGGCTTTTGCCGGAAGGAAGTTGAAAGCCGAAAAACTTGACACGCTCAACGACAACATGGTGGGTTCATGCTTCACGCATTTCACATCCTATGGACTTGTTCGATTTGGGCTTTGAAACTAGATTCGGTCCATGTCAGTCGCAATGTCCTAACAAAATATCCAAGCTAGGATTTCTCGTTCTTGCACGATCTAATGCGTACGAGAAAGTTGTCACGCCGATCGCTCTTTCTAGCCCATGAAAATCTACAGAAATTTGCCTTGTATGATTCCGAAAGTTGTTGCTAACAACATATGTCGTGAATTCGCAAGATTGATGTAGAATTTTATTCACATGGATTGTGTATCTAACACAATTTTGTCAAATTATTTCACAGAAAGTGACTCCATGTGGATAGTGCAGGCTTGTGTGCTTCTAATTTAAGCAATGCGATATATACTTTTTTTATGATAATATCCAATCTTCTTTCCCTTCTGAATTTGGGTGATACTGTTTCTTGTAGGGAGGGAGAGTGGGATGGAGGGCAAATCCACCTTCCAAGTGAGTGGATTGGATAATGGATTCAAGCCCAGTGTGATTTCATTTCTACATTTGAGACTGAAAAAGGAATAGGAGAGTGGAAATGCAGACCCACCCACATTGGAGAGGTCCAAATTCACTCGAGGACATCATTCATGGAAACTTTGGTAAGTGCCTCTAACAACTAACTCTTACCTACAAAAAAATTCAGCAAAAAGAAAATCTCTACAAATTGATAATATTTTAAAAAAATGACTTTCGACGCTTCATATACAGCATATTCCAAAGTATGGCAATTGAGCCCATTTCATCAAATTAAGTCCCATTAATCTTTAGACTATGATGTTCACTCATTCCCACTTTCGAGCACACATAAGCAAAAGGGTCGTCCCAATCACTTGCCTTCCTTTAACTTCCAATTCCCCTCTTCTGCATTATCGTTGAGGGGGGATGTACAAAAAAAAAAGCAAGAAATGAAGATGTGAGTCTCGTTTTATTGTCTTAGCATGCAAAGGCAAAAACACTTTTTCTAAGCACGCATATGAAAACGAGGGTATCGACCTAGAGCTTTAGGACGGTGGATAAGAGGCCAAATTCAGTTGACCATCATGGAATGGACGGTGAGTCATCCCATTCTAGATTTTCAAATTCCCTATGAAAAGAGGTCTCAGTCCATGGCATGTGTACCACATGCGCGTGTTCAATGCAAAACATTAAAAATTGACCCCTTCTCCTTCTGCGCTATTGGTTGATCGTGGATCAAGCGTGGTGCTTGCAATTTTCTCACGCCATGCCATATTCCAAGTGCTATTGCACCATCATCTTCCAAGAAAAAGAGATGGGTCCAAGAGGTCGACCAGTATGACCATGACTGGAGGAGAGTTGAACTAATGCTGATTGGTTCTTGTGGTCTTTCCTGATACGCGAGTGTTAGGCCTATTGAAGCAAATGAAAATGAAATTCTCTTGAATCATATGCAAAACCAAAAGTCTAGATGCTTAAAGAGCCGATGATATATCAAAGCAGCTTTAATTATATTTCTTATTATTTTTTAAACTTCCCTTTCACCTAACATCGGCGTGCGTTTCATATCAAATCTGACACCGCATAAAATAAAAGTTGATAAAGCACTACGAAGTGCTAAGTTTGAGCAAGAGCATTTCGCTTTGCTTGTTTATTTGACCATTGGTATTGGTGCAATCCTCACCTAGCCACCTACTTTAAGTTCAAAGGAAAATACATAATGCAAGAGGATCCGTGTTTGTTTTGAATGTGGAGCAGATTTTCTTTCTCTTATTTTGCATCCAAATGAGTTGGGTTTGCAAGATCATCTTTCAATTCTTGCAAAGTCGAGTTGACTTCAAAGTTAAGCTCATGGGTCCAATCAATTCGAACTCATCTCTTGACCAAAGTCTTACCACCGTCCAAGTAATCTGCTTGTTGCAAAAATTTAATGTGAAGATCATGGAATGCAAAGTCCCCAATGAAAAGCCATAACAAATAATTGGCAAAAGCTACTTTTCCTTTCCCTTCAAACTCCTCAACGGAAAGTCACACTCCCTTCATTGTGAGTGAGATGTCCATGGGCATTGCATTCATTCTTCTCCAAGCACGTCCCCCGTGGTCATTTCATTTTCAAACTGACCGAAAATGATAATCAAACGCAACATAGACCGCACCATCTTCGAACAGACCCAAGAAAGGTCTCGAGTCATTCATCGTCTTCATCATCACCATCACCATCACCGAGATGACAAATGGAGCCGGTGTCTGACGTGGTGTGCACCCATTTGCTCCCCACGGCCAGAGACAAGAATGTGGTGGCTCCCCCACCAAATTCAGACACAAGTTTTGAATGGCTCAAAAGGGTACCAGCCAAACACAACCGAACCCAATCCTCCATGATTCGGCCTGCTCTTTGCTGTTTTGCTCTTTTTGCCTCGGTTGCTCCTCCCCATCCCACTTAAATAAAGGTCCTTTTTTTTTTTTTTATCTCTTCAATTCCCAAATCTCCTCTCCCTCTCCCTAAATCCTCTCCATGTGGCTACAAACCCCTCTCTGAAATTTCTTTCCTCCTGTCATTTCCTACTCTTCTTGAATGCCCAGTTATAAAAACCCCTTCTTTCGCTCGACCCTCTTCTCTTCCAGTCTCCCCAGCTCTCCCACTCTGTTCCTCCGTGCCTCCGGCTAATTCCCATTTGATAAAGGACCACCATGGACTGATCAACCCAAGTGAAAAAGCTGCTGTTTTGAGACCTTTTGAATCGGTGAAAAGACCGACCATGAGTCACCCTTCGACCGTGCGTCAAGAACCCCGCGTTCTCTCTGATTTGGTGTCCCAGTTGGGTCACCTCGCGCTCAACTCGAACTCCCGCACCTTGAATTCTGAAGGGTACTCCTCGTTTTTGTCTAACTATCTCTACTTTGACGGTTCAATCGGTTTTAAGAGGCCGAAGCTTTCTTCTTCCTTGAGTTTGAGCACCAGAGGCAGTGCTTCGAGCATTCGCCGGCTCCTAAGCGACTTCAATAAGGCTGTTAGGTTCCATTGTGAGAGAATACCAATTGGGTTCGCTTCCGTTCGGGTTGATTCGGGGAACGGTAATGGGGATAGTAGTATTAACAATGGGGATAACGATAATGGCTTGAGAGATGATGCCTGTGGTGTCTTGGTGGATGATGGGGTACATGTCAATGGCGTTGAGGCTGATACCCCGAAGAAAGTTCTCATTTTAATGAGTGATACGGGCGGCGGCCATCGGGCTTCTGCAGAGGCTATCAAGGCAGCTTTTCACGAAGAATTCGGGGATGATTATCAGGTCAGTTTCGGTGGATTAACTCTTAGGACTTAGTTTTATTATTCAGATTTTGCTTGGTTGCCGAGGGATCATGAACAATGCCTTTGCCTGATCAACTTCTTTTTTGTCCTGAATAAGCGGGTGTAAAGCTAATGCACTCGTCTGGCTCATATTGTCATGACAGGAAAAAGGTTACAACCATGTCAAGTTTATTCCTGTTAATGTTAAATAATTCTACTTGCAAAGATTGTCTGATTTTATTTGGATTAAGTTCTTACACGGGAAGTGTTGATAAAAATGAATGGCTAATGAATCATGGGAGTTTAGCATATGCATGAGATTCATTCTGTTGAAGTATGGTAGTTGCTGAAGGAATGTAAAGTAAGGTTGACATGATTCTAGATTGTTGAGTCTCCAAGTATGAGGTCTAAAATCAACTATAGACTTTGGCTAATGCTCAACAAGGTGGCAGGCACTTCGTATATCTGATGAATATGAAAGAAATAAAGATCCTTTTGTGACAACAAAAGCTGCACGTGGGATTTAAGTCGGAAGTGGACAAAAGTTTTTATGCGTTTCTTCTCTCTTCATATCCACAATCTTTTACCGGCTTGCAAATTTGCTGATCAAAATAATTTTTAGGGAAAATGATGTGTGTTGCAAATGGCTGGTTAGTTGATCAAATATGTTGTGTTCTAAAGAGTTCTCATTGCAGGTATTTGTTACGGATTTGTGGTCAGACCATACACCTTGGCCATTTAACCAGTTGCCTAGAAGCTATAACTTCTTGGTGAAACACGGGCCCTTGTGGAAGATGACCTATTATGCTAGTGCTCCAAGAATTGTTCATCAATCGAACTTCGCTGCAACTTCAACCTTTATAGCTCGGTGAGCTTCTGTCATAGGCATGTCCTGCCAATATTCCCCTTGTCAACTTTATCTCGCTTAATCTCTTTTATACGTGCTAGCACTTACTCTTGCTGAGCCTTTGGTCCCACTACTACTAGGCATCTGCAGATATTGTTCATACTCAGTGAAAGCCCATATCTAGATGTACTAGGAGTAGAACTAGTAACTATGGCCTTGCAAGCTTTTGCTTTTGTGGAAGTACCTCAATTTTTTGTCGGTGTATTTCTGCAAAATTCATGTACAGGCACACTGTGATATATAAATGGCATTCATTTAGCAGAATTTATTTTGTCACTAATTCTCCTAGTCCTACTCTTTTGCTTCATAGAAGTAAGCCATCATGGTTCTCCTATAGCCTCTTCTCGCCAATTTCACCTGAGTTGTTTATGCAAGATGCATTATAATGTGAATTTTAACAATGCATTTTTTAGCAAGAGTAGAAAAGATTTCATCCCAACCAGCACTAGTTTATATGGGTAACTTCACAAGATAATCCATGTTGTATATTTATATTTGAAAGAAAGAGTTTGATCTCCTTTCTTTTCTCATGATACAATCCTCTTCACGCTGAGCCCCTTTTCTCGTCCATACAGTTAGCAGTACTTTCAAGCCATAGTACAAGTCCCTCTATGGACAGTAGCAGGTTAAGTCTCCTCATTCCCACTGAAAGTCACAGCCTCGGTGTAATAATAAGTCCTACTGTAAGCCATTGGCCAGCCTGTAGGAGTTGTGTCGGACAATGGGAGGATCCTTTCTAATCGATCTATTAATATTGACCATCCTTCTTTTTGCAATGAGTTACTTCAGCCGATGGTGGAGGTCTTCACTATCCTTTAAATCTAACTCTTCAGGTTTGAAGAATTAAAGAAGACAAGGTTAATTACTTTTAAAGCATGTCCTGTCAACTGATAGAATCATTTGCTGCCAATTAATTTGAGTATGTGGCCGAATTATGGTAACCAAAGGCAAATCTCCAAATCACTTCTCACAAATGAGGAGCCCTATTTGGCTTGGAATGTGAAGGGAAACCTGTTCAAACTCACTTAAAGAAGAGAAGAAAGATAATCAGATGTGCTTGGTGACCAAGCAGTTATGTTTTATGACAAAGCATTCACGCATAATGTTAGAAGAGTGTTTCTATTGATTTAATTATGTGGTCTTTTGTGGCTATGTCGTGACAATTATGAATACTCATCTTATTCTGTTGCTTATTTGCAGAGAGGTTGCCAAAGGACTAATGAAGTACCAACCTGACATTATTATTAGTGTACATCCTCTTATGCAACACGTTCCGCTTCGTATTCTAAGGGCGAAGGGTCTTCTAAAGAAGATTGTTTTTACCACGGTTATCACAGATTTAAGCACTTGCCATCCTACATGGTCTGTCAAATATTGTTGCTCTTGTTAATACAGATTCTCATGGTGGTTCTGATTTGGATTTCTCTATTGCCAGGTTTCATAAGCTTGTGACTAGGTGTTACTGCCCTTCAGCAGAGGTAGCAAAGAGGGCCTTAAAAGCTGGATTGCAGCCTTCACAGATTAAGGTGTATGGCCTTCCTGTGAGACCTTCATTCGTTAAGCCTGTCAGGCCAAAGGTTGGTGACTTGGTTCCATATGTTAACTGCCTTATCTCCTTGACAGATTTGAGGCATTTTTGGCTGTATCTGTAATTATATTCTGGATCTGGATTGTGTCCTAAAAAATTTATGTTGGCATTTAAATATTTTAGGAACATTCATTTATGAATGTGCCCCGGTTTTTGTTGACAGTAGCATGGAATCTTGAACTTTAGTTATATTCTATTTTTTCTTTTAAAACTATGATTAATCAATTGAAAATGGGTTGAGTACATGCCTTTTTTATTAAACCACTTCACTACAATTTTGATTCCTGTGGAAGATCCATGTGCCGTAAACTCAATATTTTCATTTTTAACAATAGGATGAACTAAGGAGAGAACTGGGTATGGATGAGGATCTTCCAGCTGTCTTGTTGATGGGAGGAGGAGAAGGAATGGGTCCAATTGAAGCCACTGCTCGTGCACTAGGGGATGCATTGTATGATGAGCATCTTATGAAGCCAATTGGTCAGATCCTCGTCATTTGTGGCCGCAACAAAAAGCTCCCCAATAGATTGCTTTCAATTGATTGGAAGATTCCTGTGCAGGTATCTGATGTGTCTATCCTTCAAGTCACTACTAGAGCCCTGATCACATCTGCCTTTGTCAATGTGTTGCTTACTGCGTACAATTGAAACGAAAATACTAGCATAGCATATTTTTACCACCATTTTTCATGCTTGTAGCCATAATTCTATCAGGCAAATGAACCTCGCATGCTATGATTATTTTAACTTTTCAAGTGTAAATTTGAAATGAAGGAAAACTGGTTTTGATTTTCTAATAACGTCCCTTGGATTTGACATATTTCTATGTCCTTCTGTAAGATTAATTTTACATTTTCTTGCCCTCTACCCTTTTTATATGCTACCAGTGGATCCTTTTCTTCACTGTTAAAATGACTTCATTGCAATGCATAATGCAGAAGGTCAAGTAATAGGATTGTTGGAAATGAAAGAAACGTGAATTAACTGGCATGCTTCTGTTCTTCCGTGCGTTTATGCATTATGTGCTAAAGAAATTGCTTAATTATTCAGGTGAAGGGGTTTGTCACCAAAATGGAGGAATGCATGGGTGCTTGTGATTGCATCATTACAAAGGTAAACCTGTCAGGACCATTGAATGTGTGATTCTCTTATTGTATGTTAACTGTCTAATGATAAGTCTCTTTTCAGGCGGGCCCTGGGACCATTGCAGAGGCGATGATTCGAGGTCTTCCTATCATTCTTAATGATTATATAGCAGGGCAGGTAATTCTTGGCTTGAAGTAAAATGTTCTTTTTCCCTATTCAGTTCAGCATCTTTTCAAAGTATCCTCATTTTGGAATCAATTGTGCATCTTGTGGTTGATTTAAGTCACACTCAATTGTCCCATCGAAGGAACCTTACTTCACAGCATAGGAGCAGCATTTCTGTATAGACAAATGAATTATGAAAGTGAATGCTGAAACTTTCTTCCGAAAAATCGTTCTTCAGATATAAAGTTAGAAAGTGAATATGTAAGTTTTCTAAGTACATGCAAGGATCTCCTGACTTTGTTATGTTGTCCGTGGATATTTGACATGGTTATGAATAAACGACTGGAGGTTGTGAAGTGGCATAGATGCTCATTGGACAACATGAACTATAGAGATGGCATTCAGATGTTATATTTTGTACCTCTTTTCTAGGGCCTCTCTGGGTTGATCACCTTCAAGACAGAAAATTATGCTTTTTCTTTTTTCTGTCAGAAGAGAAACTATGCTTTACGGAGTTGAATATCAAGTGCTCAAAGAAAGCTATATTCAGAAAATTAGTGCCGCTAAAACCATACTGCTGTGATTTTTATCTGATGACAAAGATGAGAATGTTGTCTGAGTAAAGGAATTACTGAAAAATGAATGTGTGGGCACTTCCTACTGCCTAGGGAATTGGAAGTAGTTCGACTGGGAATATAGATTGAGAGGGCACGCTAGGTGGTTGTCTTTTGCGAGGGAATGACTGAGAAACGCTCATGAAAATGGCGGGGCATTGTTGAAGGACCAAATGGTCTTGATGATCTGAAGGCTCCTGGTTTTCCATGAAAACCCAGCTTAATCTTCTTCTTTTTTTGGGGGGGTTTGAAACCCGGCTTATATGTTGCCATTGCAGAATGTGTGAATTTTTTTAAATCCATTTCCCTGTGAGCGTATCTCTATGGCACTTTCTTAATGATTGCTGGCTGAATTCTGAAAACCTCTCCACCCAATTTTTACTTGATTGATGACAGGAAGTAGGAAATGTGCCTTATGTGGTGGAAAACGGATTTGGGAAGTTCTCGAAATCACCAAAAGAGATAGCCAACATTGTCGCAGAATGGTTCGGCCCAAAAGCAGATGAGCTCAAGGCCATGTCACAAAATGCACTGAAGCTGGCTAGGCCTGATGCCGTGTTTAAGATCGTTCACGATCTTGACGAGTTGGTCAAGCAAAGAAGCTTCGTACCTCAGTACAACACGACATAGCTAGATCTCCTGGACCGAGTTCTAAGCAGGATGGTTTGATGGAAAACATGGACGAGAGGCTTTTTGATATTGTAGATTTTTGCCACAATACTGATTCATTGTAACAGTAGTAGAGTCTCATGTTCATAGCCGAATCATACGCCGTGTAATCCTTCAGGGAGGAGTGAGTTATCCTCCTACCAATAAAAAGCAAAAAGCATTGGATACATGCAATAGACAGTGCAGCAAGAACCCAATTGTACTGCCAAGTTAGTTCAATATAGCGGATTTCCATCTTAACTGGAGGCAGATTTCTCACTCAATGCTGAAGAACTAAATGAGAAGAAGCAAGAAAATCTTTCTGTTTTGACTAGGTAAACATTTCAACTCTTTTTAAGGTTTGTCATGGTATCACGCCCTTCATGGTCATCCTACCATGCCTGGAAACAATGGCTTACAAAGAGGCCAGCCTCTTGGATTTCATGTCTGTCTTTCACCAGAGGAATATATTCTATCCTCTTGTCCATAATTCTCACAAAATGTCATCATTCAAGGACACTTTAGAACATATTAAGAAAGACCTAATTAGTGAACCGAAATTTAGATTCTAATGATTTCTCAGCATCATCTTTGAATACCGTTCTATTCTTTAGAAAAATAAAGGAAATTGTGTAACTAGGAAAAAAAAATCTCAAGTTCCAAGTTGATTTTACTTCTCACCTAAAGGACATTAATTGTTTTCGGCATTTCATTTTAATTTTTTTTTATAGATGACTAGATAGAAAAATTAGCATAAAGATATTAATTTTGTTAAAAGCCAGAGGTTTCTAGATTAACCCATATTAACCTTGTTTGGTCAAGGCCCCGTAAAAAATGATCCAACTTAAATTAACCCATTTAACTCACATTAATTTTGATAGCATAATATTGCTTAGATGTCTCATGATTTTCATCAAGTAACCCAGTTCAAATTTAAATCACCAATTAGCAAATCTATATTATTATACAACATTTTAGTATGCCTAAATGGTAAAGAGGAATCTCAATCCTGTTTTTTTTTATAGATTCTAGCGGAGAAATTTTCGATTTCCAAAATCTTATTCACACCTGCACGAAGAACGCCGAGAATCTCAAATTTTATCTTTATTTATATATTTTTTTAAAAACCCAAATAACTCCCAAATGAAATCCTTTTCTTTCCCTAAAATAGAAACCTTGAATATTTATATTGAAAAAGATAAATAAGAGAGAGAAAGGAGACGCCGATGTTGGGCCGAAAAAAGGCCTCAACGATTTCCTCCCATCATCTTCTCCGTTCGGCCCATCAAAATCAGCAAGGCCTGCTCCGACTTCCCTCTCAAGGAAAAAGCCACTGCTAAACAGAGAGAGAGAGAGAGAGAGAGAAGAGGAAGAAGAAAGACCAGCGAAGATCGGCGGAGAAGATCGAGAGCGAAGCGACCGAGGCCGCCGGCAGCAGCGATGGAGAAGGGGAAAGGCGTGATGGGAGCGGGGCGGCGGTGGGCGGTCGACTTCACCGACAACTCGACCTCCCCGGCCTCCCGCGACGTCCCCGATCCTCTCGGGTTCTCCCGCGCCTCCCTCGATCAGGTAGGCGCCCCCCGCAATTGAGCTCTCGCGTGGTCCTGATTCGTCCGGTTTGGGCACCGAATTCGCGTGTTTTCTTTATTCTTTTTCAATCAATTCCTTTTTTTTTTTACCTTTTGTTCGCAGGATGATTCTGCAGTCTCCCGACAGAAGAAGGACGCCGAGGCTAATTGGAAATCTCAGGTACCTCCTGTTTTCCACTTCCGGGACTGCTATTTCTAGTCTTGTGTGGATCTTCGGATCTTGAAACTGTATGAGAAGGATGTCGTTTTGACCACTATTTCAGGTGTGAGTGTTGAGATTCAGTTCTGACGCTTGTGCGTGTAGATTTCGGCCGTTCTTTTTCTCAGTTTAAGCATCGGGATATAGAAAAAAGACCATGTTTTGTAAATAGAAGTGGATACAGTTTAGTCTTAGACAAATTAATCAAACAAAAGGTTCGTTTTTTATTATTTTTGGGTTTTCTCGGCATCAGGATATAGAAAAGATAATATTTTGGAAATAAAAAGTCGACATAGTTTAGTCTTACACAAATTAATCAAACAAAAGGTTGGTTTTTTTTTTTTTTTTTTTTTTTGGGGGGGGTGATTTAATGTGGGGAGAAGTTTTGATCCAAGCATCGATGAGGTAAGCTGTGAATTGTGCTGCTGTGATTTTGTGAACAGAAAGCGTGGGAGGTGGCGCAGGCCCCATTCAAGAATTTGATGATGATGGGGTTCATGATGTGGATGTCTGGAAGCACTGTCCATCTCTTTAGCATTGGTATCACGTTTTCGGCTCTTTGGCAGCCATTAAGCGCTCTTCAGGGAGTTGGAAAAGGTGAGCTTATTACTGATCATGAATAATTCACTCCTTATCAGTTAGCTCAAAGCATGCTGTTGGGTCTAGATTATGACGTTATTTCTTTATTAATCTTAGACAAGAATACTCCTAATCCATATGGAAACTAGTGTTAATCCTATGTATTTGTCCTCTTCTTCTTTTTTAGTTTCCATGTATGTGAATTCAGTTAGTACGTACTACATGCCAAGTAGATAGCTTGGCATGTGGTTTTTTAATGGCTTGAAGTGCTCCTGTTACATTTGCCACTATAATTTATTGTCTTTGTGGAAAGAAGTACTAAATGTGCACAAATCTCAAGTAACAGATTGGGCTAAACATTTGTTTGTTCGCATTGACTCGGGGATGCATTGACTATCAAACATGATTAACTGATGCCTTAACATCTGAATGGCCCAGCAGGATGTGCAAGTAATGAATCTTGCATAAGTTCTGCTCAAGTCTTTTCTTTTCTTTTTAGCTTGTGTCAAACTTGTACTGTCTGCTTGAATATGTGTTTGGTATATGGTCAAAACATACAACAATAGCCTTTAAAATGACTCTGTAAGTTTTCAATCGCATGCTAAGTTAGAGATGTGACATCATCACAAAGGTCAACTTCTTGCGAGTTGCTGATGTGGTTTTCTGACTACTAAATGTGTTGTGATTTTATCCTGGCAATGCTACCATCGCTTAATTAAATGGAGCTTTGGATAATATTGTTACAAGACATAATAGTAATCAATGGTAGCAAGTCAGGTGCCTGAGAACATCTGGTGGGGCTGATCTACCCTTGCGTTGATATTGTGAAGTGAATTGCCTGTGTAGTCAAAAAAATTGATGAGGGAACACCCCCCCCTCTTCTTTTTTCCTTCTTCTGATTTAAATGCTTTTATGGGGTTGCAAAGGGTTGCCAGATGGCCTTACCAAAAAAAAAAAAAGGGTTGCCAGATGGGCATGAATCCAGTAGCTGGTGAATTAGTAGCAATACAAGGTCAAGCTATTAAAAATATGGGTATCAAATTGCCACTTGTGGATATTTACTTGGGGGTTGCTGCTTGAGTACATGAATGGTTTGTGAAACTATTTTGAAAGTGGATTGTTGGATGGACTGTTTGCAAAGGACCTTAATTTTCTCAACTCATTCTGGTTGTTGTATTTTATTTTAGTTGGTTATCATACTCAGGAAAGTTCATTTTTTGTCACTTGGCAGTTTTTGAGCCATACAAGGACAATAAGGTTGAGCTTCTTGTACCAAAGTTACTCTATATAGCCCTTAATCTGGGAGGTTTAGCACTTGGTGTTTGGAAGGTGAGATGCTTATATTAGAGACTTCTTCTGCTGTACCCACAGAAGCATTTCTTGAGGAGGGTCCTTTCTTGGCCCTGCATATGTGGAGAACAGTAAGATCTGGGGCATGTTTCTTTGTGCTAATTTGTTTCTTCTTTGCAGCTTAATACACTTGGCCTACTTCCTACACATGCATCAGATTGGGTCTCATCCTTACCTCCAGCACAGGTTTGGTTCCACTAATTCTGCACTTGCTTAGGAAACTGTGACTGAAAATTTCATTTTGGATGAACCTTTGTACTGTATTGTCTTCTCAACAAAAGTGTATGGTTCATAGGAAGTCAGTGGCAGAGATATCAGTATGAATCATAGAAGTTCGAAAATGTTTAGCTTATAATTGATTTCCTTCCTGTAAGGAATTTTGCATAACATTAATTGTTACGTACCAGTGTAGTAGGAATCATAGGATCATAGAGGCAGCCTTAGCTGTAAAACGAGGTGTTGTAGTTTCAGGGAGGTGTTGGGCAACACATCTGCATTAGCTTACATATGTTTTGTAGGAAGCTGTGTGCCCAGCCTTTAGATATTTCAATTTTAGAACACGTCTCATCATACATACAAGTTATGTCAATTCATGGCATTGCTTCAGTCTACCACAACCTGGCTATACCAAGTAGACACTAGTAGGATATGACTTGGGTTTTTTTCCCCAGAATGTTGGGGCTTGAATACCCTGAAAACTGGCTTTTGCAGACTTAGCTTGTTAATCTACTTATTTATGTTACTGTGAATTTATTGCTCAACATATTTGGCCAAAGGGAATGTTAATTTCCTGCATGATATGCCTTTTCTTTTTGGCCACTACATGGTATTAATCTTTGATGAAGGCTAATGTGAAAAAGGTTTTGCGTATTTTAGGAGGTCGAATACTCAGGTGGGGGCATCCCTCTACATTAACGCAACAGGGCCTACAATTTCAAGATCGATCTCCAAGTATGGAAGTGCTGGAATGAATTTTTCTCTGTTACCCATTTCGATCCTTGGTTCCATCGCTGGCAGAGTGGTTCAATCTTGGTCGATCATCTACTGAGGTCTTGTCAGCATCGCTGTAGTTGTCGAGTAAACTAGTTGGATGGTGACTGATGCTAAATTTAGTTCCCCAGTTAATGCTACTTTTGCATCAAGAAGGCACCATCTGAAAATGATGGTTCATCAACTGTTTCATCTATTATCACTCTTAAGACTGCTTTTTTTGTCAGGATGGTTTAACTCTGTTCTGGCCTTGTGCCATTACTGTAGTTTATCAAGCATCCATCAGATTCTTATTTCCTTATATGACAGATGATTGATCTTATAGTAAGCATGATATATGGGCTAAGCAAAAGCAATTGCCGGTATGTAAGTATGCATTTTGTGAGTTGTTTTAGGCAGATGCCGAATCATGATGGCTTGGGATTTCTGGCAAAGGGTTCCAATAAACTCAAATTAGGCCGAGAGTAAAATCCCCAATATGGTAAATTTTCTGGCATAACTCAAATGAATTTATTGAAGGCTTGGTGCTCTCATAAATCAGTGTGTTGGAATGCTAAAAGATAAAAGAAAAAGAAAAGGGGGACTTTTCTCTTATGTGTGAAAAGGGAAATCTGATTTTAAATGGGTTGAATCATGAAGAAAGTTGCAAAATGTGGGAATTAAATGATCCCTACACTGGGCCTAGTTCGAACAATTGAAATTCTAGCGTTCAAGCGCACATAACAGGAACCTTAGGAGAAAATTATTAAAAAAGTCCTAAACAACTTATATTTGTATAGATTCAATCATAAGTTTTTCAATTTTATTAATTTAAATATAAAATTTTAAATAATTTTTTAATTTAGTCTGTTTAATCAATTTTAATTAAAAATTGCTATCATGTATATTAATCATTCTACGTGATAGGGCCATCCCTAATATAAATAATTTTTATAATTTTTTTATTCTCTTTCTTGTGATTTCTTTTTATTCCTTTGTTTCTTCAAAGCCTAGCAAGATCTTGCCTACTGCCTAGTGAGGGTTGGCCGCCGCCCTTGCTAGACTTTGTAGGAAAAAAAAAAAAAACGGAATCAAAGAAACATAAAGTAAAAATAAAAAAATATTCACTTGATTGTCCATGTTCACATCATCGATTTCCGCACAAAAATTGACAAATTACCAAAAGCTAATATCTAAAAAATAATTGATTAAATTAAAATATTTATAATAACATAAATATAATAAATTTATGATATTTGGTTCTGATAATTTTTCCTAAATGAAGAAGTGTATTTCTGTTTTTCTTCAAACTCAAGAAGTGTTCAGGTCGCTGCTTTCGACTGAAATTACAGCATACTTTCGTTACCGTGCCAGATCCGTTCGTCAGATTCCATTGGCCCCACTCCGCTTCATTATTGCCGGCAGCTAAAATAATCCAAGCAATCTCTTCTATCTTCAAAGAGCAGGATCTCTCCCCCTCACCTACCAAGTACCAACATCATCCTCGGATCCATCGAGCTGTAGCTGTAGCCATGGAGTTCACCCCGAGCGAGCTGATCCAGTTCAACGGCACCGACCCTTCCAAGCCCATCTACGTGGCCATCAAGGGCCGGGTCTTCGACGTCACCGCCGGCAAGTCCTTCTACGGCCCCGGCGGGGCCTACGCCGCGTTCTCCGGTAAGGACGCCAGCCGGGCCCTCGCCAAGATGAGCAAGAACGACGAGGACGTCTGCGCTTCCCTCGACGGCCTCTCCGACAAGGAGATGGGCGTCCTCGACGACTGGGAGAAGAAGTTCGAGGCCAAGTACCCGGTCGTCGGCCGCGTCGTCGCCTCCTCTTGAAAGTCCGTTGAAAATCTCTGCTCGATATTAGATGCTGATGCTCGTTATGTATAATTAGTGTCTCTGTCTTGTCTTGTTGTTACTGGAGTTCCTCGTATGGTATAATAAGGCTTCCGTTGTGTCGTTTGGGTGAATATGACGGATGGATATTCCATATGGATTGTAATGTCTTAAGGCTTTTGACCGTTAAGTAAGATTTGCGCTAGTGAGGAAAATGAGAAGATGCTGGATGGTAGATGGTCTTCTGCACTGGTCTAGTTTTGCCCGCGTTTGGTTTCTGATTGTGCCCGAGTGTGTTATACTTTCGCCATATTTCTGTCGGTAGTCGAAGGGATTCTGGGATCGTATAACTCGAGATGAAAGATTTTGTTGGGTTTTGAAAGAATTGAAGCACCTTTATGTGGTCTGTGGCTCTGAGATTGTTTGTTGCAATATGTTGTCTGATGCTTGTCTATTGGTAGCAGAAATGGCTGCATCATCTCATAGAGAAGCTATCAAGTGCATTGATGAGTTCTTTTGCACCATGCTTGTTCAGGTCTGTGTGGTCCTGGGTTTGGCCTTCGCGTGCATATGGTAATGAATGTCTCAGGTGCCTATAAGTTTGCTTGAGTATGGTAGGAATGATCTTCCTTTTGACTACTGTCACTGTCGGTCTGCTATAAAGAATGATTCTATCCATTCAGATGAACTTCGATTGTATTCTTCATCTTCCCTCATCTTCTTTAAATAGCAATGATCATCCAGCGGTGTTGCCTAGATGTCAGCAGACCATTTATGGTAGGTTCCTTTATCCTTTTTCAGGGAGAGAACAACTCTTAGATGCCCACACGCCTCCAAAGTCATGTCAGTTAGTCGCTCACCGGCCATTAACCTCATTTTTGCATGTTCTGCCATTATATATAGGAATGGAAAATGCAGAAAAGAGAGGAGCGTGACAGAGATCTCTGAAGTGTGGGGAAATTCAATAGTTACCCTCAGATGCTGGACTACTAATGACAGTTATCTTGATAGAATAGATGTGTGCCCCATGCCTGTAAAGGTATTGCTGTGACCAAGGAGTGTTAAGAGCTTGATAAAATCTTTGTATAGCTAATCTATGTTGGAGATCATTCTCTTATTGAGTTGCAAAAGAGGATTCTCTAACTACACAGCCAGAGTATGTTTTTGTACACTCGTCCTAATGAAGTATGCCTGTCTGAGATTCCTCCCCAAGAACTGGAGAATCCGGACATCCGGTTTCTCAACCAAGATTTCTCTCCAAGATCTAGTGGAGATGATATCTTGTTTTAGCTTAAATTTAGCTAACTCCCAAAAAGTAAATTTGCCATGGCAGGTGCACCTGTGCTTGAGTGTTTCAATCGTGGATAGCATGTAAGCTAGATGTCCAATTGGGATTTGATTATGCCTAGAGTTGGAATCAATGTCTTGATTTGGTTGGATCTGGGACAGCATTTTTTTAATGCTTGAGTTGGTAACCAAAACCGCACCAGATTAGTATTTAAATCTTCTACAGATTCAGTTTTTCTATTTTTTGGAAGAAAGCAATGACATGTCCCACCTTCACAGTATATTCTTGTGATGGATGAGTAAGCAACCTCACCCTTGTATGTACTCTTATAAAGTGTTCACTATTTGTGACTTTACCATGTAAGGACTGTTTGGAATTGGATTTCCCAGGAGATCTTCCGTGACCTTTATTCAATTTTTACACACAGATCCAATCAGAGCCATAACCCCGTGTCTAAGTTTTGACATTGTCTGAGCATACATGGGTCCGCCTTTACAGATGCTCGATGGCTATTTCTGGTTATTTGTGTTCATTTTCTGTTCTTCCCTTTGCTGCTGTGCACAGAGATGCGTCATTTTTGCTGAATATGCGCATCTTTTGAGACAGTCAAGCGGCGAATGTTTCAGTTTTCTTCCTTTGCTAGTGCATATGTGGTGCTATGTTGATGTTGAGATGGGGCGCGCAGGCTTTGGATCGACCATCTTGGTAAAGAATCGTCAAGTATCACTACACTGTCATGCCATCCCCAATTTCTTCCTGCAATAAGGCGCATGAACTTCCATCGATTCTGTTGGCCATAGCTGACTTAAAGAAGATACTGCTTGTATCTCCTTTTTCCAGCCGCTAGTTACACATCCACACTCATTAACTCCACGTTGAGACATCATGATGGGATAGCTTTAATGTTGTCTCGAGCTTTTGGCAATCCAACATCTCCCCATGAGGACCTTTATCAATACCTTACATACTATGAAGCTTCAGAGAGACTCACCATTGCCAAAATACTTGCCTTTTCAACAGATTTTGTTTTCCAAATCGGTGTCCATCTGATAGATTATGTTGTAATAGCATGGCTCCGTTCGTTGACAATGCTCATATGTAAGATGATACGAGCATGTGGCGATGCTTCCCTACGATACATCAGATTCATATGATCAATACAAGTACTATCCAAGGGAGATACCAAATTGAGTTTAAAGATATGAATTGGTAAGAGAAATAAGAGGGCTGAGCTCTAAAGTCTCTTTTCAAGAAACTTTTGGAATCTATATAGCCCATAAATTTCATAAAACATAGCACTTTAATGGTTGCATGTATTGCCATTGTAGAAACAATCGAATTACATTGAGTTGACAGCATTCGACACCGAAACAAAAGACATAAATTTGATCCCTTCTCCTATGCAAGGCATTTATCCATCTTGTAATAGCCCTCTCATTCTTGCGCACAACAAACGAGCTTAGCACCTCATGTTCACATACTAGTGTCTCAAATTGGATAGCTTACATAGATTTGTTGCTAACAAACATGCATGTTATGTTGATTTACATTGAATCTAAATATCCAAAATGATCCTTTATATGATACATGCAATTAATATCCAAAATGATCCTTTATATGATACATGCAATTACACTTCTAGAAATGGTTTTTTGGGTGACCAATGTAATGAAATGATCATTCCGTGAGGAAAATTCTAAAAATTCATGAATTGAAATTCTAGGATTGATCACTTTAATAACTTTAGTTGGTGATTTTCTTAGCCGTGGGGAAAGGTTCGTTGGCACAGGACGCTTTTGACGTTGTTGTGGGAGAAAAAGCAAGAAGACCGGTCTGCTCCATCACTGTGGAGATAGTGGCAATTTGCAAAGTCAGTCTTCGTCTATCGATCAACCCCGAAAAAAAAAAAGGCAGAACCTTCTCTCCCCTCCATTAAGTCATTCCCTAGGAATTGATTTCTCTCTCTTTCTCTCTCTCTCAAATCCACAGCAACTACACGCAGCAGTTCTAATCCAATCCATTTCCTTTTCCAACTCTTCCTATCCATTTCGGATCATTCTTTCTTAACATCGTCTCGATCGCCTCTTGCGTTTTTTCCCCTTTTGTCCGCTGTTGAAATTCATTGTCTGCCGCCGATTTACGCTTCAAGATACCCTCTTCCTTTCCTCTTTCGATTAACCTGCGCCTACCCATCTCGTGAGCGACTCCGATTTTTGGATCTCTACCCATGGACCCGTCCTCAGCCAAGCCTCGATGCTCCGTCCCCAAACCCTGCAATCACCTAGCTGATTACAAGCTGAAATACGGCCTGGCGGGCTACGATTCCCTCCAGGACAGCTTCGTAACGGGCTCGAATGGGAAGACGATCGTTTGTACGCCCGATAGGAAGATACCCAGATGCTTTTTCTGTGATGGGTATCGCGAAAGGCTCTACCTTTGCTTAGTTTGCTCTTCGGTCTCTTGCTTGGATCACACCCACTTGCACTCCCGATCTGATTGTGGAAACGACATAGCTGTCGACGTCAAAAGATCCGAGCTTTACTGTGGGAAATGTCATGATCAGGTCTATGATGCTGATTTTGACACTGCTGTGGTGAGTAAGTATAAGAAGGACCTGATAGTTTGCAGAAATGCTTTTGAGAGTATTGGGGAGAGATCGAGTAAGAGAAGGAGATTGAGTTCTGCGATAGATTTGGATTTGAAGAAGTGGAAGGAGCTGCCTTGTATAAGAGATCAGAGGGCCAAGTCTTGTTATCCGATTGGGTTGAGAGGATTGAATAATTTGGGGAACACCTGTTTCATGAATTCTGTGTTGCAAGCATTGTTACATGCCCCTCCGTTGAGGAATTACTTCCTCAGCGATAGGCATAACCGTGGAACTTGCCAGAGGAGACAATTGGATCGATTCTGTTTGCTTTGCGACATTGACATTATCTTCTCGGCCATGTTTTCGGGTGATCGGAGTCCATATAGCCCAGCTCAATTTCTTTACAGGTGTGTACTTGTTATCTGCATGTGATATCCTTTGGATTTAGCTCAATTTTCCTGCTCATAAAGAATCAGTCTTTGCAGAGAGATCTGCCGGTCTGCCGGTTGTGTTCATGTGTATGGTTGTGATATCATCACTTGTGCCTCAAATTAGTTCTCTTGGTTGTGTCTCATCAGATTAATTGACTTATTCAAGATAAAAGCTGAAAATCAGCAATTTTGATCAAGTATGGATTGTGTGCAGCACTCTGAGTAGATTTAGCTCCCTGATTGAATGAAATGTGGTGGTGCCATTTTGTGGTTGAAGGGGTTTGAATGTAATTAGTTTGACTTTGGTTAAGAAGGATTGATTGTGGTGTTTATAATATGTTCTTCCTCATCAGTTCCACAGCTTATTTATAGTGTCTAATTCTTCAAAATATTGATCTAATCATGACATTGTTTAATGTTTCATGACTGGATCTGTTGTATTGCAGCTGGTGGCAGCATTCAGCAAATCTAGCTAGTTACGAGCAGCAAGATGCTCATGAGTTTTTCATTTCACTGTTGGATGGTATCCATGAAAAGGAGAACAAACTAAGGGACACGAACAAAGGTATATTAGTTTTGCGCACTCATGCTTGATTGGTCATGCCATCTGTTATTCATCAGTGCACAATGTGGATTCATGCTAGCTGCAGTAGAATTTGGGAGCATGAATACAGAGTGTTAAATTTGCAGTCTTTCATGAGGGCAATATAAGAAGTTTCTGATTAATATGCTTCAAATTTGCTTTTGGCTCTGAGCTGGGTGCACGTGTATGTTTGTGAATTCCATGTGGACATTGTCTTACGTAAGTGCTTATATACCTGGATCCACAATAATTAGCATGACATTATGGACTGCACATATGAAGTTCTCTGCATATTTTGCATATTACAAGTGGCAAGCAGAGATCAGATTCACCTAAAGATTGGTCTAATGGTCTGAAGATAAATCAGCACTGTCATGAAGTTGCCTAGGTAATATCCCTCACGTGTTAACAATACTTTTCTTTTTCTCAGATGCTGGAGATTGCCCATGTATAGCTCACAGGGTATTTTCTGGACTGTTAAGATCAGATGTCACCTGTCTGACTTGTGGATTCACTTCCACAACCTATGACCCTTTTATGGACATTTCACTTCACTTGGATTCGAGTCTTTGTTTTTCAACAGAGACAACTAACAAAGGTTCTAAATTGAATGGAAGCACAAGCATATCTACATCCACCCTTGTTGGATGTTTGGATCTTTTCACGAAACCGGAAAAGTTGGGATCAGACCAGAAACTACACTGCCAAAATTGTCAAGAAAAGCAAGATTCTTCAAAACAACTGTCCATTGGGAGGCTCCCTTTGGCATTGTGTCTTCAGGTAAAAAGGTTTGAGCACTCATTCATAAGGAAAACATCAAGGAAAATAGATTGGCATTTACAGTTCCCATTCTCTTTGGACATGAGCCCCTACTTGTCCTCCTCGATCATCAGAAAGAGGCTTGGGAATAGAATCCTTTCTTTTGATGGCGACGAATCTGATGTCTCAGCTGAATATGAGATTTTTGCTGTTGTTACACATTCTGGCATGCTGGAATCGGGACACTATGTGACTTATCTGCGCTTAGGAAACCAATGGTATAGATGTGATGATGCTTGGATAAGTGAGGTCGATGAGGCGACTGTCCGAGCTTCACAATGTTACATGATCTTCTATGTGCAGAAGACGCTGTACCACAAAGCCAATGACGAAATTGGTTGTGCACCATCTTCCTCACGGAGGGATTCACTTATGTCAGTAGTAGGTTACTGCTAGAGAAAGACCATGTTGATGGGTGTTTTCATAGGGTGGTTGTGGAGATCAACACAAATCACATGTGATGGTTGACAAAAGGACGGAAGGACGGAGGTTGTAGATCGCCCTTCAATAAAATGATCGAGGTGGAGCCCAAAATGGGAAAAAGATGCAAAGATAATTTAACAGCATCCCCTGCTTGGACAGTGATCATCAGATTCATCAGACTCACTGTTAAATGCTTAGTATTCTTTGATGGGATTCATTCATGTATAGTGTCCTCTGTCCTCACTACTAATACACAGCAACATTATGACGATGTCCCCTCTGCTTCCATGTTTCATCCGCTTTCTTTCTGATTATTGATGTCTCCAAGATCTCTCTCTCTCTCTCTCTCTCTCTCTCTCTCTCTCTTTCTCGCGTGCGCGCGCTTGCCCATGGACAGACGTTGCGGATACATATCACACGGTTTCTGGCTTCTGCTTCCGCGCCTTCCAACCTGAGGCACAGCATAGCGTCCAAGGATGTGTCGATTTTATTTACCTCAGCAATGAAAACTCCTATTCCGCTTCAGGTCAAACGAAACAACCATTCTGAGCATTCAAAACATATAGTATTTCGCTTGCTTTTCTCTAGTTCTGGTTCTCTTTGCCAAATGCTTTTAGTGCATTACATACTTATTGCAAACTATACACATCTTTCCACAAATTTTTACCAAAATGAGTCGGGGAAACGGCCTTACAGCGCAGGCATGTAACTAATCTACAGACACTGGTAAAAATTCTGGATCTTTGTTCAGTTCAGTTTCCAAAAATCAAGCCTTTGATGGTTTCTCTCTGTTCTTTTCCAGCTTGAAAGGTGAAATAGACTGTGACCAGGAAAGAACAGAGTAATGAATATGAAGTCCGTGTTAATACCACGAAAACTCCTAGACTCGTAAACCTGTAATAAATTTACCATAAACTGATTTTTTGACCACGAAAAATTTTAAACTGATACACCTATGAATGACCACAAAAGAAAAATCCTAAACTAATACATTTATGATAAATTTACCCCAAATCAATTTTTTGACCGTAAAAATCACAAACTTATACATTTATGATAAACATACCCCATGTTAAATTGGATTAATAAAACAAAAAAATCATAAAGCTGATATAACTATGATAAACGGGAGTAAAATCTCAAATGAATACCTAATGTAGTGTCAAATATCATTCCAACTCAACAATTTGATAGTAAAATTTAACAAAAACTAACACAAGGTAAATTTGTCGGAAATAGTACCAGTTTGAGGTAAATTCATCAAAAGTGTATCAGTTTGGACTTTTAATTGTCAAAAAATTTAATTTTGGATAAATTTATTATTGAAATACTAATTTAAGATTTTTCGTAGTATTAACCATATCAACTATGGATTAACAGATTACATCCTCCATATTGGGCTTCAGGCCCAGCATTCTTCCAACGCCCTAAAGATTCCAATTTGCGTTAGAGAGAGAGAGAGAGAGAGAGATTGCGTCTGTAACCAAACACCTGTTGAGGGGGCGTTATTCCGGATTAGGGTTAACTCCTCTTCGCTTTCGCAGGGTCCCTTTAGGCGCCAAAACTC
This sequence comes from Eucalyptus virginea, assembly GCA_014182375.1. Lineage (NCBI taxonomy): Eukaryota > Viridiplantae > Streptophyta > Magnoliopsida > Myrtales > Myrtaceae > Eucalyptus > Eucalyptus virginea. Next base: position 59,051,089 of record CM024516.1, on the reverse strand, counting down.
CGCAGAAGTGCCACTCCCCAATCACCTCCTCCTCCTCCTCTTCCACTGTATCGTCCAGGTGAAAAACCAGGACATCCCTTTAGTGCGTTCAACGTTTGCCGTTCCCGCGTGTGAAAAGATCCAATCTTTCTTGATACCCTTTACAGAAAAAAGTGGTTTTTTTAACAATGCGTGATGCTAGGATCATATCTGTGCAGCGTCGGAGTGTTTGTCAAGCGGAATTTTTCGTTTGTTTCCTTTGCTCTCCTTGTTAATTTCGTGACGGTATTCCAATGTAAAATATGAATGTCTTGTGAGATGGGTTGGTGTGGTTCTGACGTGCCCTGAATTCAATGTGATCTCGGAGTAGTATGGCAGTCAACTTCATTGCATTTCCCTGAACCATGTGCTTCTGGGCGGAGTTAGTGCGCCTACTTCGATGACGAGATCAGAATAAGATTCTTGTCTTGCGCAAAATGTCGTTGGACATTCTTCTATGGTATTATTTCCAGAGGCATCTCGGTGTCTAGTATCCATACGGTGGCTACACTGTTGTCACTTGAATTTCCTATGTTAAGGCTGCCTTCAAGAGAGCTTAACCCAGAGAGTTTTATTACAGCTAACTCTTTTGCCATTGTCTCCTCCATGCTTGTTTTTAATATCTATGAGTCGATTTAAAATGCACTCATGCCTCTCTTTGCTTCTGATGAGGTTTCTCATTGTCTGTCCAATATCTAGGAAGATAAATGGACTGTCAAATCCCTGTGAGCAATGATCGTTCAAGGACATATTGGACACCTACAATGGAACGGTATTTTATTGATCTTATGATAGAGCACATGCACAGAGGAAACCGGATTGGCCATACTTTTAATAAGCAAGCCTGGACAGACATGCTTGCCGTATTCAATGCTAAATTTGGATCTCAATATGATAAAGATGCTCTCAAACTCCGTTATACAAATCTCTGGAAGCAATTTAACGATGTAAAGAATCTTCTGGGTCAGAATGGATTCTCTTGGGATGAAACTCGACAGATGGTGATTGCTGATGACTATGTTTGGGACGCTTATCTCAAGGTGAATTACCTCGGCTACATCTTAGTAGGGGTCTATGCCTTGATTTGAAACTTTATTCAAATGATGCAGGTTCACCCAGAAGTGCGCACTTACAAGACAAAATCAGTTCTGAACTTTAATGACTTATGTTTAATTTATGGATATACATCTGCTGATGGAAGATACAGCCGATCAAGCCATGATGTGGACTTTGATGATGAAATCCAGAGAGTAAATATGGGTTGGTTCTTTTTCACCTCGTGATTATGGTCAATTTACCTTATGCAGCATCCCTCAGTGTGTAGGAGCAACAATGGTTTATGTTGGGATTTACCTTCTGAAGGAGTAAACTGTAATTTAACATTAAAAAAAAAAAAAAAACTTTGGATGCCTCAGACTGGTTATTTGTGATGTGGACAAAATCTTTCAGCTCAATGTTAAATACCATATATTTTTGTTTTATATTTTTAGTATGCAGTCAATAGACTAAATTTCAGACACATCATGCTTTTACTAAGCAAATATCTAACATTTCTTGGTGAGGAGATGGCCGTGTCAAAGTGATTTTTATTTTCTCAGAGAAATCTTGTTTCAACTAGTAGAATATGTCAAACTCATACTAAGTTTCTACATCTCAATCTCTAGGAGATGGAGTGGGCAGTCACGTACTATCAAATAATGAACGTCCAAGAACAGACTGGATCCCATCAATGGACCAGTACTTCCTTGAGCTTATGCTGGACCAAGTAGGGAGAGGCAATAAGTCTGGTGATACATTTACCAAGCAGGCATGGACGGACATGCTTCATTTGTTCAATGAAAAATTTGGTCCTCAGTATGGAAAGAGGGTTTTGAGGCATAGATACAAGAAATTATGGAAGTACTACTCCGATGCCACCCTTCTTCTTCAAGAAGATGGATTTTCATGGGATAAAACACGCCAAATGATCACTGCTGATGATGATGTATGGAATGCCCATATCAAGGTACGTGGTCTTCAGATGAGTACAGGGTTCTCTCTCCTTACTTCACTGCTTCTTGTGTTCCCTTCTTTTTCAAAATAATTGATGTTCATACAATGACTATAGGCGAACCCGCATGCACGGACATATAGGACCAAGGTCCTGCCCAACTATGATGGTCTGGTCCTAATTTATGGCAGTGCATGTGACAATGGGACTCAGAGTCGACTTGATCAGCAAAAGAACTCTGAAGATGACAACATTGGAAGAAAGTCTGGTAAGACGGATTATCTCTTTCTTATTAGTTTCTCTCATCTCCTAGAGTAATTATGAGGTTTGGTCTTTGGTCCATATAAAGACTCAAGGAGACTCTTGACTTGTTTGTCTCCTTTTACAGCTTGCTTTTTTCTCATATGCCTATTTCAGTTTCTAGTTTCAATTGCCAATATGTTGTGCCTAATCTCATTGATATATATGTCCGTAGTTCATACATATCAAAATGCTTGAAATATCTGGTTGATGTGTACATGGTTTCTTTTGTAACTAGTAGAATGTCTATATGACCCGTCTTCCTGTTTTTGGTGAAGGGAAAGCTAGGGACAAATCCTGTACTAGTGACCGCACAAGGACATACTGGACACCACCTATGGACCGCTACCTCATTGACCTGCTACTGGACCAGGCTCTCAAAGGAAATAAGCTTGGTCAGACGTTTATAACACAGGCTTGGACCATCATGGTTGCTCATTTTAATGCAAATTTTCAATCTAACTATGAGAAAGATATTCTGAAGAACCGGTACAAATACTTGAGGAAGCAATTCAATGAAATAAGAAATATTCTCAAACAGGATGGCTTTTTATGGGATGAAGCAAGGGAAATGATAACAGCTGATGACCAGTTGTGGGATGCTTATATCAAGGTGAATTTAATGCTCATCATATCAGATTGTCTTTTTCTGTTATGCAGTCTCTTATGTGCATAATTATAGGAACACCCTGATGCTCGATCTTATAGAGTCAGAACAGTCCCAAGCTATCACAAACTGTGTGTGATTTTTGGAGAAGAGAGTTTTGATGGAAGATATAACCATGTCACTCATAGTACAGATCCCAGCTGTGAAATACCCATCTTGATGACTGGTATGTAATTCTTGGGAATTTGGAGTGTGTTCGCCATTGATGTTCTATTAGTGATGAGAATAACAAATGACTTGCATTTCACTTTATCAAATCAGATTTTCTAAATGATGCCTCTTTTGCTCTTTGTAGGTGACAAGCTTAATGATTTATACTCCCCGAGGAATGAATCTTCACCGGGAGAGTGGATAGAACAAAATTTGGATCGTTATTTTACTGACCTTTTGATAGAGATGATGCATGGAGGGAATAAGAATGGTTCAACATTGGATGATGTAGCCTGGGTTCAGATGATTACATCTTTCAATAAACAATTCGGACTTCAATGTGGCAGATCTGACTTAGAAAGTCGGTATATCTTCTTGATGAAGCAGTATGATGAGATCAGCAAACTTCTTGGTCATGGTGGGTTTGCATGGGATGAAATGCAGCAGATGGTAATTGCAGATGGTGAGGTTTGGGAAGCTTATATGAAGGTAAAGTTCCTTTTATGAGTGTTTTGGATTATTTTTATTTTAATCACTTGACTTCCTGCTCCAGCATGCAGCCATGATGCAGCTTTGCTTACATCTCTTTCTTGGCAAATCACTTCCCAGTTCTTCGCATGATCTCTTGGTAAAAATCTCAGGAATGTAGCACAGAAGACTGAGAAATATTTGTCTTTTGGCAAAGGTTTCTATTCTGGAACTATGGGGAGCATTTCTAACTATTCCCACTCAAAATTAGAATAGCATGTTTAACTTAGGGAAACTGAAATCTTTGTCAGTCCATCTAAAATGAAATATTAACAGAGAAAACTTTGCAGAAATTTATAGTTGAGGTATTGAATTAGGGTGCTCCTTTGTGAACCATGATTGTGAGCTACTTAATTGTGAGTTGTGAAATTTTCAGGTTGATCCAGATGCTTGTGCATACAGAGATAAAGTTTTATGTTGCTATGATGATTTACGCAAGATTTACTCTAATATGGTGGATGGAAACTTCACCAGTGAGGATCCTGGAACATGTGGTATACCTGATGCGCAAAATCTGGAGGGAGATGCTGGATGTACAGATGCTCACTCTCCATCAGTGGATTATCACATTTCTCATCCACTGAGAAAGCGACCAGGCACGCCAACCCATGAACCTGGTCCTGTTAGTAAACTGCAGAAAACTGATGAGATGCAGGGAGTTCTCTCAGGCCATGGCATTGAAGGTGCTACTGGGGACAAAATTCCTATTTCTTTGGGTCGGAGTGAGCAGAAGAGCTATACAATTGAAGGTGCTATTAGTGCACTTCAGGAGATACCGGACATAGACGACGATGTCCTGCTGGATGGTTGCGATCTTTGGAGGACGAGAGAAAAGCCAGGACATTCTTGGCACTTGATGCTCCACTGCGGAAGAAATGGTTGTTAAGAAAGCTGCGGCCATAGTCCTCGCTCTTCAATTTGAGTGTTACGGATGGTTTATGGTCCTGAACTTGGGAGATGAAGGCAGAAATGGTTGAGACTCAAATTCTTTTGGAGGTGAGTTTTGTTAGGAGCAGGATCTGGAATGTTAATAGATAGGAAACTCATACTAACCATTGCCTCCAGTTTGTATAGAATGATGTTAGTCTAGGTTTGGAAGCTTAAGCTTTCTGAAGCTTTGGTTGCTCAGATAATAGGTTTACTGAGATAAGACCAGGCCAATGGGGTAAAGAAAAACATTTTATTTCATGGAAAATAAATAATTTGAACTTTTTTTCTTTAAAATAATTATTTTAAGAACGAGGTTGTATGGCACGTAAAATAAAAGAATATTTGCTCTCTGGAAATCTCATCTTGTTTCACATTTGCTAGAGTTGAGCCCGTGCAATGCAAGGAACATGACAATAGACAATAAATCAAGTAATAAATTATGACATTTCTAAAAAGCAATTAATAAATACACTCTTTTATCTTGTTAGAGTCAGTATTATTTATTTTATTTGATATTATATCCCTTCAAAATAATTTCTAAATCGAGCAAAATAAAACAATTGGAAATGGAATTTTTTGGACCACATGAACCCATCTTTTTCGCTTATATCATTTTGAACTTTGAAAGAATTAGGCAAACAATTAATTGATCAAACAATCCTTATAAGATTAACTTTTTTTGAAGACTCTAGAGAACTGAATGTTTAGAGAAGAATGAGATTCCATTAAATCACATCGTCCAGATTGTTAAAAGAAGTTTTTAATAAATCCATTAAGTAAGACTATAAATGTCTAGAAAAGTCCACATACTTATTGTATAGTACATAGATTCACTAATTATGGGCCTAGATGACTACAAAATAAATCTGCTTCAACTTTTTTGTTAAAAATAAAAAGTAAACTAGTTGTTACTTAGACCGTCCACAATGCTCATCATGAGTGAATCATCCGTAAAACCTTTAATTTCAAACTCGCAAACCAAAAAAATTAATTTTCACATGAAATGTTTCTTTTTACTCTTTTTGAATGATAAATGTTTATATCAATAAAAAGAATCATCTCTTGCATTATGGCCACATATCCGTATATATTTGTTGTGTTTGGTTAAATAAAATCAACTCTGAAATGTGATAGATATACGTGACCTAGTCAAATTTGTGAGTGCAACATAATGATAATGTTTAAATTCATTTGGAAATAAATTCCCATGTTCAATTGTTTGAACATTTCGCAACAACATTCGAGGAGATATTAGACTTGGAAGAATTTTCATTCAAACCAAATTTTTTATCTTTTTTTTTTCAGAATTGATAAAAAAAAAAATAACAATAGCAAGAGTTGAATTCCTTATATTGTTCAAGGATCGGACATAAAAGAAATAACCTTTGAAAATCGCTAAACACCTCTTATATCAAAAAGAAAAGAGAAGACAAAAGCTATGAAGAAAATTTACTTACCAACTCTCACCCGAAAGTGAAAAAAATGAAAATGCATGAAAACTTGTGAGAAATTTATAATGTAGAGGAATAAAAGTGTGATTTTTAATACACAATCTATGCTATTTTATAGTGCAATCAACCTTAGATCCCATAGTACAGTGATTGTATGTGATGATACAATGTGGTGACGTGATTGTCTTTTTATTTATCTACCGACATAATTGTTCTTTTGATCCATTACTGTCATTATTACCCTTTTGATTCACTGATGCTGACATGATTGCCCTTTTGATTCCTTGCTGTCATGATTGTATTTTTTTTTTTCTTTTTAATTTTTTTGACTTATCGGTGTGGCCAGTGTTGGGGGAGGCTGCCTTCCAGTTATGCATGTTTCATTCGTCGTCTTTTGAAAAATTTACGGGAGATAAGATACCATAAGAATAGCCTTCGTTGGTATTCCCGATGTGGTGTGATTGGCTAAAAATATATGTAGGAATAAAATTACACACTGCAAGATATATCTAAAAACTAAAAGGGCCAGAGGATCAAACCCTCCATACCAACAGCGGCAAAAGCCGAGTCCACTCGTTGAGTTCCTTTCTCTTTTCCTCGTATTTTTGCCCATTTTTTTCTTGGCAGGGGCTAATTAAAGATTTTTCAGTTTTAAGTAACTTCTGTCAACGCCCAAGAACTGACCTTTCTTCACCCTTAATAGCTAAAGATGATATTGCCCGGAAACTGTCTGTATAACTCGACAAGAGAATGTCTTGTACATGATGATAAAGAGTTATCCATAAGGTACCATTACACTTCAGGTCCAGCATAGATTTCCTGCATCAAGTATACGAAGCTTTGAAGCGGGAAAGAACGGGTTTCAAAATCAGGGTCTCGATTTACAATAAGACCGTTTCCTCCTTATGCTTCGGATTCTCTTTTCAGCATCAAAAGCAGTAATTCATTATACTGAAAAAGAAATCCTAACAATTCATTAGGTGGAAACATGGAACATCCGCAGTTTACATTATACAAAATTTGACTCCATTCACTAAATTGTGCTCTTTAGTAAATGCGATAATCCCATGACAGGGCTACACCAGGATTTTCAATGGCAAACCATTCTTCTTCAAACAAACCACTGCAGAGAAAAAGACCTAACATTTTCCTTGTACATGGACAAGATACGAAACGCGTCAAGTGACAATGCAGTCCTATCTCCACTTCGCTTGGATTCTGCATACCAACTTTGTGACAGAAATTTAGCCCGTCATTAATGGCCAAGCTGTCATTTTTCAGTCCACCCATAAATTTGCCATTTGATCACGTCCGTCTCCTCCTATCACGCTCTCTCTCTCTACCTCTATCCTTGTCATAATCATCCCTCTCTCTGCTGCCACTCTTCTCACGATCTCTACTTCTTTCACTGTCTAAGTGATGCATCCTACCATCTCTGTCACGGTTAGATGATCTTCGAGGTGGACTAGCGCTGCGACTTCGGCTGCGATGACGTTTTCTGGAAGAGTCACGGGAATCATCTCTTCTGTCCTTCCTCTCTGATGAAGATCTCCCTGGAGTTAACGAGGCAGGATAACCTTAGATGGGGGCAGAGAAGTAGCTCTTCCAAAATCAAGTAGTTACAATAAACGACGCTTTGCACTAAGTATTTTATTAGAGAGTACTGGGCACTTGTTAAGTAACCAATTAACTAAACTTTTACATTTGATAGTCCTAGCGTAATGCACCATCAGTGCCCAGAAAATTAAATTATTTCAAATAAAGTATATTCAACAAATGCCCCAGGGGAACTCCTTAACAATACTCTCACAAAAATTCTCCAACAGATCAATGACAAGTCGAGTAAGAACATAAAGCAAAGGAGAAGGACAGCGTGTATGTTAAGGGCTAATTGGCAGTATGACTTACTGTTCCCAGAAACACCATCACTAGAGCCTGATAATCCATAATCCACCTCCAGCCGTTTCCTGCGCAAGGCAACTTTGTTCTCGATTTCTTCCACATTCTTGATTCCATGTTCTTCCAGAGATTCACGATACTCTATCAAAGCAGCCTCTAGACGCCTCAATTTTTGTCTGTAATAGGAGAAGTCAATCAACCAATACAAAATGGATCAAAGCAAGATATGTAAAGGTAACAAAGACCTATCAACAGCAATGCACCATAGTACCCAAAACAAATCCACCTACTTTCTTCTCTAGGCATCATACAGCAAATCCTAATCTTATTTGTGGACGCACATCTTCTCCTTGCCAGAGGAAAACATTAATGGTAGTAAAAGAAATTAACTAGAGAAGCTACACTGCTGTCTACAATCAACAGTTATAGAATCCTTACAGGAAGACTTTTCAAGCAAACATACAAGAAAAAATTCTCCAAAAGAAGATATAAATGGAATTTCAAACCTAGTTAAGGTGAGAGATAACCTTTGCTCTTCACTCATTCCGCCGTCTGACTGAGATGGAATGCTTGAATCAGCCACCAACTCAATCCCATCAACATCGCCAGGAGCATCCCCAGCATTCTCGCTTCCAGATGATGAATAGCCTAACCCTAGGCCTCTAGAACCTCCTTCCGGTTCATCATCGCTTTCATCATTTTCTCGAGCCCACTTTGAAGATGGCAAAACAGGATCATTTTTCTCTTTCCTCGTGAAGGCTTTCAGCTCAGGCGGTGGAATTGGGATGGTTGAAGTCAATGTAACAGATTCTTCTCCTTTTGCAGCCACCTCATCCTCCCCATAACGACCCCATCCTGTTAATCCTGCAGGCCCAGCATCAACATTATTATCTCTTTGACCACTTGAATATCTCCCAGAGCTCGCACTACTCTGCTTAAATTTCAAGTCCTCATCTAACTCATAGCCCCTCTGTCTCTCTGCCTCTTCAAGACTTAACAACCTTGCAACCATCATTTCTCTACCACCAACAAGAGACAATCCATTATGCCTACAGCGTCTTTCAAGCTCAGCGAGGGGAAGAGACATTAACTCTTGCGTAGCAGCTCCTCTGCCCATTGCTAAAGCAGCATCTTGGTTGACCTTAACTCCATCACCCGACTCTTCTGAGTTTGCTTTCTTTTCTATTTCAGGTGTGTCACCACATAAAGAGTGAAAAGGGACCACCCCAGAATTACTCGATCGGAGAAAAGTAGCTCGTAATCCATTCACATAAGCATCAGAAAACAGAAACCAGTCTGACCATACTTGCAAAACCTTCAGGACTCGTTCCTGCAGATTTCAAAAAGGAATCACACAGGTAAAACACCTAAAGAAACGCATCAAGAGAATTGGTCAACAATTTCCTCAAAAAACAAATTTTAAGCAACCTATCACAATTACCTTAAGGGCCTCGGCAGTGATCCTTCCAGTTATACTTCGATACAAATCATTAAAGCTCTCCATTATGTCAGGCAGTGTCGCTTCGAATTTAGTGCGGTATGCAGAAGCATTTTTCACAGGAGCACTACTATTATGGAGGACATCAGAAACCAGCATAAGCCTTGCAACCTTAGTTGGGATAGGTGTCTCTTTAAGTGTTAAAGATTCTGTTAAAACCTCAACAACCTGCATTTCAACAATCATCATAGGCGAGTCAAAACATATAATCATAAAATAAACTCCAAATTAGGTAGGATGCACATCTCACTCCATCTTATGTCATACACAGGTATAAACAGAGCTAAAGTGGTGAGTTGAGAACGACATGTGGCAAAAGGCAACATAAGTAAAATACGGACATAACAAGTAATATGCTCACAAGCCACCACATGAAATACTAACAGATTATCATTTGAGAAGGTATTCATTCTTAAAAGCATTTTTGTAATGAGTAAAGACCTCTGAAGGCACGCATTACAACAATGATAAACAGTTAATCCCCATCCCACTCATTAGTTAGAAAGAGAACTAAAGTGAAAAAACAAAAAGAAAGAATTATGAATCACTTAATGGGCATATCACCTCCCCGGCAGCATCAGCATTGTCTAAAGCGAAACCCATTGCCCCCTTTATCAAGTTTCTCTCCAACGTTAATGCACGCAGCATGTCCTCAAATTCATCCCTCTGCGAATCAGTTAGTGTACGTTCTGGCTCTACACGCTGCAAAGAAAAAGAAAATGACAATGAGCAATTTCACATTAAGAATTAATTTTGAATGCCATAATTTGGACATACCCCAATTCCAGCTATCTTTTCAATGGATTCAGACACAATCACAAGCAGGAGGCAGTTTGCATATTCATGAAAAACGAAAGGCATGCTGCACACCCAATAGCACAAACAGCACGGAAACAAGGCAAAGGAAGAGAGAGAAGGATTGAAGACCCAGGAAAGTGAGATGATACCCTGCTTCTCCCAGCAGCAAATGTCGTGCCAGATTCTTTTTCATGTTCAGGACTTCGGGCAATAGGCAAGGGTGGAGGTATCCATCTAGGAAATAAATCAAGTGATGTGATCAAATTCCAGGATGTTCATTACTCTCAAACAACCAAAAGATCGCAGGCAGTGACATGGTAGCATGTACTAGCACAACTTACTACCTTCCACTACCAGTAATCATGATGAAAGGTTCTGTTCGCCATCTTTGAAGAGTGTCGCCCTGCAATAGACAAGACAGAATATGACTATAGTTCTTCTATTGGGCCAGAAAAGTGAAGCCTAATGTTTGCCTCTCAATTCAAAACCAGAATAATATGCCAACTAGACTATATCAGTAAGTTTCACCTGAGCAAAAGAATAAAGCCTCCAGATATAATAGGTATGCTCTTTAGATCCAAGCTCAAACAAAAAACTGAAAAGTTGCTTCCCACGACCTCTCTCCATAATAGCCTGTTCAAAGGCACATCCGCCATCCAATACATATAATGCCATTGTATCAATCACATGCCGGAGATGATCATCCTCCGGTGGAATGACAGTTATATCAGGTATGTTAGGAGTCAAAACCTGCAGAGAAACCAAAGAGTCGAAAAATACTTTTAAGTCTGTCCAGCTTTTCATCAAATCGGAAGAGGAAGCACGATAAGAAATTGGTTGTGAGAAGGATAAAATGAAACAGTCAAGAACATGCACATAATTAGCAACACGGTTTCTCAGCATTAAGCAAATCCACCCTGATACTAAAGAGACTACAAATATGAAATGCCAACAAAAGCAAATTAAACCACAAAAAGATATTAAAATTGACCATTGGTTTTTTTACTGCAGGGCAAGAAAAAAAAAGTAATCAATCACATGAAAGAGGCTCGTGGGAGATGATGCACCTTCCCAAGTTACAAGTACGAAACAACCAGAAAGCTCAAATGAGCATATAAAAGAGTAGCTCCCTACATGACCCACGCAAATGTTGCAAATGATTTAACTGCACCGAAGAACAGGATAATAAAGGCATACCAACTCGGAGTTCTGAGTAGGGACTGTGGTAACTGGTGGACCTGATGGACCAGACAAAATCACTGTTGCGCCCTGTAAAGCACAAAATAGAATAGTTATTCATTCTCAGCCCTCAACTATTTCAGCTATGAGGCTACTCAATAGTGCAATTTCAAGACTTCTATCAAGAAAGATGTTGGCTTCAAGTAAAGCTCAAAGAGGAATATCAGCACCAAATCTACAGCAAGCAAATCAACTGGTCTGCTTTTGAAGCAAAAGTAAGAAACCAGACCTCCTTACTCCTTATGGCCATGTGCCCTGGTGGAGGAGCAGGAAGAGCTTGTGATGGGAGAGCCACAGATTTACCCCACCCAATCTTCAATTCATACTCATAAACAACGACACCTGCACAAGAATTTGTTATTATATATGAGTAAACAGCAAAACTATAAAGCTCAACCTGTCTTTTCCCATGCAATACTAACACTAACTCAAAAATGAACATGCCTTCAGGCTCTATAAAGGAATATAATACGTCATGAAGATGCTGGGGCTTTAACAGTTTGTTATAGCAGCTAGTCATACATTTGGTTTGCTTAATAGCCTTCGGGTTGATAGAAACCATACTTATTTATTTAAGTCCATTTGTATAGCCACAACAAAACATAAAGATGAGGAAGCAAAGAACCATATGATGGACGAAGTTAAATTTTAAGAGAGGCCAGCAACAAAATGAGAGAAGCTTGGTGAATTGGCAGTGTGACAGAACGAATTTGGTCCCCATGGCCGCTTGGATCGCCCTTGCATAGCTCTTTAAACTGCCATGACATTCTATTTTGCCATATAAAATGCACAGAAGGGGACAGAACAGATAGAAAAGCACCAAGATATCCTCCTTAGCACATTAACCACTGCATTAATTACACCAATCATAAGCAAGAACTACAAATTTCGGACCTTGCATTTCGTCCTTTGCAGCCTGTGCATCAGCTCTGTTCATGAAAGCCACAAATCCACAATTTCTCTGCCGTCTTCTCTCTTCTTCTGTCCGAGGCCACATTATCTTTACACTTGCTATGGGACCAAATCTTCCAAAGGTCCGTAAAAGGAAGTTCTCATCAACCTATCACAACATTATAAGTTAAATCACTATTAGCTTTGGTCAAATATAGCACTGAATATTAGAGAAAGTTAAAGCATATCATACCTGAGGTGAAAGGTTACCAACATAGAGGTTTGTCGTCTGTGGATCACCATCATCAAATGATCCAGGAAACCTTCCACTTGGATCGAGATCATCAGGCAGTTCATCAAATCGGCTAGATGGCTGTAAAGAGAAAGAGAATCGCACCAAAAGCTAAATATGAGCATAACGAAGAATCCTAGAAAAATGCACAATTTTTTCATCACTCTCTTTCTTGCACCCGCTCCATTCTGATAAATGAACTGTATCAGCTAAAGAACACCAGAAAGTGGGTCCAAAATTAAAGGCACATACAGCAGAATTTTCACTCGGGCGGCCATCGCGCCAATGTTCACGCTCTTGATTCCGTCTCTCCCTCAGTTCTTGCTCATGCTTCAGCTCCTCCATGAAATGATCTATGTTCCGTGACTTCCCTTTCTCTCTCTCTCTTGTCTTCTCCTCGTCTTTCTAAAATGTTCAATTAGATATTAATGCAGAATATTTGAATTAAGTCCATTAAAAAAACACGATCAAGAAAAAGGAAAAGAGTCTCCATAACAGATACCTTCTTTTCAGTTTCTTTTCCTTTGGATGAAAGAGGGGGTGGTATGAAAGAAGGAACATACCTGAGAAGAAGGATATATCAATACCTATGTCCACTAAAACATTTCTGTCACATTATTAGAACAATTGCAGAAGAGAAGAACAGAATATCACAATAACAATATCATTTGCGAGAAGTAGGTGAGATGCTGACTCAGTCAAAACTATAATATAAGGGAATTTCTCCAGGTGTACTACATTAGCTAGAATTAGATTTTGAAGTTCAAAGTATAATGCGAAACATAAGCATAATAGCAAAGCAACACGAAAGAAGCGACTATCATTTGCATAAGAACTTGGTGCATTGAAAAAGGACCAGACGGTAATGCATCTTTTCTTTTTGCCTTTTTCTTTTCTTTTTTTTTTTTGGGCTAAACACAAGTAGTACCCACATAGAACCTTCCCAGGAAAGTAGTGCCAGTATGTTCAACAACCGCATGATTAAGAAAAAGCAAACTAAACACATAATACCCATGAAGAGAATGGAGAAAGACATAGATTGCCCAAAGCTAAATGAAATTCTTATTAAACACGGGAATTATTCTTTCATCAAACAAATAATGACATATATTTTCCATCCCATATTGTATGCATAGTTACACTTTGCATGCTATGATTCCAACCATTTAAGTGTTCCTAAGCCTGCTCACGACTGAATCTAAAATTATTCACAAAACTAGATAGAAAAGAGAATGCAAAGCGAAAATTGCAGTCACTTTTTTCCAAACTACGCCCTCTAATATTTGAAAATGAAGCCATATACAAAACCCACATTGCGATTCACCTACCCAGAGTAACAGACTATTTTCAAATTTACAAGCTCATTGGCAGTCCTAAAATGAAATCAAGCACCTGGAATTATCTGACCAGCACATGACGCCATATAAAGCACTGTGCAAAAAAATATAAACCATTCATTCAACTATTAGAAGTGAACACACTGAAACAGTGCAACATCAACTTATGAAGAGATTCCCTACATGCTTCATCACATCAAAGACTGTTAATATTGGTCCAAACCTTGTGCCATCTTACCAAGCTTCAACAGCTAGAGCATAGATTGCTTTAATAGAGGAAATCAAATGCAAGCATAGAATATCATCTCTTGTATAAAATCCAGCGGAAAAGGAAGGCTCCAAGGGATTATTATAAAGGATATCTACAATTTTTACGTTTGTGTAGCAGAGCCAGCACCCAAAGACAAATAAACCCAAATTCGAGGTTTAGCAACCTCTCCAGATCAGAACCATAGAAACAAAGCTCTAATAATTGGAACCCTATTAAATATGTATAAACCATTAGATTTCTTGCATTGGCTAATTATTTAAAAAAAGGGACATAGCATAAGAGTAAAATTTAGGATACAATTCTAAATCATGTCAGATTTAAATAAATAAAAAATAAAAGCAGAAGGAAATAATTTTTAAGCTCAGTAGTCTCGTGCATCTATCCAATTTTTGGCCCATATAAGATTCTCCCCTATGTGTAGATTTTCCTCGAAATTCAAGTATTTGCTTAAACCATGCCAGTAACTATTGAGACTAAGTAGCACAGTAGTACCAATGACCAAGGGACATATTACCCATAGGTAGAGCACCAAATATAGTTTAGATATTGCGAAGAGTATAGATATCTTAAATATGCTCATGCACACTAAAAGATATTCCAAGTTCATTCGTGATTAAAACATAATGTAATAGCAATTTCAATGTTGATATTACAAACCCAATGATTGCGCGATGCCAGTAGCTAACAAAATTAACCCCCATCTTTTAAATGCCAGTATGCAATCAGGTCACAAGACATGGAAATTGACCATAGCAATCCAATGTCCCTCAAGAATGACAAACACGATAGGTAGCACTGGTCAAGCTCACATGCAGCAACCACATAATGTAGAACTATTTCTTGAACACTGAGATTACAAGCTAATCACGTCTTGAGATATACAACATCACAACAGCGCAAGCAAAAGGCAATTGGCATAGGAAAGAGGGGAACAAAAAAAATACATATCAATGGAAATAACATCAACTAAGCCACTCACAAATAATCTTACACTTGAGGACCTAAATAATTACGAAAAAGGCATACATGACAATGTCATCTCCATGTGTCTCTTTTTCTACTTATGATGCCTTCAACGACAGAGGATCGTAGTGCACGGTCAGTTAAAAAGTACTTGTTTACCTACTTCCCTTCTTTGGAACAGGCATCCCATCTTTGGACTTTTCACCTGCCATCCGTGAATGAATGAAAAAGGCCCATACTTTTATTAATTTGTCCCCAGATTAGATGATAAAAATCACTCATTTACTTATACATCGCATGGATAAGTAATAATAATAATAAAAAAAACTGACATTTAACACTAGCTTCCCGTAACTAAAAAAAAAAAAAAAACGCTGAAAAAACCAGATTCAGACTGCCGAGCTAACCTTCGGAATCGGCCTTCGCCCGCTCGTTCGGATTGATCAGCCCTCCTCGAACGAACGCCTTCGACCCGGGCGCATTGTCCCCTTGGAAGGACTCCACGAATTCGGCGTAGAGGCGAGCCGTCTCATCTTCGGCCCTCTGCAAGAAATCCATCAGATGAGGCAAACACGAGATTGCTAACGGAAACCGACGGCGTCGACAGGGAAGGGAGAGGGAGAGGGAGAGGGAGAGGGGAGTCACCTTCTTCTTCGCCTCTTCCTCCTCGCGGTGCTTCTGGAAGGGCGTCTTCTTGCGGGTAATGGAGAAGGAGCTCATCCTCGCATGAGGATGCCGGAACCACGTGTCGCCGCGGGGCGGGATGGATGCCGCGCGGACACTCGGAGTCAATCAGGGTTTCCGGAATCGTTCGCCGGCCTTCAATCGGAGCAATCCGGATCGCCGGGACGCGGCGTTTCTGGAGAGATGGAAGGAGGAGGAGAAGGAGGAGGAGGAGGAGGGAGGAAGACGACTGATTCGAAACCCTAGGCCAGCTGCAGAGGGAGAAGAAGAGGAAGAGGAAGAGGAATGGGAAGAGGAAGGAAGCTCACGGGTTTGGGCTTCTTCCTCCGTTTCGAGATTTTTAAAAGCTTATTATCAAGAAAGGCTTTGGCCCTTTTTTTTTTTTTTTTGGCTAATTAACGCTGGCCTGCAATTCTGCATTACACAAAGTGAAAAATCCAAATAGAGGGCCCCGTAGACCCTTGTTTTCCTAAATAAAAGCTTGAAATAGACTCAGGAGGAAGCCCTCCCTACCGTCTGTGACCGCCGCCCCATTGGCCACTACCTCACCAGCGATGGAGTGGCGGCCACAAGTAGGGGTGTGCATGGTCGGGCGGGCGGTTCCGACCTAGACCGGAACCGCCCGCTAAGGACCGGTTCAGAAAAATTGGAACAGGGATCCACCCGTTTGTTGCATGGATCCACAGGAACCGGCCGGACCGCCGGTCCTGGTCCGGTTCTCGGGTGGATCCATGGAACCGATCTTGACGCGACAATTTTTAGTTTTTAACGTAAAACGGTCGCGAAACAATTTTGGTTTCTCGGACCACCGGTCTGGTCCGGTTTCCAAGTTTTGAGCTCTAAAATTCCAAGTTCCAATCTCCAAAAACTAAAACAATAATTAATAGACGAATGCTCAACATTAAATAACAGTCAACTACACGTGAATGAGGAAGAGGAGGAGGAGCGGCGGCGGCGGCGGCGGCGGCGGCGGCGTGGATGCTCGGCGAGGAATCGAAGACAAAGAGAAGAGACTAAGGAAGAAACAGAGAGAGAATCGAAGACTGAGGAAGAAACCGGAAGAGATGAGACGCGAATTAGGGCTTCGCGAATTAGGGCTTCGTAACTTTCATTTAGTATTTTTTTTTTTATTATAAATAGGTACCAGTCCGGTCCGGGTGGGCGGGGGGCGGTTCCGCCCACGGAACCGGGAACCGGACCGGTTCCCACCGGTTCTCAACAATTGGAACCGGGAACCGGACCGGTTCCCTCAAGAACCGCCGGTTCCGGGCGGTTCCGGTTCGGTTCCGGGCGGTCCGGGCGGTTCCCGGGTATTTTGCACACCCCTAGCCACAAGCAGGGCGGAGTCCTCCCTCTCATGTGTTCTTTTTTTTCTTTTTTTTCAGTTTAAAAAAAAATGAAAAAAATTTAAAGACCTAATTACCCTTTCATCAAATAGTAAAATAAAGACCTTTATTTAAAACTGATATGGCTACTCTGAGCCCTTATTTAAAATAAAATACATTTTAGGTCCTTATTTGAGATAATGTACACTTCAAATACTTATTTGAAAAAATAAGGACACTCCATGTCCTTATTTGAGATAATATCTACTTCAAATACTTATTTAAAAAAATGATGACACTTCGTGTCCTTATTTGAAATTTTTCCTTACATAAGTAATGAATTTTACTTATTTAAATTTAATTTACTGATATAACATGATAAAACAATATCAACATACATAAAAGTTACAAAGCCATAAAATTTAAGGAATATTATTGACCTGTCAAATCATAAAAATTTAGAGTCGATCGGGGTCCATATAAAAGGGGCTTTCCATTACTTGACAATCTAGAGCAATTCAAGCAATTTAAGTCTGTAATTATTTTTTTCCCCGCTTATTCGTATTATAAATTTAGCACTCTTTGAAGTTTAACCTTTACTGATGGTCAAAAATATTCCATCCATATCCATGAGAATCTCCTAAGATTGATGATTATCTTCTTTTGGGTCTAATTTTTATTTCATAACCGAGTAATGAATATTGTGCTTGTTTCAGCATCCTTTGCAATTGCCAAACAAAGATGGCACGGAGGTTTCAAGCTATTTATGATTCGCGGAAAATTTGATACTCATGAGAAATATTTTTAGAGAATTCATTTTTCCATAGAATATTTATAATTTCTGGTGTTTTGCATGGAAAGTGGCTTTTCACAAATGGATTTTCGGAGAATTCATTCTTTCTTTTTTTAAAAGAAGTACATAAAAACACTTGAGCTCGACGAGTTTGCTTAAATATTCAGATCATCAGGCAAAGGTTGACAAGTAATGCAACCTTGTTTGGAGTAGTTGGAGGGAGCCAGAAAACTTTTCTAACTCAACATGATTTGTCTTTTTTTCTTATATATAAGAAAATAAGAAAAACGTGTTTCTAACTTACCACTAGTTGGAAAAATATATTAATCTTTATCTGATTCTTAAGGCTGCGCATGATAAAATTTCCGTTTCTTGATTTCTCTGTTCCCCGGAATAGGTTTGGAATAGAAATCCGTTTGGTAACGTAATTTGATTTCTTTATTTCTAAAACAGATTTCTATTCCAGAAATAGATTTGAAGAAGAAATCAGAAGCTAAAATTTTTAACTTCTCAGTTTCTGAAATAGAAATTGAGAAATTAATTTTTATTCCAGAAATTTTGTTATGCGCACCCTAAGTTGCCCTATAGGAAGTAATTATCGCTAGTGACAACCATAGTAGTAGATAGTTGCTAACATAGGGAGAGATTCTTCCCACCTGATAAAGTCATTTCTTATTATAATATTCTAAGTACCCTGGCAAATTTCAATTATGTGCTTAAACTATTAGGACCCATGCATTGAATCATTAACTTCTTAAATATATCCAACAGAAATCTTGCCATGATATAAGGATGCTCTAGTGAGGTCTATTGGTAGTATAGCATGTTCCCTTAGGGGATCGACTAGTAACATTTAGGAAAATGGCACCAGAGATCCACCGAAATGTTCTTCTACTCTTCTTTTTTCTTTATATCAAAAGTGTTCCTTTACTTTTAAAAACATTACAAGATAGTTAATCTCTTATATATTTTCATTTGTCAATCAATCTTCGTTGACATAGACCGTTTGATTGTTAAATGAGCACAGAAGTACATATGGCCGATTGTGATTGATGGAATTGTGGAGTCTTGACTAGGAAAGTAATATCTAAGGAAAGTTATTTTTAACTATTAATAACATATATGTAATTTCGACCTTAGCTTTGTATGCCCTAAACACTTACTTTATATATATAGACGATATTACTTATAATCACAACTCATAACTCTAATATTGATAGTGATAGTAAAGAAATTACTTAGTACAGCACCATGATTTTTCACTTTCTAATTGTAACATGGCTTTTCTATATAAAAAATCAATTGCCTTTTTTACTTTCGCATTCCTAACAATGGTATTCAGAGGAACAGCGAAAGTGCAAAGATACACAAAGGGAAGGTGAAGATTGAGCAGGTCAACAGCGAGGATTTTGATTTTTGGAAAATGCAGTTCGAGGATCAATCATATTAGAAAAACCTGCATCAGCCTTGAGAAGCCCTAAGCGTGATTCGTACGTAACCAAGCTTACACAAGCAGTGCTTCCCGTTCTGGTCAGAGCAACGTTTTATAATCTTGATAGCATCACTAGAAAAACAATTCGCATCTGTCCTAATCATAGTGTAATTTTTTAACAAAACTGGGAGAGCCCAAAACTCAGAGACAGATCTGGTCAGGTCGCCATGACATAAAGCTAACCAATATTTTTTTTACATAGAATTTTGAGGCACAGGTACAGTCGATGCAGGACTGTTGTGCTAGTACTCAAATCGGTTTTAGCTCCTTTGTCCCCTACGATGTTTTGCTCCGCTAAGGTAGTTTGAAGTGACTACTCCCTTTGCTAGATGAATTTCTTGTCTGTAAATTATGGAAGTTTAGGTTGTACTTGACTCAAAAGGGCTATGAAGGATACAATTACCAAGTGCTTCTAGGGGACGAGGCAAACTCACGAGATGCAATCATCGAAAAACACCCAGGAGCCAGCGGATGCAGTGCCTTGTTACTGCAGGATCAGCTTCGTGTTACTCCTTTCACGAGCTGAAGCCATTCCAACCTCACGAGCTGAAGCCATTCCTACCTCAGCATGTGGACAAGCTTATAAGCTGGAGCACAATCTGCAAATTTTACTCGGCAACTGCCACACTGGATCGATCAACTGGCGAAACACCTTTTGTATCAGTAATGCCAAGCACATGGTTCAATAACTATCTCGATATACATACAAATGGAGTCTCCCACAGAGAGAGAGAGAGAGAGAGAGAGAGAGAGAGAGAGAGAGAGAGAGCCATATTCTCACAATATCATATAGTTTTCTAGTAACACGAGTTTACAATCTTTCAGATCCAAGGTCCAACTCCTCAGGCAACTGAAGGACCTTGTAACAGAATAATCGAAAACCAGATCTCACATTGCTTGCTATTCTTGAGTATAAACCATGGAAAAGGAAGTCATGATCAGGCTTGAGATCAGCCATACATCTTCATGATAAAAGGCAGTAAAAACACTTCTCCAAGAACCTCGCGCATATACCATCTCTCCTGAAACCAAATTCTACATATTACACAGACGATTACCAAATACTGCTTTGCCAGATCGAGCAAGACCCTCATCGTGCCATCTTCTTCAGGTGTTGAAAGGTGCGTTGTTTAATCCACTCTCTGTCATAGGGCAGATATGCCTGGATATTATGATCATAACTGCAGGTCCAAATAAAAAGGCAAGGACATTAGCATTATGATGAAAGAATAAGGCCTTATCACATAAAATAATAGGATTATCACAACATCCACTGTTCCTGCATGATGGAGTCTGGTAACATAAGAGGTTATGAAAGTAATAAATATTCACAGAAGCCTCTTTGCATTCCTTTCTGTAAGCATATGAAAGTAATTTTCTAGGATGTATTCTGCCGGTAAACACTTCACCTAGATTAGCAAAAGTTCAAAATTTACTGGTGGCCAGTAGAATGATGTATAGACAATCAAAGAAGACAAATTTCAAGATAAATTCATGAAATAGAAGAGGCATTGTTCTACTTGGAAAAATAGGCAGAATGTTAAATCTGAAAAGTAGATAGAATGGAGAAACCAAGACAAATCCAATTAAACCAATCACTTCTATTGCAAAGCACACAGTCAATGTACAGAATTGAGGGTTTCTTTCAAAGAAGGTCCAATATATTAAAGTATCCACAAGCAAAGCACTTCTCAATGGTACAACAAAAGACAAACATAAAAAGAAAGTCCCTTCTCTAGATTTATGAGGAAAAGAGATTTAAATGAAAACTTAAAACAAGGAGAAACAATATCGTAATAGCTAAAACTATTCTGTTGTTCCATACAAAATCCTAGAACTTCTTTTCAGCAGGTAAGCCCTATTCAGCAACAGAACAAGTATTTCAATCCTTTTTTAGGCAGATGAGAAAGCATACTGCATGGTGCATAAAGCATGAGAGAGAGAGAGAGAGAGAGAGAGAGAGAGAGAGAGAGAGAGAGAGATACATACACTAGAGCACTCAAGTCCGTGAGACCATCCATGAAATTGTAAAGATCTGTAATATCATAAGTGATGTTTCTGATGGCAGGATTTAGCTCCTTGAGTTTTCTTTCATATAATCCACATATACCTGCACAAAAATGCATACAATTAGAGTATTTAACTATATAGTAGCCCTCTAATATTGTGAAATGTTCTCAATTTTCTTTTTCTGTTTGGAGGTGGGTGGTGTTGGGAGAAAATAGAGGAATTGGCCCTTTCCTTGACCACACCTGTGTGAGTTTAAACTATAGAGTTCCACTGACTATGAATTCAGTACATGACTAATGAGTGGCAGCCTATTTAACATAGCTCCATCAAGGACGCTGACACTATGCATTGCTTTCAATCTATTTATATCCTAAAATACATGCATTTGGTTTGGTTGTGATAAATACTATGGCAGGCCTTGCTGGACAACAAATATTGGAACAAACTTGACCCTTCTTTCAATCAGGTATCAGTCATTTTTATGCTTTTCACTCAAGAGGGTGAAGTTCGCCCATTCACCCACTTAGATTAGCAAAGTACACAAAACCTGAAATCATACTGCTCTAATAAGCATCTTTCACCCTAATCTTTCAGACTCGAATGAGAAATAAGCACCATTTTGATGCGTTGTCAACTTGCTGGAAGATAATCTGTTTGCTGGAAGTTTCAACAAACTCACAGCTCCACTTCTAATTGCAGACACATACTCTTAGCATAATAGACAATCAATGCATGAAACAAGATATTTCCAAGTCTCAGAACTTCTCTTTCTTAAATCAGTTGCCAATGAATGAGTGATGACAAAATAAAACAGGACTAGCAAATGCCTTCTCCTATCCCAGGACAAGCAAATTCAAATTCTTGTTTCTTCTCCCTTACATGCGCTTTGCACATACAGAGATTGCGAGAGAAAATCTACAACTATGCTGGTAAGATAAAGCAGCGTCTCTGGTGATGCTTAATGCAAAAAACACAGATAAAAAACTCGTCGAAAGCTATTCCCTTTTCTCCATCTAATAAAGGAAGATCGATGGTGGTTAGAACTATCAAGAAACATCAGTGCGATATCTAGCATTCATACCATCCATAGCTTGACTCACGGAGCCATAGTCCATGAAAGTCCTGCTTGCCCTGTTTTGAGAAGTCTGCATGAGAATGATCGTGTGCCTGTTCGCCTGCACGGAAAAGCACGGAGAACCGACCATCAGCATTCAGCACACCCAATGCTTATTCAGAAACCGTATAACATCCGCGAAATACCATCACCACCCGACCCCTTTCAGACATTCAACAATAACAGCATGAGCAGCCATTTCCCTTTGGGTCGCAAGACTCTCTCCTATGCTATAAACCGATTGGGGCTCTAAATCGAGCATTCAAAGTACGGATTTTGAAAGCGCGTACGAACTGCAAACTGGACAACCACTCCGACAGAAGACAAATTTCCTATCATTGCAACACCAAAAGCATCTAAGTAACTACTCGAAAAGCCAATCGAGCTTGCGAATTTCACTCGAAACCTGCCCGTACGGCGTCAAAACCTACTCAAGCCGAACCTACGAGACGACGACAATCGAGTTCGCCGCGGGGGGCGCGTGTTTACCATGATCTCTCCCTGTTTTCCGGAAGTCGGAGCTCCCAACCGAGGCGCCGGCCGGACGCGAACGGGAACTGGACAGCAGGGGTCGCCGGGAACCGCTCGATCGCCGACGATCTGGTCCGCCGGAAGCGGCGTCGTTCGCAAGCGATCCTGCCGAGAGAAAAACGAAGGAAGGAAGAGAGATGGAAGGAACTGATCCGGAACCCTAGATGGAGGAGGAGGGAAGACGAAGAAGACCTCGGGGATTGGGGAGGGACTGCTTTTTCTCGTTTTCAGATTATGAAGCTAACGCGAAATTCATCTTTATTCCTTTTTGTACGAAAAGGAGGCTGGGCCTTCTGCGAAACCTGAAGCTTTTTCTTCTTTTTCTTTTTTTGAACGTTTTCGGTCCTCTTTCGTTTTGACTTCAAGTCAATAAGGTTGTCGCCTTTCGGACGCGCGGCTGTCCGTGAAAAATCAGGTGCCTTTGTCGGGTGAGAGCAAAGTTGGTGGATCATTTATGTTACCTTAGTGGCGAAGAGCCGATTTCAATGTGCCGAATTTTGCTGTCGATATCGATGGGGAAGTCTTCAGGAAAATCAGCCCGTCATCTCTAAAGTAACTTTAATTCTTTCAAGCAACAGCTCTTTCACTCGGCACCGTCGGATTACTTAGGCCGGTTACTTTCATCCCCTATTTGACACGCTGGTCTTATGGTTAAGCTCCCTTTTGCTTTTGCAGTCAAGGGCTGATTTGCTTCTTGCCCAAGAAAACTTTTGCGCACTTTCGTTACTTTTCCAGAGGCCTATGCCCCATAGAAATTACTTGCCTAAAATTACCTCACAGCTCGTGAGTCCCGACACAAGGTTAGGATTCTAGAAAATGAGATTAAATCAATTAAAACTCTCTATTGGCTTGAGTTATTTTTTTAAAAAAGAATGACGTGAGAAGCAAATCTCAAGATGCAACACAAGGCAAACCTAGTTGATAATGATTGACCGGTTCTCATGATTAGAACGTCTATAATCATATCCTAGTCCAGTCCAACATTAAACAAACTTATAGTTATAAAATCGACTCAATCATCAAAGTATAGATTATAAAGTCATAACCCCAGGCCATTCTCACTTTGGGTGGGACATATCTGCTAATTTTTTTTAAGTTCCATCATTAAGAGGAATCTTAATTTTATGGTTCTCATAATTAGAACGTCTATGATCATATCTTAGCCCAGTCCGGCATTAAACAAACTTATAATTATAGAATCGACTCAATCATCAGAGTATAGATTATAAAGTCATAACCCCAGGCCATTCTCACTTTGAGTGGAACACATCTACTAATTTTTTTTAATTCTATCATTAAGAGGAATCTTGAATTAGTAAGAAGCCAAAAATTGTATTATGAACAATTGTAACAAGCTGGTTCATTTGTAATCCTGTCACACGATACATAATAGAAAACATCTGTATTCATATATACAAGGCCCAGCCCATTGGGCCATCTTACATGGCCCAGACCTCAAAAGGCCAAGCCTTCTAAACTCACATATAAAAATTTCTCAGCCTCTCAAGCATCCCTCCAAACTGATACTGATAATAACAATAATAATAGAACCCGAGAGGCTGGAGATCGAGGTTCCGCTCTCGGGGAGGCGCGGCGGCCGCCGGCCGGCGGTTGCCCCTCTCCGATCGGCGGCGAAGTGGACGATCCCGTCCCTCTTCCTCTCTCTCTCTCTCTCTGGGGAAAATCATATTGGTATTGGCCAAAGTCTTCTCTGTATCTCCAGACATGCATACATACATACACACACATATGCAGTCGCAGCAGCAACTGCGATGCAGGGGAAACCAGAAACATTTGCTCGATCGTCGTCGAGAGAAATCGCCCCCCCAACGTTCGATGGCAGAAAGGTAAAGTGATAGTGATGAGGCGATGAGGAATGAGTTATGGGGTATTCAGGCTTTCGGTTTTCTTGGAGAACTGTCCGTATCTTGGCGTGGCGATCCTGGGGGCGTGTCGCAGCCATGGCGGGGTTCCGCTCTTTCGTTCGTTCTGTTGCCTGATAGCATGCGAAACTCTCATCTGAGCCTCCCAAGATCTCTTCTTTTTCTTGCTTCCCAGTTGAATTGGCGTCCTTTCTGTGTTTTTTTTGCCATTCTTTCTGTTTGGTCAGGCAGAGAATTGGGGGAATCCGTGGATAAGATCTCGAGATTGCCGGTTGATCCGTTCGGCCGGCGGATGCTTGTCGTGGCGTCTTCGATCGGCGGTCAGGATTCTTGGGTATTCATCTGCGTTTCTCCATTTTTGTTGGGTCGAGAGATTCATTTCTTTCAAGAGTCAGATTCTCATTTTTTGAACAAATTTTCCTTTTTGACCAAGAAAAATCAAATTTTCTTCAATTGCCAAAAGTGAAACAAGATTTTTCTTCATTTCCCTTTAAAAAAGATTTTATCTTTCTTGTTTTCAAGAATTGCTCGGTGGTAAATGCACGAAGGGTTCTGATGGGGAACACTGATTGAGGTTTCTGACCGGGCACGAGACAGAGAAAGCATTGAAAAATGAACAAGGTCACGGCTTTTGAGGTTGTCGTGGCATTCATTCATAAATTACTCATCAGAATCCTAAGCAAAGCTGGGTGGCAGGCAGTGACGCTTCGAAATTACAATAAGGAAAGATGGGACCGCACGATTAGTCTCAAAAGAAGCACCAGTCACCAAACCTCTGTAGCCGGGCTACTTTCGTAATTTCGGGTACAATGATTTGGGAGCTCTAAATGGGCAAATGCCACGGATCGGAACAGAGAGAGGGAGAGAGAGCCATTGCTGCGAAAATCAAAGGGCTTGAAAGCTTCGGCTTTGCTCTCGGAGAGGCGCGGCGGCCTCCGGCCGGAGGTTGCCCCTTTTTTTCTCCGATCGGGAGCGAAGCCGACGATCTCTTCCCTTCGTTCTTGGTCGTTCCAACACACGTACTCCTCCGTCTTTTTTGGGTTCGCGAAAGCGTTTTTGGCTTCCGTCTTCGGATTGAAAGCAAAACGATGCGCTTTCTCGGCCTTCTTCGCAGGCTTGTACTTGTACATGCGAACATACATATATATATATATATAGACAGACAGAGAAATGGGTATGTTTTTCTGGTCGAGAAGTTTCTTCCGCTCCGACAATTATAGTTGAAAAAAAGGGTAATCTGTGCGAGGCGATGAAGATTTTACTGGAAAGAGCAAACGAAAAGGAGCTTTTCAGGCGTTAGAGAACCGTCCGTATCTTGGCATGGCGCGCGTCGCAGCCATGGCGGGGTTCCATGTTTCTTGCTTTTGCCTGATAAAGAAAGTATACTTCACATCTGAGCCTCACTCATCTGATCAAAATTCAAGTCTTTTTTTGGTTACCCAAAAGAGATGGCGAAAAGCGTTCGACTTTTTTCTTGTTCTTCCCCTGGTTTTTTTTTTTTTTTTTTTAACGAAGTGCCATTATTGCTCTGGACTGTGCTTCGGTCAAAACCCTTTGGAAGGTAGCGAGGGAGATGATGATGCCACTCGTCTTTCTTTCTTTTTCAGAGGGAGAGGAAAAGAAAATTCAAAAAGCTTAAATCTTGTTATTCTTGATGCATCATAGTTTTTCCATGTTTTCAAAAGTTAGTATTTTTGGAATTAAAGGTTTTCGAATTAGAGCTGTTTTCTATTAAGCTTTTTTTCTTTTGGGGGGTGAATATTTCTGTCTCCGCTTTCTTCTCCCCCAATGAATATGCCAGTGCCCAAGACGTAGGTGAATCAATCGCACCCTTTTCGATGCAGCTCTAATCAATCAAAATCGTTTCACTCTAAAACAGAGTAATTGCAAAGTAATGTTGAAGGTTTCCAATGTAATTACGCCCCTCAATTCGGTCAAAAAGGTCAGAGTTTGAACGACCGAGCCAGCAAACCTTCCGACCAAAAACCAAAAACCATAAAAAAAACCAGCAAATCCCACCTGCAATCTCGTCTGACGTGACGGAATTGGCCCCATTACTTCGTCCTTCTCGCCCGCATTAAAAAAACGATGAAGTTGCCTTTTTGATCCAGCAAATAATACAATCAGGGAGGGGCAAAAGAGTAATAAAAACCTCCAGTACCCTCCTCGGCTCTCTGCTTATAGCAAATGGAGAGCCTTCGTGAGCTTTCGGCGGGTAGTGTGAGGGAGGCTTTGCCCCCAGAGAAGGTCCGGTGCGGCCCGCCGTCGGCGGCGGTCGCCCCCCTCTCCGGCTGATGGCGGAGCCGATGATCTCACTGCCCCCCGTCCGCCGTCCTACGTCGTCGTCGTTGTCGCCGTCGCGGTCGGCTTCTGGCTGAACGTTCATGCGTACGTGTGTGTGTGTATGTATCTGTATCTATCTATCTGCGTACATGCTTCTCTCCTGACCCAAAAAAAAAAAAAGCGAGAATCAAAAGGGAAGGAAAATTAGAAGGAGGAGAAGCGGAGGCCGAGAAAGGTAGAAAAAAGATCGTTGGAAATGCTTCTGCTTCTGCTTCTGCTTCGCTTTCATTTTCCTCGGAATCTTCAGCATCATCTTCTTCATGGACAATTTCCCAGAACTTCCAACTCCAATAATCCTCCCTCTCCTCCTCCGCCAATGATTGCGGATTCCACTGTGAAAAAGAACGAGAAGAGGCTGTGATGATTCGCATGCATACGGAGGAGGGAGAGAATGAAAGCGGCAGGCACCGAGAACCGGCCGTATCTTGGCGGGGCGGCCAGAACCGGTCGCAGCCATGGCGGGGTTCCCTTCAGTTGTCTGATCAAATGCGAATCTGAGCCTACACATCTTCCAACAATTTCTGCCCTTAGTTTCTTTTTTCCCAGATCTGATTGTCTCGTTGAATTGAGTTCTTAAGTTTTACTGCCAGAAAAAAGGTGGGTTCTTTTCGAGGCCCTCTTGTTGATTTTGCACTTTAGAATTCTGGGTTCTCTTCTCTGCGCGAGAGAGGATTCGGCAATGACTTTTCAAAACTATCTTTGTGTTTGAGTTTTGGGTTTCTACAGCGACAAGAAAGGGACCGAGCTCTCGTCTATTTTCGTCTATCTTTGCTCCTGCAGAAGCGGCGTTTTCTAACTGCTCCTGCTTCGTGGTACCGAGTTTGCCTTCGCACTTCGAAATTTCTGACTTCATTCGAAAAAAACTACGGTCGATGAGTTTCCAGATTGATCGTCACTGAAGAGTTCACGGGAAAGATCACTGTAAGCTAAAATGTAAAAAGCAAAATGATGTACTTATGTCAGTTGCTTTAAGGGAGTTCTCAATAATATTTTACTTGCAGTTGAATTCGGCCGGAGAGGTAAGCTGTAGTTGGAGCTATTGGCAACAATATCCGAGGAGATTAGAAATTCGGGCAAAGATTATCCAAAACGAGTGGAGGCGATTGTATCAGAGCATTTATAGTATGTAATTTGTTAAGCAAACGGTAAAGCAGGGCAAGTACAATGCATCTGGAGACATTTACATTTCTTGAAGATTTTTGCTGGTCCTTAGGTGGTATAAGAACTATATTGAATACCCTTCATATGTTCAGTTGGAGGAAATGTTTTTTCTATTTAAGCAAAAGCTGCACCTGGTCCTCAAGTACTAAACCTGACGTTTGCGTTTTGGGTCTTAAATCATTCAATGATTTCAACTGACTCCCTCACCTTTTCTTACGGAGTGTAATGAAATCCTTTCTAACCCTTTAACCAGAACCAGGGTGTTGCTTGGTGTCTCGCTATAGGGTTAACTCGCCAAGCAACGGATAGCAAGCTACCGAGTCTATCCCCGGCTGAATCGGATGGGGGTGACAAGTGACAAGATTATATTTCTTATTTTAATGTATCAATATCCACTTGACATTTTCAATTTTCTCAAATATTTTTCTTGCCATTGAGCTTTTTAATTCTGAGTTTTTTAAGGACTTACTCTGGTTCAAAAGAATGCCTAATATATGTTTCAAAAATTGTAGAAATTTTGTAAATATTTAGGAGTTAATTGCCTCAATATAAAGTCTTGGAATTCAATGAAATTTCCAATAAAGGTTAAGGATATGATTGGATCAATTCAAATATTTAGGACTCAATTTTGCATTCTATACGCAAGGTGAAGGACTTTTAATGCATTTGTCCAAATTGTGTAAATGTCCATGAAGTTTTTATTTGAGTTCACTTCATCTCTCGATAATTTTTCATTTGCCAAATTATCGCCTAAGGATCTTAATTGGAAGAAAAAGGCTCAAAATTCTCTACACTTAAGACTGTCTAGCTAAGGTCATGTGCGCTCATACTCATCATACGATATGCCTTGTGGATAGAATTAGTCATAGCCATCACTCATAACTTGTTTTATGTGGTATGTTATGAGAATTTGCTATAATAGGTATATGCTATGCACAAAAAATAATTCATATCAATGTCAATGAGGATTGTTATATCTGATCATATCCATATCGACCAACCATGAATCGTCCAAAATCCTCTTCGTACATATTCACCTAGTAATTTCACTCATTTAAAATATTAATTTTTCATGTCTTCAAAATTTGATTATCTTAATGAGAGCGTTTGGATAGTTATCTTTTCTTGCAATTATACTATGGAGAAATACTTAGCCAATTTTAATCGAGAGTTGTTGCTATGTATACACGTTTAAAATTTAAAGACAATCCTTTTCAGTTAATACACTTGCAATGTCAAAGTGATCACGACATTGGTTCATAATTGTCAACTTAAAAAAAAAACATAAATATAACTTTAGAATGAAATAAATACTTACAATTTTCTAATTTGGAAGGGGATGAGATATAAAAAACTTCATTTGGAACCACCATAAACATTGGGAAGGAGCGAGTTATATAAATCTCATTGGGAAACAAAGAAAACAGAGCACAACGCACCTCGTTCAATCCAATTTCACCCATCTCCACACGCGAATCAGCAAGGACAGTGAATTCACCTTTTTGCCCTGCCGCCATCCCCTCCAAGCCCGTGTGCAATCCAGCAAATAACACCATCGGGAGGGGCAAAAGAGTAATAATAACCTCCATCCCACGGCTCTACTTGTACAAGATGGAGAGGCTCCTGTGGCCATTGCTGATCAGTGGGAAGGAGGCTTTGCCCCCGGAGAGGAGGGTTCCGGGTGACCCCGCCGCCGGCGGTGGTCGCCGCCCCCTCTCCGGTCGACGGCGGAGCCGATGATTTCGCCACCCCGTAACGACGGCCTTTCCGCCGAACGTTCCTGTGTACGTATGTGTATGTATGTATGTATCTGTCTATCTACCAACCCAAGAAAAAAGCCCCCCCAAAAAAAAAAGAGGAGAAGAAGAAGAAGACGAAGAAGCGGAGCCCGAGAAAGGTGAAAAGATCAGGGGAAAAATGACGCTGGTTTCTGCTTTGCTTTCATTTTCCTCGCATAACTTCATCATCATCGTCATCGTCATCTTCATGGACGACTCCGCAAAGATTTCATCCCCACATCTTCCTCCTGTTTCTCCTCCATCTGTGTCTGGGGATTCCGCTTCGGAAAAGAACTTGAATGCGTTATGAAAGAAAGAAAGAAAATGACGAGGCTGTGATGATTCGCGCGGTGTACGGAGGAGCGAGAGAAATATGAAACCCCACGGACAGGCACCGAGAACCGGCCGTATCTTGGCGGGGCGGCCAGAACCGGTCGCAGCCATGGCGGGGTTCCTTTCAGTTGTCTGATCTAAACGCGATTCTGAGCCTCCCCATCTTCCAACAATTTCTGCCCTTGATTTCTTTTTCCACACCCCCCTCTCTTTTTTCAAGATCTGTTAAATCTTCTTTGATGACGAGTTCTTTCTTGTGTTTTGATGTGACAGAAAGGTAGGATCTTTATCAGCCCTTTTCGCCAGTACCAGATTTTCACTTCTTTTCTTTTTGTCTGGGTAATTTTTGCCCTCTGTTTTGTCTCGCGTCCATGGCTGGTTTCTTCTTTTTGCATCACGAGATTCTGGGTTCTCTTCTTCGCACGTTCTTCAAATTGCCCTCTGGTTCTGTGCAGTTGCGTTTGAGTTATGGGCTTTTTTACATTGACAAGAAAGGTTCTCTTTTTCTTCTTTTTTTCAAGTCTCTGTTCCTGCAGATGAAAAAGTAAAATACTTTTCATCATTTGCTTTAAGGGTGTTTTCAAGATTTTCTTCACTTGCAGATGCCTCGGTTTTCAGCCGGCGATTCAGGAGGAGATTAGAAATATGGGGAAGACGATGCAAAAAATGAGTAAAGTGATTGATGTCAGAGAGCATTTACTGTATGTAATCTATTAAGTAAAAACAGCAAGGGCAGGTCAAATATGATGAGTCTGCAGACATTTGCATCCTTAAAAATTCTTGTCTGTCCTTAACGACGAGGCTTTAGCATAAAAAAGGGTACAGAAAGGGAGAAACACCATCTCCATATTTAGATTGAATGGTTGAGAAGGAATTTGACCAAAAAATCAAAATTAATAATAATATTTCATCCTGTGCGATTACTTGAAATTCTTAGTTTTCTAATGGCATTCGATTTCTAGATGGCATCGAAAGGGTCATGATTTCTTCGATCCAAGTCGGAAAGAATTTCTACTAACCAAACATATGGAGGAGGATACTCATTAAAAATTCGGTCATCGGCTTGTCATTCCTATCTTTTCTTAGTGCCCTATTATAATCTTATGCCTATGTCATTTTCATACAAAAAAAAATATATATATGTATGATATAAGAGACTCAAAGCAGGTTCACTTTTGACGGTTTTGAGAAAATTAAGCGTTGAACCTTTTGTAAAAAGGTGAAATCAAATCATTTTGATTAACAATATTTAAGATATTCTATGAGTTGCTAAAAAAGTTGGTTACATGGTATCTTTAAAATGTCATTATTATATAAATTTTAGTACTCAATTACATTTTCAATAAATATTTATTATTTAATTATGTCAATTAAATTTTTTTATGGTTCAATTGCATTTCTTGATAAAGGTTTAGGACTTGATTATACAGACTAAGGGTGCATTTAGTTCTGCAAATGGAGTTTAAGCACAATGCAAATGCTAAAAGCCAAAGTTATCAAAGAAAATGCAAATTATATTTGATAATTTTATTTTCTTTTGCAAATGGACTTTGAGTTCAAGTTATATTTGGCAAAAAAAAAAAAAAGAACATTTGTAATAGCCTTTGGATTTTTTTATATTTTTTTTATTAAAAAAAGGACCAAAACTCTTGAGGGACTACGGTTACTAGTGAGCTAGATCTAGCACTTGTGGTTGTAAGTTATGGTGTCAAGCAACCTTCGACAATGGTCATGTGACCCTCGCAAGGCCTAGGCAAGGGCTGCTTGAGGTCATGAGACCCAGGCAGTGGTCGTTGGGGTTGCACGCCGTCGGCATTAGATTTGGCTCATTAGCAACTATCACTCTTCGTCAATTTAGAGAAGGGTTTGGTCCTTTTTTTAATTATAAAAAATATGACGAGAGACAAAATTGAAATTTTGAAGTTTTGGTGAGGGTAGTTTTGAAAGAAAAAATTAGTTTTAGCATTTAACAAAATACTAAAAGCCCAATACTGGTAAGGAGTCAAGGACTAGAATTAGGCTTTTAACTTTCTCAATGCCAACATTCGGTTTAAAGCTTATTAGGAAAACTTGCCAAATACCCCGATATTTTCCCAGAGGACTTTGGAAATCGAAAGCCAATTAGGAAAGTTGTACTAAACACACCTTAAGATGCTTATGACTCAATTATTATGTACCCAAAGTCTAAGACTTCTAGTGCACTTTTCCTGATGGATTAAATATATTGTATTATAGTTATCGAAGTTTTACATTTCAATTTCACTTTATCGAACTATTACCCGAGCTAACGATATCTTGATTGAGGAAAAATCATATTCAGTTGGTTTTCTTTTGTCATTTATTAATACTTGATTGCAATCATGATAAATATTGCCCATACTAGATACGCATATTTCCTAGTAGAACATTGCTTAGCGTGGTTGTATTGCTTAGCATGGTTGTAGACTTGGAGTAAATTTCTTTCAATTTATCAAATTGGTAACATTCTATGTGAATTTGAAAAGGGAAATTGACACAGATAGTCCATGAATTTTATTTCAATGTATAATTTGATCTATGAACTTTGGATTTGTTAAATGTGGTCCATAAACTTTAACCGAATGTACAATGTTGACTCTCAACTTTTAATTTGTTCAATATAATCCATAAATTTTTTGTACATGTTCAATCCAATCCCTAAATTATATGAAATCGTTCAATGTAGTCTTTCCATAATTATTCAAGACCAAGGATATCTTAATTGGGAGAAGAAGGTTCGACAAATAAATTACTTTCCCTGTTGAGACCATGTGCACTAGTGATGATTGATTTTAGGATGGACACTTCTTACTCTAGAATCGAGAACGACCTATTAAGGACTAGTTCCACAAAATGACAACTAGAAATTGCCTGTTGGCTACCTAGGAATCAAACCACCCGTTTGATTCGATTCCAAGGTGGATCTACGAGACTGATCTACAATCATTATAATCTCGCATAGGTCTCGCCTCATCTCCTTAGAGACTTTGTAAAGTGAACCCCAAAGCATGTTTATTGGTTTTGTGGTCTTCGGTTTGGGATTGTTGCCTGGCTGCTTGTTTTGAGCGCGCTACTTGACTTTGACAAGATGAGTAAATGGTACTCTGTAAATCACATATGTCTGTTATGTCGCTTGCCAATGAATCTAGAGCTCATCTCTCCTTTTAAGTGTCCATCTTTTTAGAGCTATTGGGCAATCTTTGTTGAATACAAGTGGAGTTCGTAGAAGCGTTGGTGATTGGGATATCAAATTTGTTTGGGTTTTAGGAGTTCCTTGTGCCGCCCACCATCTCAGTTGCATATATAGGTGGGGTTGTGTGTGTATGTGTGTACTGGTTCAAGTAGGTGATTCCACACTCGAACTTGGGAACAAGATTTGGATCCGAGAACTGGACCGGTCCCCTTGGAACCGCTAGTTTTAGGTTGATTCGATTCGATTCTGGGTGGTCCAAGCGATTTTTGGTTCTTTTGCACACTCTTAATGTGCACTCATACTCATCATCTCATATTATGTGATATGCCTTATGGATAGAATTAGCCACGGCCATCACTTATAACTTATTCTATGTGGTATGTTCCCAAAATTAGCTATAATAGGGCCACGCCATGTGTGAAAAATTATTTATATCAACGTCAAAGAGGATCGTTAGATCTAATGGAATCCATTTGGACTTACCATGAATTGTCCAAAATCCAATCCGTACATATTCACCTATTAATTTCTACTACATGAAATATTAATTTTTCATGTCTTCAAAAATTAAATTTGCTAATAAGAGAGCCTCTTGATATTCATGCTTTTTTGCATGTATACTATGGAGAAATACTTAGCCAATTTTAATGGAGAGTTGTTGCTATGTGTAACCGTCTTAGAATTCAATGACAATTTCATGATATGCTTCGTCTTTCTCAGCTCATAAATTTGGGATGTCAAGGTGCTGCATGACAACGTTTCTGTTCCTCAAAATTTCTGTTCTTTGGTTCCCCAGAACAAAAAAAGAACAGAAACCTGTTTGGTAACGCCAAGTTGTTTTTCTATTCCCTTAATAGAAAGTTAGCCGAGGAATAGATTTGGAGCGAAAACGAGAAGCAAAAAATTTGCTTCTTGTTCTCGAGAACAATTTCTAGAAATAAGCTGATTTTCTTTTTTAATTTTCTTTTATTTCCTTTTCTTGCCGCGACCACTGTCAACCGCCCGGAGCCACTGCCCACCGTCGCCGCCGCCCGCCGTCGCCATCTCTGGCGCCGCCCGCCGTCGCCGTCGCCACCCGCCGGTCACTCCGGCCGCCGTTGCCGCCGCCCGCCCGTCCGGTCGCGGCCGCCGGCCCGCCCGGCCGCGACCGGCGGGCGGGTGGTGGCGATCCGTCGACAAGAATAAAAAATGAATAAATACAAAAAAGAAATTGTTGCGTTACCAAACGCATTTCTATTCTTTTTCTATTCCAAGAGTAGAAATTTTGTGTCGTTACTAAACGGGTTCTTTTACTCGAAATTGTTGGAGCGAAAATAGAAAAGAACCATTTCTGAAAAAAAAACTCTTCCCTAACGTAAGCGTCGTCATGCGCAGCCCAAAAGAACATGACATTGGTTCAAAATTTGTCAACTTAAAAAAGTTAAATATAACTTTAGAACGAAATAAAAATTTACAACTATTTAATTTGCAAGGGGGGGATTAGACATGAAAACTTGGAGAACCACAAATTTTGGGAAGGAGCGAGACATATAAATCTTATTGGGAAATATTAAACACAGGACACCCCCACTGCGTTCAATCCAATTTCACCCCTCTCCTCACGCGAATCAAAAAAGACAGTGAATTCACCTCTTTGCCCTGCCCCCCTTCCCTGAGTTCCCTCCAAGGCCGTGTGCAATCCCGCAAATAACACCATCAGTGAGGGGCAAAAGAGTAATAACAACCTCCACCCCCTAGCTCTACCTGTAGAAAATCAAGAGGCTCCTCGGGCTTACAGCAGATTAGTGTGAGGAGGGGGCAAAGAGGAGGAGGCTTTGCCCCCGGAGACGGTCGGCGGCGGTCGCCCTCCATCTCCGGTCGACGGCGGAGTCGATGATTTCGCCACCCCGTCACGACGGCGTTCTCGCGAACGTACCTGTGTACGTATGTGTGCGTGCGTGTATATATATATATATATATGTATCTTTCTGTATCTACATGTCTACCAACCCATGACGAGGAAGGTGAAAAGATCAGGGGAAATGATGCTGGTTCCTGCTTTGCTTTCATCTCCCTCGCATAACTTCATCATCATCGTCGTCGTCATCTTCATCGACGATTCCCCAGAGAATTCATCGCCATATCCTCTTCCATCTGTGTCTGCGGATTCCGCTTCGGTAAAGAACTTGAATGCTTATGAAAGAAAGAAAGCACGAGGCTGTGATGATTCGCACGGTGTATGGAGGAGAGAGAGAAAATGAAAACCCACGGACAGGCACCGAGAACCGGCCGTATCTTGGCGGGGCGGCCAGAACCGGCCGCAGCCATGGCGGGGTTCCTTTCAGTTGTCTGATCTAAACGCGAATCTGAGCCTCCCCGTCTTCCAACAATTTCTGCCCCTAATTTTCTTTTTTATTCTCCCTTCTACCCAGATCTGCTAATCTTGTTTAATGGCGACTTCTTGTGTTTTACTGTGACAGAAAAGGTGGGATCTTTATCGGCCCTTTTCGCCAGTACCTGATTTTTCACTTCTTCTTTTCTTTTTCTCTCTCCGTAATGTTTACCCTCTGTTTTGTCTCGCATCAATGGCTGGTTTCTTGATTTTGCATCACGAGATTCTGGGTTCTCTTCTCTGCACATTTTTCCAAATTTGCGCTCTGGTTCTGAGCAGTCGTGTTTGAGTTCTGGGCTTTTTACGTCGACAAGATGGGTCGTCTTTTTCCTGTCTCTGCTCCTGCAGAAAAAGTAACATACTTTTCGTCATTCGCTTTAATTGCCGGATTTTAGCCGGCGATGATGTATTTGCCGGATATGGTGAATTG
Organism: Eucalyptus virginea; assembly: GCA_014182375.1. Classification (NCBI taxonomy): domain Eukaryota; kingdom Viridiplantae; phylum Streptophyta; class Magnoliopsida; order Myrtales; family Myrtaceae; genus Eucalyptus; species Eucalyptus virginea. Next base: position 59,014,408 of record CM024516.1, on the reverse strand, counting down.
TTGCATGAATTTGATGTTCACCGTAGCTGGAGCTCTCTGCAACAATAATCAGAGGAGGAGATTAGAAATTTTAGGGAAGATGATGCAGAATGAGTAAAGTGATCAATGTCAGAGCATTTACTGTATGTAAAAACAGCAAGGCAGGTCAAATAATTAATGATGAGTCTGCAGACATACTGGTTAAAAAGGAATTGCGTTCACCATATTGAGAAATGGTTGTTATAGTTTATAACTACGTCGCTTTTTGCTTAATAAGAGTAGAGAAAGAGAGAGAAACAAAAGATGGTATTCGCTGTAATTAGATTGAATGGTTAAGAGGGAATTTTACCCAAGAAATAAAAATTGATAATAATGTAGTCTCGTCCGACACGATCACTCGAAATTCTTATTTTTATAGTGGCATTCAATAGCTAGGTGCCATTAAAAAGGGTAAAGGAAGAAAGTCGAAGTGAATTTTTCCTAACCGAATGTAGGAAGGAGGATATTCATTAAAAATTGGGTTAATACCTTGAAAAATCCCAAATTGGTACACTTGTGACAAATTTATCCCAAACTATTTTTTTGATCATGAAAAACCCCAAATTAGTATACTTGTGACAAATTTACTCCGACTGACTATAAAAAACCATAAACCGGTACATTTATGATAAATTTACCCCAAACTAATTTATTCGACTGCAAAAAATCCCATAATGGTAAATTTGTGACAAATATACCCTATGCTAAATTGGATTAATACCACAAAAAAATCACGAAAATTGTAAACTGTGATAAATGGAGCGTAAAATCCTAAATTGGTAAACCGGTCAATTGTCACGTGTCATTTAACTTAATAATTTGAGAATAAAATTTAACAAAAACTAACAGAGGGTAAATTTGTCACAAGTGTACCAGTTGGGGGTTTTTCAGGGTATTAACCCTTAAAAATTCGGTCATCGGTTTATCATTCCAATCTTTTCTTAGTGCCCTATTATAATTATGCCTATGTCATTTTCACAAAAAAAAAAAATGATATGAGAGACTTAATGGAGGTTCCCTTATTTGCTACTTTTTGGTTTATTTTCTTCTTTTTTCACAAATTCATTAAACAACCAAGAGTAACGATTTGTCAAAATTGCACCAAAGTCCTCAACCTTTCTATAAATATGCATACGAGTCAAGTCATTTCAATTGAGCGTCTAGCCTTTCTAAAAAAGAGTAGTCTAGCCTTTCTAAAAAAGAGCAATCAAATCATTTTGGATCGGGCGACCCTGGTTGCCAGAAAGTGTGATTCAAGCCAACAATAGCTTGGGTCACATGACCAAGTGTTGTATGAGGCCAGGTGACGGTCGCCGGCGTACGTGACATCTTGGCTAGCGGTCATCAACCTCTAATCGGCTTTTCCGTGCAAAATATGGAGAAGATGAACAATAAACAATGGGTTAAGACTTGCATTTAGAGAGTACAACTTTTTAAAGGACCTCCGATCTAAAGGACCCTTTGGAGATGACAATTGTATTTCTCTAAAGTTGAGTAAACGCTATTTGTATTTGGCAAAGAGATTTAGAGTCTCATAACTTATTTAAAATGCCGAACCAAACGGCACCTACATATCTTACATTATAATTGTCAAAGTTTTACATTTCGCTTTCACTTTACTAAACCATTCGCCAAGGTAATGATATCTTAATTGAGAAAAAAAAATCGTATTCAGTTGGTTTTCCTTCGTCTTTTATTAATACTCGATTGCAATTACGATAAACATTGCCCAGACTAATTACGTATATTTCAACATCCACGTGGTTCCGAAAATAAAGTGACGAATAAAAAAAAAAAAAAAGGAAAAAGAAAAGGAAAAAAAGAAAAAAAAAGAAAAATTAAATTAGCATTAGGTGGCGTTGGTGGAGGGAACGAACGAACAACGAACGAACCCGATTCTCCGTCCTCCTCCATCGCCATCGCCATCGCCGACGGCATCTGGTTTTCGCTCGATCGATCGATCGACCGATTTCGGAGGAGCGGATCGAGCCGGCGAGATGAAGATCACGGCCCTGCTGGTCCTCAAGTGCGACCCCGGCGGCGGCGGCGGCGGCGGCGGCGGCGGCGCCGATCCGGTGATCCTCGCCAACGCCACCGACGTCAGCCGCTTCGGCTACTTCCAGCGCTCCAGCGTCAAGGAGTTCATCGTCTTCGTCGGCCGCACCGTCGCCCGCCGCACGCCCCCGGGCCAGCGCCAGTCCGTGCAGCACGAAGGTCGGTCTCGGCCTCGGTCTCGGTTCCGGTTGTGTTCTTCTCTTTCATCGTCGGCGTCCGCGATTCGAGGCCGTGGTTTCTGTTTCCGATGCGGGTTTCGACTCGTTCCGGATGAAAATCGCGAGCCGCGTGGGGCCTCTTGCTCTGTGTAGACGTCGATCGAGGGATGTTTGATCGTATCGCGTGGAAATTTGCTCGGCAGACGAGATTGAATTGTGAAATTGTGAACTTCTCGTAGGTCTTGTGATTTGGTCATGACTCATGACTCGAAGAGACTAATAGTTAGCACTAGATTTGTGTCTGTGTGCTCCTCAGTCCTGACCCTATAAATCTGTGGGAAGTTGCGCCGGAACTTGGTTAGATTTCATTGGAGATGATGTTCGTATGATCATTATCTCGTCTTCGCGTAAAAGTGTTTACATGCTGTGTGCAAGTTACATGAATAATGAATTCGTCTGTTTTGGTAATTTTTCTTTTTTTTTTCCGCAGAGTACAAGGTGCACGCTTACAATAGAAATGGCCTTTGTGCGTTGGGATTCATGGACGATCATTATCCAGTTCGAAGTGCATTTTCTCTGTTGAATCAGGTAGAAACCCGCAAATTTGTTACCTATTCAGGCCTTTTCTGCTTGCAGATTTGTTACTGATATGCCGATATATTGAACTCTCATTTCAAATCTAGCGACCGAATGTTTGAGTGAGCTTTGCACCACTTCAATCAGTATAACCTGCAAATTTGTTGCATCTGCATGTTGCAAAATTTTCTAATTATAACAATCCATTGAAATAAGTAGGTTGTTGGGTCCTGCCCATGTGAGAAACTAATACATTGCATGTAGAGATAGGAGGCTTCTTATAGACTGTTAGAACTCTGGACTGTTCTTATTAGTGCCATTTAGGAATTAGAATTTAAGTGATGTTTTAAGACAATTACTCTTGAGTATATGGAGGACTCCTTTGGCTGATGACTTGTGACAACAGTTAGACTTTAAAAGATTCTTGGATTGGTGGCTGACTGCATATTAATCTTTAGGTTTAGTAAGAACAGAAGTACCAAAAGCCTCTTTTTAAATAACTAGCTTTAGAAATGAATCTTTTTAAAATAACGAAGTTGAGAAATTAATAATTAATTCTGTAATGACTTTCCAGCTTATGGAGAAATTTTAAAGGAGACTCAACTACATCGATTCTCGAATAAATCTAGGGAGAACGAGTGTAGGAACGCACTTATAGATCACAACTTAAAGCAAACAGGTCATTGGGTTTCAAGCTCTGACGCTATAGCCTTATAAATCTTTGCACATCCATATAATAGTTTGAAACTTATGGATTATGTATGGTTTTATTGTGGACAGGTGCTGGATGAGTATCAGAAGAATTTTGGTGATTCTTGGAGGAGTGCAAACTCGGATAGCACTGAATCATGGCCATATTTGAACGAAGCACTGACTAAATTTCAGGTTCTGTCCATTCTTCCGTCACATTAAGTGATATTTAAATAATTAATGGGCCTTTTATTTCTACTTTATCTTTGGGTTATTGACTGGAGCTTTAAGATGAAGTCCTCTTTTTGTGATTATGTTTATTTCTTCTTTGCATCTTCAGGATCCAGCCGAGGCTGATAAATTGTTGAAAATTCAGAGGGAGTTGGACGAAACAAAAATTATTCTGGTAAGTCATATGCATTTTCATATGTGTCCCCTTTCTCTCATGCATATCTCGATCTACATTTCTGGGGTGGCAATTTTAAGTGTGAAATTGAAAGCACTGATGCGAATGCAACATCAGCAGGAGGGAAATTATGGATTGAATGTCATATTACATGAACATAATGAAATTGTCATGTTTTGACCCGCTTTTTTGTGAGGATCATCTCCGCATTATATTGTCGCTCAAAATTTAAGTGAGCAAGTGATGTAAGGCAACAATGCTCATTTGACATGAACACAATGACACAAGTATGAATTGTCATCCTGATGCATTCTCATAATCTTGCATGCATGTTTTTGCTTGAGAAGTTCCACTTAGGGTACTCAGTACTCATAATTCTGCTAAGAAATCCTTAATATCAATTATACGGAATATAGAAGTGATATCTGCCTATGTAAAGCCTCCTAGATACTCTTCTACAACCATAAGCTTTTGTTTGTTCATGTAATTGCTTAGTTTTTTGGACAGTTTGCTGGATTCAAAACTGATTTTCTGTGGACACCAGAACTGAAAAGAAAAAAGAAAGAAAGTTGGGAGTTTGGGACTTTCTCTTGCAACAGTGATTTTGTCTCTGTGATAGCACAGTTCATCTGTTGATAGCAATTTCTCTAAAGTTCACGTGGAAGACAAATATTTTAATCTGATATTTCATTTTGGTGCACGTGAAGAAACTGGCATTATTCTCAATTAGTAACATAGTGGTGGAAATCTGAATTGGGATCTTTTGGTTTCATTCATGAGGATATGCGTTATTGTTACATCCACTTACAGAGCTAAATTAGGGATACCTAGTACAGATAACAATTCAGAGAAGTTTTTTTTTTTCAAATATGTTTCCTGTAATGTTTTTGGCCCTTGGAAAAAATAAAGCATACGTCTAAGTGTCATTGCCTTGTATTAGTGTTCAAGCACAGATCCTTGATGGAGCTGTCCTGTTCTTAGATTGCTGCCATGTAGAACATGTGCTTAGATGTTCAAAGGACATAAATGTACATTAGTGACATAAGACAGGTTTTGGCTTTTTCATTTTGCTTTCCACTTTTCCTCCATCTCTTAGACGCTTTTCTCCTTGATACAGCACAAAACTATTGATAGTGTGCTTGAACGAGGCGAGAAGTTGGACAGTTTGGTTGAGAAGAGTTCAGATCTCAGCGCATCATCACAGGTACTATCTATGATTGAAAGAGGAAAACCAATAATTTGGCATTATTAATTGTCTCTCTGCCGTAATCTGCATTTACCACAGGTTCATAAGTTTCAATGTCCTTGTTTCTTTCTGTCCACTTCCAGTGATCCACACCTGTCTGAACATGCTTTTCTACTGGCAACTTGCTGTCTCTTTGTGGCAGATTTTCTGTTAAGTATTTTCTGTGACATTGCTATGGATGTCATTTTCTGCTGAATTTCATCAAAATATCTCGAACTCGAATGCTTAAAGTAATTCACAGTGTACCTCTTCCACACCAAATCTGGGAGTTTTCATAGCCTTGGACATAGCTGCTACCTTTTGACTTGATTCTTGATTAGTTATATTTGGCATGAAGTTTGTCCTCCTTTACACATTACATGCAAATCTTGAACATTGTGCTTTTTCCTCGAACATTGTTTCGTTATGGAGACAACTACTTTTATTGTTTTAGATTATTTCTCGGACAGATTAAGCTGCATCAATAATGTAACAGAAGTTTATTGGAGTATCATGCAACTGAGTTTTGAGCTGAGTTTTGTTGAGTCTTGAATATGAGGTGGAAGACTTGATCATTGCTACTGTTTCTATTGATGTGTATCAGAATGTACACTTAGCTGCTGACACAATAACCTCTTATTGTTTCCTGGAACAGTTGTTTTACAAACAAGCCAAGAAAACCAACCAGTGCTGCACCATACTGTAGCGTTCTGAGGATAAACACCTAATTTGGTTCCAATAGGGGTCAATGCATGTCCGTCTGGGGAATGTAGAGCAAATGGCATAGTATGTGCCATCATGGTGATATACCTTCTTTCTGCTGCCTTGATAAGTGCAAACTTGCGGTTCGTGGTTTTTGGTTTGCGAAATTTGTCTTAGATATGTATAAAAGCTTTTTAGCATCCATAGTTGATTGTCCACTGTGCTTTGATTTACCTCCTTATGTATAAACTTTGCACCTTCGGTTTTCATATCTCTACCTCGTCCGAAATCAATCTCAGAGAGGAGCATCATCTTGAAGTCGTAACTTCACAATCCACGAAAATTAGTAGTTCATGCTAGTGAACAGAAGATAGAAGACTGCGATGGCTTTGCAAGCCAAGACTTCCTGTCTGATTCTTCACTCTCCGAATTCCCACGTTGGAATTGTCTTTGGACTTGTGAACTCTTCTTTTGCATAATATATGTTGGTCATCAAATCTTTTTGATGGGTCCTTGTTGTGTCATATGGTGGCGTGGTGCCAGCTAGGGCTGCCATTATTTCCATTGCTTTCCCAAGAAGGATAGGAGATGGACCAGACTGTTCCGTGGTGGTTGTGTGCATTAGGACATGCTCATTCGACATGCATAAAAATGACGGTAGGCTAAGAGATTAGTGAGCAGAAGTTGGAGTCTCGCGTCGCGATCTTTATTAATTTCATTCTTAAACACTAATTCAATATTTGCAATATCACAGCAACTTTACACGACTCGATCTATAATTACATGTTTCACACATCACTCATCAACGCAGAAACTCCTATTTACCATAGACAGACAGGGCTCTCTGTTTTTATTTTCGGGGAATATTCAGGATGCCACTTTCGCCGATTGCATCCTATTTGCCAATAAGGGACTTGAGCCACCAGGCGCCTTTGTCTTGAGGACCTCCTTCCGGCGGAGGGTCGCTCTTTGGAGTCTTGCGGAGTTTACTTGGGTCATAGCCTTCGTCCTTAGCCTTCTGAACCAGCATCTCATAGATCTCATCTTCCAGATGAGTCTTCCTACATAATATCTGAAACACAGAAGACAAGCGTCTGAAAAACTCAGAAGCCTTATCAGAAGGAAACTCGCGTATGCGCACACGAACATGTCCTGCTTTTGTGAACCTAAGAACGATGAATTACAGTGAACAGAGATGGAGAGTGTTCGGACATACCCAGAGGTACTTTCTGGTGGGCTCTCCGATGAGAGCATACTGATAATCACCGTCCAGGTACAGCACCCAGTAGTTCCCGACGACTGGAATGATGGGCAAGAACGGAGGGACATAGAACTTGACCTTGAGCTTGGCCTCGTTGCTCTTCGGGTCCGCCTTGTACGCCGAGCCCTCGATGGCCACTCTCTTGCCGTCGCTCCAGGTCTCGTTGAGCACATGCACCGTCCCATCCTGGTTCAGAGTGTACGTCGCCCTCGTGTCCGCCCCGTTCTTTGGCACGAAGAAGGACGGGAACGACGCTATCTCGTACCATCTTCCCATGTACCTCTCCAAGTCCACGTCCTTCACGACTTCCAATTCTTTCTTCACCATTTTCTCTCTCTCTCTCTGGGCCTTTGAATGTGGAGGAGAGATGTGGGAGGGATTGAGCTGTGAAGAGTTTCTCCTGGAAGAGCTTCCTCAATGTTTTCTTGTTGGCTGGCTTTCGTTTTTTTAATGTCGGATATAAACGTGAAACGAGCTTGACGACACGAGATACTTTCGAAGGTGGCGGCGCTACATCTGGAGGAATTAGGGCCTTATGTTCGTGTGATTGTGAAATGGGAAAGAGGGGGTTTGGGATAAGGGGACCTTCTGGAGTTGTCTTGTTATGATCATTGCATTACGCAACTTTTTGGAGTTATTTGGAGGCAGTGCTTCTGATCAAATTTCATGATTGGTGTTCACATGAGAGGGGAGGCCACGAGGGAGCTTGTAGCTGGTGTGAGAAAGGGACCCGGTCTCGGAGGCACGTCTCGGCCAGTTTAGCCCGTGAACTTATCGATGTTAGATGATACGAGCCACCAATTGGCGAACACCGTCGGGCGGGTTGGTGACCCAAACTGCATTCAACATCGAAGGAACCTTTCCTCTCTTCGATTTTCGACATTCTCACTCCACTGAAGGCGGGATAAAAAGACTGGGAGACGTATTGACGAATCAAAAATTGATACGAGGAAAAAGGGCAATTCTTCCGTCACGACAATTCCTAGTTTGATTTATGACTTCGGTTCATTTGGGAGCTATGCTGTATAGGCAAAGATGGAGAAGGTGCGTGAGCTTTATTAGAGTTCTGGAATTTGCTCAAAACCTCACGTGTTTCTCAAGTCCTCCTAAACTTGCACGCATGTAATACTCTAGGTGAGATCTTCCTCAATTTGTTCACTATTTGCCAAACAAACCCAGGATATCCTTGGCGCTTCGTATCTTGGTACTTCATGTCCATTTTAATTTTTTCAATACTGTTGGTAAGAAAATTTGACCGGCCACTGGCTTGTTAGATAACTTGTTATTAAGTTACCAAATCAGAATTTATCAATATAGAAACGATTTAATAAATTTTCGTATCCTCTGAAATTTTACTAGTATTATTAGTAATTTATATACATCCCACTAAATTAGTAGCTAACCAACTTTTGTGAGACTTTATAACTATGGTTAGCAAAATAGCAGCCCTATAAAGAATTTACCGAAACTTCCCAATAATTGCTAAGTTTCTAACTCCTTACCGATTTTGGAAGCGTGCCTAGTAAACTACTAATGCCATAATGAATTTACCAATACAAATTACCTACTTGAAAGTAACAAAAATTATCAGGATTTTACGAACGTCAAGTGTGCCATTAGTAACTTACTATCACTATAGCAAATTTATCAATATCATAATATACTTTTGTACTGACGAGATGGTTGAGGTGACAGACATGGGTGATCGCTAGGCCTCGACATAAAGTATTGCCGACGCGTGTAGATGCAAAAGTCAATAAATGGGTAACGCGACGCATATCGAACAATTTAGAGGAGGAGAAGGGTGAAACGAGAGAGTTCTGGGAGGAGACGAAGATCGTGGGTTTGGTCGCACGTCAAGGTGCAAGTAATGTTACACGATCCGGACTTACATGGCGCGGGCGGATTCATCGAGCAAACTAAAATGGTTGCGGCATCGCCGGCCTGGAGACCGCCTGAATGTGCATGATACTTGGATCTTCATGGTGTTTAGCAAGCCCGGTTGTACACACCGCAATTGGGGGGTCTATCGTTCTGTTCGGGAGTGCATGGTCCGTAAGGTTTGCCTGCTGAGGTTCTCCCGCATCCGGCCGCATTGTTCGGGTTGGATGTGGCTGCGGTCGCGCTGGAAGAACCTGCGAGAAAACGGCTCAGGACGTGCGGAGAATTGATCTGATACTCCAGCGCCAAGTTGTCCGCGATGAGGCAGCTGCCGGCGAGGCCACGGCTGTGGTTGCACGGTAAGAAGGCGGCGGCGGCGGTGGCGGAGGTGGAGGCAGAGATGTTGCTTGAATGTGGTGATGGCGAAGCCTTGGAGGCCAACATGAGTACTACAAGCAGTGAGGAGAGTGAGAGGTAGAACCTATTGTCGGCCATAGCTAGATCGTCAGTTCCGATTCTGAGCAAGAGACAAGTTGATGAGAGCTAGTGGAAGTGGTATGGCCATTGCCCCTCTCTTGCTCCATTATTGCAGTTGCTCCTATGGTGAAAGTGATTCCCACTAGCACGACATTTTCATAAGATACAATAGAAATTATATTTTCGTTGCAAAAAATTAATCCAAGGACTATTTTTTATATTTTGAAACAAAGCACATGGACTAAAAATGAATATCTCTAAAGGTACGAGTACCGCAACATAGTTTTTTTCGAAAATCTATACAAGCAGACGCCATATGTTGACTCGTCAATGCTGGCTCAGAATATTCAATCCATGTTTGATTGGAAAATTGAATTTTTGCTCAAAATTTTATTAGGTGTATGAATTGTATGAAATGGAATACAATGATCAAAATTGAATCCAGGATAATATATATGATTATGAGGTGAATGTTTAATCCTGTCCTCTCTATCTCAATACGTGTTTCCTTCTCTTTCTCCTCCTTTTCCTTCTCCTGCTCCTCCTTCTCTTTCGCTCTAAATACATCGGGACTCACATCCAAAAAGTTTCAATTTTTAGAATCAAATTGATTTTTTTTTATTTTTTATTTTTTATTTTTTTTTATCAAGGATTTCATCTATCCATACCTTACTCTATGTAATAAAAAGAGTTTTCATCTCTACTCTATGACATGTTTGATGTACGTAATCATTAAATGTTGAACTCTGGCAAGAAAAACATTGAAGGTCGCATCAAATTCTTGGATACCTACCCCGACCGTGGGGACCATACGATTAAAGGTCCAAAATCATCATGAAGCACTAACATCACGATATAGGACTCAAGATAGCCCTTGAATTTTAGGTGTTTCCCAACGAGAGTTGATAGTGCCAAAAATCAAGTTTTGCTTCTGCTTGCTGGGGGGAAAATGGGCAATCAAATTAGGTGGCGTGGCCACCAACACCTCCATAAATTAGTAAATTGCCTACTTCTTCAAAGTTATCAATATCATCATGACTTTTATGAACGTCCAAATGTACAAGTGTCATTAGTAACTTACCTACACTTTTATAAATTTACGGAGATAGTACCCAAAAAGTCATAAATCAGTTGCAACTAATTGAGTTCTAAACATTTTTATATTAGTACAAATTTAGTGTATTCAAACAATTTAGGTCAAAAATCGCTAAGATGGATACTGGGGGTCCTAATAATTTTTTTGAATTTTTCTTTTTTTCATTCTTTTTATTTCTTTCCCTTCTTTTTTGGCTGATGGTTGGAGAGTGCTAGCCTTGCCTGTCGTAGGTGAGAGTTGGCCTCGCTAGGCCGCCCCTAGGCGAGGGTGAGTGCCGGTAAGGCCAGCCCTTGCCGGCCATGGCCTGTAGCTGGTAGCTAGCCATCGACGAAAACAAAAGGGGGAAAAAGGGAAGGAAGAAAAGAAAAATTATAAAATAAAAAAAATGTTAACATGAGCACTAGCCCTATAATGTAGGATGGTTGGAGTTCATGTCAATAATTTTTGATCTAAAATTGACTAGATGGACTTAGTTTGTACAAATGTGAAAATGTTTAAGAATAAATTGGCCTAATTGAAAGGTTTAGGACTAAATTGATACCAATACAATATGTTAATGACTTTTTTATTTTTATTTTTTATTTTTCCCTAAAATTATTAATGTTCCACTAAATTAGTAACTTACCAATTTCTTAGAAATTCTACAAGTGTTGTTAATAAGAACTAATCCTAATGAACAATATCCCAATGAATTAGTCGGTGTTTAATTTGTTTCAAATTTTGCAAGTCACCGTGGCGTATTCACTAATATCCTGATAATTACGTAAAGTATCACCTTCTTTGAAATTTTAAAATTATATTCAGTAAATTATCAACGTTAATGTATTCAACAATTTGAAAAAAATTGGCAATTTACTGATTTGTTGATATGTAGGTGAATTTCTTATAGTATTAGTAGTTTACCAGCCGCACTTGTAAAATTTCAAAAAGTTATTGACTTACTTATTTATTGGTTTATTGCTAAATTTCATGGTTCGGTTGGTATTTTACTAAATTTTCAAAAGAGTTGGTAATATATTAATTTATTGATATGTTGTAAATTACTCATAGTACTTATATTTTACCAACAACACTTGTAAACTTTAACAAAAATTGGTAATTTACTAATTTATATGGATGGTGGTAAATTCTTTATATGGTTGATATATAAGCGACTACACTTGTAATAATTCACAGAAGTTGGTAACTTACTATTTATTGCAATGTAGGTAAATTTATAGCGGGAAAATTACTCAATCAACTTTAAATATATCGTACGCATGTCAAGTTAGTTTTAATTTTTCAATTTTCCTAATTATGCATAATGTTAGTGTAGTCATTTTGGTCAATTTTCATCGGAAATTGATGACATGGTGATCCAATCATCGTCGGTTGTCCTGCATAGCACGTTGTCACAATAGCAATTCCTCGCGGAAATTGGCAGGAATGACAACATAGGAATTTTGCGTAAATTTTTAAGACTCAATTGGCAAAATTTAAGTTTATGATTAAATTGATATTCGTACAATAAATTTATAACTTAATGGATAATTTCTCCAATTATATTAGTGTTGATAATTTACTTACGGCACTTGTAAAATTTTATACTAGTTGATAATTCACTAATTCATTTAAAAGTTGGTATAATCCTTATTGTGCCAGTGAGTTACTCGGCGATCATACTCTTTTTACCAATGATATTAGAAATTTACCGATAATTTTAAAACCGAACCAATTACGATTTTTTTTTTTTTTTTTGTTAGATACACCCTCGATTGGACCGTAGACTCATCTGAAACTCATCCGGTATCTATAACTTTACACAGGAAAACTCAAAAGTCAGATTGATGGGGTGACGGGACGCATTTTCATATTGCCCATATAAACCAATTTAGAGAAGTAGCATCGTGGAAAGAAATGGAGTTTATCGTGTTAAAATATTTAGATAATAAGTCACGTATTTTTTTAAATAATTTAAACTTTTAAAACTAGCGACAATAGCCACACAAAACGTTACATGTTATACTCCATGATGTAAAAGGGGCACACATTAAGATACTAAGTACTGTCAAAAGATCCGGACTTGCATATCACAGGAGGATTCATCATCCCTGAGACCACCTGAATGTGCATGATGCCTTGGATCTTCATCTTCGTTAGCATCCCCGGTTGTACACACTGCAATGGGGGTCCGGATTCGAGCTGGGAGTGCAGGGTCTGTAAGGTTTCCCCTTCTGGGCTGGTCTCCCGCATCCAGCTGGTTCCCTTGCGTCGTTTGCGGCATAGGTTACGTAAGGATCGCCCGCCAGAATACGGGCTGGAACGTGCAGAGAATCGATCAGATACTCCAACCCCATGTCGTCCGCGATGCGGCCGCCGCTGGTGAGGCCGTGGCTGTGGTTGCGCAGTGAGGAGGCGGCGGCGGCGGCAGAGGTGCCGATGTTGCTCGAATGTGATGGCGAAGCCTGGGAGGCCAGGAGGAGTACAACGAGGAGTGAGGAGAGCGTGAGGGAGCGACCATTGCAGCCGGCAGGAGGGAGAGCTTCCATGCCGATGAAATATGTTCTAGGATTTGCCGAACATTGCTTAGGTATGTGCAAAGAGACTAGTGTATAAGAGTAGCGGAAGTGGCGTGTCCTAGCAAATTCCATTAACCCGACATTTTCATATGTGAGTAGTAGGTTTTTAATTTTTTTTAAAGGAAAGTACATAGAGTAATAGTGAATTTCTAAAGGTAGGTATGGGAACCATGGTGTAATTTTTTCATTAATTTATATTAACTAAACGTCTAGAGTTGACTTAGCCGTTTCTGTCCCTATTTGAATAGAAAATCGAATTTTTCCCTCAAAATTTTTGTTGAAGATAAGTGACGCGAGTATAAATTGAATGAAATATAGTACGAGGATCAAAATTGAATCCAAAAAGCGGTGTATTTTAGATAAATCAAAGCTCACATCCAAATAGGTTTCACTTTTTAAATTCAAATTTATCTTTTTCCATTAAGAATTTTATCCATCCATATCTCACTTGACTTAATGAAAAACGAGTCGTTACCTCTAATCTATGATATGTTTTGACGACGCACGTGATCATTGAAAAATTGGCTTCTGGCAAACAAGAAAAAATATTAAAGGTCGAATCGAATCCCGGCAATCGAGGCCCTAAGATAGAGGTCCACAAACAGCGGGAAGCACTAAAATCACGATTTTAAGACTCAAAAGAGTCCTTGAATTTTAGGTTTTCCCCGTGGTGAGAGGTAGTAGTGGCCAAAAATGGAGTTTTGTTGCTGCCCGTAAAGGGAAACTGCGCAATCGATACAGGGCAGTGCGGCCCTCAGATGAAGTGGGGGCGTGGTGGAGTGGAGCACTCTAGCCTTATGCGCGCAAGGATGTTGGTGTTGAAAGGAGAAGTGGCGAGAGAGAGAGAGAGACAGCACTAGCTTAGTGCTCTAACGTTTCAAATGAATTATTTCCTTAACATTATTATGACATCAGGTCGACCTAACTTTTAGTGTGAATGTGCATGTGGATGCGGATCCTCTGCTGCTTGACTAGTATCATCAGTCTCTCTCTCTCTCTCTCTCTCTCTCCTTGCCCTCATTGGCCATGCCAGGCACCAAGATCCGCTTGCCTGCTGCCACCGCCACATCGGCGCCGCCAGCCTGATCGGACACAAACAACCCACCTCTGATGCCGTCACCATCAACTTCCCGCTCCAACTCTCGCTCGGCCATTCATGCAGCCATGTCCCTCCTCCTCTTTCCCTCGTTTCATTTCTGTGAGCCCTCCCCTTGATTTGGATGAGGCCTCGCTGAATCACCTTTGAGAACCGACGAGATTTTTCGAAAATGTCGGATCTAGAGGAGAGGGGCATCCAAATCTGGAGGCACCTCTCTCAAATCTCGTTGCCATCGATGAATCATGTAGGTAGTCTCATCTAGGTGCCAGCACAATATTATCCACTCCTGCGCCCATATTGCTTTGAAACATGTCGTGCTAGTTTAGAGTTGCACATAATTTATTTACCTTTATTTAGGCAACATAGGATCCGATACATGCGAAACTCAAGATACCCCCCTTGATACCACTACAGGCAACCCCACCCAAGCGCCAACACAACTTTAAAGGATGTCATTTTAGTTTAAAAAGTTACACGAGACTTATTTACTGGAACAATGAGGATAGGTACTAGGAAATATCTACCTTGGAGTCATGGTGCCTCGCTTCACTTTTATTATTATTATTATTATTATTATTAAGACGAAAAACATAAGAAGTATTGGGCAGAAGAACACCCCAAGTGCCAAAACTTGGCACGAAGGGATACTTAAGTGCCAAAACTTTGGAAATGTATACTTAAGTACCAAAATCGAGTAAAATGGATCACTTAAGTGCCTTCGGCCAAAATCCGGTCAAATTGCTGATGTAGCAATTTTCCGGCGAGGTGAGTGCAAAACGGCGTCGTTTTGCATGCTGACGTGGCGAGAAAATGCAAAAATGACGTTGTTTTGTCTCTGATGTGTAAATAATTAATATAAAAATTAATTAAATTAAATTTAAAACTAAATTTATTTAAAATATTTTAAAAAATAAAAAAACTTAAGAAAAAGGGGGGCAAAGGGAGGCGGGCCGAGGTCTCGAGCCCCCGCCGCCGCAGGGAAGGGCCAACGACGGAGGGGGAGGGTCGGCCGGGGTCGCCGGCCCCGGGCGATTGGCGGCGAGGGCTCGCGAGCCCTCGCTAGATCTGGGCGAGGGCTCGCGGGCCCTCGTCGCCTCCCCCGCCACCGGAAGGGCCAGCGATGGTGGGGGAGCATTGACCGGGTCGCCGGGCCTTGGCCAAGAGCTGGCAGCGAGGGCCCGCGAGCCCTCGCCCTCGTCGCCGTGAGCCCTCGACACCGGTTGGCCGGCGTCGCTGGCCCCTGGCTAGGGCCCGGCGACCCCAGACGATGCTCCCCCCACCGTCGTTGGCCCTTTCTGGTGACGTTGGGGAGGCGACGAGGGCCCGTGAGCCCTTGCCCAGATCTGGGACGTGGGTCGCGGCCCTCGCCCGCCCGACGAGGGCTTGTGGTCCTCATCGCTGGTCGGCCAGGGGGCTGGCGACCCCGGCGGACCCTCCCTCCTCCGTCGCCGACCTTTCCCGGCGGCGACGGCGATGGCTCAGCCCTCAGCTGCCTCCCTTTGGCGCCCTCCATTTTTATTTTAATTTTCAGTTTTTAAATATTAAGTTGTTTATTTTTTAGAATATTTTAAATAAATTTAGTTTTAAGTTTAATTTAATTAATTTTTATATTAATTATTTACACATTAGAGACAAAACGATGTCATTTTTGTATTTTCTCGCCACGTTAGCATGCAAAACAACGCCGTTTGGCACTCACCTCGCCGAAAAATTGCCACGTTAGCAATTTGGCCAGATTTTGGCCGGAGTGGCACTTAAGTGATCCATTTTACTCCGATTTTGGCACTTAAGTGTACATTTTCAAATTTTTGGCACTTAAGTGTTCCCCCGTGCCAAGTTTTGGCACTCCAGGTGTCTATACCTCGAAGTAATTGTCCCATGGAGCTCGTTCCACCATGTCAAGTTCCCATGCGGTTGCCGGTGCGAGCTCTAGGTGAGTGAGAGAGAAGAAGTAGAGAGGCAGATAGTTAGAGAGAGGTGGAGAGGGAGACGATATGGAGAGAGGGCGTAGAGGAGACGAGCTCGATTGTCGGTGACGGTGGTGGCACGGTGGCTAGAGGTGACGGCTGCTCGAGGTTGGGCTTGGGTCCGTGTCGGCTGGGCAGTTGGCAAGGTTTGGAAAGAAGAGTGACGAGGCGAGTAGAGAGTGTGTAGGGGTATGGCTAGCACTAGATAACCGTTGGACAATTAGCAGGATTGACTATATCGGAATTTCGCATAAAGTTTTAGGATAATATTGACAAAATTTGAAAGTTTAGGACTTAATTGACATTCATACAATATGCTTAGGACTCATTAGACAATTTCTCCATTTAGATTAGTGTCAGCAATTTACTTACAACCCTTGTCAAGTTGTGTAGTGGATGATAAAAGCATAGAGCAAACTAAATGGTCAATCTTCATGGTGGTTTGCATTCACGTGAGGATGACCCGCGAGAATACGGATCGGAACGTGTGGAGAATCGACCAGATATGCCAGCCTCAGGTCGTTCGCGACGAGGCAGCTGCTGGGGAGACATGGGTGATCACTAGGCCTCGACATAAAGTATTGCCGACGCGTGTAGATGCAAAAGTCAATAAATGGGTAACGCGACGCATATCGAACAATTCAGAGGAGGGGAAGGGTGAAACGAGAGAGTTCTGGGAGAAGATGAAGATCGTGGGTTTGGTCGCACGTCAAGGTGCAAGTAATGTTACATGATCCGGACTTACATGGCGCGGGCGGATTCATCGAACAAACCAAAATGGTTGCGGCATCGCCGGCCTGGAGACCGCCTGAATGCGCATGATGCTTGGATCTTCATGGTGTTTAGCAAGCACGGTTGTATACACCGCAATTGGGGGGTCTCTCGTTCTGTTCGGGAGTGCATGGTCCGTAAGGTTTGCCTTCTGAGGTTCTCCCGCATCCGGCTGCATTGTTCGGGTTGGATGTGGCTGCGGTCGCGCTGGAAGAACCTGCGAGAAAACGGCTCGGGACGAGCGGAGAATTGATCTGATACTCCAGCGCCAAGTTGTCCGCGATGAGGCAGCTGCCGGCGAGGCCACGGCTGTGGTTGCACAGTAAGAAGGCGGCGGCGGCGGCGGCGGAGGTGGAGGCAGAGATGTTGCTTGAATGTGGTGATGGCGAAGCCTTGGAGGCCAACATGAGTATTACGAGCAGTGAGGAGAGTGAGAGGTAGAACCTATATTGTCGCCCATGGCTAGATATTCGGAAGAAGTATACCTCAAGTGTCAAAACTTGGCACGAAAGGATACTTAAGTGCCAAAAGTTAGGAACGTGACACTTAAGTACCATTTTTTTTTAAAAAGTAGGACACTTAAGTTCTATCTCCGGCGAACCTCGCCAGAAATCTTATGTTGTAATTTATTATTATTTTTCTTGCTTATGTGGCTCGCTGGAGAGCCGACTTTAAAACGACGTCATTTTGACATGGATTCGAATTTTAATATAAAAATTAATTTAATTAAATTATAAAAAATTAATAATATATATATATTTTTTTTTTTTTAAAGGGAGGGAGGAAGAAAGCAGCTGAGGGTTGAGCCTTTGCCGTCGCCGCCTCCCCGTCGACGCTCCTCCCACCATCGCCGGCCCTTCTTGGCGACAGCGGGGAGGCGGCGGCAGTGAGGGCTCAGCCCTTAGCCGCATGCCTCCTCCCTTCCCCCTCCCCCTCCTTTTTATTATTTTATAAATAAATTTATTTTTAAATTAAATTTAATTAATTTTTATATTAATTATTTACCGTGTCAGAAACAAAATGACGTCGATTTTGCATTTGTCTAGCCACGTCAGTGTGCAAAATGACATCGTTTTGCACTTACCTTGCCAGAAAATCACTACATCAGCATTTTGGTAGGATTTTCTCACCATTGGCACTTAAGTAATCCATTTTGCTCTAATTTTGGCATTTAAGTATTATTTTCCTAACTTTTGATACTTAAGTATCTCTCTGTGCCAAGTTTTGGCACTTCAGATATCCGATACTCCTAGATCTTTTAGTTCTGATTCTGAGCAAGAGACAAGTTGATAAGAGTAAGCGGAAGTGGTGTGGCCATTGCTCCACCCCCCCTCGCTCCATCATTGCAATTGCTCCTATGGTGAAAGCAATTCCCACTAGCACGACATTTTCATAAGATACGGTAGAAATTATATTTTCGTTGCAAAAAATAATCCAAGGACCATTTTTTATTATTTTGAAACAAAGCACATGGACTAAAAATGAACAACATAGTTTTTTTTTTTTTTTTTTTTCGAAAATCTGTACAAGTAGATGCTTCATGTTGATTCATTTGTTTTGGCTTAGAATATTCAATCCACGTTTTAATGGAAAATTGAATTTTTCCCTCACAATTTTATTAGGGATGTGAATTGAACGAAATAGAATACAATGATCAAAGTCGAATGCGGATAATATATATGATTATGAGGTGAATGTTTAATCCCGTCCTCTCTATCTCAATACGCTCCTCCTTCTTTTTCTCCGCTCTCAATACATCAAGACTCGCGTCCAATAAGTTTCAATATAGAATCAAATTGATCCTTTTTTTTAAATCAAGGATTTCATCTTGCCATACCTTACTCTATGTAATAAAAAGAGTTTTCATCTCTACTCTATGACATGTTTGATGTACGTAATCATTAAATATTGAACTCTGGCAAGAAAAACATTGAAGGTCACATCAAATTCTTGGGTACCTACCCCGACCATGGGGACCATAAGATTAAAGGTCCACAATCATCATGAACCACTAACATCACGATTTAGGACTCAAGATAGCCCTTGAATTTTAGGTTTTTCCCAACGAGAGTTTACAGTGCCAAAAATCAAGTTTTGCTGCTGCTCGCAGGGGGAAGATATGGGCAATCATATTGGGTGGTGTGGCTACCAACACCTCCATAAATTAGTAAATTTCCTACTTCTTCAAAGTTATCAATATCATCATGACTTTTATGAACGTCCAAATGTACAAGTGTCATTGATAACTTACCTACACTTTTATAAATTTACGGAGATAGTACCAAAAAAGTTATAAATCAATTGCAACCAATTGAGTTCTAAACATTTTTATATTGGTACAAATTCATGTATTCAAACAATTTAGGTCAAAAATTGATGACATGGATACCGAAGATCCTAGTAATTTTTTTGAATTTTTCTTTTTTTCATTCTTTTTATTTCTTTCCTTTTTTTTTTTGCTGATGGCTAGAGAGTGCTAGCCTTGCTTGTCGTAGGTGACGGTTGGCCTTGCTAGGCCGCCTCTAGGCGAGGGTGAGCGCTGGTAAGGCTAGCCCTTGCTGGCCACGGCCTATAGCTGACAGCTAGCCATTGACAAAAATAAAAGGGGGGAAAAAAGGAAGAAAATAAAATTTATAAAATATAACAAAAATTATTAAAAAAAATGTTAACATGAGCACCGGCCCTGTAATGTATGATGGTTGGTGTTCATGTCAATTTTTTTTTAATCTAAATTGATTGGATGAACTTAATTGGTACAAATGTGAAAATGTTTATGACGGAATTGATAACAATACAATATGTTTATAAATTTTTATTATTATTTTTCCCTAAACTTATTAATGTTCCACTAAATTGGTAACTTACCAATTTCTTAGAAATTCTACAAGTGGTGTTAATAAGAACTAATCCTAATGAACATTATCCCAATGAATTAGTCAGTGTTTAATTTGTTTCAAATTTGCAAGTCACCTTGGCGAATTCACTAATATCCTGATAATTTCGTAAATTATCGCCTTCTTTGAAATTTTAAAAGTATATTCAGTAAATTATCAACGTTAATGTATTCAACAATTTGAAAAAAAGTTGACAATTTACTGATTTGTTGATATGTAGGTGAATTTCTTATAGTATTAGTAGTTTACCAGCCGCACTTTTAAAATTTCAATAAGTTATTAACTTACTTATTTATTGTTTTATTGGTAAGACACGCCACTTCCGCTACTCTTATGCACTAATCTCTTTGCACATACATAAGCGATGTTCGGCAAATCCTAAAACGTCATATTTCATCGGCATGGAAGCTCTCCCTGTGGGCGGTAATGGTCGGTCCCTCACATTCTCCTCACTACTCGTAGCACTCCTCCTGGTTTCCCAGGTTTCGTCATCGCATTCAAGCGACATCAGTGCCTCCACCATCGCTGCCGCCGCCGCCGCCGCCTCCTCACTGCGCAATTACAGTCACGGCCTCACCATCAGCGGCGACCTCATCGCGGACAACATGGGACTGGAGTATCTGATCGATTCTCCACATATTCCGAGCCGTACTCTGGCAAGTGCTCCTCCCGTGACCTATGCCACAAACGATGCAAGCCACCCGGCCGGATGCGGGAGGCCACCCCAGAAGGGAAAACCTTACAGACCCTGCACTCCCCAGCCGAATCCGGGGCGCCCTTGCGGTACATACGAGCGGACATGCCCAGGAAAATGAAGATCCAAGCATCCTGCACGTTCAGGTGGTCTCAGGGTTGATGAATCCTCCTGTGATATGCAAGTCCGGATCATATGACAGTACTTGCATCTTGATGTGTGCCTCTTTATAGACCATGGAGTCTAATATGTAAGATTTACCGTCATAGCAGTTTTAAAAGCTTAAACTATTAAAAAAATGGGTTGTTTATCATTTGAATCTTCTAAGATGATGAACCTAATTTTTGAATGCCGCTACTTCTCTAAATTGGTCGATGACTTTCAAACAAGTGTACGGTCCAATCAAGGGAGAATCTGGAAAGAAATTTTCGTATTTGAGGCAGCTGCGGGGGAGGCTATGGCTGTCGTTGCTTGGTGAGGCGGTGGAAGCGGCGGAGGCGCCGATGTTGCTTGAAGAGTGACTATTGTCGCCTATAGCGAGACCTTCCACTACTATGAATATGGTGTTTAGCATGTACCGAACCTTCTCAGATGGATGGTGTTGAAGAAAAATGTCAATCAAAGATGCACCAATCTAAGAACAAGTAATAAAGGATGAAAGAAAATCAAAATCACACGAGACGCAAGATTTACGTGGAAAACCCAAAACGGGAGAAATCACGGGGAGAGAGAGGAGTTTTACTATTTTCAACAAACAGCACGAGAGTACAATTCGAAAAGCTCTAAAATCACTTGGTGAGCCACAAGATATAAATATCCAACAAGAAAATAAGAAAAAAACAAATAAGAAATAATATAGAGGTTAGGGTTGATGATGTATTATTAAACACATTCCTTTTATAGTCTCTCTTCAAAAATCCCTAAAATAAAGGTCCGTGGTTTTAAATACCCTTATTTCTTAATTTGAAAGTCAAAACTCAACAAATTTCCACCTTAACTTCAAATCTTGGAAAGAGCATTATGCCAAACATCACAAAACCTCTCTCCCTCACCACCAAAAGTGACTACATAAGGCCACCCCCAAAAAATGGCGGAATCAATGATGCACACCCCTAAGCCTACGTGAGTGTGCTTAGTGTAGGAAATAAGGGATGAAACGCCACTAACTTCACCTAAGCAACTTAAATGGCGACAACGCTAATCAAGTCCAAGCAATGCTTGAACTTGATCAAAGGAATTGGTTTGGTTAACATATCTGTCGGATTATCTACCATAGATACTTTTTTCATTGTAACCGTACCCTTAGCAAACTCATCACATACAAAGCGATATTATATATCGATATGTTTTGTCCTCTCGTGATACATTGGGTTCTTGGTCAATTGGATCGCACTTTGGTTATCATAAAAGATAACGGAGGCTCCCTCTTGCTTTACACCAAAATCTGTAACCAAACGCTTCAACAAAAGAGCTTCCTTTACTGCTTTCATTGTTGCCATATATTTTGCTTTTGTGGTAGACAAAGCAACTGTGTCCTACAAAGTTGCTTTACAACTAATTGCGGAACCAGTAAGTGTAAAACATAACTTTTCAAAGATATCCTTTTGTTTAGATTGCTAGTATAGTCAGAATCAACGAAGCCAACAATCGAATGCCCTATTTCACAACCTCTATTAAAGACCAAACCCACATTTGAGGTACTCCTGATGTATCGAAGAATCCATTTTACTGCTTGCCAGTGAATTTTACCTGGATGTACTATATATCTACTCACAATACTAATAGTTTGTGAAATATCCAGACGAGTGCAAACCATAGTATACATGAGATTATCCACAGCACTAAAATATGGAACTCAAGACATCTCATCTTCCTCTTCTTTAATTTTAGGTGACAAAGAAGCCGAAAGCCTAAAATGGGATGCCAAAGGAGTACTTACCGGTTTAGCATTCTTTATGCCAAAGCGCTTAAGCATTTTCTCAATATATTTCTTATGCGAAAGGTATAACTTCCCAACCTATCTATCTCTATGAATTTCCATACCTAAAATTTTCTTGGCAGCTCCAAGATCTTTCATCTCAAATTCCCTACTAAGTTGCCTATTCAAATTTTGTATATCTAATGTGTTATTCACTGTAATAAGCATGTCATCCATATATAATAGTAAATAAATAAAAGAATCATCATGCAATCCATTATAGTACACACAATTGTCATGCGCACTTCGCGAGTAGCTATAACCCAACATAAAGCTATCAAACCTCTTGTACCATTGTCGTGGAGATTGCTTGAGACCATAAAAAGAACGTTTCAACCTACAAACGTGATCTTATTTACTCTCAGCAACAAATCTCTTGGGTTGGGACATATAAATTGTCTCCTCAAGCTCGCTATGCAAAAAAAGGGGTCTTGACATCAAATTGCTCAAGTTCTAGATCATAAAGGGCTACTAACGCGAGCAACACACGAATGGAACTATGTTTCATAACTGGAGAGAACACTTCGTTGAAGTTGATCCCCTCCTTCTGATTAAAACCCTTCGTTAGCAAACATGTTTTAAATCTTTCATCTTCAGCCCTTAAAATTGCATTTAATAGCTCTTTTGCCCTAAGGCAATTTCACAAGATCCCAAGTTTGGTTCTTATGAAGAGACTACTTCATCTCTTCATTCATCGCCATATGCCACTTCTCAGACTTAGGACAAATAGTAGCTTCATAAAATGAAGAAAGTTATCAATACCAAGCTCTTCAGCAAGTGTAAGAGCATATGCTACCAAATTGGTGAAATCAAACCTTTAGGGGAGGCTTAATTTGTCGTTTAGCCCTCCCTATAGCTGAACTTTGAGGTTGTTTAATTTCTTCTATTTCTTCTTTGATAAAATTCAAATTTTGTTGCTCATTGTAACTTTCTAACTGAATAGGAACATCTTCAACTATTTTCTGTGGATACTTTACATGAAGCTCCACTTCTTTCTAAACATTCTCTTCATGAATACCTATAGACTTAGTAACAACTTTTCTTTGTTCAAGCATAGAATTTTCATTAAAAGTAACATCCCTACTAATTATAAATTTTGATGATTGAGGGTCAGAACATCATAACTTATATCCTTTAACCCCGTCTGCATAACCAATTAAAATACACTTCTTGGCCCTAGGTTCAAGGTTTCCCTTTTTTACATGATAATTAGCAAGACATCCAAATATTTTTAAATCAGAATAATCAGAAGGTTTACCTGATCATATCTCATTAGAAGTCTTACATTCAATTGCAGTTGAAGGAGAGGAGAACGATTCACTAAATAACATACCGTCTTCATAGCTCTAGCCCAAAAATCTTTTCCAACTCCAGCATTAGAGAGCATACACCTAGTTCTCTCTTAAAGTGTTCGGTTCATGCACTTTGCCATCTCATTCTGTTGAGGTGGGCACCTGACTGTTCGATGTCAAACAATTCCCGAATCTTCACAGTACTTGTTGAAATTACCTCTACAAAACTCAAGACCATGGTCCGTTTCTGAGATGCTTTATCTTCTTCCCAGTTTGATTTTCTATTAACATCTTTCACTTCTTGAACATATAAAAAAAGTCACTTTTAGGCTTCAAAAAATAAACCTGGACTTTCTTAGAAAAATCATCAATAAATGTCAGAAGATAATTGCATCACCCTTAGATGTTACCTATGCTAGTTCCCGCAAATCAGAGTGAATATAATCAACTGTGACTTTCATCGAGTGCACCCAGTACTGAAACTAACTCTGCGCTACTTTCCGAAAATACAATATTTGCAAAAGTCAAGTGAGATCGTATGATCCTCACAGTAAACCACATTTACTCAAGATAATCATTCTTCTTTCGCTCATGTGGCCTAACCGCATATGCCACAACATTGATTTTTTAGAATATAAAAGGATGATATATTTAAAGAACCCATAACGGTACTTCCCTGCATAATATAAAGATTTTTCTTTATATTACTTATCATCACAATCAATGAGCTTTTTAAAATTTTTAAAACTCCACCTCCATTTGTGTACATGCATCCAATGGAATCTAAACTGCTCAATAAAATTAGGTTTTTCTTCAAATTTGGGATGTGCCTAACGTTTGTCAAAGTTCTTACTATATTGTTATGACATTTCATATGCACCGTACTAATATCTACAATCCTACAAATTGCATCTTTACCCATTAAAACCAAACCACCATTGACTTTTTTATATGTGTGGAACCAATTTCTATGTGGACACATATGGTATGAATATGCTGAATCCAAAATCCATTCATCATCGACATGACAATGTAAAAACAGAATAGTAAGAACATTGTCTACATTAGCTGGCTTATTATTTTTCACCGGACTAGCCGAATCGGAGAGACATGACAATCTAAAAACAGAATAGTAAGAACATTGTCTGCATTAGCTGACTTATTATTTTTCATTGGACTAGCCGAATCGGTATTCTCCATCAACTTCTTCCCTTTAGCTTTGAGTATTGGACACTCATTTTTGTTGTGTCCGAATTTGTGACAATAGTAACACTCTACCTTTCTTTTATCTTTGCTCGATCTAGATTTCGAATGCCCTTTACTATTATTGTGTCTATCAGGATGATTAGACCTTCCCCTAACAACTAAGCTATTGGCTTTATCAACACTACTACTCGCATTCAATTTTGTACGCATCTCCGCGGAATTCAACGAGACTTTCACATCCTCAAGAGTTATGGATTCCTTTCCATACATTATAAAATTCACAAAATTCTCATATGAGCTCGGTAGTGAACATAACACAATGAGCGCATGATCTTCATCATCTAACTTCAAATCTAGATTTTTCATATCCATAACGATTTTATTAAATTCATCTAAATGTTCTTAGATAGGAGTACATTCTTGCATCTTTAGCGTGTAAAGACACTACTTCAAAAATAATCTTGTCGTAATAGATTTCTTTATGTAGAGGCTCTCAAGCTTATTCCACAATCCCGAAACCTTTTTTTCATCCACAACTTCGCGAGGCACCTTATCGGATAACGACAATTGGATAGAGCTATGTGCCTTTTCTTCCATATCCTTGATATCAACTGTAGTCATATCATTGGGATAATTTCCGTTCAAGGCTCTAACCGAACCTTCCCGACGCAGTAACACCTTCATCTTGATCCTCCATAGCCCAAAATTGTTTTGGCCATCGAAGGGTGCCTTGAACTTGATAGATGCCATTTCAAACAAAAAGATCGAAATTCCTTCACTCTGATACCAATTTGTTGCAGAAAAATGCCAATCAAATATGCACCAATCTAGAATGAGTAGGAAAGGATGAAAGAAAATCGAATCACATGAGACGTAAGTTTTACATGGAAAACCCAAAATGGGAAAAACCATGGAGAGAAAGAGGGGTTTCACTATCTTTAACAAATAACACGCGAATACAATCCAAAAAGTTCTAAAACCACTTGGTGAGCCGCAAGATCTAAAAATCCAATAAGAAAATAAGAAAAAACAAAACAGGAAATGATATAGAGGTTAGGGCTGGAGATGTGTTAATAAACACATTTCTTTTATAGTCTCCCTTCAAAAATTCATAAAATAAAGGTGTATGGTCTAAAATACCCTTATTTCTTAATTTGAAAGTCAAAACTCAACGGATCGCCTCATGTCTTAGGACTTGTCTTTGGCGCGCACACATTGCTTATGTACGCGCAAGAGACTAGTGGATAAGAGTAGTGGACTTCACAAATGGATCACCTCGAAGGCACGACTTGGCCGGCTAAGCCCATGACCTTATCGATGTTAGACGATACGAGCCGCCAATCAGTGGACACCATTGGGTAGGTTGGTGACCCAAAACCACGGTTCAACGTTGAGGGAACCATTCCTCCTTTTGATCTTCGACATTCTCGTTTGAATAGTAACACGGCATTAAGCTCCCTTGAAGCTGGGATAAAAAGATGGGGAGACGTTCGTCGAATCAAAAGCCAATACGAGCAAAGAGGGCGATTCTTTTGCCACGACAGTCCCTAGTTTGATTTATGACTTTGGTTCAATTGGAAGCTATGCTGTATAGGCAAAGATAGAGAAAGTGCGTAAGGCTTTATTAGAGTTCTGGAATTCGCTCAAAACCTCACGTGTTTCTCAATCCCTACTTTCTTGCATGTATTATGGTAGGTAAGATATTCCTCAATTTGTTGGATAACTTGTGATTAAGTTACCAACGTTATCAAAATTTACCAATGTAGAAACGATTTGATAAATTACCATATCCTCTGAAATTCTACAAGCATTATTAGTGATTTATTAACATTCCACCAAATTAGTAGCCCGCCAACTTTTGTGAAATTTTATAACTATAATTAGCAAAATAGCAGCCCTATAAAGAATTTACCAAACCTACCGATTAATTACTACTTTTCTAACCCCTTTCAGATTTTGGAAGTGCGGCCCCGTAAACTACTAATACCATAATGAATTTACCAACACAAATTACCTACTTCTTCAAAATTACTACAGTTGTCATGATTTTACAAACGTTTAATATGCCATTAGAAACTTACCATCACTATAATAAATTTACCGATATCATAACTTTTATACCGACAAGTTTACCTAACAATTAAATTACAGGGCAATACTTTTTTGACCAACGATATTGGAAATTTACCAATTATGAATTTTCTTTTTCAGATTTTCCCTTTACTAAAACATAGAGTAATCCGAAACTCATCCACAACGCTAGCTTTACGCAAAAACTAAAAAGTCGAATCGTGATGTAACTCTATTCTTGCATGGAAGACCTCCATCCTCATTTTCTACTCCATGACACGGTAAATGTAATATCTAAGCATCCGAGTTACATCTATAGGTTGCAAAAGAGCAATGCAAGATCTCCATAACTAGAATTAAGAACACATATATAATCAAGTAAAGAAATTTGTGCGTTTGATTAAGAATCCATTGTTCTTAATATAGAATAACGACGATCCAAACTCAAGAACTTCTTCTCTATTGCCTTATGTATCACTGATATAATGAGACAGTCCCTCAGTTTTAGCATTTAGCAAACACTCCTTATGTGAGGATATTTGTGCATCAGGATTATAGGAGAGATTTCGGCACTATTTATAGAATTTTCAACCAAGCCCTCTCATCATGAACTGGGCTCAACTTAATCACACAAACCAGCCTCATATTAGACTAATTAAGAAATTTTATATATTACTTTATTAGATCAATTCTGTAAAATGGTAAATTATAATATCAATTAATGTAGCTCACATTAGAAAAACTCTTACGATGTCAATTTAATATGAGAAGAGATAGGACCGTCGAAGTTGTCGTTGCTTGCGGCAGATTACCATAAGATGGTTTGAGGCCAGAGAGATGGGGGATCGCTAGGCCTCGACACACAGCACCGCCGATGCGTGTAGGCGCGAAAGTCGATAGATGGGTAAGGCGCTCCATTTTCACACAGCGCGTATCAACCGATTTAGAGGAGGAGGGCGAGAAAAAGAAAAGTTCCGGGAGGAAGATAGAGATTAGGACCACCGTCTCCATCGTCTACAGAGGCACCCATCACGGTACAAGTACTGTTATAAGATCCGGACTTACATAGCACAGGCAGATTCATCGAGCAAACTAAAATGGTCGCGGCATCAATGACCCCGAGACCACCCAAACGCGCATGATGCTTGGATCTTCATGGTTTACGGCAGCCCCGGTTGTATCTATTGCAATTGGGAGGCAGATTCAGTCTGGGAAGGCATGATTTTCTGTAAGGTTCGCCTCTTCTCCCGCATCCAGCATTGTTTTGGTTGGTTGTGAGATAGGTCGGATAAGGAGGGCCCTTGAGAATACGGGCCAGAACGTGCGGTGAATCGATGAGATACTCCAGCCCCATGTCATCCGCGATGAGGCCGCCGCCGGTGAGGCTGTGGCTGTTGTTGTGCGGTGAGGAGGCGGCGGCAGCGGCGATGGCGGAGGCACTGATGTTACTTGGATGTGGCGATGGCGAAGCCTGGGAAGCCAGAAGGAGTACTAGGAGTAGTGAGGAGAACGTGAGGGAGCGACCGTTGTCGCCTGCAGGGAGAGCTTCCATGCCGATGAAATATGATGTTTAGGATTTGCTGAACATTGCTTATGTAGTATGTGCAAAGAGAATAGTGCATAAAGAGTAGTGGAAGTGGGGATGCCATAGCCACTCTTCCTCCATTGTTGCAATTGAGTTAGAGCGACAGCAATTTCCAAAAGCGAGTCACGTTAATTCACGTACGAGGTAAGAGCTGGAACTTCGTTGCCAAAATTAACGAACGCGTATCAGACGGTAATTTCTACTAGGGAAAATACCAAAAATCATCTTCACGTTTTACCCCCACGGGGCAAAACATTTTTATAGGCCAGAAATGACCTCCGTTTTTTGGCCATATTGGCCCCCTAAACTTTGCTATCCGGTCCTCAAACTTTTCAGTATACTCAATTAGACCCCAGGGAACAACTTTCTATTTTTCTTTTTTCTTTCTCAACTATGGCCAGTTCTTTTTTTTTTTTTCTTTTTTGGGAAAAATATTCACCTAATTGGTCCAAATGTGTCAAAAACGGTATATTCCAAGTACATTAAGACTCGTATCCAATAGGGTTCACTTTTCAAAATCAATTTGATCTTCTTTAATTAGGATTGTATTCGTCGACATCCCACTTGGCATGATAAAAACGAGTTATAAAATGGGCATATGACTCATTTTATCACCTCTACTCTTCGACGTGTTTAATGAACATGAACATTAAAAAAAATTGAATTCTGACAAGCAAGAAAAATCTTTGAAAATTGAATCAAATTCTTTCATTCCTGCCCTGAGCCTGGGGACCATTAGATAGAGGCCATCGATATCATCTTGAAGCCTTAACATCCCGATTCAGGGCTTCAGAGAGCCCTTGAATTTTTGGTTTTTCATGGTGATAGTTGATAGTGCCAAAAAATCAAGTTGTGGTGCTGCTTGTAAGAGAGGCAATGCGCAATCGTATGGATGCACTGGATGTGGAGTGGAGCACTCAGTCATGCGTGCAAAGACGTTAGCATCGAAAGGAGAAGTGGAAAGAGAGAGACCACAAAAGCTTAGTGCTTCTTCCTTCGAGAAAGAAATTTCTGGTAAACATTCATGCATTAAATCGACCTAACTCTTTAGTGTCCATGTTATTGCGGAGGCACCAAGATCCGCTCGTTGCCACAGCCACATCGACGGGACCA
Organism: Eucalyptus virginea; assembly: GCA_014182375.1. Lineage (NCBI taxonomy): Eukaryota > Viridiplantae > Streptophyta > Magnoliopsida > Myrtales > Myrtaceae > Eucalyptus > Eucalyptus virginea. The sequence goes on along the minus strand of CM024516.1, from coordinate 58,984,636 downwards.
TCATGACTAGACACAACCCTCCTCCGTGGCCGTTGCCATCAAGTCGCTGCTCCAACTGTCTCGCTCAGCCATTCACCCCACTGTGTTTCTCATGCTCCTTCCCTAACTCAATTTCTGTTCGCCCTACCTTAGATCTTGACGAGGCCTCGACGCCGCCATCAAGCCATGCTAAGATTTGGCCATCGCATTGAGATCTCATGATTAACGGCGATGCTAGATCTAGGGGAGAGGGGCCTCCAGATCTGTCAAATTATGTAGGTAGCCCCATCTAAGGGCCAACACGATATTATATGCTCTCACTATGGCTCACTCATGCTAGTTTATGGTCGTGCAAGATTTATCTACCAATGCAACAATCTATATATAGGTGACGAGGGATCTGAATCTCAGATCCACACTCTTGAAACTACTATAGGCAATCCTACTTCAGCGCTAGCATAGGCCCACATGACTTCAGAATGCGTAATGCTAGTTTAAGGTCGCACGAGATTTATTTGGTAGCACAATTGATTATGCTTCATTGCACTTAATTATCACGATAAGTACTTGTAATATTATTACAATTACAATAATAATAAAAATGGCCTCATTATTTTATTTGCTATGTTACTGAAAGCAAGTGATCGAACAAAAATAAATAGAACAAGAAAATAAATCGAATATTGGATTTACATGGTTCACCAGCACGGGCTCGTTCTGGATGCCCTTTGCAAAGAAGACTCATTTCATATATGTAGATAAGAGTTTGATCCAAAACAGGAAGCCTACTCAACTAGGTAACCATTAAATAGGAACCAACTCCAATTAGGAAAGCTATTCAAATTAAGAGAATTTCTTTTTTGGGCACAAACTTGAGATAGATTTTCAACAATTTCCACCTTGGCTTAACGTTTGAGCCAAGTCCTATAATTGCTTCTTCGAAAATCTAAACCTGTATGCTACTTTGCCAACACTCCTCACGAGTTCAATCACCATAGACATCTCCTTAGTTGAAGCCTCGATTAAACTTTGTCATGTCCATGGTCCTTATTGGAATATCAACTTTGCTCACACCTTTAATTGTTCCACAACGATTTTTAGACACAACATCCTCAACCACAGATAAAACAAAACCACAATTACATCCATATTTATTAGGATATTGAACATGCACATTGTTAAACTCTGCAGTTACAACAACTGTTGGCTCTACAGGCTCCACTTCATTACAAGCATTATTTGTGTCAATTACCACCCAAGCGTTCGCTACCTCAAGAGTTTCTGATTGCAACTCTACCTTAAGCTAACACCATCCTAATATGTACAAATACTTCTACACTTAGGGGGGTGCGCGATTTTAGGATAGGTTTTTATTTCACCTCGAACTTGGAACTTATCTGTTGGGACCAGTTTCGAATTTTTGGAATGCAAAACTTATCTAGTATACTCTAGATCCGTGGATTCAGTTCCAAGGTCTACCAACACATTGTAAATAGTTTTCCATAGGGCATTTGGAGAATTTCTAATAACATCTTATCCAATCTTATCATATCTCAATCCAAATTCGAACAACCAAATGTAGACTAATAGTTTTTCCCCTTAAACATGGAAATAGCGCACTGAAAAAAGAAAAGAAAAGGAAAACACAATCAATTAGACATGAAAAAATTTGCAAATAAGAAGTCAATTAAAATTTGATGAATGAAGTGCATATTTTGGTGCTACCAAATTGATCTAATTTTATCTTTAATTTTTTTTGTGTTCTACTTATACTATAAATGGAAAAAAAAATAAAAATGCTTGATTGTACATATAATTTTGAAAAAAATAATAATAGAATGTCTTTGTTCTAATATTTAAGAAAGCATACCTAAATTTTATAAAATAAATGAAATATGAAGATAAGGGGTTATTTTCACCCCAATTTTGGTTAAGACACTTTTTTTTCAAGTGACTGACTGAAATGCCCTTATCTTTCGGCAATTTTTTTTTTTTAATTTTATATTAGGCTAAGCCATTACTTATATAATCTCTCTCATCGGTTTCACAATACAAATGTCTCATTACACTCAACAATATATCATCTTATTCTACATCGTGTTATAACTTTTCTTGAAGAAAGGTTGTTAATTTCAATTTATGATCTCATATTTTTAATCACAAAAGCTCCATAGAAATTCCTATATATGATTGCTTATGAACACGTAATCAATTGCCTATTTCTCATCAAATAGTTTGAATGAAACTATATTTCAAAGTTGAAAAATTATATATTAATCTAATTATCTAGTCAATCTTGATAAAAAAATGAAAAAAAATTATGAAAATATGGAAATGGTTAATTTGTTTGAAGCATGATCAAAACATTAAACATGTTCATATTTAGACAATCTAAATTATTAACGAAAGATAAGCATAAAAAGGGATAAGCATAAAAAAGGGGAAAAATGAACTTCTACCGTGAAGAAAATACATGATAGCAATCGTAAATTCAATCTCATAATAGGTGGTTAAAACTATAAATGTGCTTAAAACTTTCCCCCGTAAGAGTCCATGTAAATTTGAAAGTGAAGAATGTCTAACTAGATTTTCAACCCCCATCTTGCAATTTAGATTAAAATATGAAAAGTTCAGAAAGAACAAAATAAGCAATCTTTAGCTTTAGAAATCTATAATCTTATTCCAGAAAATCACCCACAAGATCAAGATCAATTAGATAATTATCTTAAAATTTAATTATCAACTTTGAAATATAAATTCACTCAAATTATTTGAACAAAAGATAGGCAATTAATATTGTATTCTTTAGCCGTCATAAACAAAAATTTATAGTTTTCTATATAGTTTTTGTGATTAAAAATATGAATTCATAAATTAAAATTAACAATCTTCTCTGATGATGACGAGAATTACCAAAAAAGTCCTAAACATATTGTAAATGTGTCAATTCAGTTATAAACTTTTTTTTTTTTGGGCCAATTTAGTCCTAAACCTTTTACAATTGTGCCAGTTTAGTCCATCTGGCCAAAATTGGTAGGCTGGCGCTAACGTGGACGCCGGCTGTCCGTTGAAAGCTGACATGGCAATTTTTTATTTTTTATTTTGATTTTTAAAATATTTTTTGAATTTTTGAATTCTTTTTTTCTTTTCTTTTTCCTCCTTCTCCTTTCTTTGGCCGGCCGGCGCCAGCCAGAGGCTAGGGCCGGCGAGGTCAGCCTCGCTAGCCAGTGGCAAGGCTCATCCCCGCCAGCCACTGGTGAAGGCGAGCCTCGCCCAATGACGGTGAGGCCGCCATCACTAGATCTGGCAAGGCTCGGCCTCGCCCAGCCATGGCGAGGTCAAGCCTTGCCGTCCTTGGGCGAGGAGCCTTGCCGGCCACCGGCGAGGTCGACCCTCGCCTTGGCTGGGCGAGGCCTCGCCCAACCAAGGTGACGGTTGACCTCGCTAGTGGCCGGCAAGGCCGCTGTCGCCAGATCTAGCGAGGCTTGGTGTCGCCCAGCCATGGCGAGGTCGAGCCTTGCCGTCCCTGTGCGAGGAGGCTCACCGGCCACCAGCGATGTCATGCCCCGATCCTCAGGCACGCACACATCCCTTACCTTTGGTCGATTTTAAAGTGCGATATCTCAGGACTAAGTATCGCCAACCCTTTCTATTTATTACGCATGCGGAAGCAGTTATAAATCCCTAGACAATAAAACAATGGGATAGAAAAGCTGGCCATATTTTTCATATTGAAATTCACAACCACACTTTTATTAACAGCACGACTCATAGAATATTTACAATACTATTCACAGCATACTTGTTTCACACCTATCTACACTAAGACAGGGTTCACAAAAGGGATGTGATCTCAATCCACATCCGGGTTGTATTCAAGATCTCTCTCTAGATCATCTTCTTCTTCTTCAATAATCTTTCTCCTCATTGGGTTCCACTTCAATGTTCTCCTTCTCCGATTCCTCCTCCTCGGCTCACCTACGGCCTGAAATGTTGTCCCACAATCGGGATGAGATTACGTCTCAGCAAGTTCTACCCCACTAAGACTCAATTAGGGAACCAATACACCACATGGTTGCCTAAGCACAGCACGAGTCAGAGGACTTACCTTGGCCTCAGATCCCACTTGCATATTAGCACAAATCAAATAGACACCCAAGCAATCATATCACAGATTGAAGCATCGATCACATCGACCTAGTCGATTACATGCCAACAAGACCACTCACGGTCATTTCCATTCAGTCAATCAATTCACAACATCATATCAAAGCAATGATCAATCGACTTAATCGATTACATGTCAGTTGGACCATTTCCCGGGTCATTCTAGTCATTGCTATACAATCTCAACCAATAAAACCAATCATCGAGCCACGTGCATTCTCCGAGGCGATATTTCTTATCACCGAGCCACGTGCATTCTCCGAGGTGATGGAAGCGATCATCGAGCCACGTGCGTTCTCCAAGGTAATACATTAATTTACCAAGCCACGTGCATTCTCCGAGGTGATGTAGAACCTACACTGATCCACTATACAAAATGCCCATTCTCCCAGATGACATACTTGGTCATCAAGCCAGCATACCTCTCACATATTCCCTTTCATTTCCACAATTTCTACCGAAATTGGTAGTCTACCACCATACCTCTACCACTGACAATCAACTCTCAATTGTCAAACGGTCAATTACTCAAATCAATTCAATTTGGGAATAATCCCCTAAAAGTCCACAATTTATTTAATTCAGCACAACGTAGAACTCGATTAAATAAACGGATTGCACCACGACAATTAGCATGAAATTTCGGTTACCGGCTATCTCAGCCTTAATTTCCGAAAAATAAATAAATAAATAATTAATTTCGAAAATTAATAATAAATATTAAAAATTCAATTTAGCTCAAAATAAAGCCCAATTAAATAAACGAGCTACACCACGATCATCAGCATATAATTCCGGTCACCGGCCACCCTGGTTGAATTTCTGGAAAATAAATAATTACTTAAATTAATTTCGAAAAATAATATTTAATTACTAAAAATTCCACTTAGGCCCGAATTGCCAAATTGAAGCCCGATAAGGGTCAGGAAAAATCCCGGGCTACCCTCAATAAATAGTAGACCACATCTACGTGTTAATTGCATCATCAAATTACCTAATTCGCATCACAATTGACTAATAAACACTAATCTATACTAATCTAACCACTTAAACCTAATTAATTAAAACTAAACAACCCTTAAATATAATTAGTCTACTAAATAAGGATTACTGAGATTACTCACCTGAATCGCGTGCAAATCGGATCAATCCGACGGGACGATGCGAGGAACAATACTTCCCAAAGCGACTCTCGGGATCGGGGCCCAAAAACGGCCCAAAAGTGGGCCCGAAGCTGCTGGAAACCCACTCGGTGGGTGGCTGATCTTGGCTACCCGGGGCTGGTCCGGTGGCTGAGAGGGCGAGGCGAGACCGGTGGAGGGCGAGGGAAGCTCCGGCGGGTCCGAACAGTGGCCGGATGGAGCTGGAGGGCGATCTAACGGCTTCCTCAGCCGTTCACAAGGCTGAGCCGAGACTTCACAGGAGCTGGAGGACACGGCTGGGCGGCGACGACGCGAGGGGAGGTGAGCGGCAAGGCGGCGCACAGGCAGGGGACGGCGGCGACGGCCTGGCGTGTGGCGACGGCAGCTCCAGCTCCAGGCGGCGTCCGCTGCTGCCTCCGCTTCTGTCTCTGCTAGTCTTCGCACGAAACAGAGGGGGGAAGGAAAAAGAAAGCTTCAACGGTGGCCGAAGGGGTGAAGGAGAGGTGGAGGCGAGTGGCGAGCGGCGGAGCACACGGGCGACGTGCGGGTGGCGGAGCGCGGACAACGACGGGGAGCTGCTCCTGTCTTCGTGCGGCTTCTGCTTCTGCTTCTCCTTTTTGTTCGAACAGTGAGGGAGAGAGAATGTGTCGAGGGAGAGAGAAGGAGAGATGAGAGAGAAGATAAGGGTTTGAATAGTCAAAAGGTAAAAGTAAGGGAAGCAAAGTGAGAAATGGCAAGGAGGGAGTCGGTCGGTGGGGGCTGCGCACGAGGGAAATGAGAGAGGGAGAGAGAAAAGAAGAGAGAGGGGGAGAGAGAAATAAAATAAAATAAGATAATAATATTATTCTTATTTCTCTTTTCTTTTTCCCTTTTTATTTCCTTCCAGTCTTCGATTTTTCCTCTGATAATTTCTTTTCTGAAATTTTGGACTCGTCGATAATTCTACGGACGATTTAGCAAGGTCCTAAAAATGAATCGTGACACGCTCTAATATTCAATTCCCGAAACCGAATTAAATTTTATGGTTAAATTCGACCGGACGTGATTTTAGTCCAATCCAATCAATTAGGTAACTTTTAGGGATTTTACCGCGGATACATTCCTTAACGACTTCACCCAATAGGTTAGTTAACTCGTGAGTGATCAGCTCAGAGAAAAAGGACCATAGGCGCGCCGACGATATGCACATTTCATTTTATCGAAACGGGATCGAATTTCGGGATGTCACAAGCGAGGTTGACCCTCGCCTTGGATTTGGTGAGGCTCGGCCTCGTCCAACCATGGCGAGGCTCGACCTTGCCAGTGTCCGCGAGCTCGGCTCTCGCCATGGCCGGGCGAGGCCAAGCCTCGCCGATCCGTGGGGCCTCACCGGCCCTCGCCTTTAGTTGGCACCGGCTAGCCAGATGAAGGAGAAGGTGAAAACAAAAAAAGAGTTAAAAAATTCAAAAATATTTAAAAATTCGAAAAAATAAATAAAAAATAGTTAAAAATTGCCATGTCGGCTTTCGCCGGGCCGGTGTCCACGTCAAGACACCGGATGGATTAAAATGGCACAATTATAAAAGGTTTAGGACTAAATTGACAAAAAAAAAGTTTAGGACTGAATTGGCGCAATTATAATAGGTTTATGACTTTTTTGGTAATTCTCCCCTGATGATGTGATATGTTGTTGGGTGTAATGGGGCAAAGAGAGATAGAAATATAAGTAATTGAAAGAGAAAATTAAGTTTAAAAAAAAAAAAGGAGTGTTTTAGTCAAAATTGAGGTAGAAGTAACACTGCCTTGTGAAGAAAGTTAAAAAATGAATAGACATCTTGTTGTAGATCCGCGATTGAAGACCTGAAACATCTGTTGCGGCCACCAACGAGTCGTCGTTGCTGCTGGATCTTTGCTATGGCTAAGCCAAGCCATCCTCGTGGCCGACTCGTCACCAAACCATCACCTCCGTCTTTGGAATTGGTTTCTCTATGTGTTCCCGCTTGCGCGTATGCTTTTAGGGTTCTCAGATATTACTTTTTCCTTTAGGTTAGTGTTCTCATCCCCTATACAAACCTCATTCCCCCTTCTCTATTGCATTGGTATTTCCTTGTGTTTTGCTTGGTTCCCTTCCACTCCGCTGGATATTGCCTGTAAAGCATGTTGTGGGGTTTTAGGGATAAGCTCTTCCTCCATAAGATCCTTCTTCATATTACCCTAGAACATTTTCAAGTAAGGGCTATATTCTTTGGCTTCAGCTTTCAACCAATTTCTGCCAGCATAACAAAAGATAGGCAGTCTCTCATATTTAAAATCCATTTAGAATTTTTTCCTCTTATTACTCACAAAAGTCCTTAGGATTAGAGGTCCAGATGAGTCGAGATTCCCATGAGCTCTCCCATTTTTCTAGATTGCTGAAATTTTCTGATCCACACGCACATCACTAACTGGCCCAATAATCATTGCTACTCGGTAAACAGCTTCTTCCACCACCTACTCATAAGGCAGCCCATATAGAAAGTGATAAGTGCGCTAAAAATCTTAATATTTGTCAATAAAGTGTAATTTAATCATAAAACCTATCACAAAAGTATAATTGAGTCCTAAAACTTTCAAAAAGTGTAATCAAGTCCTAAAACTTATCAAGTTGGTGCAAAGATTGAGGCAGGGTGATCTTTTGTCACCTTTGCTACTTGTGCTGGCTATGGAAGTATGAGCAAAGATTTAAAAGAGTTTAAGGGGGATGATAGGTTGTACGCTCTTCAGTTTTTTGTGCAGCAGCAAAGTTGAGTTTCATATATTGTTGTTGGAAATGTTACAAACAGTTTTTTAAGCTTAATTTAGTATGTGGGCGGCTTTTATCTGAAGCCTTTTTTGTACAGGGACGGCATCCCCTTGATACATTCTTAATGAAAACCTCATTCATCATTAAAAGAAGAACATCAAAATAACCAGAGGAAAACCTGAAAAGAGCCCATATAACCGTCATCGAGCTCTCTGGCTTCGTATATCCAGGCCCTTTGGCAGCCAAAAAAAAGGAGAAATTAAATTGTATCGTGATCTTATATAGCAGGAAATTTAGATTTGGTCGCATGGTGACACTCAGCACGGCAGATGATTGAGTACTGGCATTTTAACTCGTCATGAAATTTATTTGAAATGCTATAATGATCTCCGTTACCTTGCGGCTCAACGAAAAGGAGAACTATGGAAAACTACTTTCTTGATGAAGCTGACAACGAACATTCAAAGAGAACTACCTTTACCAAACTGTTCGGGGCACACGTTATTTATTTATTTTTTTGCTACTTATTGTGAGAGTGCAACATTTATATCTTATGCAATCGAGGGCTTTCCGTGATCAAGCCTTGCATTATGCACAAACAATTCAAGGTCAGTATCAAACTTTTGGAGGAAGCTCCACATGCAGCAAACTCCTAACGTCCTAAAGTCTGAACAATTTCTGTGTTGGTCGGTTAGTGAAGTTACTGGTAATAAAATTGGACTGGGCACTTGCTTTCAGGTAATTTTTTTTTTCAACCTTATTAGGAATGACCAACGTTGAGACGATTTAATAAGTTACTAACTCTAAAATTTTATTGGTGTTACTTAGTATTTTACCAAAACTATAATAAACTGATCAATATTCAACTAAATTAATGACTTACCAACTTCATTGAAATTTTATAAACGATTAGCAAGATACCAACCCTATAAAGAATTTGCCAACCTCCCAATTGATTAGTAAGTATCTGACTTCTTTCAAAATTTACAAGCATGATTCTTAACTGATCAACACTAAAATAAATTTACCAACATCCCAACAATTTAGTAAATTGCTTGCTTTTTCAAAATTACCAACATAATATTTTTTCAACGTTCAAATGTATGTCTCATTAGTAACTTTCAAAACTGTAATAAATGTAATGACATTCCATTAAATTATAATTTATCAACTTTTAAGAAATTTTACAAGTGTTGTTAGTAGAATACCAATCATATAAAGAATCTAAAAACATCCTAATCAATTAGTAAATTATCAATTTATAATTAGCAAGTTACCAACGCTGTAGTAAATTCAAAAAGTTAAAAACAAATTTTCGTTTTTCCAGCAAAATTTAAAATATAACCAATATTTCAAAAAAATTATGAAAAAATCATATATGAGTCTACAGGCCAACATTAATGTATCATGAAGTTTTCATGCGTTGTTAGAAAGCTTAAAATGCGTATGCCATAAGATTCAAATTAAGTAAAAGGTAAAAAGTAAAAATCTGTCCAAACATGCCAAAAAAAGTTAGGTAGGCCTAGGGCAATCCCGTCCAAAATAGGTCCAAACTTGCTAGACCAATCCAGATTTTTCATCCCCCAAAAATTCGTTCAACTAATGAGCAAGATTTGTTCATATTTTGCTCGATTAAAAAAATAACTTCCCTAGTAAATATAAAATAGAAAATTTCATGATATCATGTTTATATCTCTTCCATGTTTGGATTATCAAGCCAAAACACCCAGAAAAATGGAACAATTAAGTTATCCGCTTTAGTAAAGGTACCAATGGTCAGTCTCCATCTATCCACTCAGATGATAACTACTCACTTCCTTTCTTGAGGTTACTTTAAATTGATTTTTTCTTTTCATCTCCATGCATATTTATTCAACTTTTTATTATTATTGATCATTCCTAGAGGGATTTAAGGGAGCACTCCTCTACATGACCTTGATGCATTCAATATTTTTATTCTTGGACTGCTCCCAACAAGGCAAAATTAGAGATCGGTCACATTTCAAAAGATAATTTTTCATCACCATCATATTTTAAAATAATAATGCTTTTTATTGTAATTATCACATATATTGGTTCTTTTAGGTAAATTGTTCGTCGGGGAAAGTTCCCTCGACAAAATCTTTCACCGAAGAGGCAAAGCTTCAGCTTTATTTTTTGTAATGGGTCCTATGTAGCTTTGGAAAGGAAGCAACTGTTCTAAACTAATGGCAAAGTAAAGTGCAGGAAAACAAGAGGAAACGTAAAGGACGGTTGAATGTAAAAGTGCGATAAAATGAAAGATAACAACTTGAAACTGAATGATCAATTGTTGATTTGGCAAAAGGTCCTTACATTGATACCTTTTCGGCCATTTATAATGGTATTCTATAGATAACTGTCTTTTTACGATTATTATTTTGATATCTATAGTGTTTCGGAAGTCTCTACTCTACATTGATAATTGCCCTGCCTGGCCGATGTTTTTGCTGGTATCGATTCCAGTAACTGCTTTCATCATTATCCGTTGGTTTCGGCAAGCCCCTTGTTGCATTGTTCAAGACCCCCATTTGTCGACTGTTGACATCCTGGCCTATTCTTCATGGATTCCTATGTTTTGGGCCTGCTTTATTTTCTCCAGCTTCCGAAGCCCAACGAGCTAATTTGGGCGCCAACATAAGCATAATTGTATCCTGTAAAATACAATATTGCAATACAGTATCTTCCTAGAATACATAATGACATGTCAAAAGCAATTCATCAATAATAATTGTCTAAATATTAATAAATTCATCAGGATGTATGTAAACGTATCAACCCCGCTCGTCGTCAATGCATTTTCGCATGGCGCATATCAACCAATTTAGAGGAGGAAAAGATGAGGATCGGGTTCATCGCCTCCATGGTTTAAGGTGGCACACATCAAGATAACAAGAAGTGCTATATGATCCCAACTTACATAGCACACGCAGATTCAACGAGCAAACTAAGTGGTCACGACATCATCAACCCTGAGACCACCTGAATGTGCCTGATGCTTGGATCGTCGTGATTTCGGTTAGCATCATCAGCAGTACGGCATGGCTTTTGATCAAATTTCATTAATGGTGTTCACATGAGAGGGGAGGCCGTGAGGGAGCTTGTAGCTGGTGTGAGAAAGACCTGGTCCCCAAGGCACGACTCGGCCAATTAAGCCCGTGAACTTATCGGCGTTGGACGATATGAGCCGCCAATCAGTGATCACTATTAGGGCGGGTTGGTGACCCAAACCACATTCAACATCAAATGATTCTTTCCTCTCTTCGATTCTCGACATTCTCACTCCCTTGAAGGCGGGATGAAAAGATTGGGAGACGTATTGACGAATCAAAAGTTGATACGAGCAAAAAGGGCTATTCTTCCCTACTTTGATTTATGACTTTGGTTCATTTGGGAGTTATGCTGTATAGGCAATGATAGAGAAAGTGCGTGAGCTTTATTAGAGTTCTGGAATTTGCTCAAAACCTCACGTGTTTCTCAACTCCTTCTAAACTTGCTTGCATATAATATTGTAGGTGAGATCTTCCTCAATTTGTTCACTATTTTGCAAAACAAGCCCAAGATTCCTTGGTACTTCATATCTTGGTTCTTCATGTCCACTGTAATTTTTTCAATACTGTTGGTAAGAAAATTTGATCGGCCACTCGCTTGTTAGATAGCTTGTAATTAAGTTACCAACATTACAAGAATTTACCATTTAATAAATTACCATATCCTCTGAAATTTTACAAGTTATTAACATTCCACCAAATTAATAGCTAACCAACTTTTGTCAAATTTTATAACTATGATTAGCAAAATAGTAGTTCTATAAAGAATTTACCAGCCTTCCAATTAATTACTAAGGGTGTGTTTGGTAACCATGATGTTCTTAGGAATAATTCCTAATCATGAATAGTTTTTTCTGATTTTGATCCCCAAATGAGTTTTTGAGCATTCGAATGCATTCGGTAACTGCACAAAAATTCTATTCCTGAAATTAAAAAAAAAAAAAGAGAGCAGGAATGTGTTTGGTACAACCCTAAATTCTTTTGTAATATAGAATTTATTTTAATCTTTCAAATATTTTTTGAGATTTTTCTTTTTTCCTTCTCTTCTTTTTCCTTCTCTAGTCAATTGCTAGGCCTCGGCGATGGCCAGTGATTGGCCAGAGATGAGAGTCGGAGACCTCTGTCAAGCCCTGCCGATAATTGGGCGAGGCTTGACCTCGCCAAATCTCGCCCAGCCATAGTGAGGCCGTCGGACCTTGTATTTGGCTGGTCAACATCCATTGTCGAGCCCAATGACTGGTTAGAGGAGGAAGAAGAAGAAATGAAAAAGAAGAGGATAAAAAAGAGAAAAGAAAGTGGCTTGAATCTCAAATTGTTTTTGGGAACAAAGAAGTAACTTTTTTTCTACTTCTTAATTTTGTTTTAAATCTATTCTATCCATTCTCGAGAACAAAAAAATTAGCTGATGTTATCAGACGGATTTCTATTCTTTTTTTGTCTATTAGCCGGTTACCAAAGATGACCTAAGTTTCTAACTTATTTCAAATTTTGGAAGCGTGAACTAGTAAACTACAATACCATAATGAATTTACCAACACGAATTACCTACTTCTTCAAAATGACTGAAATTGTTAGGATTCTACAAACGTCCAACATGCCATTAATAACTTACCATCGCTATAATAAATTTATTGTTTTACCTAACAATTAAATCACTGGTCAAGACTTTTTTGACCAACGTTTTTGGAAATTTACCAATAGTGAATTTTGTTTCTCAGAATTTCCTTTATTGAACCGTAGAATCGTCCGAAACTGATCCACAACGCTAGCTTCACACCAAAACTAAGTCGAATCCTGATAAAACTCTATTCTCGCATGGAATGGAAGTCCTCCATCCTCTTCTTCTACTCCACGAGACAAAAAATGTCATACCGGAGCATCTGAGCTACAGCGATGCGATATGAGAAGAAATAGGACCGTCGAAGTCGTTGTTGCCTGTGGCTGATCGCCATATAAGATGGTTTGAGGTGAGATAGATGGGTGATCGCTAGGCCTCGACACAGAGCACCGACGATGCCTGTCGATGCAGAAGTCAATAGGTGGGTAATACGATGCATTTCCACACAGTGCAAATCTAACAATTTAGAGAACCCGGGAGGAAGACAAACATCGGGCTCATTGTCTCCATCGTCCAAAGAGGCACACATTAAGGTACAAGTACTGTTATATGATCCGGACTTGCATGGCACAGGCGGATTCATCGAGCAAACTAAAATGGTCGCGGCATCGCCGACCCTGGGACCGCCTGAATGCGCATGATGCTTGGATCTTTCACGGTGTTTAGCAAAGCCCGGTTGTATACACAGCAATTAGCGGGTCTCTCATTCTGTTCGGGAGTGCATGGTCCGTAAGGTTTGCCTTCTGAGGTTCTCCCGCATCTGGCTGCATTGTTCGGGTCGGCTGTGCTTGCGGTCACGCTGGAAGAACCCGTGAGAATACGGCTCGGGATGTGCGGAGAATCGATCAGGTGCTCCAGCCCCAAGTCATCCGTGATGAGGCGTCTGCCGGGGAGGCTGCGGCTGTGGTTGCATGGTAAGAAGGAGGAGGAGGCGGCAGCGGCGGCGGCGGCAGAGGCGCTGATGCTGCTTGGATGTGGCGATGGTGAAGCCTTGGAGGCCAAGAGGAGTACAATAAGCAGCGAGGAGAACGAGAGGGAGATGCTATTGTCGCCCGTAGCTAGATCTTCAGTGTGATTCTGAGCAAGAGACTGAGTTGATGAGAGTTAGTGGAACGGAAGTGCTCCATTATTGCAATTGCTCTTATGGTGAAAGTAATTCCCACTAACACAACATTTTCATAAGATCTCCAATAAATATGCGATGATATAGAAGTTATATTTTCGTTGCAAAAAATAATCCAAGGACTATTTTTATATTCTGAAACAAAGCACATGGACTAAAAATGAATATTTCTAAAGGTACGTGGACCACAGCATAGTTTTCTCAAAAATCCATTCAAGTAGACGCCACGTGTTGATTCGTCGGTGTTGTCTCTGAATATTTCGTCCACATTTGGATGAAAAATCAAATTTTTCCCTCGAAATTTTGTTAGGGATCTGAATCGAATGAAATAAAGTGCACTCGCCAGAATTGAATCCGGGTGATAGATGAATGCCTAATTCCGTCCCCTCTATCTCAACACGTAATCATTAAAAATTGAATCCTGGCAAACAAGAAAAACGTTAAAGGTCGAATCAAATTCTCGGCTTACGTACCACACAATCACCATGAAACACCATGAGGCACTAACATCACTATTTCTTAGAACTCGAGAGTCCTTGAATTTTAGGTTTTTCGCAACGAGAGTTGATAGTGCCAAGAATCAAGTTTTTGCTGTTGCATGTAGGAAAATGCGCAATCGTATCTATAGTTTACCAAACGCACTTGTGAAATTTCAAAAAAGTTATTAACTTACTAATTTATTGGTTTATTGGTAAATTAATGATTCGGTTGACATTTTACTCAATTTTCAAAAGAGTTGCTAATCTATTAATTTATTGATATGTTGTGAATTCCTCGTAGTACTTGTATTTTATTAACAACACTTGTAAACTTTAACAGAAATAGGTAATTTACTAATATATATGGATGGTGGTAAATTCCCTTTGTGGTCGGTATGTAAGTGACTACGCTTGTCATAATTCAAAGGAGTTGGTAACTTACTATTTATTGGAATGTTGGTAGATTTATAGCTGAAAAATTACCCAATCAATTCTAAATATAACGTAAGCATGTCAAATCAGTTTTAAATTTTTAAATTTTCCAAAATGTGCATAATTTTGATATAGTCATTTTGGTCAATTTTTCTTGTAAATCGCTGATGTGGCGATCCAGTTGGCTGTCTTGCATAGCACACTGCCACGATAGTGATTCCCGGGAAAATTGGTAAGAAAGATAGCATTGACATTCCGCATAAAGTTTTAGGAAAAAATTAGTAAAATTTTAAAATTTAAGATTGAACTGACATCCGTACAATAAGTTTAGGACTTATAGGACAATTTCTTCAGTTATATGAGTGTCGATAATTCACTTACAGCACTTGTAAAATTTTTATATTATTTGATAATACACTAATTCATTTAAAATTTGGTAGAATCACCTATTCCCCAATGCTCTATTTGTTTCCACATCCAACACATGAAAGCTTTCTTTTAATCAATTGTAGTATGATGATACAAAAATTGTACAGATGAATAGATGGGCTTTAACAATAGAAGAAAATAACATCTCGATAAAAGGTTTTAGGTATCCCGAGATCAAATCATGACCATCAATCTCATTCATCGTGTTGGTCCTTCCCCTTTATCGCATAACGTAATTATCTCTCTCTGATTTCCACACAAGAAAAAGGGAGTGGCATTGCCGATAAGGATGATGCTTCAAACCAATCTCATCACACACCCACTATACCCAAAACATACATATCTGAGCCAAAAGCTAATACCATGCTAGATTCCTTGGAGGCAATGTTTGATGTCACGAATATTATGCAAGTGATTTATATAATTCAATCGTTCTGTGGGATAATATAAACTCTTAACTCAATACCACCACCACTCGTGAAGGCGCTTGTAGGACCATTTAAATTCGATCCATTTCAGCAAAGGGCTTCTCCTTCGTGGCAATGTTGGGTGCACTTGTGCAAGGAGGCATTATGGCCTCGTTCTCGTCTCCTCAGTATCCCCATCTTTGACTAAGGAAACCGTAAACTCATACCCCAAGTCAGATGTCGGTCTATGTGGCAATGCTAGTACCACAACTTCACCACATGTCAAAAAGTTGTATGTTAGGCGGAACATTTATGATTGAAGACGACTATTGTCGTTCAAACCAATCAAACGAAAGGTCAAATTATGAAATCCCCTCAACTATCCTTTCCTTCAATTATAGTTTGTATCCTCCTTTACTTTCAGAATCCTAACCGTAGGACCTTGGAACAATCCCGCACTTCTCCTTATGAATTCTAAAGCCACATCAGGGAAAATGTTAGGAACCCATAAAATTACCAATGGTGGTCCATCCCAACAAGCACCGAGAAATTTAGGTAGCTTCTGTTATAGATGAAACCAAATATTTTTAGGTTTTTTTTTTTTTTGTCTTTTCTATTAGATTTGCTTTTAGGTTAAAAGCTACACCTTTTATATTGGTGATGGTAAGACGCTAGCCGTCAAGACGCTGAAAAAGAAAATAGAAAGGCAAGAGAAAGAGAAAGAGAGAAGAAAAAAGTGAGTTTTTTCTTTACGAGGGTTCTCAATTTCTTTGTACCTTGATCTTGAGAGAAGATCATCGTTGTATTCTAACTTTTTTCAAAGTGTAGTGGATTCGGAGAGTGCCTCTACGCGGAGAAGTAGCCCAGGTTTGGGTGAACTTCGTTAACAAATTTTTTGACTTGTTCTTTTGATTCTGTTATTTTATTATTATATTATGCTTGGTTAATTGTTTACTAGCATTATTTTTTTGGAATTGACGTGTGATTTCGAAACAACTTCAATTTTTTAGTTGAAATAAAAAGGAAATACCTAGAAGGAATGAAAGAAAGGAAAGAGAGGAAGAAAGGGTAAATTTGCAGACATATGAGGACAAAAGGACCAAAAAACAATAACAATAAATAACAACAACAACAACAACAACAATAACAATAACAACAAATTGATAAAAAAAGACACCATGAATCCTAAACTATGCCACGATAATATATTTGTCTCGAACTTTTTTTTTTTTTTTGTGACACCAAAAGCACCAAACTTGTACTCATATGATGCATTTGACTTTCCATGGCTAAGTGATTGTACCTAATCTTAGTACTTAGATGTCACTTTTTAAAGTCTGATCTATTTCGCCGTATGGTTTGTCCTTGGAGGCGATGCAAGGAGGCATATAGGAAGGAGGTGGCCTCATACTCGTCTCTTCCGTATCCCCATTTTTCACTATGAAAGCGGTGTTCATTCCCCAGCTCATATGTCGGTCTATATGACAATGCCAATACCATACACCTGCCACATACGATGTTCAAACGTTAGTCGTGGAATTCTTTTCCTAATGCAAAAATGGTAATTTTGTCCAAATACGTTAAATTACGCAAAAAGGAAAGAAAAGGGCATGTGAAATACCTGGATTATTTGCCCTGAATCTAATGGCAGCCCATCCATTTTTAGGAACTCCAATTGTATTGACCTTAGGCGGGTCAACCAAATTGTACATTTGAGGATCGGTCTCGTTGTCGAAATTTCCTAAGCCGACCCCAATAACATAAAAGTTATATCCATGCATATGCATTGGATGATATCCTGATTCGTCCAACAGATTAGTCCCCTGAAACACCATCTCTACAGTTTCGTTGTAGTTCAGAACTTTCACGGATGTCCCTTGGGCAGCCTCGGCAAGACTGGTCGGCAAATCATCTCCCGTAAAATTAAACATAACGGGAGGAAGATCGGGAAAATCCGTGGTGTAAACTCCGCTGATGTTTCTGCATATTTATGGCAAAAGGATGCGCTTCTCATGATCTTCATCTATCATTAACGTGAAGAATATTCAAATCAGAAGGGAGAGAGAGATGAACCTGTAATAAGCTTGTAACACATCGACAGATGGGTCCTCCCAACTTATGTTATTTAAAGTTGAGCCAATTTTGTAATCACCGTAATCACACGAATCATCTGGGCATGGCACATGATTCATGGAAACCGTGATGAACATCCTTGTCGTCACGTTTCCAGGGACGTCCACGGGATGTTCTTCAGATGCCAAGCTTCTCAGTTTTTGTGTGAAACTCGCTGCAGCACTGTAGTCATGATAAAATGGTAGCGTGTCATTTGGGTAACTTGGTGGTGACGTCAGACTAAAATTCCCTTTATACTGGATGATAGCGGTAGCAACTTCGTGGACAAATTTGGTGAATTCGATGTTTTCAGTTGAAAATCGTTGAACGGCCAGGTAATACCTCCCTGGAGATTGATTTGCTGTAACTAATACATCCATCGTTTGTCCAGGTTCTATCATTAGATAAGAAACCACGATTGGTTTTGTGTATGCTCCGTCTATCCCAACTAACGTCATGTTATGATCGGCGATGGAGACGAACATTTCTGCACCGACCACTGCATTGACTATACGAAAGAGATAGGTCTTGCCATAATCGACTGAAAAGTGAGGCGTGGTTTCTGTAAAATTAATAGTATGAAAAAACAATATATTAGACATTGTACATAAGAAACATGTGGACATACCATAATCCATGATCCAGACAATTCAATGCTTAACCATACACATCTATGTAATTTAATGCAAGTTAGATTTACTACATACAGGCGCTATTGAAAGTGTTAGTTTTACTTTTAGATACACGATGAGTATCAACCTTGCAGTATAATTTTATCAAAGAGAATCATATATCTACAATAACTCGAAATGCAAACATTTCAAGGAAGTAGCCTTTACCTCATGGTCTGCATCCCTACCCCCATAAGCATAATGTCCAAACAGAAAGGAAAAAAAGAAAAAGAAAAAAGAAGATGGGGGGAGTATAAATGTACCGTTGGAGCAGGGGACAAAATCTCCATATTGTCCATTGATCATGTAACCAGTTGCACGAGGTACGGCATAACCGCCTGCAGACAAGTCCATCTCTAAAACTTTATTTAGAAAAGTTCCTTCCTTATACCAAGAACCTGCAAATCATGAAAGAAAAATGGGAAACTGAATTACATCAACCCTTGCCTTTACCATGCAACCGCAAATGTATATTCCAAAGAAATGCATAGTTGGAAAACAGAGATAGCGATGGAGGAGTTCCATCGTAGAAAGTTCTGATCATTAAACTCAATGTCCAAATCAAACATTCAAATAATCTCAATATTCTAGTAAGGGAGTTTGATCTTCACTATAATATACACTTTTGCAAGGTTTTCAAATAAATAGCAGCCGACCATCATCAGTTACTTTGCATGCTTTTAGGAAGAGGCATGCTCTTATGAATTCTACTTTTTTAACTCTTGATCCACTTCCTGTCCTTAGCCTCCAGTTTTATGTCTAAAAGGGACCCGTAAGAAATCTTAAGAGCACATACCGAGCAAGATTAAATGTTCTCCATCTGGCGTAGAGAATGGGAAATTTGATCCTTTGCGTGGTAGAACGACAATAGCACCATACACAGTAGATCTTGTCCACTCATTATGGGCATGCCACCAAACAGTTCCTTCTTCATCAGTTAAATTTACTTCATAAGTAAAATTTGTTCCCGGTGGAATAGCGCATTGCGTAATATACTCCGGACCATCTGACCATGGATTTCGCGGTTGCTTCACCCCGTGCCTACAAATCAGTGAATTTGATCACATAAAAAGTACTCGAGGAGCTAGACAATGTTTTGTTTGCATTTAATGGTCAAGATTCATTGTCTTTCTTGCACATATTTTAGATAATATTTTTTCAACATTGAGGCTCCGTTTGTTTTGCCGAAAAATGAATGAATTAGAAAGTATTTTCCTAAAATTAATCGTTTGTGTAACTTATGAAAATGAATGAACGAAAAAATTTCATTGTCCACAAAAATGTGATACATAAATTGTTATCAATATTGAATCATTCTATATTGACTAATTATTTCAAGCGACACAAGTGATCGTTTTTAGAAAAATGTTTTCCAAATCATTTATTTTCTGAAAAATAAATGGAGCCTAAGTATAGAAGTATTTGATTTTCAGATTTCCTGTGCACATATGTTAATCATTCTTGTTTTAACTGAGAAACCGAGCTGAATTAAGGGTATATTTGTTGCACCAAAGACTTCTTGCCGCTGGAAAATGTTTTCCGGAAATTCAATTTCAGAAAGTAAATCGATTTTTACTGTTTGTTTGTGCTGAATCAAGTTGAAAACTTTAGTTTCAAAGTACTTGCTTATAAGTGAACCTACTAAACGCAGCTTCTATATTTAAAAATGACATTAGGAACTAATAAACTAGAGTCAACGTTGTTTTAGTTATTTTATAATCTATCAAAGTGACATGAATTACAAAGAAATTATTTATGAAATTATGAAGTCAAGGTTTTAAAATGTTGTGTATGGTCGTGCTTTCCATAAAAGCAGAAGAAGATGAACATTAATAATTAACTCGGGGCGTGCCTGAGGGTCATTATATAGAAAAGGATTTGCTGATGAATCCTTTTTATCTTCACCCCAAACCTGGGTAGTCCCCAAATGGGACACTTATTCAGGTAGCGTTCCTTATTTTAATGTGCCGATACTCGCACGCCTCATACTTCTCGTTGATAGGTGAATGTTGTTCTTCTCCACCAATCGGGGAATACAAGAGGTGACATTACAGGGTTTCTCACCCTAGGGTGGGGTGGATCTCCTGCTTGTTTTTTTTTTTTTTTTTTTTTTTTTTTTCTCTTGAGCTCTTTAAGAACGTGCCCGGGCCCAAATAAGTATACTTAGGAGATATTAGAAGAAATTTATGGATAAAAAAAACAAATGAAAATTATCAAAAAGAGAAAACTATTTCATGAGTGATAGAAACAAGACATAGACAGACTGATTCTTCTCACTTACACATGAAGTAAAAAATTAGAGAAAATGATTTTTTTCTTGTCAGAAGGAGAAATCTTATGAAATCGACCCTAAACCTACTAATGAGCACCACTAGAGAAAACCAGAGGTTCTTGAGAATATATCCTGTAGTATAATTTCAGATACAATTTCGCTTCCTTTTAACTATTTATGGCATCGCAAGCTAACAACAGGAGAACGATAAAAAGTAAGAAGAAGGTGGGCAGGATAAAATTACCAATGAAGAGTGACCCCGTAAAGTCCTTGATTGTGAACCTTCACGTACACAAGATCGCCCTTTCGAGCTCGAATGGTTGGTCCGGGAAGACTGTCGTTCACCACTAGAATCGTATTGGTTGTACAATTCCTTGTGACGTTGATTTCTCTCAACTGCGGAGGGAAAAAGAAGAAGGAAAAACGATGATAAACTTCACACCATCACTATAAAATTTACCACCCGTATGAAAGAAAATGACATCGTATGATACGGGATTGTCCAAGTACGCGCAAAATGATTGTGGACCATTTTTAGCCCAGTCGTTGGCTGGTCCCTCTATCTGGTGTCCCCCAAATTTCAGATTCTTTTGGATGTGTATGTTCACGATTTATCTGGTGAAAACGACTCGATCATCCCGCTGGTTCTCTAAGTGGCGACATAAGGGGACCGCGGAGGGGCTGATGTATATGTGAGCCCAAGTCATATATGCACAGTCAGATCGCACGTGTCTTAAACGGGTCCCACCTCATTTAACGCCCCATGCAAATTGGATTAGCGTCCACACCGAGGGCAATTAAGGCATGTTTGTTTGTGTTCTTTTTTTCTGGTCATGAACACAATTTTTGTATTTTTTTTTTGTTCCGAGGAACAAAAAAGAACAATTTTTGTTCCAAATATATTTTTGTGTTCTTTAATAAATTTGAAATAAAATAAAAATAAGAAAAACTTTGTTTATTGTTTCCAAATATTTTCGGAAACAATTTTTCTCTCTCCTATTTTTTTCTTTTCTTTCTTTTCTTATTCTTTTTTCTGTCGAGGGCCGGCGATGCTGTTGAGGGCCAGCGACCTTGCCAGAGCGTCGCCGGCCCCTGGCGAGGCTTGGCCTCGCCGGGCCACCGCTAGGTCGGCGTTGCTTAGTGGTGGCTCGGTGAGGCCAAGCCTCGCCGGTGGCTAGGTGAGCTCGGCCTCGCCGAATCTGGGCCAGCTCAAGCTCGCCCAGCCAAGGCGAGGCTGTCGGCCCTCGTCAACCGGTCGCCGGCCATGGTGGAGGCCGGCGACCGGCCAAAAGGAAGAAAACAGAAAAAAAAAAATAAGGAAAAAAAAAATAAACGTTACCAAATGCACCATAAGATTCTTTGCTTCTAAATGCATCGTCACCCGAGATGATTTTTAGGAAAAGAAGAAAAATATTTGAGAATAATTAATCGCTATCATGCAAATTGCATTATCACTGGTTCCATATGCTCTGGAAACTGAAAGTTTCATTTGTCTATTAAATATTTTAGCAAAAATCTGAACAACGTGAACTGCACACTTAGCATCGCAGACATAAACATGAGTTACTTACGACAAAGTCGTAGTAGCGGACATCACTAGCTTGAGCTCTGAGGAAGACGTTTCCAAAGAAAATCAAGACCGCAGCAAGGAAAATGTTGGAGGAATTGGACGACGACTTGGCCATGCTTATGATCGTTCAGCGCTCGATCTGATCTTCTCTTTACTCTCGCTTTCCTTTCGCTGGTCTTGAGCTGGTTCTCTCTTCTTTAATAACGAACGACCAATGCAGGGCACATCCTACGATTTAGCTAACAGTCAACTAATAATTGCAATCTGGCATAAGATCCGATCCAATCATTTGTCTCAGAAAGCAGCCTTCCTCTCTCTCTTTCTCCCTCTGGATTCTTTTTTTCGTCCTTTCCACTTCTGGAAGGGAGGGATTTTACCTAGATTTCTCCCTTCCCTCCCAGTTCCTTTTTCTTTTATTTCCTTTTATTTCTTTCCTACTTCCCTTGATCTAGTTTTAGATCTAGAAGCTTTGCTCTCTTGATCATATGTCTAGTAGCTTTTCTCTCCGATTTAATTTTAGGTTTTGAAATTTTAATGAATAAATATTCCATCTCTAGTTCTAGGCAACTTCAGTATCTAACTTCACATAGTAAAAGAATTTATATTCATGAATCTCTGCTTTTGTCTGAATAAAAAATATAATAAAAAAAAAAAGATTATGAAGTCTCATGTGAATAAGGTAGTAGGAATCATTTTGTGTGCAAAAAAGAAATTATATGTTGGTATTGAATTGGTAATGTGCGGTGGGCTCATAAAAGCAAGTTGATGATGATTTTTTGACTTTTACTTTTAAGATGTGCAATGGTAAAACAGCTCTTGAAGTCTGCTAATCTTTTCCAGTGAATTCCATTTAGAATTGGAAATTCAGACATGTTATATGTTCTTATTTGTGCAATATGAACAAAGCTAAATTGCCTAAATATGTAAATCTCGGCAGTATGCTTACACCGTATGTCATATCTCTAAATCCAAATAAATGACTTTCACAGTTTGCTTGATCAACCAAATGAATGACATTCATAGTTTCCCTAATCATTTTTTTTGTTTCGTCCAGAGGTGAGTAACC
Source organism: Eucalyptus virginea (assembly GCA_014182375.1). Lineage (NCBI taxonomy): Eukaryota > Viridiplantae > Streptophyta > Magnoliopsida > Myrtales > Myrtaceae > Eucalyptus > Eucalyptus virginea. The sequence continues at coordinate 58,961,340 of CM024516.1, read as the reverse complement.
TTGAGTGATGCAAAAGGATTTTCTTTTTTGATAATTTCAAATATGTTATGGTCAATTTGAACTGTATTGTAATAATCATTGATTATTCATAACAAGACGAAGGTGATACATTGAAAATTACAATCAAGAAATTAAGGGCATAGAACTCTACTTGTTTATGGACACAATTAACTTCATACAGAGACCAGCATTTTCAAGTTGAGGATCTATGAATTTACCTTGATGATTTAATAAGGCCAGTGACATCTTAAAGTGTCTTTATCGAGCGCCGATCCCTCTAATTTATACATAGCCCTTTCAATTAATCAATAATCTTCAGCGTGTGCGTTCCAGCTAATCTAGTGGGAAACAGACTGACAGACTATGCTCTAGTTTGTTCACAAGCATGGTGTCTCAATCTTGCCTCTAACTCACCTAATCTTCGGGGCAGGTATCAAGCAATTAATTAAAAAAACAATAACAAAGCATTTTGCTAGAGGAATAATCTATTTGTTGAAAAGTAATTGGCTAGATTCGATCTAATGAATCACGTGATCAAATGGTAAAAGACTATTGAGATTCATGTTAGGTCTCACCAAGTGAGAAAAAAAAAAAGGTTCTTTGGGATTGCAACGAAAATAAAAATCATTCTCAATTATCAAACTCCCTCAAACCATAAGAACGCATAATTTTATTTGGTATAGTCTCTTTTGAAGTTTCGTTAGAGAAAATTGATTTACAAAATTAATATTGTATATGGTGTGAACACTTCATAGCGATTCGAATCGTTTTCAACTAATTTCTCCTATTGATTTTGAACCTCTTATAAGTCAATGAAATCGCTGTCAGTGACCTACAAGGAGCATCATCGATGGATTTGCCACATCGGTTTAAGCTTTCTTAGCAACGCACGCAAAACCCCTCACCCTAATTGAAGCTCTCAAGTTTTTTTTCTTTTTTTTTGGTGACCGAGGACTCCGCCACGTGTCCCCGTACCCGAACGGCTCCTGAGGGCCAAACCCTATACCTCAAAAAAGACTAGCACAGCAACCTACCGCCATGGCCCCCTACTTATATCGTTAGTAACGTAGGGTTTCGAACTCTCAACCTTAGCGATGAGGGAGGAACTCTCAACCAACTGCGCTATCCACGGATGGGAAGCTCTCAAGTTCGTATATGCAAGGAGACACAAAGTACTATTCTTGGAGTTGGATAGCTATAATTCAATACATGGTTTGAAGTGCACAGATTGAATCCGGTCGGACGAGCGTGCACTTATTCAATTGCAATCTTGAGCTGCTAACCCACGAAAAATGATTTCTTCATTGCTATTTAAGCCTTTTGCAGTACCTGTGCGCATGCTTTCCCCTAGCTTTCAACAATTTCTTTGGCAGCTTAAGAATTTTGGCTCCAATAACTTGCCAAACTACATATAACTGATTCGATGAGTTGGAGTTTGCCTGCAAAAGTCAAATGCTCGACATTCTTCCAATGGTTTGCAGTCCTTGTCACTCAGCTTTGCCAGATTTTGATAGAAGTTCAAGGTATTTACTAGGCAATGCACCTTCTAGAATGCCACTTATTTGGATCATATCATCCCGATATGCTCTGTCGTATGTAGCCAAAAACAATTCTGTTTATAAGGATTGAGTTTCTAACCTAGAAAGTTGTTGAAACTGTTGAAAGACATCTAGTATAATATAGAAGCTATGTCACTTTTGAAGTCATAATATGATCACGACAAAACTCATATAGATTAACTTGATTTTAGTGGCAAATTAGGCCCATCGTATGGACTGGGGCAGAGACTACCCATTGGTCACCTCTAAAATCCATACCTTACCCCATAGCTACCGAAACTCTTCAGGCCCTACGCATGGAGCAGCGACATATTTGTTGAAATTGATATTAAGATAGTTGTCATTCCTAAAAATATCAAAATTGCTTGTGGCCTGCAAGGTAAATTATTCAATAGTAAAAAGGTGAACATATTAAATTAGTGTCTCGTTACTCCTGCGATGACACCGCATAATCTCTTCAGTGTACCCCCTAAAAAGAGTTTGATTAGTTGGTGTTGATTGAGTCAAGCCTCAAGTTAGAGTTTCCGAGATCAATTCAAATTCCATTAAATTTCAACGTCTGATGTACACTATTAGAGATATCAATATAAGTTAATCAGCCAAACTTAAATCAATTTATGTGTGTCCTTTTTATTTTATTTTTTAATTATAAAGGTCACAAACAACTTAAAACGCCCGGCGGATCCTGAGCATAAAAAAAAAAAAAAAGACTTAAAAAGATAGAGAGGAGAGATAATGGCATTGCCATTCAACTTCTATAAACTACCACAAGAACAAATTTAATCCTAAACAAAAAAACTAAATTCGTGAGGTTTGCAAGATCTTCCATAAATTTTAGATAATTAAGTTTCACGCCAATGTATCTGAATTATTAAAAAAAAAAAAAAAACCGCTCTCCTCAAAAAAAAAAAAAAAAGTTAAAAAAGAGTTGTCAATGTTAATCATAGAGGCCGTACCAAAATCCCACTTCTTTTTGGGATGGCTTTACATCCCTTGAAAAGTGAACGACGAGGCGCTTGTCCAGCATTGAGAACTTCAAAAGGAGAGGACAATTAATTTTTTTTTTTTTTGCAACTCAGACGGTTCTTCCGTGGATCTTTCTATTGGGAAGTTGGTAACGGTCTATCAGTATCCCTTTGGCATGATAACTAGCTTCCCTGTGGACCTCTGGATGTTTTTCTTCCTGCCCCTGTTATAGACGGCTCTGGCCTCTCCAGTTATGCGGAAGTTGCGGAGCTTCAATCTCCTGCTAGTTGTGCACTAAGATCTCTACTGGAGAGTTGGGGCATCTCTTGCCCGATTCTGTCCCATGCTCGCGATCGCTTTTGCTGGCGTGAGGATCCCTCTCGCTCCTTTTCGATTGCCTCTGCTTGGAACTTCATTAGAACTAAAAAAGTTTGCGTTCCTTGGGCGTCTCTTATATGGGATAGTGCTATGGCTTCGCGGTACCAATTTCTTCTTTGGTTAATTACCAAAAATCGCTTGCCGACTCAAACGCTACTCCTCTCTTACGGTAGAATTGAGTATACGGTTTGTGCTTTTTGCAATGCCTAGCCGGACTCTACTGACCATCTCTTTTTTGAGTGCCATGTCTCGGCTTCTCTTGCTTATTTCTGGGCGTCTAGGTGTAACCTCCCTTGGAGGAATAGATCTTGGCCTGAAAACCTTTCCTGGGCGAACAAGTTCTTATCTGGCAAGGACTTCCTTCATAGTGTTGCGTGGTTTTCTTTTGGAGCTTTGTGCTATCTCATTTGGAAAAAAAAAGGAATTGCATCATCTTTCGTGGTGAAACCTTGAAGATGTCAGCTATAAAAAAACCACCTTGTCAAGCTGATCAAGGATAGAGTGCTCACTTTTAAGAATGTCCCTGCTACCCCGAGGAACAAAAGACTTCAAAGAGGTTGGGGCTTTGACCCCTCGGTCTTCATCCAGTAGCCTTGGTTTCCGCAAGCTTCTTGGGTTGTGCTACTGCTTCCTCGCCTCCTTTGGCTCTCCGTTCTTTGACCCTTCTTTTTTGTCGTGTGTCGAGGTTCAAAGGAGCCGTTTTGTGTTCGGTGCCTCTGTGTGGGCTGGTTTCCTTTGGTCTTTCTTGCCCTTGCGGCTTTGTGTCGACTCCCTTCCGCTCTTTCTGTCTTACAGTTAGAGTGTAAGTTTTTGGTGCCATCTTTGTGTATTTTTATCCAAAGCTCATTATATATTCTTACCTTTTACCAAAAAAAGAAGAAGAGTAAACATTAAAATTTTAATATTATTTATTAAAATGGGATAAGTATATTGAAAGTGCTAAAACTTGTACGGGAATGCAATTGAGTCCTAAAACTATCAAAAAGTGCAATTGAGTTATGAAATTTATTATGAAATGCAATTGAATCATGAAACTTGTCACGGAGTGCAATTGAGTCTTGAATTTGTCACCAAGGGCAATTGTCAAGCCCCGGACCTTACCCTTGCCAAGGAAATGCGACAACCACTTCGTCGGGATTAATTTGCGATGTCCCAAGAGGCTTCGTCATCCTATTGATTTTATCTTTCCATTAAGCATATGCGGAACTATGCAACTCAATCATCTAATCAACAACATCAAATGGATAGTAAGGAAAACATACATAATACGCAACTTATATGCTTCATTATATAACCGGAATGATTCATTACAAGCCTATTTCTTAGGAATATTCTGATTAACGCCCCACAAAAAGAGATACGAGGGAGGGGTTTACGAGTTTTAGGGTGAGCCTATCTCCTCTAGCAAGACACAACTAAAAATTGCTCCCTTACGAGGACCTGCTGCCTAAGCATCACCTATGAATTGTCTGGCGAGCCAGCATCCTCGTTTGGTCCGGGTGGACCATGGAACCCATAGAAAGGTCCGAAGAGATCCTTATCGAACCATGCATATCAAGCTCGGTAGCTATGGGGGACGAGATCACGATAGCCTTCATCCACCCAAATAGTGATGGTGATCCTTCGGAAGGTGGCATCCTCTCTTAACACATCTATGACCGTAACTTCCATACTCATGGGTACACCAAAACGCATGAACCAAGTAGGTAGTGGATCCATAACTATTAGCTTGAAAATGGTTTAACAACAATAAATGAGTTGAAAACTCAATAAGTAAATAAGCTAAATCTCGTATAGGCATGATGGATTTATGAGATGGGCTTAAGGCCCATCCGCTCAAGTTGGGCCCAAAAGGGCCCGGCCCACGGGAATAGGGCCCGTGGATGGGGGAAGGTATAAAAGGGAGGAGAGAGAGAGAGAAGACAACCGTTGGAAAACAAACGTACGCTTCCTCTCTCCCGCGCATTCTCTCTCAAAAACAAAAAGAAGAAAAACGCTTAAGGCGTCCCGTCTTGCCTTCAAGGCAAATTGGCATCATCGGATCGAATTTCTTCCTCGATCTTCGGCATTGGTGTTTAATCTCATGGCTAACAAGGTATGCTCGAATCCGTGGTGTGCTTTACGATCGGTGATACGTGTTTTCCCGGGCTTCGTCTTCCGCATTGATTTAGGGGTTCGATTCAGTGTCGAATCCGGTTTTCGGGGATCCGTTATTCCCAACATTGGTATCAGAGCCCGAGTTCACGTTTTTCCCGACCTGCTTGCTGTTATTTTGATTGATTTTTCGCAAAAGCAATTCGGCCGTACGGATCGGGCGACAAATCCCGACACCCGAGCGCTGTTCGGCCATTTTTCCGAGTTTTCGTAAGTCGAAATCAAAATCTGAACGCACTGGGTGAAAGGCGACGTCGAGACGAGTCTGGGGATACTTCGTGCGCCGCCGGGAGACGCCGCACGCGCCCCCACGCGCGGCCGGAAGGCGCTGCCCGTGGGCACGACGCGCTCGAAGCGCTGGCTCGCCCGGTGCGTGCGGCGCGTGCGCGACGCGACGCCGCGGCGAACCGGCACGCGCCGGCCGACGGAGCCGCGGCGCGTGCCGACGTCGGCATGACGTCACCCAACGGTAAATAATCACCGGGTGACGTCATCGATGACGTCAGCAATTCCGCCGGTTGGCCGGCCGGCGACCCGACCCGACTCGATCCGGGACCCGACCCGCGACGCCGGCACGTCGCGTGCGCACGTGCCGGGCCGACGCTGCGTGACGCGCCCAAGACACGCGCAGCGGCACGTCTTGCGGTCGGTCCGACCGCCCGTCGGCCCCACCGGTCCGACCGGGCGCGACCGTCCGACCGGTCCGACGCGCGCGCCCGTTGACCCGTTGACCGTGACCGTTGACCGACGACCGTTGACCGTTGACCGGCCGTTGACCGTTGACCGGTCGTTGACCGTTGACCCGAAAAAAAAAAAAAAAGGAATTTGTTTCTTTTTCATGTATGCCTATGTGGTTTATATGTAATCCATTATTTATTCTGCATTTGTTGCATGAATTATGGAAAATTATGTATTTTCCCTTATGTAAATTATGGATTATAGGTAATCTATTTTTAGTTCTGCTTTTGTTGCAGGAACTATGATGCGTTATACACGGATACCTGCAATCCCGAGAACGGACGAGGGAAATGCAAGACTTAAAAGGCTGATGACAGAGTTAGCTGATTATCGGTGGCATAATGGTGATTTAGTATCACATGTGGTCAGGGTCAATCAGATGATACAAGAAATCATCTGGAATGGTTATCTTATGCCGGATTTTAAGAAGGTGCCGGCTTTGATGAACACTCTTCCACCCGAATGGCAAGCGAGTGTTAGATCGGCTATGGGAGGTCAACGTGGTCCCGGGTTATAGGAGGCTGGTGGAAGCTTTTGTCGAGAGTACTATAGGATTGAGTTGGCCAAAACTTCAACCCTTAGACCGAGCGCCACATGGCGTAGAGTAAATGCGCCTTGGTGGCGACATGAAAGCTCTCCAAAAGTTTTTCCATGGTTGGCAAATGTGCCTTCAATTTTCTCAGATGTTTTGAATGATAGATTAGAAGGGACATTCCCTAATTATTTCTTAGATTAATTATGAGATGTTTTTATGGAGGTAAATATCTCTTTCCATGTTGATTTTTCTATGTATGTATTGCTTAGTGTAATGTATAGTTGTATTATGTGAAAGCACTGTTATTCTATTGGATGTTAGATAATATTTGCTTTCTCATTACTGCTGATTCTTTGTGGGTAATTAGTCAGGGTAGTTTTAGAAGTTTTTGTAGCTTCATAGAATTGATTTTGCATATGACAATCATATTAATGATAGTTTTAAGTTAGGATTTTTGGAGGATGATTGGAAACGCAGTGACCTTTTGATTCTGAAACCTTACTTAAAATTGTTCATTGATATGATGGGTCTATGTAAAAGTGGATGCATAAATGATAGGCATTAATTGTTCGTGCATATATGTCGATGTGTTCGGATCGATGCTTTCAAAGAACTAAGAACGTAATTGCTGATATGAACGGCTACAATTGTGAATTATTGAATATGAAGATTCAATATGTGCTGGAAAAGCAAGAAGCACTAGAAGCTCTTGACCATATTATGGAAGATCTTGAGGGTGCCGTGCGCCACCTTGAGCTGGCGAGGACCGCCTAACGGCATTTGAGCTGAAAATAGATATTTTCGGTCTTTGGTTCTAGCTCGAAAGGGCTTTGTGCTCTAAGCGCAAGCGTATTGATTCGTTCAATATGTGGGAATGCAAAGGATCAAGTCCTTGTTGCAAGAAATCAAGAGTTAACCAACACAAGAGAGGAAAACGTCCTCAAGTGAAGAAAATGTCAAGGGAAATGTGTTACAATTGTGACAAGAGAGGTCACTATGCTCGTGACTGTCGTGAGCCAAAGAAAGTATACACCTCTTGTACATTTGAGAACTTTGCTTATGTGTCAAGTTCTGAATTTTAATGACTGAATCCAATCCTTTGTGGACCGTAGATTCGGGAGCGACAGACATGTAGTGAAGGATAGAGAATCCTTCGTGGAATTTTGACGAGTACCAACTGGAACTAAGTGGACTTATGTGGGAAACATCTCCAGAGTTGAAGTTAAAGAGATTGGCACCTGCCAACTGAACATGCGTGGTGGACGCACCTTGTTTCTACAAGATGTTCTGAATGCTCCGGAGATTTGTCGAAGTTTAAGTGTCTGTTTTGATGTTGGTTAAGCTTGTTTTTTGTATGAACTTCCATAATAAAGGTGTAGATTTGTATTTGGATACAAACTACTATGCTTGTGGTCACTTTCTAGATGGTTTCATTGTACTATATGTTGACTGTAGTGATGTCAATATTTGTTATTCCCTTGTTTCACGTCTTCTATTTCATATGATAGTGATGTGATTATGTGGCATGCTGGACTTGGTCATATGGGCCAGCAACATATGAAAAGACTGGCCAAAGAGGGCTTGTTGGGCAATATTGAAAAAGTTGATTTGTCCATATGTGAACATTGCCTAGAAGGGAAAACGACAAGGAAACCATTTGAAAAAGGTAAAAGAGCTGAATTTCCTCTGCATTTAATCCATTTGGACGTATGTGGTTCAATGAATATGAGAGGAAGGCATGGGGCTGTTTATTTCATCACTTTTAATAGATGACTATACTCGATTCGGATATGTCTTTTTGATTTCTCATAAATATGAAGCATTATGTTGTTTCAAAAGGTTTACGACCTTGGTAGAGAATCAATTAGACAAGAAAATAAAAGTATTTAGATCCGATCGAGGTTGAGAATATCTATCTGATGAGTTCAGAAAATTATGTGATGAAAAAGGAATGGAAAGACAGTTGTCTATTCCATATACTCCTCAACAAAATGGTGTTGCGAGAGAAGAAACAACCCTACTTTTGGAAATGGTTAGGTGCATGGTGGCACATGCTAACTTACCTATCACTTTTTGGTGTGATGCGTTGTTAACTGCTGCCTATGTACTTAACCGGGTGCCTTCCAAATCAGTTATTTCCACTCCATATGAGTTATGGACAGGTAGAAAACCGGACTTAAGTTTTTCTTAAGCCATGGGGTTATGCTGCCTATACACATGAGTCCTCTCACAAGTTTGGGAAATTGGGTCCCAAAGAAAATAAGAGTATTTTCATGAGATACTGCGAACACTCGAAAGGGTATGTGTTCATAGGTGAGCAGGAAAGTGGGAGTATAACTGAATTTGAATCACAGAATGTCACATTCTTAGTGGATAAATTTCCTAAGAAGGGCGAAATAAGAGAAGATTTCTCCCTATTTGAAACCTTGGATCAAGATGATGATATCGTCATTATCTAATCCAAGTGGGAGCATAATGGGAAATGATGTGCTAAGTGTGCAATTTCCCATACGGCGAACAAGTCGCCAAAGTATTCCCCGTCGACGTTTTGACATTGAAGGGGAAAATGGAGTCAATGAAGTCAAACCATGTCTGGGAATTGGTTGATCTTCCAAAAAGGACGCAAAGCTATTGGGAACAAGTGGGTTCTCAAAATAAAGTGAAAGGCTGATGGCTCGATAGAAAGGCATAAGGCTCGCCTTGTGGCGAAGGGGTATAATTAACAGGAATGAATTAATTATGAAGATTCGTTTTCTCCTGTAGTAAGATTTACCTCGATTCGCATTATTCTGGCAATAGTGGTTAGTATGGATCTTGAGTTACATCAAATGGATGTAAAGACTGATTTTCCTTAGTGGTGAATTAGAGGAAGAAATATATATGGAACAACCTGTTGGTTTCATAGTGAAAGGCCAAGAAGAAAAGGTATGTCGACTTTGGGGGTCGATATATGGCCTTAAGCAGTCGTCAAGACAATGGTATATACGTTTTCATAATGTCATAATGGCATATGACTTTACAATGATTAACGAGAATTATTGTGTATTTATCAAAAGATCCAAGGATCAATTTGTGATCATATCATTATATGTTGATGATATACTAATTGTCGGAAGTAATATAGAGTTATGTTAATGCTGTGAAGAATTGGTTATCTTCCAACTTTGATATAAAAAAAAAAAATGGGTGATGTTGCATATATTCTTGGAGTTAAGATTTCAAGATTGTAAACCCATAGATACTCCTATTACAAAAGGTGAAGTATTGAGCCATAGACTGTGTCCAAGGACTCTATAAGAGAAGGAACAAATGAAGCATGTTCCTTATGCTAGTGCTGTTGGAAGCTTGATGTACACTATGATGTGTACAAGACCTGACATATGTTTTGCAGTAGGAATGGTGAGTAGTTACCAATCCAATCCAGTTTAAGCACGTTGGAAAGCCGTTAAGAGAATACTAAGGTATCTAAAGGGGACTGCTGATTATTCGCTGAGTTATTAAGGAAAGGATCTGCAACTCAAAGGCTATTCTAATACTGATTGGGGAGGAGATTTAGATGAAAGAAAATCTATCTCTGGGTTTGTTTTCTTCCCGAATAATGGCACCATATGTTGGAGCAGTAAGAAATAAAAGTGTATAGCCTTGTCCACGATGTAAGTTGAGTTCGTGGCATTATCAGCAGCAGTATAAGAAAGTGTTTGGCTTAAGAGATTTTTTGGATCATTTAGGTGTTATTAGAAGTGCTGTAGATCCGTTATTGGTTAACTGTGATAGCCAAGCAGCGAAAGCGTACACCAAAGATCCAAAATATCATGGCAAGACCAAACATATAGATACCAAGTATAATTTTCTCAAAGATATGATTGCACGAAAAGATGTGAACTTAGAGTACATACTACGCATAGAATGGTAGCAGATCCTATGACAAAGCCAGTACCTAGAGATGTGTTTTTGTGGCCATGTGAAATCTCTAGGATTGCGTAGAGGCCGATGTACTGAATATTGTAATTTCCCTGAGTGTTCACATTTGATGAATTTGTGTTTTCATCATTAATGCCTATGAATCTTTGTGTGATCTTTATGCATCTTAATGCTCAGTGCATTATCTTAAGTTAAGAAAGTATGTCGGACAGATATAAGATTAGCCCACTCACACGGGTAATCGCATCTATTTACTGTGTGATAAATAGAGATGAGACTGTTTTTAAGCTTATTATCTAGGTGATAATCGAGAGCTCAAGCTTAAAACACGTATGTCGCCTTAACTGAGTGTTAAGATGAGGACATAATACTTATTATGACCGAAAGTAAAAATACCCCACATGTTTTACTTTATCTGTCTAAGATGCCAGATGTGAGTTCTGATGAATTTTGTGAATGAGTAGATATGTGAACTCAAGTTAGACATTGGGTATGTCTGAACTATCATCTGTACGGTATTGAAAGGTGTAGACATACGCTCCATGGGAAAGGAGTTAATACCGTAATACGTATTTCATACTACGTATGCATGAGACGACCAATAAGAGTGGCAAAAGTTTGATTTCAACTTTTATGTCGTGTGAGACTCTTGAGGAAAAGAGTTCCTCAATTTTTTAGTCCTCTCATGACTCTTACTTATTCTCAAGATTTCTATTTAGTGTTTGCTATCTTAGGATGTTGCCAATGGTCATGAGTTTGATTCGATCTAATGGGACATTTCTAGAAAAGCAAGCTGGACTGAAATTGAGAGTTTGAAGGAAAGAGGAAGATCGATTTTGGAGAATCACATTGTAGTTTTGTATTCACCGGTTAACCAATTATGACTGTCTTTGTGATAATCATAATTGTGAATACAATAAATATATCATTGTTTAAAAGAGATCAAGAGAGATATAAATGTGATCGATCGATCTAGGGTACTGCATACTAAATCTACTCGGAGTGTGATGCCCATTATGAGCTGCTATATATTCCTAACAGATGTATGGCAACGAGCTCTCAAAGTATGCTGGTCGCACGGATTATTCACCGGTATGAATGTTGAAGAGAGGAAAAGAGGATTCTGTTCGGCCCACCATGTTAAGTGAGAGTCTATGATGGATTATTCTCTGATGGGGCTAGGTAGGGCCTGTCCGCCCATGTTGGTTTTGGACCACCATGTGCGAGTGGGAGATGATGGATTTATGAGATGGGCTTAAGGCCCATCCGCTCAAGTTGGGCCCAAAAGGGCTCGGCCCACGGGAATAGGGCCCGTGGATGGGGAAGGTATAAAAGGGAGGAGAGAGAGAGAGAAGACAACCGTTGGAAAAACAAACGTACGCTTCCTCTCTCCCGCGCATTCTCTCTCAAAAACAAAAAGAAGAAAAACGCTTAAGGCGTCCCGTCTTGCCTTCAAGGCAAATTGGCATCATCGGATCAGAATTTCTTCCTCGATCTTCGGCATTGGTGTTTAATCTGTGGCTAACAAGGTACGCTCGAATCCGTGGTGTGCTTTACGATCGGTGATACGTGTTTTCCCGGGCTTCGTCTTCCGCATTGATTTAGGGGTTCGATTCAGTGTCGAATCCGGTTTTCGGGGATCCGTTATTCCCAACAAGGCAGATGCCTTGCATGAAAACCTTACGATTACTCGATCCCAACATGTTAACGGCAGATCAATAATAAAGCTTTTGCTTTGCCTTGACTATGTACATGAGAGGTACTCATCCTCTGCCTAAACATCCGTCCTAACAAGAATCTACAGAGTATCCCACCGTCATAAATTTTCTAAGCACACCAATTAATCACTTCAACAATGTGCACTTGTTCCTTGAGTCCTAAATCATAGCATAAAAATTCACACGTGCTGTACATAGTGCAACTAATAGCTACTAATATTCCCACGTGTCATTTATTAACTTCTAAAATATTACCAAGGTCTTCGAGACTCAAATAATGACTTTCAAAACATCCACATGCCTCTTATGTCAAAATAATAACAATTATTGCATGTACATACCTTCCAAGTCACTAAAAATGACAATTAAATTATGCATGTGTTTCACACATCTCATTTAAGGCCATACCAAACACGCACAAGCCATATATCAACTTCTAAAATATGCACATAACACTCAACTGCTTTGCACACTTTTAGCACCTTGACAATCACATAATACCCCATAATATTATGCTATCTCGAGTCTAAATTATTAATTACACATAGCCAAAACCCCCACCTCTTTTGAAAATATCTGGGGCATCATCTCGCACTATCAAGCACGGCATCTAAACCCTCGTTGGGCATCCCTTTGGGCATCGTTCCATAATCATCACTGCGAACGGAAACCGGAAACCTTTGGGCATCGCCCTCCGATGTCTCTTGGTGGTGGCATCATCCCTCAAAACCTTCGGTGACAGAATCCCTCGTGTGATCATACAAATCAAGCACACAATTGGTTTCATCTTCCACTATAGTTTTAAGGTATGAGTGCCCCAAGTGCGAGCCAAGTGATGTGTAACTCATGACCTATCGAAAATGTATTGATAAAATATGCTGAGCACGAAATGAGAATTGTGGCTTGACCCCTTATGTTTGAGCACTAGCTTAGGTTAAACCCAGATCAAATGATACGCCTCAATATCATCGATGCGGGAGAGTGACCCAGCCTGGTGTATTCCCATGCGCGCCCGTGGTTTAATTAGCACTAACCCCTTTGTTATTTTTTTTTCTTTTGTACGGTATTAATTTTAATTAATTCAAAGATTTTTTTGTTTATTGAGAATTTTTGGAAATTTAAAAAAATCAAAATTTTATTTATTAAAATAATAATAATATTATTTTTTTTTTCGAATTTTTGTTTATGTTTTTCAAGACAACCATTGGGAAAGATACTCGTTCAGTTTGCAACTTTTCCGAAAGGTTGCATTTGTTCATTTTTTCAACTTCTTTTGAATGGATGCCTTTGTTCATTTGGGCAATTTTTGAAATGATACGTTTGGTCATTTTCGCAATTTTTCACGAAAAGTTGCCTATGTTTTTAGACTGTTTTACATATATACATATCAGTTTTCAGAAGAACGGTGTGTAATCATTTTTATCTTTTCAAGCATTTTTTATGAAAAAACTACAGCAATCTTTTCAATTGTTTCCTAGAGAGACCCTGGTGAAATACTAGAATTGCTATCTAGTATTTTCATTTTTTAGACTTTGTTGTATCCTTAAGGATATTTTCCGGTGACCATTAGTAACGTTGTTGGCAAATAAATTCTTAAAGAAAGTGATATCATGCCTTAAAGTCTGACTTGATTACTCTAAATATTCGACTTCATTGTTCTACTTAATTCGAAGCCATATTTTTCCAACAAGAATTGCCTGCGAGAATAAGGGCCATAACGTGCAGAGAATCGATGAGATACTCCAGCCCCATGTCATCTGCGATGAGTCTGCTGCTGGTGAGGCCGTGGCTATGGTTGTGCGGTGAGGAGGCGGTGGCAGTGGCGATGGCGGAGGCGCCGATGTTACTTGGATGCGGCGATGGTGATGCCTAGGAGGCGAGAAGGAGTACTAGGAGTAGTGAGGAGAATGTGAGGGAGTGACCGTTGTCGCTTGCGGGGAGAGCTTCCATGCCGATGAAATATGATGTTTTAGGATTTGCCGCACCTTGCTTATGTAGTATGTGCAAAGAGAATAGTGCATAAGAGTAGTGGAAGCGGGGATGCCATAGCCACTCTTCCTCCGTTATTGCAATTGAGCTAGAGCGACAACAATTTCCAAAAGTGAGTCACTTTAATTTACGTACGAGGTAAGAGCTAGAACTTTGTTGCTAAAATTAATGAGCGTGTATCGGACAATAATTTCTACTAGGGAAAATGCCAAAAATCATCTTCTCATTTTACGCCCACGGGGCAAAACATTTTTGTATGCTAGAAATGACCTCCGTTTTTTGCCATATTGGCCCCTTAAACTTTCCTATCCAGTCCTCAAACTTTTTAGTATACTTAATTAGACCCCAGTAGGGGTGATCTAGGGTTGACCCTAGACCAACCCTGGACTGGCTCAACCCTGCCGGTCCTGGTCCAATTTCGAGGGAGATTAGGTCGGTTTTTAGTCCTAGGATTCTTAGACTAGTATTGTGCGGGTTGGTCCTCCGTTCTAAGAGTTCAGTGTTGGTTCAACCGGGACCAACCCTGACTATATATATATTATATCTAATATATTATTTATAATTTTTTTATATAGAGAAAACCTTAAAATAAACGGTATTAACAACATTGAACAACTTTTTAGTGAGGAGTTCAAGTAATTTTAGATTATTCTTTAATTACTTAGATTTTCAATGTCTTTTACAGCGTCAATAGTCATAATTTACGAAGGAGGAAAATGTTTTTGTGAGGAGTCCTCACGGTGTTTAAAATGACATAAATAACTCCTAACAGCATCTTCCTCCAGTACTTGTTTTTTTCTGTCTTATTTGTTCTCTTAGTCTTCAATTTGCCAAAACCGAAAGAAACAACTTCTCTGCTCACCACTTGACACTCGTGTCGCTCATTTTGGGTTACTTAGGCTGCTTGCCACTTGATATTCGCTTGGCTTGTTGCTCCTCGCTCGACACTCGATGTTCACTCTATTCGACGCTCACCTCACTTGATTCTCACTGCTTGCCTTTCTTAACTGACCTCGCTCGTCATCGAACCCATTAGGTTGGTTTGGTCCTCGATTGATCTTTCAAGGAGTATAAAAAATGAAATAAAAAATTATTAGTTGGTCTTGGGTTGACCTTGGAACTAGACCGAACCCATTGGGTTGGTTTGGTTTTCAATCATTTTTTCAAGGAGTAAAAAAAATGAAATAAAAAATTATCGGTTAGTCCCGGGCTAACCTTGGAACCAAACTGAACCCACTGGGTCGATCCGGTCCTTGATCCTAAGCTCAATAGGGTCGGTCCTTGGTCTAAAAAATTAAGGACCTGTACTATATGGATTGGTCTTAGGGTTAGGAGGTGGACTAGCCCAATCTGGACGTTGCTCACCCCTAGACCCCAAACTCCAGGGAACAACTTTCTATTTTTCTCTTTTCTTTCCAAACTATGGCCAGTTCTTTTTTGGGGGGGGGTGAATATTTACCTAATTGGTCCAAATGTGTCAAAAATGGTATATTTCAAGTACATTAAGACTCGTATCCAATAGGGTTCACTTTTCAAAATCAATTTGATCTTCTTTAATAAGGATTGTATTCATTGACATCCCACTCGGCATGATAAAACGAGTTATAAAATGGGCATATGACTCATTTCATCACCTCCACTCTACGACGTGTTTGATGAACATGAACATTAAAAAAAATTGAATTCCGACAAGCAAGAAAAATCTTTGAAAATTGAATCAAATTCTTCCATTCCTGCCCCGAGCCTGGGTAGAGGCTCGGGGACCATTAAATAGGGGCCATCGATATCATCTTGAAGCCCTAACATCCCGATTCAGGGCTTCGAGAGCTCTTGAATTTTTGGTTTTTCATGATGATAGTTGATAGTGTCAAAAAATCAAGTTGTGGTGCTGCTTGTAAGAGAGGCAATGCACAATCGTATGGATGCACTGGATGTGGAGTGGAGCACTCGGTCATTCGTGCAAAGACATTAGCATCGAAAGGAGAAGTGGAAAGAGAGAGACCACAAAAGCTTAGTGCTTCCTCCTTCGAGAAAGAAATTTCTGGTAAACATTCATGCATTAAATCGACCTAACTCTTTAGTGTCCATGTTATTGTGGAGGCACCAAGACCTACTCGTTGCCACAGCCACATCAATGTGACCACCATGACTAGACACAACCCTCCTCCGTGGCCGTTGCCATCAAGTCGCTGCTCTAACTCTCTCGCTCAGCCATTCACCCCACCATGTTTCTCATGCTCCTTCCCTAACTCAATTTCTGTTCACCCTACCTTAGATCTTGACGAGGCCTCGACACCGCCATCAAGCCATGCTAAGATTTGGCCATCGCATTGAGATCTCATGATTAACGGTGATGCTAGATCTAGGGGAGAGGGGCCTCCAAATTTGTCAAATTATGTAGGTAGCGCCATCTAAGGGCCAACACGATATTATATGCTCTCACTATGGCTCACTCATGCTAGTTTATGGTCATGCAAGATTTATCTACCAATGCAACAATCTATATATAGGTAACGAGGGATCTGAATCTCATATCCACACTCTTGAAACCACTATAAGCAATCCTACTTCAGCGCTAGCATAGGCCCACATGACTTCAAAATGCGTAATGCTAGTTTAAGGTTGCGCGAGATTTATTTGTAGCACAATTGATTATGCCTCATTGCACTTAATTATCATGATAAGTACTAGTTGATATAGCTAGTATAAGCACCTAGAGGGGGGTGAATAGGTGTAAAAATAATTTCTCGAGATACGAAAGCAATACTAGGCATACAATAGAAAGAAAGTTCTCCTTTAGTTATCAAAACGAATTATGATCAAAGTAAAGCAGAGAGTAGGGAAGAGAAAATTAAACACAAGGTTTATAGTGGTTCGGCTTATTCCAAGCCTACGTCCACTCTTCTGCACTGACAGCCCACCGGCTGGATTTCACTATGAACAAAAGAAATGTTACAGTGATGCTTTCCCTTGATTCCACAGTGTAGTTATTCTACCACACTTCCTCAAGGTATCTCAAGATATAGACTCTCTTTTGCGTACAAGTTTTCGCTTAGTAAATGAATTGACTAAAAATCAAGGAGTTTCAGACTTTGAAATTCTTCTATCGTGCACCACCTCGAACAACTGAAACGTCTTCCTTTTATACTCCTTTATGCCATCATGCCCGTTGGCACTTACCAAAGGAATTCCTCCAATCTACCCGTTGGACGAAATCAATTAGGAAGATTATTCGAGCTATTAAAGGAACATGTCGATAACCCATCAATCCTGCTCGCCCATATAATCAGGATCTTGATTTCCATAAGTAGAACCTTCCAAGTACACTTCACCAATCATCAGATCCTTAATCAATTTTGATTCGAATAAAGGAATCCATTACGTTATATCCAGCCAAGAGATCTTTTCCAGTCGATAAGGCTAAATCCTTAATGAAGCATCCAGTTCTGGATAGCCTTTCTTCAACGGATTAGAAACTGTCAATGAGAATAGACTTTGAGTCTTGAGTCTGGCAGTCCGGAGGTCTTCAGACTTTAAATAGTAGAGTCTGCAAATCTTCAGACTAGACTGATGGAAACGTTTTGTCAGCTTCAAAATATTCCAGAAAGATTTCTCCAACAATCTCCCCATTTTTGATGGTGACAAAACTTTCCTGCAGATTTGAATAACTTTGACCTGCAAAACATTACTCAAGCAAATATGGATATCTCATAAAGATTAATGGCTTAATGATAACACTAGAATTTGCAACCACATAAAATAGGTTAGTCTTGCATGAGAGTAAAGCCATTCATAAGATATCAGTAGTATAAGCAGCAGTCAAATCCAAATCAAAGTTCAGTCGACATCCAGACACAAGCCAAGTCAAACATCAAAACAAACTAAACGATCAACAAGTTTAAGTTCAAAGTTTTCAAATTTCTTTCAAATTTCGCATCTCTCCCCCTTTTTGTCATCATAAAAAAGATTGAGATGGGAATAGAATGGAGTCAAGATTGCTTGGGAACGCGAACAAGCTGGAAATCTCCCATTGACTGTACAATGCCTTCCAGCTTTTTCAAATCTTTCTTCAATTGAGCCACCTCTTCACTCTTAGCATTTACTTGATTTTGAAGAACAAGGGCTTGAATCGATCAGACAAGGAAACGGAAGAAGCTTGTCCTGCATTCTTCAAGTTCTGAACTTCGCACTCCAAAGCATATATCGACTCTTCATTTCCAAGAGAACATCAAGGATTCTCATGGAAATCTGCTGAATTATCAGTCTGCGTACTAGCTTCGGCTCGATCTGATGGAGTAAAGGCAGACGATGGTATATCAGCATAGTCACGTAGATTTGGCGATGAAACATCATGTCCCTCCTCAGGAAATTGAGAGGCATGGATGTCCTCTGGATCTCGCCGAGAGCGGGCGACTCCTTCACTTTGGTAACAGGATATGAGGACATTCCTCTTTTTCACCATCTCCCCTGTTTCCATGACTTCAGGTGGAGAAGAGTGTTCCTCATGCTCTCCTTCCTCTTGATTTTCTCTTTCTTCTTCTTCTTCTTCAAACCATTCCTCCTTTGCTTCTCTTTCTTCAGCTTCTCTCTCCTCTTCTTCCTTCTCCTCTGCTTCTTGCTCCTCTGCTTCTATCTCTTCTTCTTCTTTCTCCTGTCCTTCTCTCTCCTCTGCTTCTTTCTCCTGTCGTTCAATTGATTCTGGAACAGAACGACTCAGCTTCTTCAATGCCATAGCAGAAATGGTGAGGTCATCCTCATCATCTTCATCATCAATGATGAGAGCTCTTCTCTTTTTGGATGGAGCAATCATGGGCTCCTTCCCTTTTCTTTTCGCTGTAGAAGAGACTTGATGAGACTTGGCAGGGGTTGTCTCCTTCAATTTCTCCAACGCCTTGTTGAGTTCTTTCAGACGCATTTTGGACACCATTTTCAGTCCTACCACCAATTTGTCACACGGTCGAACACAGAAAATTTGTGGAGGCTGAATATTCAAATGTCTAAATAACTTTGACACAAGACCTAGATAAGGAAGTTGACCCCTATCCTTCACCACTGCTCTATACATATGGAACATAATAGTGTGAGGAAGAGAAAACTTTTTCCCTGCATTGATGGCGTACATCAGCTTTGCCTCTGAATTGGAAACATCAGTTTTTGAAGTAGACTTTGGCCTGAGGCAATTAATCACAATCTTGTGAAGCAGAATGTTGAACGCACGCATCCTTGAGTATGTAATCCTTCCATCTGTCCTTCTGTCTTTAACAAGTTCCAATGTGGCACAAGTTATAGAAACACTGATGGGTTGATATCTCCCTCTCTCAACCCCAATCACATCCGCCAAAGATATCCACATCAACCACAAAGTCCTTATCTCGGACACTAAAAGAGATTCTATTCGCATCCAAGAAGCTAAGATTTGAATAGAAATATGCAGCTTAGTTGAGCATAGGCTTCGTGGTGTCGAACGTAACTGTTCAAGTTGAAGAAAATTGAACTTTTCCCTCAAATTTACATTCACAGCATCAATGAAGTCAAAATTTACACTCCTAGGGTTTATCACCCCACGCTTCAATAATTTGGAGTATAGATCCTTTTGTTCCTTCGATCTAAACAACTCTGTCCTTTTTCCTCGAATTTTAGCCGTAACACCCATTCTCGGTTGAAAATGGCTGTACAATTTGTCATCATCATTCCCATCGATTGGATTCAGTCCTCCAACACGTGGATCACTAGGGATATTTGCAAGGGTTTCCTCTGCCAAACCCTTAGGAGCAATTCCCAAATTCTCCATTTTTCGCAAAAAGATATATTCATTCCCATATCCCTTGTCTTTAAGAAACCCATCGATGCAATTCAATGGAGTACCAGTCCTCTTTAAAGCACGGTAAAGCTTATAAATAAAAGAGGGCTTTTGAATTCTTACAGGATCTGCGTCTTCAACGATTTCTTCCTCTTGTTGATGATCAACACCCTGTGGACTAGTTGGTGGAGAATGACGCTGCTGAGAATGTTGTGGGCTCTACTGCTGACTTGGTGACTCCTCTTCCTCTGTGA
Organism: Eucalyptus virginea; assembly: GCA_014182375.1. NCBI lineage: Eukaryota > Viridiplantae > Streptophyta > Magnoliopsida > Myrtales > Myrtaceae > Eucalyptus > Eucalyptus virginea. Next base: position 58,941,328 of record CM024516.1, on the reverse strand, counting down.
GATCAAAGTGAGTAGGCCCCTCACTCATTCGCCATGGTCCCCTACTTGCGATCCTCGAAGACTTTCTTGAAGACGATATCTTTCACAGTCTTCGGAAGATTCCAAACTTGTTTTTCCCAAGAAAGATGACAACTTGAAGATTAAACAAGAGAAGAAGACGCAAGTGGAAGATCGATGCTTTTTAGGGTTTTGGAGTTAAGCGAAGAGGAACCGACTGTGTATGGCTCAGTCGAAAAGGGGTAAATACCAAACGTCGTAAAGGAAAGTGAAAAGATGCCTCTTTTAAAAAAAATAACTACCTTTTAAAAAAAAAAAAGGATAACTGCTATGAAAAATTAACTCTTTTTGAAAAGGAAAAAAATTGCACTTTTCACAGAAATTGAAGATAGCAGAAATCAATTATAGTTAGATGATCATACCTTTCCGAGATTTAATATAAGATAAAATAAAATAACTTACAGTCAGGAACCATTATTGACTGAGTCTGAGAGTCTCTAGACTTTAACTTCTTCAAGCTTCGGGATGTTGAGTCTCGAAACGGATGATTTTAAATTGATTTTTCTCCAAAGGCTTTGTAAAAATATTCGCCAATTGGTTCTTTGAGTCAACAAACTGAATCGAAACTTCTCCATTTTGAACATGATCTCTGATGAAGTGATGTCGAATCTCTATATGCTTTGCTCTTGAGTGAAGAATTGGATTTTTGGTCAGATTTATTGCGTTGGTGTTGTCACACTTAATCTCCGTGCATGAATCTTCAATTCCAAAGTCTCTTAGCTGTTGTTTTATCCACAGAATTTGTGAACAACAACTTCCAAGAGCTACATACTCGCTTTTGCTGTAAAAGAGCTACCGTATTTTGCTTTCTTGAAAACCATGACACCATCCAGCTTTCAAGTAACTGACAGGTACCCGAGGTACTCTTTCTATCAACTCTGCAACTGGCTAGGTCTGCGTCTGAGTATCCAAGAAGAGTAAAGTCTCCCATTTTTGGATACCAAAGACCGAGACTTGAAGTTGAAGCAATGTATTTGATAATACGCTTTGCAGCACTTAGATGAGATTCTTTTGGGTCTGCTTGAAATCTAGCACAAATGCAAACACTAAACCAAATGTCTAGTCTAGAAGCAGTAAGATAAAGAAGTGAACCAATGATACTCCTGTATAGCTTTTGATCAACTTTCTTTCCTCCTTCATCTTTGTCTATCTTCAAAGAACTTGACATTGGTATGTCAGTCTTTTTGCAATTTTCCAATCCAAACTTTTTGACAAGATCATTAGCATATTTTTCTTGATGAACAAAAGTTCCTTCCTTCAACTGTTTAACTTAAGCCCGAGAAAGAAGGTTAGCTCACCCATCATGCTCATCTCAAATTCATCCTGCATAGTCTTAGAGAATTTCTTGCACAAACTTTCATTAGAGGATCCAAAAATAATATCATCTACATATATTTGAACAAGAATAAAACTTTTGTTTTCTCTTTTGATAAATAGAGTAGTGTCTACTTTACCTTTGACAAAGCCGTTTTGTATTAAAAACTTACTCAGCCTGTCGTACCAAGCTCGGGGTGCTTGCTTTAAACCATACAAGGCATTTTTCAATCTAAAAACGAGTCCGCTTCCTTGGGTCTTCAAACCCAGTGTGGTGTTCCACATAGACTTCCTCATGGATAAATCCATTTAGGAAAGCACTTTTGACGTCCATTTGGAATAACCTGAAATTCTTATAACAAGCAAAAGCAAGTAATAATCGAATTGCTTCTAACCTTGCTACTGGTGCGTAAGTCTCGACATAGTCTATCCATTCTTCTTGCGTATATCCCTTGGCCACGAGTCTTGCTTTGTTTCTTACGACTTTTCCTTTCTCGTTCATCTTGTTCCTAAAAACCCATTTAGCTCCAATAACAGACTTACCTTTCGATTTAGGAGTCAACTCCCAGATATCATTAATGCTAAATTGTCTGAGTTCTTCTTGCATAGCTTCAATCCAGCTTTCATCAGATAAAACTTCTTCTATGCTTTTGGGTTCTATTTCAGAAATAAGAGCCACAACACTAGACTCTTCGCGCCTTTTGGATCTTGTGCAAATTCCTTCATTAATGTTGCTAATGATGAGATCTTTGGGATGACTGGACTTATGCTTCCAGTTGCTGGTTGATTTGTCAGGTTGATGATCACTTCCTTCATTTGAATCTTCATTATCCACTTGTTCTTTGGTCTTTCGTAGTCCGAGCTTCTTCTTGAGATTTAGACTTTGTAGAGTCTGGAGCAGGTTCAGATTCTTCAAGAAGAGTATGAATAGATTCATTTTGCATAGAGTCTTGGAATTTGACATTCATTTATTCCTCCACAGATTGACTCTTCTTGTTATAGACTCTGTAGGCTTTGCTTGAGGTTGAATATCCAAGGAAGATGCCTTCATCTGACTTTTCTTCAAACTTGCCAACTCGATCATTCGCATTTTTCAATATAAAGCATTTACATCCAAACACATGAAAATATGAAACAATAGGTTTCTTTTCTTTGAATAGTTCATAGGGGGTCTTTTCCGAATAGGCCTTAGAAAAACTCTGTTGATAATATAACATGCGGTTGAAACCTGCCGGCCCAAAAACGTGAAGATATATTACTTTCAATTAAAAGAGTTCTTAGCCATTTCTTGAAGCGACCTATTCTTTCTTTCCACAAGTCCATTTTGCTCTGGAGTATATGGAGAGGAGAACACATGCTGAAAACCAGATTCATCACAGAATTTTGTAAAATCTTGATTTTAAATTCACCTCCATGGTCTGTTCTTATACTTGAGATAACATACCCTTTTTCATTTTGAACCTTTTTAGCAAACTTTTCAAAGTAAGAAAATGTTTCAGACTTACTTGCCAGGAAATATACCCAAGTAAATCGTGAGTAGTCATCCACAAGTACTAGGCAATATTTCTTACCTCCAATGCTCGAGTTCTGGTTGGTCCAAAGAGATCCATATGCGAAGGCTGCAGTACACGATTAGTGGAAACTAGATTTATTGGTTTAAAGGAATTTCTTACCCGCTTTCCCAATACGCATGATGTACATAGATCGACTTTTGGTATAATAAATTGGGTAGACCACGAACAAGCTTCTTTGCTGAAATTTTGGCTATCTGCTTCATATTGATGTGCCCAAGCTTTCTGTGCCATAAGCTCGCTTCGTCTTGAATTGAGATTAGACATTGCGATTCATCTGGTTTCACATCCAAGAGGTAGATATTTCCATGTCTTCGACCCATGAATGACTGAGTGGAATCTTTACTGATTCCTGAACATATTCCCTCTTGAAAGTTCATTTTGAAACCAGTATCACACACCGACCGATGCGAGCGGATTGTAGTTGAGTCCTTCTACTAGGGAAACATTGCTTATTGTGAGGTTTCCAATCTTTACATTCCAAATCCCACAATTCTTCCTTTGTTGTTTCCTCCAAATGAGACTTTTCCACCATTTACTTTAACGAGTTTTATGAAGCAATTTGAATCTCCCGTCATATGTCTTGAGCATCCACTATCCAGATATCATTTTACCTTTTTCTTGATAGTGACTTGCATTTAAAAAAGAGATTCAAGCTTTCTTTGGTACCATATTTTCTTGGGTCCATTGGTGTTAGTATGATATGCGGTTTTTGCCCATACTTTCTTAATAGGTTTCCAGGACCATAGGACACTCTTTTTCAAAATGATCTCGCACTATTGCACTTTGAACATTTGAGAGCATTTCGACCTCTTTTGGTTTTACAAAAACCTTTTGAAATGATCCTTATAAGCATTTCTTGTGGGTCTTTGCTTAATTCTTTCATTCACTTTAGGAAAATCAATTAAAGGAATGGTTTTACGCTGTCATTCCTAAACCAGATTTATTGAAATAAGGTCTTTGTCTTTGAAAGAATTTTCTCAAGTTTCTCGAGATCCTATTGAAATTTTTTGAAAATTTGATATGTCCTTTTTAGAAATTCATTTTCTTTTAGAAGATTATCTTCACTTTCTTTAAGAGAAGAGACATTTGTGTCTAAACATTTAATCTTTTCTTTCAAAGCATTTTCCTGTTGTTTCAATGCGAAATTATCCTTTTTGAGTTCGAAATCCTTTTAAGAGAAGTCTTAAGATTAAAACATAACTCATCAATGTATTTAGAAACTTTAACAGGGATTTTGAAGTTACTTACCTCGAATTCATTGTCTGAATCTGAGTCTGTTTCAGAGTTTGAATCTGAATCCGATTGTGCCATCAGACATATGTTGGCATAATCATCATCACTTTCTTCACACTCTGTATCACTCCAAGTCTCTGCTTTGAGAGCCTTTCGATACTTTTCAGCTTTTCCTTTCTTCTTCCTCGAAGCGGACGGTTGGGTCGATGTGTCCCTTTTTTTACATTCAAAGCGGACTACATCTTTGTTTGATTCATCATGATTCATCATCCTCAATAGACTTAGTCTCTGTTGCTTTTGGAAACTTTGTTTCTTTGGATTGAATCTCCTTCCTTTTACTGTTCAGCTTTACAATCTTCTTATCATGAGGGCAAGCTCCTCATCATCCATATCGTCTTTAGAATCTGTAACATCAGAATCATCATTGCATTTTAATGCAATGGATTTCTTACCTTTAGGATCTTCGTCTTCATTGATTCGTTCCACTTCATAAGACTGAAGAGTTCCAACCAACTCATCGACAGATAAAGGCATGATTCTTTGTGTCTCTCTTATTGAGGTCTTTATGTGATTCCAATCCTTGGAGAGTCCTCGCAGTAGCTTATTTACCTTCATGGGATCAGAAATTGGTTGACCTTGATTTTCAAGACCATTCACGATATCTGTAAAACGACTAAACATGTCAGTTATAGATTCTCCTGATTTCATTTTGAAGGCTTCGTATTGACCAAGGAAAATGTTGATTCTTGTCTCTTTCACTCGATCTGTTCCTTCATAAGTAATATGTAATCTATCCCAGACTTCTTTCGCTGTAACACAAGAAGATATTCTGTTATATTCAGTAGGTGACAAAGCACAATATAAAGAATAAATTGTTTTTGCATCAAGAGCTTGTCTCTTGATTATCTCTTCCTGAGTCATTTGACTAGACTCAACAGCTTCTTTTCCTCTCTCTGAGACAGATGCAGCTTTAGGAGTGATTCCTTTTTCTACAACGTCCCATTCCATAGGATCCTTTGATCTTAGGAACGTTTTCATCTTGTTTTTCCAGATGTTGTAATCCTTTCCATCAAAGTAAGGTGGTCTGGTATTGCTTTGCCCTTCCACCAGCCCTGGAGCTAGCATACTAGCCATGAATCTTTAACTTTGAAGTAAAACACTTCAAATAAAGTGAGTACACAAGCTCTGATACCAATTGATATAGCTAGTATAAGCACCTAGAGGGGGTGAATAGGTGTAAAAACAATTTCTCAAGATACGAAAGCAATACTAGGCAGACAATAGAAAGAAAAAGTTCTCCTTTAGTTATCAAAACGAATTATGATCAAAGTAAAGCAGAGAGTAGGGAAGAGAAAATTAAACACAAGGTTTATAGTGGTTCGGCTTATTCCAAGCCTACGTCCACTCTTACGCACCGACAAACCCACCGGCTGGATTTTACTATGAACAAAAGAGATGTTACGGTGATGCTTTCCTTGATTCCACAGTGTAGATATTCTTCCACATTTCCTCAAGGTATCTCAAAATATAGACTCTCTTTTGCGTACAAGTTTTCGCTTAGTAAATGAATTGACTAAAAATCAAGGAGCTTCAGACTTTGGAATTCTTTCTATCGTGCACCACCTCGAACAATTGGAACGTCTTCCTTTTATACTCCTTTATGCCATCATACCCGTTGGCACTTACCAAAGGAAATTCCTCAAATCTACCCGTTGGACGGAATCAATTAGGAAGATTATTCGAGCTATTAAAGGAACATGTCGATAGCCCATCAATCCTGCTCGCCCATACAATCAGGATCTTGGTTTCCATAAGTAGAACCTTCCAAGTATACACTCGCCAATCATCGGATCCTTAATCAATTTTGATTTGAATAAAGGAATCCATTACGTCATATCCAGCCAAGAGATCTTCTCCGGTCGATAAGGCTAAATCCTTAATGAAGCATCCAGTTACGGATAGCCTTTCTTCAACGGATTAGAAACTGTCAATGAGAATAGACTTTGAGTCTTGAGTCCGGTAGTCCTGAGGTCTTCGGACTTTAAATAGTAGAGTCTACAAATCTTCGACTAGACTGATGGAAACGTTTTGTCAGCTTCAAAATATTCTAGAAAGATTTCTCCAACACTAGTAATATTATTACAATTACAATAATAATAAAAATGGCCTTATTATTACGGAAAGCAAGCGATCGAACAAAAATAGATAGAACAGGATTGAATATTGGATTTACATGGTTCACCAGCATGGGCTCGTTCTAGATGCTCTTTGCAAAGAAGACTCATTTCATATATGTAGATAAGAGTTTGATCCAAAACAGGAAGCCTACTCAACTAGGTAACCATTAAATAGGAACCAACTCCAATAAGGAAAGCTATTCAAATTAAGAGAATTTCTTTTTTGGGCACAAACTTGAGATAGATTTTCAACAATTTCCACCTTGGCTTAACATTTGAGCCAAGTCCTATAATTGCTTCTTCGAAAATCTAAACTTGTATGCTACTTTGCCAACACTCCTCACGAGTTCAATTGCCATAGACATCTCCTAAGTTCAAGCCTCGCTTAAACTTAGTCATGTCCATGGTCCTCATTGGAATACCAACTCTGCTCACACATTTAATTGCTCCACAATGATTTTTAGACACAACATCCTCAACCACAGATAAAACAAAACCACAATTACATCCATATTTATTAGGATATTGAACATGCACATTATTAAACTCAGTAGTTACAACAATGTTGGCTCTACATGCTCCACTTCATTACAAGCATTATTCGTGTCAATTACCGCCCAAGTGTTCGCTTCCTCAAGAGTTTCTGATTGCAACTCTACCTTAAGCTAACACCATCCTAATATGTACAAATACTTCTACACTTAGGGGGTGCGCAATTTTAGGATAGGTTTTTATTTCACCTAGAACTTGGAACTTATCTGTTGGGACCGGTTTCAAATTTTTGGAATGCGAAACTTATCTAGTATACCCTAGATCCGTGGATTCAGTTCCAAGGTCTACCAACACATTGTAAATAGTTTTCCATAGGGCATTTGGAGAATTTCTAATTCCATCTTATCCAATCTTATCATATCTCAATCCAAATGCGAACGACCAAATGTAGACTAATAGTTTTTTCCCTTAAACATGGAAATAGCGCACTGAAAAAAAAAACACACACACACACACACAATCAATTAGACATGAAAAAATTTGCAAATAAGAAGTCAATTAAAATTTGATGAATGAAGTGCATATTTTGGTGCTACCAAATTGATCTAATTTTATCTTTAAAAAATGTTTTTGGTCTACTTATACTATAAAATGGAAAAAAAAAAATCCTTGACTGTACATATAATTCTGAAAAAAAAATAATAGAATGTCTTTGTTAAGACACTTTTTTTTATAAAATAAATGAAATATGAAGATAAAGGAGTTATTTTCACCCCAATTTTGGTTAAGACACTTTTTTTTTCAAGTGACTAACCGAAATGCCCTTATCTCTCTTTCTGCAATTTTTTTTTTTTAAATATATTAGGCTAAGCCATTACTTATATAATCTTTCTCATTGGTTTCACAATATAAATGTCTCATTACACTCAACAATATATTATCTTATTCTACGTCGTGTTATAACTTTCTTGAAGAAAGGTTGTTAATTTCAATTTATGATCTCATATTTTTAATCACAAAAGCTCCATAGAAATTCCTATTTATGATTGCTTATGAACACATAATCAATTGCCTATTTCTCATCAAATAGTTTGAATGAAACTATATTTCAAAGTTGAAAAATTATATATTAATCTAATTGTCTAGTCAATCTTGATAAAAAAATGAAAAAAAAAAATTATGAAGATATGGAAATGGTTAATTTGTTAGAAGCATGATCAAAACATTAAACATGTTCATATTTAGACAATCTAAATTATTAATGAAAGATAAGCATAAAAAGGGGAAAAATGAACTTCTTGTTATTCTACTCTACCGTGAAGAAAATACATGATAGCAATCGTAAATTCAATCTCATAATAGGTGGTTAAAACTATAAATGTGCTTAAAACTTTCCCCCGTAAGAGTCCATGTAAATTTGAAAGTGAAGAATGTCTAACTAGATTTTCAACTCCCATCTTGCAATTTAGATTAAAATATGAAAAGTTCAGAAAGAACAAAATAAGCAATCTTTAGCTTTAGAAATCTATAATCTTATTCCAGAAAAACACCCACAAGATCAAGATCAATTAGATAATTATCTTAAAATTTAATTTTCAACTTTGAAATATAAATTCACTCAAATTATTTGAACAAAAGACAGGCAATTAATATTGTATTCTTCAGCTGTCATAAACAAAAAATTTCTAGTTTTATATATAGTTTTTTGATTAAAAATATGAATTCATAGATTAAAATTAACAATCTTCTCTAATGATGAGGAGAATTACCAAAAAGTTCTAAACCTATTATAAATGTGTTAATTTAGTCATAATTTTTTTGGGCTAATTTAGTCATAAACCTTTTACAATTGTGTCAATTTAGTCCATTCGGCCAAAATTGGCCACCAGCGCTAACGTGGATGCCGGTCGTCCAACGAAAGCGACATGGCAATTTTTTTTTATATTTTTTTTGAATTTTTGAATTCTTTTTTTTCCTTTTCTTTTCCTCCTTCCTCCTTCCTCGAGGCTCATCCCGCCGACCACTAGAGGTTAGCCTCACCCGGTGACGGTGCCGCCGTCGCGGTGGGCAACCTCGCCCAGCTCATGGCCCCTTGCTGTTCCTATGCGAGGAGCCTCGCCGCCACCAGCAAGGTGAAGGCTCGAGGCTGAGCCTAGCCGCCAAGGCAACGGTCGACCTTGTGGGGCCTTGTTGGCGAGGTCAAGCCTCGCCATCCCTCACCTTGGATCTAGCCAGCCCCGCCTACACCGCTAGTCCGGCGAGCTCGACTCTCGCCAGGAAGGAGAAGGTTAAAAAAAAAAAAAAAAAAGAATTTAAAAATTTTTAAAAAATAAATAAACAACAAATTTAAAAATTGCCATGTCGCTTTTCGCTGGACAATCGGTGTCCACGTTAGCGCCAAATGGACTAAACCGACACAATTGTAAAAGGTTTAGAATTAAATTGACAAAAAAAAAGTTTGGGACTGAATTGACACAATTACAATAAGTTTATGACTTTTTTGGTAATTCTCCCCTGATGATGTGATATGCTGTTGGGTGTAATGGGGCAAAGAGAGATAGAAATATAAGTAATTGAAGAGAAAATTAAGTTTAAAAAAAAAAAGGAGTGTTTTAGTCAAAATTGAAGTAGAAGTAACGCTACCCTGTGAAGAAAGTTAAAAAAATGAACAAACATCCTGTTGTAGATCCGCTATTGAAGACCTGAAACATCTGTCGCGGCCACCGACGAGTCGTCGTTGCTGCTGGATCTTTGCTATGGCTAAGCCAAGCCATTCTCGTGGCCGACTCGTCACCAAACCATCACCTCTGTCTTTGGAATTGGTTTCTCTATGTGTTCCTGCTTGTGCGTATGCTTTAGGGTTCTCAGATATTACTTTTTCCTTTAGGTTAGTGTTCTCATCCCCTATACAAACCTCATTCCCCCTTCTCTATTGCATTGGTATTTCCTTGTGTTTTGCTTGGTTCCCTTCCACTTCGCTGGGTATTGCCTGTAAAGCATGTTGTGGGGTTTTAGGGATAAGCTCTTCCTGCATAAGATCCTTATTCATATTACCCTAGAACATTTTCAAGTAAGGGCTATATTCTTTGGCTTCAGCTTTCAACCAATTTCCGCCAGCATAACAAAAGATAGGCAGTCTCTCATATTTAAAATCCATTTAGAATTTTTTCCCCTTATTACTCGCAAAAGTCCCCGGGATTAGAGGTCCAGATGAGTCGAGATTCCCACGAGCTCTCCCATTTTTCTAGATTGCTGAAATTTTCTTATCCACAAGCACATCACTAACTGGGCCAATAATCACTGCTACTCGGTAAACAGCTTCTTCCACCACCTACTCATAAGGCAGCCCATATAGAAAGTGATAAGTGTGCTAAAAATCTTAACATTTGTCAAGAAAGTGTAATTTAATCATAAAATCTATCACAAAAGTATAATTGAGTCATAAAACTTTCAAAAAGTACAATTAAGTCCCAAAACTTGTTAAGTTGGTACAAAGATTGAGGCAAAGTGATCCTTCATCACCTTTGCTACTTGTGCTGGCTATGGAAATATGAGCCAAGATTTAGAAGAGTCTTGGGATGATAGGTTGTACACTCCACTTTTGGTGTAGCAACAAAGTTCAGTTTAATATATTATTGTTGGAAATGTTACAAACAGTTTTTTAAGCATAATTTGGTATATGGGTGGCTTTTATCTGAAGCCATTTTGTACAGGGACGGCATCCCCTTGGTACATTCTTAATGAAAACCTCATTCATCATTAAAAGAAGAACATCAAAATAACCTGAGAAAAACCTGAAAAGAGCCCATATAACCGTCATCGAGCTGTCTGGCTTCGTGTATCCACACCCTTTGGCACCCAAGAAAAAGGAGAAATTGAATATTATCGTGATCTTATATAGCAGGAAATTCAGATTTGGTCGCATGGTGACGCTCGGCACGGCAGATGATTGAGTACTGGCTTTTTAACTCGTCATGAAATTTATTTGAAATGCTATAACGACCTCCGTTACCTTGCGGCTCAACGAAAAGGAGAACTATGGAAAGCTACTTTCTTGATGAAGCTGACAACGAACATTCAAAGAGAACTATAAGGTGGGGAATTGGCAGTTGGCACATCCAAGAACGTATAGAACACCTAACTCTCTAGTCGGAAAGCGCTAAAAATGGCGATTTCCCGCAAATGATTGTACAACCTCAAAATGGAGCATGAAGCTGCAATGGTGATTCTTATCTTTTCGCTTTCAAGTGCTTCTGTTTCATCTCCTCCACAGCCAGAGAAAAGCCTTCAAAAGAATTTGGTGAACCGTGCGATGAACCTTCGGAAGTTGTCCATATAGAAGAACCCATAAGTGGACCCTATTATGAATCCAAAACTTAGCCCAGCAGCCAGTCCAACAATTATATCCTCAGGCTCAGGCGCATGCTCAGGCTCAGGCGCATGCTCAGGCCCAGTGGCATCATTTTCTTCCTCAGTAAAGCAAGGGTGTTGCAGAATCGAACTGCACAGCTTTGGATTTCCTTCAAAACTAGCGCTAGGAAAAGTATCCAATTGACCTCTGAACGGTATCTCTCCATCGAGATCGTTGAAGGCGACGCTGAAGTAACTCAGGAAATGCAAACCGATAAGTGATGCAGGGATCTTTCCTGTCAAGGAATTCGAAGAGAGATCTAGTTGTTCTAGATTGGTGACCTGTGCTATTTCATCTGGAATGCTGCCGGAGAAGTTGTTTCTTGAAAGTGAGAGGATGTTAAGACACTTCAGCCGACCGATCTCAACGGGGATGCTTCCACTGAGACCGTTGCTATCCAGATATATTGCAGGAGGCAGGACACGTCGCCCATTGAATAGCCTCATGGTCGATTTATCAGGCATGACAAAGATGGGAAGGACCAGAGGACTAAGGCCGAGAATATTGCCCGCCTCTCCTGAAAGAGCCGGGAGTAATGTAAGTTGCTTAGGGAATGGTCCTGAGAGAAGGTTGCTAGACAAATCTATGTAGAACAGATACGGCAGACTGCTGAGCAAGGGAGGAATTTGACTTGTTAGTCTGTTCTGAGACAGGTCAAGGACCCGTAGATTTCCTAGCTTAGCAAGCCAAGCTGGAATTCGACCCTGGAGTTGACATCTGCCTAAAGCCAATAGCTCTAGATTTTGGAATCCCCTCGAGTTGACTGTCATGTCAATTTCTGGCATTGATTCGCCTATGAAGTTTTGGGACAGAATGATGGCAGTGAGGTTCCTACAGCCCCTTAGACTTGTGAAGGTTGCAGCGATGTTCGATAAGTTGCTTCCTGAAATTGCCATGAAAGATAACGACTGCAGTTGAGAAATTTTGGGCGGGATGTGCCCTGCAATTCTGTTAGCAGATAGTCTGATTGCGGTCAATGACTTACAGGAGAGAAGGCTTTGGGGGAAGTTCCCGGAGAAGTCATTGTAGCCCAGGTCGAGTACTCCTAGTCGGACGAGGTTGGAAAAGTTGAAGTTTGATAGATCGCCCAGCAACGAATTGGATCGTACATTCAGTAGCATAAGGTTGGTGCAGTCCATCAAGGATGAGGGCAACGAGCCACTCAATCTATTATTTTGCAGGCGCAGCTGCTGCAGATTATACAGCTTCCCAGTTTCTGCAGGAATTGGGCCGGTAAAGCCGTTTGCTGAGAGGTCGATGATTCTAAGGTTGGTGACATTGGCTATTGCTTCACCTATGGGCCCGGAAAGCTGATTTTGAGGCACAGAGAGCTCCTCAATACTTGCACTCTTATAGAGGTCACGAGGAAGCGATCCAGTGAGAGAGTTAGAACCAGCACGAAAAACCTTCAAGTTCAAACATGACCCCAGACCTTGGGGTATTTTCCCCCTGAAGTAATTCACGGAGAAATCCAAGAACTGGATTGAGCGAGAAGAATTGATCCATATGTGAGAGGGGATGACTCCAGTAAATTGGTTGCTGCTCACACTGAAACTTGTCAGATTCCAGGCATCTTTCAAGAACCAAGATGGGATGTCTCCCCCCATTCGATTTATTGACAAATTCACATTTTCTAAATGACTAGACGACGAAGATGATGAAGGAAGTTTGCCGGAAAGATCGTTGTAGCTAAAATCGATGATCTGCAGATTATTCAATGATGAAAAGAAACCTGAGGGAAGGGAGCCAAATAGAGAGTTGCGAGACAGATTGAGGTGGGTGAGATAATTGACATTGGCAAGACTTGGTGCCACGGGACCGTGGAGGCCTCTAGAAGGGAGCCATAGACGAGTCACTCGATTCCGGTCTGAGTTGCAAGTGATCCCTTCCCAGAGGCAGCAGTCGATGGAATTAGACCAATTCAGAGATGGAGAAGATGACATGCTGGAGGCGAAGGACAGGAGTGAGTTGGCGTCGACTTCATCGCAAGCGTGGATGGCTGAAGGAAAGCAACTGAGTTTGAGTGATATGATGATGGTTAGGACCACGGTCATCTCCATCATTTTGGACAAATCTCGGTGTGAGAGATGACACGGTCAAGCTTTATGGCAGCTTGTTTGGCAGTGTGCCGGGACTTTTTGTCGACGAAAAGGCGAGGAAAAGAAACGGGTGAAGGCGTTGACAAGGAGGACATAGCTGAGCTAAATGAAAGCCAAGTCTTCAACAAGCTGCATGGGAGATGACATGCCACTGAAAACTAAGTTGGGGTTTAACAATTTGGAGTCTACCTACGCAAGGCAAGGGTAGGAGTGGGGATGATGTGACAGACAATGTAGTGAGGGAATTGCAGGAAACTGCTGTACATGTGAGGTATCTACCCCACCATTCTCAGCGTGGTGTTTCACCAGCCGATAGTGACTGTAAGGCTTAGCATCTTATTCTACGTGGCGCTTTTTTCTATAATATTTGGTCTTTATTTAAAAAAAAAAAAAGGAAAAAAGAAAGAGGAAAGTTGGCAGTGTTAAAAGGTAAGAAGAAAAAGGAAAGAAAAGGAAGAAAACAAACAAAAAAGCATGAGTGCACACGTCTCGTAAACCCAGCCACCCTAGATTAATTCCGTTCCGCAGTGCCGGTCGAAGACTCGAATCATTTGTTAATTTAATCGGAGGAATTTCGATAAGGTTCGCTTTAGGAATTGTTAAACTATGAAATTATACTGAAATGATCATTCAGGATGTTATGCACTTATGAGATTTTACAAAAATCAATTTCAAGTTACAGCTTGATCGGAATAAATATTCTAAGTTTCGCGCTTGAGCTGTGCATAGCAAACAGCAACAAATAACTGCTTTGATCGAACATGTTGGTGTAAAGGTGTCGTTTTACCAGCGATTAAACTTAGTTTAGTTGATTCGTAATTAAAATAGTGTTTTACTTGATTTTGATATTGTTTCTCACTTATTTGATAGGTTGCAAGTTCGTCGGCTCGAATAATCACTTTTGTTTGATTTAGGATAAGTGAGTGGAGTGCTCATTTCTGCTTTGAAATTATAAACTTATATCTTGACAATATCATGAATTAGTTATGCTATAAATTAGAAAGATGTACAGCAGGACGTGATATTTACAAAATTTGAAAATGTCAGAAGTCATTACCTTAATAGAAAGGAGGGGATGTCGAAGGCAGCACTAGTGACTGGAGTGAAGTTGTAAGAGGTGTTTAGAGCATGTTTATTACATAAATTTTGTTTGAGCATTTACTACTATTTTGATTATTCTAAAATTGCATGGTAAAGCATTAATCGGAATGATTTATGAGTTGATTATTGTGAAGATTGTTGGAGAAAAAGTTTTATGAAATGGATTGCAATAGTTTATATGTTGTGGAGCTCACACTTGCTTGTGTATGTGCAAGAGACAAGGTGATAGACATGCTTATCTATGTGCAATTGCCCTATAGTTAAAGTAATCATCATCATGTTTAATCCTATCTTCTCTCTTTCAATGGGTTTTTCTTTATTTTTAGTTAGGGAAAATTTCAAAAAAAGACCTAAAGTGCTCTAGTTTGCTCAAATTATTGTCCAAAGTGGATACTGTTTTAAATAATAATCTGAAATGACCAAATTGTTTCAAATAAGAATCTGAAATGGCTACATCATCTTAAATAAGGGCCTTTGGCTGGTGGTGACTTTTCCGGCCATCGAAGAAATGGTATTTTGGTCAAAAAATTGTAATTATATTTTTAATTTTCTTTTTTTTTTTGTCATCTTTTTTCTTCTTTCTTTTCTTTTCTTTTTTCCTCTTCCTTTCCCCAGACATAGCTGTCAATGGCCAATGGAGGTCGCCCTTACTAGCGTTGGGCGAGGGTGAACCTCACTAGATCCAGCAAGGGCGAGGGGTGCCCTCATTCGATCCAACGAGGGATGCCCATGCCCAACGTTTGCAAGGGTGACCTTCACCCGACATCCCCAGAGGTCAGTGGGCAAGGGCCACTAGGCCTACGTGATGGTTGGTAACCCTCGCCCAGATCTGGGAGAGGGTCGCCACCCTCTCATGCCTCTAGCAAGGGCCAAGCCTTCACCTTGGTCAGCCAAGTCGTTGGCCCTCCCCTAGGTGTTAGCGACCTATCAGCCTTTGTTGCTACCCCACCAACAATGGGGCGACGACCACACCCTCCACTTGTTTTTTTTTTTTTTTTATACATAATTTTTTATTTTTTGAAAATAAAAAAATAAAAAAAGAAAGAAAAAAAGGAAATTTTAAAAAAAAATTAAAAAGACAAAATTGCCCCTCACATTTGGTGAGTTCAGGCCCTTCTTTGAAACTAATATATGCACTTCAATCATTTATTTAAAACAAAATTTACTTCAAATTCTTATTTGAAATAAAGTTTACTTTTGGCTTTTATTTGAAAAAATAAAGGTACTTCATGCATTTATTTGAAACAATATCCACTTCAGATATTTATTTGAAAAAATAAGGGCACTTCATGCCCTTATTTGGAATTTTCCTTTTAACAATAACCAATTAAAACTTCACCTAATTGTTCCAAATGTCAAAAAGGTATTTAATAAGGTTCGGTTTTCAAAATTAATTTGGTCTTCTTTGATAAGGATTACAACCACCAATATCTCACTTTCACATGATGAAAATGAGTGACGGGTGTAGACCTCTACTTTACGACTTGGTTGATGGACGTTAACATTAGAAAAAAAAAATTGAATTCCAACAAACAAGAAAAATAAATAAAAATAGAATCAAATTGTTTCATACCTACCCGAACCATGGGGACCATTAGATAGAGGCCATCAATTATCTAGAAGCCCTAACGTCACGATTTAGGGCTTCAGAGAGCCCTTGCAGGTTTTTTTCATAGTGAGAGTTGATCGTGCCAAAGCACAATTTGTGTTGCTGCTTGTAGAGGGAAAATGCGCAGTCGTATTGGGGCAGGGTGGTCCTCGGATGAACTGGACGTGGAGCGGAGCACTCAGCCATGCGCGCGAAGCCATTAGCGTCGACAGGAGAAGTGGAAAGAGAGTGACCGCAAAAGCTTAGTGCCTTCTCGTCTGAAAAAATAAAAAAAGTTTCTGTTCAACATTATTGGCGTTAGGTCCACCTAACTTCCGGTGCCAATGTCATTGCAATGCTGACTACCCTCACAGGGCTTGCCACGCACAAGATCTGCCTGCTGCCACCGCCGCATCGATGCGACCACCATGACCGGACACAACCCACCTGACACCTCTGTGGCCATCGCCATCAAGTCGCTGCTCCAACTCTCTCGCTCGGCCGTGCACCACACTTGTCCCTCATGCTCTTTCCCTCACTCAATTTCTGTGAGGAGGTCTTGACACCACTGTCAAGTGATGCTGAGATTTGGCCATCGCCATAGAGATCTCATGAGATTTGAGGGTGATGCCAGATCAAGGGGAGAGAGGCCTTTGGATCTTGTTGCTATCAATGGATCGTATAAGTAGCCCCATCTAAGTGCCAACACGATATTGTCTGCTCTGATCGTGGCTCACTTGTTCTAACCTATAGTTGTGCGAGATTTATCTACTAGTGCAACAACCTACATTAAGGTGACGTCGGATCAAAAGATATCTAAATCCCAAATCGCCACTCTTGAAACCACTATAGGCAGTTCTTCTCGCACGCCAGCACGGGCTTGGATGGCTTTAAAACGTGTAATGCGAGTTTAAGGCCTCATAAGATTTATTTACTAGGGCAATCGACTATGCCTCATTACACTTTTATACTATCTTGATAAGTATTAGTAATATTATTACAATTACTATAATATAAAGTTTGCCTCATTATTATATTATCTATATTGCTGAAAGCAAGTGATCAAATACTAAATTAAATAGTATAAGAGAATAAATTGGACCCTAAATTTACATGGTTCACGGGCACAAACTCTTTTAGGATGCTCTTTGTAAAGAAGACTTATTTCTTATAAATAGATAAGAGTTTCATCCAAAATAAGAAACCTACTCAAGTAACCACTCAAATAAGAACCAACTCTAAGTAGGAAAGTTATTCAAATTAGGAGAGTTTCTTTTTCCGGTTCATACCTGAGATAAATTTTCAATAATTTCCACTTTGACTCAATGTTTAAGCCAAGTCATAATCAATTATCTGAAGATTCGAAATTATATGCTACTCTCCCATTGCTCCTCATGGGCTCAGCTAGTGCAAACATCTTCCAAATCCAAACTTTGCTTGAATTTAGTCATAACCATGGATCTCATCAAAATACTAACTCTTATTTAACTGCTCCATAATGATTTTTAGACACAACATCCTCAATCTCAAATAAAGCAAAACCACACTTGCATCCAATATCTATTATGAAGATGGTCGTTTCAAATAGGGACTGATCTTGTCCGCTGGCTAAATATTTTGACAAGTTAAGGGCGTTTTCATCCAATTACAATTTTAATCTTAAATTATTTTTCTTATTCTTTTCTTTCCTTTCCTTTTTTTTTCACTTTTTTTCTTTTTCTCGGCAAGGGCAGCAGTCGCTAGTGAGGGCTCGATGACTCTCGTTGACCACTAGAGAGCCTACCAGCCTTCGCTAGTCACGAGCGAGGGTCGCCATGCCCAAGCAAGGTTGTCCCTCACTGGCCGCTATAGAGACAACCCTTGCCCAGATTTAGTGAGGGTTGACCTCGTTGATGGCCGCAAGGGAGGCGTCGACCCCAGGTGAGGCTGACCCTTGCTCATCCCTATCAGTTATCACTAAAGATGAAAGCAAACCTAGAAAAAGGGGAAAAAAAAAAGGAAAAGAGAAAAAAAATTTAAAAAAATTAAATGACTAAAATGCCCTTAACCAGCCAAAAAGTCAAACCCTTATTTGAAACATATATAGTTACTTTAGACCTTAATTTGAAACAAGATTCACTTAAAGCCCTTATATGAGAAAATGAAGGCACTTTAGACTCTTATTTGGAATTTTCCCTTAGTTTTAGAAACCTTCAATCTTATTTTGGAAAAACACCCTCAAGGTCAAAATATGCTTGATAACTATACTGAAATTTAATTTTCAATTTTGAAATATAGATTTGCTCGAATTATTTGAATAAAAGATACGCAATCAATGGTGTATTTTTAAGTTTCAAAAATAGAAATTTCTAATTTTTTATATAGTTTTTGTGATTAAAAATATGATACCATATTTAAAAATTAACAATCTACTCTCATAACCGGCTGTAGGGTAAGATGATATCTTGTTGGGTCTAATGGGGTAGACAGATGATAGAAATAAAGTAATTTTTGTTGGTTAGCCGAATAAAAAGGAAACAATACATTGAAGAGAGAGAGAAAGGGTATTAAATAAAGTAATTTTACCGAAAGTTGGTAAGAAGTGGGTGTACGCAGGGCCAAGAGACTGAAATAGCTTGATACCCGGCAATAAAAATGGGCTTGAAATGGGTATGGGCCCAATCCCTTCATACCCATACTATGTAGATAGGCATTTCATTTGTTGGGCCCATTCGAACATTTTTTTTAAATTATGATCCAGCCCATGAAATATTCAGATAAAGAAAAAAAAAAAAAGAGTTTTAGATCCATGTTGCCAACTGTATTTGAGACAACCCCATTCAGAGGCATTTAAAAAAAAAAAAAAAAAAAAAGCCCATGATTAAGTTTCTGGCTTTGCTGATAAGAGTTTTCACTTCCCACATTAGTTGATCTTACTTTGAATAGGGCAGCGGACTGAATTGTAAAAGTTCATCGATGTGGATCCCTACCTCATAATTGGTTGTCTAAACCCCCTCATGCACTTTGGGTTTTATTGTGTTCGGAATCTCGTTTTATGCACTTGAACTCATTGAGATAATAATGCAATTCATATTACTGAAAAAAAAAGAAAAAAAAAAGCTCCACTTTAGCTGGTTTTTGGAAATTTTTTCAAACTAGCGAGTAATAAGGAGAAAGCTTTCCTGCCAATAATCTAATTTCACTTATGTGAACAAGGGGTTGACTAAGACATGTGTAACTAAAGAAGCAAGGCAGCAATCATCGACATTGTAGAATTCTTGATGAGGACGTAATTAGTTTGAGAAAATGTTCATTGCCCTCGTTAATGACACAGATGGATTCCTTCTATGTATTAAAATAGATAAGAGTTGTCATTCTCATGTCTCAAATTGCTTGATCATCCTTAATTCATTGTAACTCCTAAATCATGGATCTGAAAGGTTATTCAGACAGTAATCAAAGTAAATTGATAAAGCTAAACCTCGCATCCAAACAATATGTGGATTTCTTGTATTGCTTAAAACAAATTATTTGAAGTTAATATGTTATTGTGCGTTTGAATAAATGGCAATCTTAATATCTAACAATCCAAGTTTCATTCTTCAGAGACAAAAATGTCAGCCCAATCAACAATTACCCATCATTTCATTCAATTTCGAAATCTAAATCTAAGACTACATGATTTTGTGAACAATTGTACAAATGGTTAATGGGTTTGATTTCGTTTGGGAAATATCAAACTTGACTTTATCAAACCAAAAGAGATCGAACGTTTTCGTATAGTTTGGCTCGATCTAGTCGATTTTTCTTTAATGCCCCTAGGTTTCATACTTTTTTTTTGGCAATCCATCCCCCATTGTTCTTGTATTTTGGGCAACGAATTTCAATTAAATGCACATGCTTCCTATTTACTCACTCCCAGACAAAGTCAACGCAAATGCACCAGATTTCCAGGTGATAAACATTGATTGACTTCATCGATGGAGTTATTCCACACGATGTGTTCCAACAAATCATGTGATTTTCAGGAGGGCAATCACAAAGTTCCTGATGCAGATGGCTTTCATCATCACTTAGACTTTTCCCCTCAGAAGAACGCGGTTTCTCAAACTTCACGTTTTCTTTCCAACGTTCATGCGCTCAGACAGCGCACTGAAAACAGCAACCAGCATATAAAATATACTTATATCCATCACTAGAGGGCATTAAACTATTGAATATATAAATTCGTGTAGATCTAAGCCGAGCTGCATTGAGACGAGATCTTTCAGTATCCAAACAGGTCACAGAAAAATGCACCTTATCTTTGCCTTTTTTCGGATCTGATAACGTTGGAGTCTCCAGATAGGTCGACATTTTTGGTCAATCCATTATTGTTCTTTCTGAGAGGCTCCCCAGAGCAAAACTTCAGGAGCGGGGTTACTTAAAAAGGGAAAATGTTCTAGCGAGTGTCGACTGTTGCTAAGTATGGAAAGTCCAGGGAACAAGAAGAGAGGATACGAACATGGGACTGGTGTTTTGGAAGATGACGCATTCATCGTCGGGGAAGCGAAGAAGCAGAAAATACCCACTTTGGGAAGGTCTGTTCAGCTCAATTTCTGAGTAATCTGATGCTTTTCCAATCATGGGTATTTGTTAGATATCGATTTCTCATTCTTTATTGGTGATATCGAGTGAATTGAATTTAGCGGTACAGAGAGCTGTGTGAGCACTTGTGAGTGGTGGTTCAGTTACTTCTGATTATTAATGCTGACTCCTCAACTTGTTTGGAAGTGAACTTCTTGTATTAAAATCCAATTTGTAGTTTTTAAGTAGAAGATGATCTGAAGAGTCCTATTAAAAGGGAGAAAAACGGAAAAATTGTGGCGGATCAATCTATCAGGTGCAAGCCGTTGGAGATACTTGAGAATGGCATTGGCATATTGTTGGGGAGACATTAAATTAAGAGAGAGTGCCATTATGAATGCAGATCAATCAATTTGACATATTGACATGCTTCTGTATGTGTCTCATTTGCTGGTAGAACATTGCCAAGAAACACTGCCAAAATCTGTAAACTTGCATTCTGTTGATAGAAGTCTTGAGGTCCAGGCTAGTCGACGACCTTATTGTTTAGCTTAATGAATATGTTCACTTTGAGGTGGAGGCAGTTTGAGATAATCGAGAGTATGGTTTGTGCAGCATTGTTGTGGAAGCCTTGAAGGTGGACAGCCTGCAAAGGTTTTGCTCATCGCTGGAGCCTCTCCTGCGAAGAATTGTGAGTCATCACCTCTTCGTTTAGACAATGGACAACTTGAGAAATGGTCTCTTTCATGATATGCGGGCTGTCTTCCATTGTTATTCACATGTTCTAATGTTAAAAGATATTTGTCTTTCAATTACACTAGTTCATTGAGCATGCCAGTTGTGAAAATGGAGGTAAACATCACTCACTCCAACTTTTATATTCTATCTCGTGGTTATAAAACAGGTGAGCGAAGAAGTAGAGAGGGCATTGACAAGATTAGGCCATGCTATGCTGGCTGAAAGGTATGTCGCTAAGTTAAATGAAGGACAAAGACCCCAGTTATTAATACTGGCATGGGTTCGTAACTATTCAAACGGAAACAGAGATATGCATGCTCACATGGAGAACTTATCGTGCATGTGCTGAGCATTATGCAAGTAGAGTTCGCAACAGGATGAAATAATGATTAGTTATACTTGCATGGCAGAAAGGAACATCCTGAATCTGTTAATTAATATCCAATCTTTGAAAGATTATAGAAATCAAATGATGAGTGCTTCTGAATGCTACAACTTCTCTATACTGGTGGAAGCGCGCAGTAGCGGAAGTATCAGATGAAATGCACCTTGTTTTTTGGGGGTCTGAGAGGAGGAAGACTTTGCTAGATGGCACAAAAGTTGTTTTCGGCTGCTTAGATCCCATAAAAAGGCTTAGTGTGCTTCATCCATTGCAAGCAATTGTTTAACTGCTGTCCAAATTTTTCTGTGAAATTCTATAACACAATCTACTCTAGTTAATATGCAATTCTGTTTTATATAAAACCTCACTCTCCATGGTTAAAATCAATTCTCTAACATCCAATATCACGTTGAAATTAGATAACAGATGTGCAAAACATTGCAACTGTAAATGACGATGCAATGAGCAAACTTCTCAGCTATGGTCATTTGATTATGGTTTGTACTTACAGATTTCCCTCTACAGGTCATCCCCACCTAGAATACAAAATCCAGAAGAGAAAGGTATGCAGCTTCAATTTAAGACCAGAATGCCACCCCACCTATTCACTGGAGGGAGGGTCGAGGGCGAACAAGGTGCAGCCATTCATGTTGTGTTGATAGACCGAGCCACTGGTCTTGTGGTGCAAGATGGTCCTTCATCAAATGCCAAGCTAAATGTCGTCGTGCTCGAAGGAGACTTCAACGACGAAACTCAAGGTGATTGGAGTGAGGAGCACTTTGAGAGTCTCGAAGTGAAAGAGCGGGAGGGCAAAAGGCCACTCCTCACAGGTGATCTCCAGGTTATACTGAAGGAAGGGGTTGGAACTCTTGGGGAACTTAGTTTCACCGATAATTCCAGCTGGACGAGAAGCAGAAAGTTCAGGATCGGTGTGAAGGCCGCCGCCGGATGTTGTGAAGGGATTCGTGTTCGCGAGGCTAAAACTGAGGCTTTTGCTGTTAAAGATCACAGGGGAGAATGTGAGTTCATAGCTGAATTTTCTCTAGACCGCACTTAACAAGTTCAGATAGAGACGCTACAGCTGCAAAATTCCTGCAGTCTTAGTGAGAAATTTCTTGGATATTAAGTTACAGTTTATAATCACTTGGATGATCTACTTCACTTTGAATTAGTGAAATAAGATCATTAAGTTTAGTGGAAAAGCATAAGGATCTTAAATTAGTAAGACGAGTCGTAAACAAACTGTAATGATCCGCTTGATAGTCCTTTCGGTTCTGCTATATCGTTATTGCTCATTGATGCAGGTTCAGATTTAGTTACAATGACATGGATTGTATTTTTCAGTGTATAAAAAACATTACCCACCTGCTTTACATGACGAAGTATGGAGACTGGACAGAATTGCAAAGGATGGAGCTCTGCATAAGAAGCTAATTAACGCTGAAATTGTAACGGTTGAAGATTTTCTACGGCTTCTTGTCAGGGACCCTCAGAAGTTAAGAAAAGTAAGGACTTCCTTTGCATGTTAATTGGTATTTTTTTTTTTTTTAAATCTTTTTCTTTGATCTGCTTAGACAATGACTATTCTGTGTGTGTACTGATAATCATGACAAAACTATAGATCCTAGGGAGCGGAATGTCGAACAGAATGTGGGAGAATACGGTCGAGCATGCAAAGACGTGCGTCATGGGTGGGAAGGTGTACATATACTACACTGATGTCAATCATAATACTGGCGTGGTCTTCAACGATATCTATGAGCTCATAGGCTTTCTTACTGATGGGCAGTTCTTCTCTGTGGAAAATCTGACCAACAAGCAAAAGGTTTGCTCCTCTACTATTGAAAAGTTTCTGAGAGGGTTTTAATCAACTTAATGACAATGACAAAGAACAGTTTCTTTCATATGCAACTCATCTTTTCCTGGTTTCTCTGTCCACAGATCTCAGTAGACTCCCTGGTGAAGAGAGCCTACGAGAACTGGAACCAAGTCATAGAATATGACAGCAAAGTTCTAAGCTCCATCCCTGGTACAAGGAAAGAAACGACATCCTCAGTTTTCCTGGAGGCTGTAACCGAGAATGCTAGTGTTCGAGATCAGCACTACACAACGACCACAAAATACTCACAGCAATATTCATCACAATGTGAAGAAAGAGACCTGCATTGCCAAGAACAGAATATCTACCAACCGATTTCTCCACTCATGGAACTTCCGAATATTAGACTTCCTCAAACTGCAACTCAGGTTCAAGATGCTCCACAAGAAGCATTTCCCAGCATCGGTACAGATTACTTGTCCACCAGCACTCCGGGATGGGGGGACTAATTATTCTGGAGACTTGTTTGCGGAGGAAATCCGGCTCAGGAGCATGGAGATGCTGCAGAGTAATGATATGCAGAGACTGCTCAGGTCATTCAGTACTGGACCCAGCTTCCACCATTCGAATGAGGATAGCGTCACTTATGGTGTTCCGTATGACAGTAGGACGGATTGCCAGCTCCAGCAGAAGTGCAGCCAGAGCTCAGGAAAAGCCGTTGTGGGCTGGCTTAAGCTTAAGGCCGCTTTGAGATGGGGCATATTCATTAGGAAGAAAGCTGCAGAGAGAAGAGCTCAGCTTGTAGAGCTTGATGACTCCTAGACTGCCTATCTTTGTTTAATTTTCTTTTTATTTTTCTGCCTCTCCCCGTTAGCCTCTGTTGGATATTCGGGCATTTTTAACTCCTCTTTTGTCGACTTTAAAATGGCGATATCTTAGCATAATAAAACGGCTTGAACGGTCTTTAACTTCTTTTTCTTCTGGTTTTTTTTTTTTTTTTTTTTTTTTTTTTAACGCTTTTACTTTCACTTGCATTTTGGCATATCAAAGTCAAGAAACAATTTTGCGCCATAGAGAGAACTGAGAAGCATAGTAGATATCCGAGTGGTCAATTTTGAAGCAGTTGATCAGATTCTCAACTAGCATATTGAGAATTTTTTCAGTAGCTCTATAAGGACATGAAAATTGTCGAGTTATCAAATCTAAATAGTGTATAAATGATAGAAAGACCAATACACATAACCAACTCTGATTAATTGTCGAGCAAAATAGATTCAAAAACAAGCACAAGCAAACATATAACTCAATGCTGAATTAAACTATCATTATGTGCATTGTCTCAATCATATCAGCAAAGAAACGGAAGGAGATTGATCATATGGAAACATAACATTGCAAGTTTCTAGTGCCATTATTATGGTATGAACAAGGCAGAGATCAAACAATATGAATGAAGAAGAACTGCGATTAGCAGAACTCATAACAGGCATCTAGACAATGAAGACTCAGAAGAAAAAACTATACTCAGGAGAAAAAAAGAAAAAGAACTAAATTACAGCACGATGAGAGCTCTTCAGAAAATTCACAGCGGAGAATTCTCATATGCATGACCCAAGTGGATAGGGGTCAAATCCCAAATCTGCATCCATCAGCGGCGTTCCATTGTGGTCCTGCATATATACACAAAATTCCAGTTCAAGAAAACCATAATATTTGTGGAAACGTTTTATTCAAGTAGTCAAAAGGCGAGGGAAAGAGAAGGAGAAAGAAACACGAGTCACTAGTATATCAAACTCTCAAGGTATGAAAATAAAACTATGTTTACCAGGATTAGGTAATTACATAAAAGGTGAAAATACTCCATTTTGTCAAGTTCTGTTTATCTGGAAATATGTGAGTCCTGCTAAGAGAGCAAGTACCACAGACCCAAAGTATACTGATCTCCCTATCTTTCTTTTATGAAAATCGTAGTCTAATTTCTAGAATCAAACATGGTACCAGCATCAACAATGACATTCAGATGCTCTCAGAAGACATGCTGAGGTGTGTTGTACCACCAAGAAGTGGCTAACACTGAGGTAATCCGATAAGTGTTCCCAATCTAAGTATTCAACAGCACGTCAGCTAACCAGATCTATGTATTTCTCATTAGTACAAAAAGACCTGACCAGATAGACTGTCACTGACCAAGAGGTGCATTTGACTGATGAAGCTGTCCAGCTGTTTGGCCAAAGAGAGAATATCACATACTACATGTGTATGCCTAAACCCTAATCATGACAAATGTAATAACAATCATGGTAATAAGGTGAAGAGATTCTTAAATAATAATGCATCTCAAGATATGTTACATACACGCTTGATGGCATTCATTAGCTCATCCAACGACTCGTAACTAGCTTCAAAGATACAATCCTGCACCTTTGTTTGCTCAAAGGGGTTGTTGTCACCAGATGTTATGATTGAGTCCATAGAAGATATATCAACTTCGGCATGGCAAACGGCAGACCGAGCACCTGAATTTAGTAGGCTAGGCAGAGAAACTTCAGCATTTGGACTGCAGTGTGCATTAGTTTGCCCCATAATATGGCTGATGGAACCAGAAGAACCACTAGCAGGAACAAGACAGTTCATTGCACTATTTTGACTCAGATTTTGTTTGTAATTCTGGGATTGTTCTTCCCATCTTTGGACTTGTCCAAAATTCACAATCTGCACAGTATTGACCAACCCCGCTTCACACTGAATGTCACTTCTATATTCATCCATAGTTCCTGCCACTGCACCAGTTGACGAGAAGTCAATTTGGCCTTCACGTAATTGTGAGGTAGCCAAAGAACTGCCCATTGACCTTTGATCGAGATTCATTGTCCCCATCAGTGGCAGAGGATTTGAAGAAGGAAAACTGGACGACTGCATGGAAGCATGCCACATATCATTTGACCTACATTTGTCAACAAAACTGGGTCCGGATACAAAACCTCCAATGTCTTGGGTTTGTGCCTGATTCCCCCGCAAGAAAACCTGATTGCTTCTTGGAACGTATAGAGAATTGCTCGAGACACCAGTCACTGCCCTGGTATCTGAGAGGTTAGTGGCAACACTAGCATTTGTTGTATCGATATTGAACTCTCCTACAGGGGTCTTTACATTTCCCTGCTGCAACTGGTTAAGCTCCAAACATGTCGGGATTCCTTGAAATGGATTGGCAGTCCGGGCACCAACAGCATTGACCGAGCTGCTAAATTTTTGAATATGGTTTGTCCGATACGCTGCAGAGGATGTGATCCCCCTAAACCCTAAACTAGTTGGTGTGCTTAGCCTACCTAGCATCCCGCCTGCAGCATAAGAGGATAGAGATGCGCTAGAAAGCCTTCCTGAACCAGCTAATGCATGAAAATCTCCAAACGCAGCCTGGCTTGCCCCGTTGCTATTGAGTCTTTTCAGGTAAAGCCGATATTTCTGTATCAAAGCAACAGCATCAGACCATGGATCGTTTCGGTTACAAATTATATACACTAGAAGACACTGTAGGTCATGCCAAAGGGGCTTAACTCATAGTAATAGTCATTATAGAAGAATCTCCGTGTGTACTAAGCAAAGATTCCTAGCATATATGGAGATGGATAACCAGCCTTCCGTTTAAAGCATTATTTAGGAAATAAAATGATGCATCTCCATATCACCTACGTTGTAAAATAATAGTCCCATCATAGGAAATGAAGGATAAAACTAGTGTAGAGAGAATCTGTGAAATACTGTCAGACAGTTGAAAGAATGAATAGTTATATAAAACCAAGGCCCCCGCAGTGACTCAATCAAGAGATTAGTGATAAAAATCGTTAATAGTGACAAAGAAAATCCATAAGAGGGCAAAGAGCAGGGGCTTGACCTGTAGGTGACTAGCCACATTTTCCCTTGTAATGCCTTCAACATTCATCAAGTCCAGAATTTTCTTAGGGACAGCCTCTGCATTGACAGTAACAACAAAAGGCGGTTCACTCAAAGGAGAAGATTTCTGCAAGAATTAGCATAAACAAGGTTGAACAACCAAACTACGATGCAATCACGAAGCACTCACTGTCATATCCTAATTGTTCAACAGCTGAAACAAACTTGCGATGCAGATCAACAGACCAAACAACTCGAGGCTTTTTTTGGTTTGACTGGTCATCAATCTCGTGTCCATTCTCTTCACTGTCTTCTTCCTCGTCATCTGTCAGGTCCTTCCTCTTCTTGTTGGGCTTTCCATTCGGATCAACATTACATGCTGATGCAGGTCCTTGCTCACCAGCCCCAGATCCATCCAAAGGCTTAACTACATTGGCAAATTTGCTTCTCTCCTTTGGTTCAATATTTTTTCTCCTCACTATGTGTTGCCATATGTTCTTGAGCTCCTCCATTCTGGCGGGTTTCAACAAATAGTCACAAGCACCATGAGTGATCCCCTTCATCACAAGTTCAGTATCGCCATGCCCAGACAACACTGCAAACAATTAAATGGACCAAAATTACATCGAGGCCAACGAAGTTATCTCAAGGAAAGCGAAACAGGGGATTTCGGCTTACTGATGACAGGCAGATCCAATTCAAGACCCACAAGCTCTAGAAGCTTAAAACCATCCATGTCAGGCATGTTCACATCGCTAATCACCAGGTCAAACCTGTTCCTTTTATCCCTCAGCATTTTCAGCGCCACGGTTGCTTCACTGGTCGTAGTAACTATAAAAGATCAAAGAATTAAACAAGAAAGAGATGCAACTGTGATAAGACTTCAGATCCATTTCCAAATTCAAGACCAGAACATCACAAGTTGCAATCATCATTTCAACGAAGGAATTCCCCAAAACACATCCTTAAATGCAGACAAACAATATCCAACGCCCCCCAAACTGTCGAACAATTCTAAATAAAAGCCAAAATCCAAAACTCCGTACCACAATTCCACTGATCTAACGCCATTCTACGACACAAAGAATCAACCATAAAATCAACCGACACTCGCAAGAAAGCAAGTAAGCCGCCAATCTGATTGGTCCTTACAAACTTGACAAACAAAGAACACCAACCCAAACAGACAATCCTCGGATACACTAGGAAGGCATATGAACAAGGGTGTCAGAACCATCAAATTGCTGTCAAAACCGAAAACAAAGATCCAACCTTGATATCTGCACTTCCGAAGCATACCCTCCAACACTTTGAGGCAAGACGCATCGTCATCAACGGCCAGAACTCGCATCCCGACCGGGAACGGGTCCTTCCATCCTCGTTCAGGATGCCACTCTTCTTGTCCTCCACAGTCATTGGCCTCTCCCACAATTCAAAAACCGCCCGAAAGAAAGTTAAAAGCTAAAACTCCCACCAAGAACAGAACAACAAAAATCCAAACTTTCGTGCGTGAACGCTCCAAAACCCAGTCCTTGAAAGCGAGCAACATACAACCAATAAAACAGACAACTTGCTCATGTGTTTTAGTGAAGCTAAGTCCTTTCAAGCTTCCTCAGCATTTCTGAATTATAAATTTCCACGAGAGCTCTTGCCCCCTTTTTATAATGTCCTTCCTCTCCCCACCCCCTCCGTTCCATGCTTTTATGGCAATGACAACACTTTCCCTCGTTGGGTTTTCAGTGTGGGAGGGACTTTTTAAAGAAACAGAGCGACTGGCTTTTCAACGTTTGTCTGTTTTTCTTTCCTTATCAGAGACCCCTGCTTTTTCAACTTTTACCATCTGGGGGGGCATCCATTCAATCTCCACCCTCCATTCCCCCCCACCCCGGGGCGAGCTTATCATGGTCTCCTCCTTTGCCTTGGTAGAATTGATTAACATACTCTTCTAGTGTGTAAGCACACTTTATTCTATATCTCTCACTTTGTCAAAGTTACCTTTCTCATGACAAAAGCTTAAAAGAAAAAGTTACCTTTTTATGGAATTTATGGCTCATACCAATAAAGAAGAAGTTACCTTTTTATGGGTTCATGGCCATTTTTTTGAATTTTGATGGATTCCCCAGAACTAATAAATCCCAGTTCATAGTACATAACCCTACCTGATATAATATAAAGGGAGACTACTTTTAAGGAGAATAAGCCTTTTCCATATTCTCAGTATGACCTTGGTTGAACAAGTTTTAAGGACAGAAACCAAACTCACAGCTCAATTTAGCTTCTAATCCTATCCATCCTCCCCCTTAAATTTTTAGCACAGCTAATTTTGTTATGCATATCTCTAAGTATCTAGATGGTCATATTTTGGATAAATTCTTGATTGTTGTTTAACGCACTTTTATGTCAGTGTGCGTAAATGTTCTCCAGATTTTACGCGATGGCAAAATTTATTTCCCTTGACGGTTTTGCGAAACGTGTAGATCTAAAAGCCAATGATCCAATCCAAACGCATACGAGTATGCACGTGAATACTAAATACTTCCATTCTAGTAGTGCGAAATTTCGTTAGAATAAATTAGCAATGCACACCTCTTTCAAATACTCAATTCACATATCCGCTGGCCATGAATAGAAAAGATTGACCTAATTTATTCTTGAATTTGGTATTCCGTTAAAACCTAAGCGCCTATCTCGAATGTTAACATTGAGTCTTGTATTATGTGATTTATTTCGCTTCCTTTTCTTTATAAACAGAAAAATAATTTAATCCCGGAATAATGCTTTTTTTTTCCCTTGCACTGAAAGATCAAACCACGAATTTGTGTCTTATCTAGCATTATTTCCTTAAGTTTTTTTTATTTGGAGATAATCATTATTTCCTTATGTTGAATGGATAATTTATTCTGTAAATCAATATTTTTCCGCTCTTGGTGGTTTGTGTTTTTCCTTCCTTTTCTGTCCTTCTCTTTTTACCTAGGCTTCATGGTACGTTTTCATTTTATTGACCAAGCAAAAAGTCAGAAAAACGTACGGCGGGAAGACTGCACAAGTTGTAGGAATGATGAACTGTTGGCCCCATCGTACGGCTCAAAAAGAAACAGACAATTTTCTTTTTGGTTGTCCTTGTCAAAGGATTAATTATTTTGTTATCATAAGTTTCTAGTTTGGACATTATCGATCCATTATCTGGCAATTATTTAGGCCATAAATGCCAATGATATATTCCAATCTGGCATTTATCCCCAAAATGAGTCATCCTTTCTAAGAATGGCCCGTGATTTTTGGATCATTAATTAATCATCGAATTAGAGGAGCATTCTGCCCTAATTAATCGTGCACAGCTGGACCTAATTGATTAAATTTTTACTCTTGTTGAATGATGTATTTTTGGTGATTGGCTAGATTAAGAAAAATAATAAAGAAATGACCATGTGGGACATTACATCCTGCATTGCCTTATTTGGAGAATTTAAGGAAAAAAAGGGTGTATCTGGTAAATTAGTTAATGCCTTTTAGCGACCTCATTTATTGTATTCAGCGTGGAACAAACCAAAGATGGTCTTTCTTTATTAGCAAGTGTACCAGAGATGTTCGCATTAAACGTTTTATCGAAGATTTCATAAAAAGGAAACGTTCTTTCATTATTACTTCATATTGGGAGAATTCATAATATGGAATTTGTACTGTGAAACATCAAAATACAACATATTTTTTGTCAACAGTTTTTGTTTTTCTTACTTTTATGATCCAATAAGAAAATGCTAGACATGATCCATTTGGACCACATTTATATGAAACATGATAAAACCCAAATTATAAAGAGAAATCCCAAATATGACGTCACATGATATGGTTAGTTTTACATATTAACATAAACTAAGATGGGTTTTCTCGTAATCCTATTTTTTGGAGTGTAGAAGTGGAATGAAGATATTTTAAGCATGAAATTACAAACATGATTATGACACATTAACATGAATTGTCATAGCCATTTAAAGCCACATCAGACCATTCCTAAAAACCGATCTTAGTGTAAATAGGCCAGGCAAAAAGGGAATTCCACCATGCAAAATTAAATTAGAATAACATCATCTTCAATGTGGAATGGAGAGTACTATTAATCCTTTTTCAGTGGAAACTCAATGTACACACACGCCTGCTTAACATTTCGAATTGATTGGGAGCTAGTCTATACGCAATGAACACAACCATTAAATGAGTTATAAAGGCTCCTAGGGTTATTTGCAAAGTTTGCAAAAATTTGGAGCGTATAATTGCCAAGATTTAAGGGGAAACATATATTTGCCATAAAGTCCACGGATTAGGTTTATTTGCATTAAATGAAATTGAAAGTCATGAGGGAAAATAAAAATGGGGACGATGATAATTGCCTATATCAACAAAGGCTTAGAGAGTCAAAACTTAGGATGGAGAGTGTTTAGGTTAAGAGTCTGGGCAATTACAATCAAAGCTGTCAACACAAACTAGATCGGACCAAGGAATTGCCGACGAAACCCGACGACTAGTCAAGCTGCAAAAAATAGTCGGGATCTTGCATCTCGACAGACGCCGAGATCGTCTCGAGCTTGGTTCGTACTCGGTATCGCTAGGGTTAGGTCTCAGGATATAAAGTAATAATGCCTCGCAAATGTCCCGTCCTCAAGGCTCACGTGAATGGTCAAACCTTCCGAGAGGGGGGGCAATTTGATACTCGGACCCACTTGAGATTCCAAGGGGGAGGAAGGGAGGGACCATCGATCGAAATGAAACATGTTACGAGGTCGGCAGTCGATGATGCTTCGGTCCCGTCGGTCATCATCCGGCCTCAGTCAAAGATTGCTCATTTGTATACATGTTGCCCGGGAAACATACAGCCATTTCACGAACGAGACAAAAGTCATATGATTCGAAGCCAATTGTTCAATGGACTCATGTAGGGATTTTGGCACTGAAACAAGTGGAAAGAAAAAAAGATATGGGAAGCAATCAAGGACCGAAGGAATGGAATCCTTTGAGATGACTATTCAATGGATTTATGTAAGCTTAACCACTGACTGATCCCCACTAAAGTTCAAAGGGGTTGTAATTAGATATTCTTGTTTTCCCAACTGGTTTTCGAGTTAATGATAAGCAAGGACAGAAGCAGCCAAAAAGAGGCCCTCATTATTATTCCACTTTTCGTGGGAAATTGGTGGTCTACAAGTCAAGGGTCGACCTAACCGAAATTCCAATGGCTTGAAGAATCCGTCCGTGGAGAAAGCACGACTTTCTCAGCAGCGCGCAATCATGATTTTCTTGGTTAGATGTGAAGATTGCATTTCATGATTCATGTGTGTAACTTGCTAGTAATTTATTATACTGCGTGGTGCTTTTAGACTTCAGTGGGATATGCACAAACAGTTTTAGGGAAACATGGACTTGATGGGCTGGCTGATCGGGCCTGCAAAGCCCTGAACTACAAAAATAAGTCCACCAAGCAGTTGAAAAGCTGTTGCCAATTTGGGCTTCATTTGTTCTGCATTTAATGAATGATTTGTAGAACATTTTCTTAAAAATGAAATAAATGAGTGAAGAGTATTTTCATTGTCTATAAAAATGTTTGGACATCAAATGACGTAGACGATTAAAAACATTTTTCATTAACTAATTAATCCGAGCAATTAATTTTAGGAAAATGTGTTTCAAATCTTTTTTTTTTTTTTTTTCATGAAACGAATGAAGCCTTCTTGATAAACTTGTGAATTATTATCACCAAATTTGCAACGATTACCCACCTTCACCTTTGTTGCCGCTTCCATTGCCACCATAAAGACATTGCCTCAACGCCTCTCTCTCTCTCTCACATGAGCACAGGCAGGGAACGAGATAGGGTGAGCAAGTCCTTGTGTGGAAAATAATTTGATAAAGTTTCAAATTATATATTAGAAGCATACACTCGTTAGAATTTTGATAAAAACTATCAATTATGATATCTTATATTTATTCACATTCTAAAAAATTGTTAAAAGTACCACTATGTTATGAGCTTGACAATATTTATTATATTTATTTATTGGTATTGTTAACTTAATAACATATTTATTTTAAATTTTACTTTAATTTTAAATTAAGAAGATAATTGCCTAGGTGAATCGTATGATAATTAATATAAAATTGTCAATTGGGCGGATTAACCAAGGGGTGGGGGCGATGGAAGTTGGGGGTTGGACATTGAATCATAAAGAGGATGTATACTGGCTACATAAGGAGTGTAACCAAGATTCTATACATCTTATATCTATCATCATTTGTGGAGGACACGAGATGTGTAAAAAATTATCTATAAATAAGATTAATCCTATAGTAGAAGAATTCTACTTTTTGTCCTTGTACCTTCATAATTTTTTCTAATTATGACATCGTATTTTGAAGTATTCTAATCAAGTTGTTCTTCTTGCACATGTTGCCTATTTTAACCCCTCCAGCGATAAACCCGACCAATTCAAGTTGGCAAGGTCATTGGATGATGCTGGAGGGTGACATGGATGATATTTTTCAAAGTCAAACCCAAAAAGGCATGAAAAAGAGAGATTACGACTGGAAGAAAGAACATTCTTTTTCCTTTACTATTTCTTTTTCCAAGGCGGCGTTCACGATAGTAAAATGTTATTTGCGTCACACTCAGGCTCTGCCGACAACTACGTCGGCTGGATTTGACAAAATGTAGCGTTGGAAGAAATTTATTAAATGATTTGTACAAGTGGAAAGACTTTATTTTTTTTATTTTTTTGAGCAAGGGAAAGACTTTATTGAAAAAGATAAAATACAGGGACTTGATTGAAAAAAATTGAAATTACGAGGATAGGATAATTTTTTTGTTATAAATCGTATTGTGGTCCCTTGTTGAGTTTTAAAAGGTCAAAAGAAAGAAGAACACTACATCATCCCTTTGTATTTGCACCGTTTGAACCTTTTGCTTGTCCATTTCCAGATCATGAATTTTACTCCAAGGCAAGGTGCCAGACACAAAAAGCCACTTACTACCGGTTCGAGGCTTCAGGTACATTCACAAGCCGTTAACTTAAACATATCATTTAGCTAAACTCTTGAATATTTTAAGATATTTTTGTATTCATTTGGTCGTTCGGTTCTTCAGGATTAATTATGGAATCATTGTGCTTTCATGTTCAGTTTTTATGTCAATTTTGTTTCCTTGCACCATGAACTGTAATTGCTCAATCCACTCACTTATGAGTGTTTTTCAATCGTAGATTAAACTTGAATCCATAAGAAACAATCGAAAAAAGGAGTTTTCTCGGACTTTCAACTATCTTGGATGATGACTCACATTGCTCCATGTGTCTCTCGCAAGTTTTCACACATATTAAACGAACTCATTGTGCACAGAAGACAAGACTTAACGACATCATGTTTATATGAAAAATACCATGAGCCCTTCTCCGACGTCAACATGGACTTCATTTTCAACGAGGAAAAGAAGTCTTATGAGAAACTAATTATCTTTTTAGCACCACCCACAATCCTATTGGTAAGGGTCCAATTTGGGATTTCCTAATATATTCTGGGGTTCCTTACAATTTACTTGTGGCTTGCATTTCAAATCAATCGGGATTAACTTTGAGCCATAATCAACAAATCTCCACTTTGACAAGAAGTCCAACTCCATCCCTATCGATTGCCGTCTCGCCTGAGCTCCTTTGGGCTGTTCACTATCTACAGACGCTCGCGTAATCTAAATAGTACCGTCACTTGCTCAACAAGATATAATTTGTTAAATTGTATACAATATCATCTACCTTATTCCCTTTTTCAATGGATGTGTTTTTTGTGACACAATTTCACGAATAGAGTGGCGTCTAACATCAATATTTTTGTTCCCGTCATGATACATTTTATTACAATCAAATTTATTAGACTTTGTCACAATATCCAACAGTCTTCTTTTGTTGCAATCCCAGATCACTTAGTAAACCTTTGAGCCCAAGTACCTTCCTTCGTTGTCCCATATACTTTGCTGGACTCCTTGACAAAGCAATTGCCGATTGTAATTGCACTTTTCACTGATTGCACAACTTGCGAAACTGGACACATAACTTGTTAAGGACCTCCGTCCATCCATGTCTTCGACAAAATCCAAATCCTCATAACCAATTATACCTCACGGAGCCCGTCTCTTCCCAAAAGTCAGACCGCCATCTACTGTCCCTCTCAAATTCAATGGAATCCATTTTCCAGTGTTTCTTTCCAAGATTACTCGTAAACCAGCTCATAACACAACATGCAAAATGCATAACTTAGTGCACACCATATCATACATAATATCATTAACAACGTTAGTATAGGGAACGTGAGACATATACTCTCACTCTCTAACAGTGGTCCAATGACAACTGAAAGCTTTAAGGGCGTAACTTACAAGTTACTTGCTGTTTGGCCTTATGCATGCTAAACCATCTTAGAACTTTACATATGTAATCACCCTATGATAGCTGAAGCATCCTTGCAGACCTATTCCTTTAAATCTTCATATTGAGCAATTTTTTGCTACATCTAAGTCTCTCATCGTGAACTCACTTCTCGATTATTGTTGCAGCTCATCAATGTTATGCATTTTCTTGGTTTCTATCAACATATCATCATCATACAACAAATAACTGTAGCTAACGTCCACTAACCTTCTATTCCGCTCCTTCTATGCTACTGGCAAGTAATAAATGAGTCAAACCATTTGTATAACTACCAAGGATATTGCTTAACGCCATAGAGGGATCATTTAAGCAACCATAACTTGTCTTCTTGGGCCTGAAAGTGACAAGCTTCCGGTTGTTGCATGTATCTTGTGTAGAAAAGTGACTTAACATCTGCATGCTCTTCGCTACAAGGCATGCCTCATACTGAGACGCCTCTAAACCAAGATTGCCATGCTGCTTCTTGAAGGCCACTTGCATCCCACCATCTTCTACCCCCTTGGAGGTACTATCAACTGTGATGTCTGATTTAGTTGAAGAGACATTTATCTTCTCTCTACACCTTATACCGCCTCTTGATATGAGAGCGGATCCAGTGTCTCCTCTGCAATAGATAAGGATAAACTACACTTTAGAAGTAACTTCAACAATAAAACTGCACATTCGTGGTTCCTCTAGTCTCTCTATTCTCTATCTGTCGCTATAGACTACACCATCTTTGTGCACCATCCATACTATCCTTTGTTGTGGGTTGACTCGTGTCCTCATTGGCACTTTGCCCGGGACCTCAATCCCCATTACTTCTGTGTGTTATCCATTGGACCGCACAACACCAACACAAGTGGTGGACCATCACATGAATGGAACACCATCATGACAGAAAAGATATCTGAAAAGAACTAGATACAGGTCTAAATGTCCGCACAAGACTTTGCAAATGCCTATACTATGTGTTTCTGGAAGAATATATCTATTGATCAATCGAGTCAAATGATCAAAATAAATGAGATTTGGTCAACCGTACATGAACCTACATAGTTACGTAACGTGAACATCTCATGAAAGTCAAGGGCAACTTGCGGTTTTGATCCTTTGACCGTCGATTGCGGTATGCACCGCTTTCCAGGTTGCGAGCCAAGTCAAATACGCAATTAGGTACTGCGCAACATCAATTGAATAACCAATTTCCTTCATGTTCAGGTTTGACCTTGAGGCTTGAGCTCATTTAACTCTCAGGTTGATAGCTCCGAAATCATTGACTTCTTCCTATCGACTAGGCAAAGTCAACCTTTGCCTTTTTGAATGTTCCGCTGACAATGCAGTCTTCGAAATTATATGCGCAAAATTACAATGCAGTCAACCTTTGCCTTTTTGCCTTTTTGAATGGCCCGTAACGGTGTTCCAAAGTACTTCAAGCAATTCACTAATTCCATTTAGTTTGACTCAATTACACAAATGAAACAGTAATTCGTTACATTAGCGTTGAGTTCAATTACACATGTGATAAGTGAATTGTGTTGGATGAGTATGATGCCAATCAACTCAGCGCCAGACATAATGGACAGATCACTTTGGATCAAATAATGGAGCTGGTCAAGAAAGGCAGCCCTCTAGATATATTCCCAAATTCATAATTTAATGCTCTTTTACCAATAAGGCCGGCGACTCTCAACTAAAAAAAAAACCACCACTCACTCACATGTCCTCCATTTCCTTATCCTCTCTAGAATATGGTTCCAAAAGCACGCAACTTGTGGACAAAATCAATCATTTCTGCGGTCCCAAGAATTTTCTTCTTAATAACCTGATCTGAATAATTCCTAAGAGACATCTGATTTGTATATAAACATAGGCTCCAACCCTTTTAATTGCACACATGCCTTAGACATTTTGAACCCTTTCCTGTAAAGCATGGCAAATTTCAGCTTCTTGAATTTGCTCTTCATAGTTCTTTTCTCAACGGCAGCTGTGGAAGTTGCTGTCGTGGCTTCGACTCCGGCAGCAACTGTTAAAGGCGCTTATTATCCTTCGTGGGTCTCGAGTTCTTTCCCTCCGTCGTCCATAGAGACATCGCTCTTCACTCACATCCTCTACGCTTTCCTCTCCCCAAGCAATTCGACTTACAAGTTCGAAGTCTCGGACTCGACGGCCCCGCAGCTCTCTAACTTCACTGCCTCCCTCCGCCGGAAGAACCCGCCCGTGAAGACCCTTATATCCATCGGCGGCGCGAGTGATGGCCCGACTCTGTTTGCCACCATTGTGTCGAGCGCTTCGACGCGGAAGCTCTTCATAGACTCCTCCATTGAGGTCGCGAGGAAGTACGGTTTTGATGGGCTCGATCTCGATTGGGAAATGCCCGAGAACCCAAAACAGATGGCGGACTTGGGCTTGTTGTTCCAAGAGTGGCGGAGCGCGATACAGAGGGAGGCCAAGGCCACGGCTCGGCCTCCGCTGCTTCTCACGGCGGCTGTGTACTTCGCCGTTGACTTCTTCCTCTCGGGAACGTATCGCATGTATCCCGTGGCTTCGATCAATCAGAACTTGGACTGGATCAACGCCATGTGCTACGACTATCACGGCTCGTGGGACACATCGGCCACCGGGGCGCAAGCCGCATTCTTCGACCCGAATAGCAACATCAGCTCAAACTATGGCCTCAGGTCATGGATCAAGGCCGGGTTGCAGAGAAAGAAGTTGGTCATGGGCTTGCCACTTTACGGAAGGACTTGGAAGCTCAAGGATCCGAACGTTCATGGCATCGGTGCGCCGGCTGTCGGGCTCGGCCCGGGAGATGATGGCGTGCTCCTCTATTCCCAAGTGGAGACGTTCAACAAGGATAACAATGCCACCGTGAAGTATGATGCGACCACTGTGTCGACCTACTCTTTCCAAGGGACGTCATGGGTGGGGTACGACGGTGTTGTCTCGACGGCCACTAAGGTTCGGCTCGCTCGGGCCCTTGGGCTAAGAGGGTACTTCTTTTGGGCTCTCAGTTATGACAAAGAATGGAAGATATCGACCCGAGGTAATTTACTCTCTCCAAGTAGTTGACTACATTTGAAAGTTTATTAGTGGAAACGCTCTACAAGAATATGCTAAGCTCATTCGATTTGTGTTTTGCAGCTTCTAGGGCTTGGATCTATGGAAAATGAATTGGAAATTGAAAGACAATGCGGAGGCCTCACTGGAGCTTCGGACATTCTAATGTCTAGTGGGAGCTCAACATAGGACAGAACCTCCCTATCATAATGCATTTAGAATCATTAGTTTAAGTTTTAGGTAATGTTGATTATGTCTATTGAAATAACGGAATGGATAGAGAGGATGAAATAAATTGATCTTCTGAAGATTATTCTGTATAGTCATTATGACTACGTGAATGCACTTGCAATGATGACTATCATTCTGATCTTAAGACATCTTTGTAAAATAAAACTATTGATCGAGGAGTAGAACATGTATGTTAAATGGCATGGTAACGCTCATGATGGTTGATTAAAAGTTCCACGTTTCAGCTTATCCCGTTGTTCAGTAAGCAGCTTTCAGCAAAAATGATTAATACATGGCATTTCTTGGTATTGCGTAGTCATATCCTGTAAGTAAGAGAGTACAGGCTTCAGGATGAAGCTTATCAATATCGATCGCCGTCCATGTACCCTGCCCGTAGACATTGTAGTCTGTCAATTGCCA
This sequence comes from Eucalyptus virginea, assembly GCA_014182375.1. NCBI lineage: Eukaryota > Viridiplantae > Streptophyta > Magnoliopsida > Myrtales > Myrtaceae > Eucalyptus > Eucalyptus virginea. The sequence continues at coordinate 58,901,752 of CM024516.1, read as the reverse complement.
CTTCCGCCTGTAGTTGAAGCTGCAAAATATGAAACATGATACAAGTCAATCGACTTCCCAACAATATAAAATGGCAAGGCACATAACTATGCTCTCCATGATGAGAAAGAAGCTATCCGATTGCTTTATTTGAGTCCTCTGGCAGCATTAATCTCAGTTCCACAAAGAATTTTAATGCACTATAATAATTATCTGTCCGAGAAAGAGTCCAATCTTGGTCATCATACCCAACTGCCCACAAAAGGTAGCCTCCAAGACCCTGCTCCTTAGGCGAACTTGACCTTGTTCTCTATTGAGGTCGGGCCATCATGTCCAATCCTGCTCGTTCCAGCATAGAAATAGGTGGACATGGTCTCAGGATCATACACCACGGTGGATATCCCACGTCGATAACCCATTGCTTGTGCTTACGTTGCTTGCCCTGTCGTAGAGCAGCGCGTGCTCGGCCATGGCCGTCCTGTCCCAGGTCCATGGTAGTCGAAGCATATCACATTCAGAAGTCCGAGTAATCCCTCATCGCTTCACCTGGGGAAGACATTGTCGGGTCATTGGATAGGAAGAATTCCGCGGAGAAGTACACGGCAGCCATCAGGAGGAGCTTTTGCCTGCCCGAAGCTATGTGCTCCTTCTCTAGGGAGATTTGCAGCTCCTCCAGGAGGTGGGATAGGTTCGACATGTTTTGTGGGCTGGTGGGGAATTCCCAATCGGAATCGATGCCGTCGAAATTGTAGTCCCGAGCCACACCAATGACGGACCTAGGGAAGGCCCCCCTGTAATTCTTGAAATTCTTGGTTAAGGCGGCAAATATGCTCAAGTTTGAAGCAATACCACCGACCGACAGGTGGGCCTTTGCCGGGGGGTTATTGGCGTGAAGAGTGGCGATGAAGTTCTTCATCCATTTCTTGTCCACGTCTGTGATTACAACGTCGTAACTCGACAGGTCGAGCTGGACAAAATCGTAGAAAATGAGTGAAGTAGGAAGTTTGAATCGCCGAGGGCGGAAAATCCTCCGCTCTAATACCCACCTTTGATTCCTTGGGAAGGAGGCAGAATAGGAGATACATTGGTGATGGAGAGGGGGCATCCGGTAGCTCTGGTCTAGGCAAAATTGGCACAAAAACTGAAGAAGGCTTTGAGGCTTGCCAGCTGCTAAAGCGCTAGGAAAGGCAAAAAGAGGCGCTCATTATCATTCCACTTTTCGTGGAAAATTGTTGGTCTACAAGTCAAGGGTCGACCTAACCGAAATTCCAATGGCTTGAAGAATCCGTCCGTGGAGAAAGCACGACTTTCTCAGCAGGGCGCAATCATGATTTTCTTGGTTAGATGTGAAGATTGCATTTCATGATTCATGTGTGTAACTTGCTAGTAATTTATTATACTGCATGGTGCTTTAAGACTTGAGCGGGACATGGACAAACACTTTTTAGGGGATCATGGACTTTATGGGCTGGTTGATCGGGCCTACAAAGCCCTGAGCTACCAAAGATAAGCCCACGAAGCAGATGGACAAATTGTTGTCTGTTTGGGCTCTGGTTGTTTTGCGAATGGTAATTGATTTCATAAACATTTTACTAAAAATGAAATGAGAAAATGAAATGTATTTTCATTGTCCATGAAAATATTTGGACATAAAATGTTGTAAATGATGAAAACATTTTCTATTGATTAATTATTTCAAGCTATTAATTTTAGTGAAACAAATAAACCCTTATCTATATGCTTTGCATTTATATTACCAATTATGCAACCACCGCCCACCTCCACCTCCACCTCCACCTCCATTGCCACTGCCCTCGCCACCGTAAAGACACGCCCCTCACTTCTCTCTCTCTCTCTCTCTCTCTCTCTCTAGCATTAACATTACCAAGTCTGCAACCATCGCTCACCTCCACCTCCGTTGCCGCTACCATCGCCGCCATAAAGACATGACCTCTCTCTCTCTCTCGAGAAATCTCAACATCGTTGTCGGGACCTTACTGAGGCCTGGTCATTGGATGATGCCCAAGGGTGACATGGATAATATTTTTAGGTCAAAACCCAAGTGCATGTGAGAGAGAGAGAGAGAGATTATGAGTGGAAGAAGAAGATTATTTTTCTTTTAGCTTTTCCCTTTCCATGATAGTGCTCATGACAGCAAAATGTTATTCCCGTTACCCTCAAGTGTTACCGACAGCCATGCTGGCAGGATTTGACAAAATGTAGTGTCCGAGGAAATCGATTAAATGATTTGTACGAGTAGAAGAACTTGACTAAAATAAAAATAAAAGTACAAGGACTTGATTGAAAAAAAGAAAGAAGAACGCTACATCATCCCTTTGTATTTGCACTATTTGAACCTTTCGCTTGTCCATTTTCAGATCATGAATTTTACTCCAAGGCAAGGTGCCAGACACAAAAAGCCACTTACTACTGGCTAGAGGCTTAGGTACATTCACAAGCCGTTAACTTAAACATATCATTTAGCTAAACTCTTGAATATTTTTTGATATTTTTGTATCCATCTGGTCGTTCAGTTCTTCAAGATTAATTGTGAAATCTAGTGCTATCATGTTTAATTTTTATATCAAATTTGTTTTCTTGTACCGTGAACTATAATCGCTCAATCCACTTATAGTGTTTTTCAATTGTAGATTAAACTGGAACCCATAAGAATCAATTACAAAAAAGAAGTATTTTCTCACATTCTCAACTATCATGGGTGACGACTCACATTGCTCTACGTGTCTCCCAAGTTTTCACACATATTAAACGAACTCACCGTGCACACAAGACCAAACTCAAGGACACCATGTTTTTATGCAAAAATACCATGAGCCCTTCTCGGACGTCAACATGGATCTTCATTTTCCATGAGGAAAAGAAGTCTCATGAGAAATTAATCGTCCTTTCTAGCACCACCCACAATCCTATTAGCAAGGGTCAAATTTGGACTTTCCTTATATGGATGGGTTTCCTTACAATTTAGCTATGGCTTGCATTTTAAATCAATCTGGATTGACTTTGAGCTATAATCAACAAATCTTCATCGATAGTGCTCATATTCATACTCGAGAGAGAGAGAGAGAGAGAGAGAGAGAGAGAAACACAAAGTAGTGACTTAGTGAGAGAAAAAGAAACTCTTCACTGAGCAATTAGACTTATACTGTTGTAATTCTCTTTCGATTCATAGTGAAATTCAGCCAAAAGACTGTCAGCATGAGAGAGTGGACGTAGGCTTGATTTAAGTCAAACCACTATAAATCTTGTTTTCAATTTTCTCTTCCCTTAATTCATTTAATTTAATTGTTGTGATATTTTCTAGGTGTTGCTATTTTGAATCTATATCAGAAGTCTGGTATCAGTCAGACTTAGTTTGAAGAAAACTTTTTTATTGTTTCTATTGATAAAATCTGTTTTTATACTTATTCACCCCCTCTAGATGATAATACTAGCTCCTTCAGTTAAGGCGTGAAAGTTATTTTATAAGTGTTTAAGCTTAATTTAGCTTAGCCGTAGTTGAGATAGCATTTTATTTGGTTTTTTATGCTATTTCTCACTTATATGATAGGAATGCAAGTTCATCGGATCGAGTGAGCCTTGTTATTTGATTTGGGACAAATCCAGGTAAGTGGTGCTATCTCTTCTATGGCTTTGTAAACTCATGTCTTGAAAGTGATAAATATTTGATAAATTGTAAGTTATGAATCAGCATTTTTGTGGCATAAAGTCCAGATTGGGCAATTACTACTTAACTCAACAAACTCCAATCCTAATTGGTAATAAAGAGTGCATTTGGTAATGCCTTTGGGAACAAGAGTTTCTGATTTTTTGTTCTTGGGAACAAAAATAAAGTAGAAACACGTCTGGTTGTTTTTTTTGTTACCAAGAACATATTTAGAACATAAATAAAAAACAAATAAAAGTTGCTTTTTATTCTCGGGAACAATTCAAGCAACAAACATTTTTTCTTTTCTTCTTTTTCTCTTCCTCTCTTCTTCCTCGTAGCTGGTCACCAGCCTCGGTGAGGCTTAGGGGGACCTTGCTGGTGGCTGACGAGGCTCCTCGAGACCGGCGACCTCACCAGCTGACCATGGCTAAGCTAAGCTGGCAACTGGCTAGAGAAAGGAGAAAGAAAAAGAAAAAGAAAATGTAATAAAATTAGTAAGAATTTAAAATAAATTCTAAGTCACAAAAATATTTGGGCTTGTATCAAACACATTTTTGTTCCGAGAATATAAATTTTGTATAGTTACTAAAGGCCTTAAAATGCTCAGAAATTATTCTCGGAAACAAAAATAAAGAATATATATTTCCGAACAAAAACTGTTCCTAGGAATAGAAATGTTATCACAACACACCCAAAATAAATAAAAAAAACTTACCTTTGATCATTCCCATTTCTAAGGGGAAAATGGGTGATCATCTGATTAGGGACCGCAAAAAAGATTAAACATAGTAATAAACACGTGCTAAATCAAATTTCATAAGAAGACATTTCCATCCTCATGCAGAGAAAGTGTTGGGAAGACGTCAGACAACGTGAGGAGACGATTTTCATTAATGAAACCTATAACGAAAATTTGTGAACTTTTGGAGGACACATCAGATTAAATCCGCCATTGATCGTGACAAAGAGAAGGGATGATATAATTGACCAAAGAAAACTTAGGTGATGTACCATTTTGGTTCCATAACTCTTGTGAAACTGAAATTGGATGTTCGAACTTCTTTGTACCATCAAGTTTTTATAACCATTTTAATATCTGTAATTAAGTCTTCTAACTCATTTAGTCCGTGCAATCAAGTCGGTGCAATCAAGTCATTTTGCCACTTGTTATTATCATCATCATAAACATGTTAATTTAGTAATACTTACATGACAAAACTTTTGTATTCATTGTTGACATGGTGCCCAGAGCTATATCAGTAGAATAGCGGGAAGTGAGTGCATATCTATCTCGGAAAATTAATAATTTGGAGATGTTTTCTTATAATGATTATTTGTGTTGTTATGAAAAATTAGTTGATGGAAAATAATTTCATCAACAGCAACAATTGATCCCTAAATGTATCCATTATTAATCAACATTTATTTTTGGTTAATTCACTTTTATGCGTAATACAAGTGATCATCTTAGGGATGTTTTTGAAATTACTAATTTTCTGTAGAATAAACATACTCATAGGTCATGGAAAACTTTTGCGTATGTCAGAGAGAGAGAGAGAGAGAGAGATATTTAGGTTGCAGCACGCCTTTTTTATGTTTATTTTTTGTTAAATATGATGGCACCTCGATAAAACTAAGGTTAAAACAGTAACATGACTTGATCTTGGTCCTCTATTATTCGGTTGCCTATAATTTGATCATTTGAGGAAAATGAACTTAAGTTGTAAATTAGCCCCTTAATCATTCGAATTCTCGTAATTCCATTTTTCTTTATCCGTCTCCATCTCCTTTCTTCGTTCCAAAAAAGAAAGAATAATCAAGAAATCCTATTATGTATAGTTACTGTTTTGAAAATCAAAATTATTTTAAATAAAATATATCCGCAAGTGTCACGCCGCGATATATTCAAAAGAAAAATTGGGAGCGGCAAAGAAATCCACAGTAATTTATCTCTCATAATTGCTTCAGACATCGGAGTTATCAACGTTAAGTACAGGCTGATTCCCAATATGGACATATCGTGTTGACTGTCGTTGAATTCTCTCGGCGTGTCACGGACCGACCTCGATCCAATGGTCTTTTGTTAATCATTTGCGAGTTACATGCTTATATATGCTTTGAAGGTGAATCTGGGCTGTATGTTTCTAGATTGCATTCTTTTTTGTGTCAGGTAGTGCGTGTTGATGACGAGTACATAAGTCTTTGGACGCATGTCTTCGTTTTAAACATCATTTAGTGATTTTTCTTTTATTAAATTAGCTCTCTTTAGTCTGGCGTAAATTTGACTTTGAATGTAGCTCAAGGGGTTCTTATCTCGAGGTTCAATAACAATGTTTTGTATATTCTTTACTCGACTCCTATCGAGTTTGCTTTCTCGTACTTTACCTTTAACTCGGATTGGTTGTGATTGTTTACATTCTCGGCTTTGTTTATTCTTTACAAAGGATATCCGTGATTCCACCCTTGGACAATAAATATGTGAATGAGGCTTAGATAGAGTGATGAATCTATGAATCCAAGTTCAAAGAAATGTAAATTACAATGAAATTAAAAAGTATTGGAGTGACAACTTCCCCAATTATGTTGCAGGCTTGTAAATTTGTTGCCTCGACCTCGACCTTCTCCTCTGTTTTCACTTTCCTTTCTCTTCGACCTAGCTTTGCATTTTTTGAGTGCAACTTTGCTTTGATCCATCTTTGATTTATTGTACTTTAATATAAAGTCGTGAGTTATATAATATATATATATATATATATATATATATATATATATATATATATATAAAATGTTACTCACATTTACATTAAACGCTGAGAAAAATACAAAAAAAAAAAAAAACCCCTAAACCTATTGTAGTAGTACTAATTTATTCGTAAACCTTTTAGTTGAGACAATTTATTTTTAAACTTTTTCACATCGATACCAATTATAGTCCATCCAGTAAATTTAGGCCAAAAATTGCTACGTAAACACGTTGTCTTATGTGACATAGCCAGCACTTTTCAAATATATTTGAATTTTCTGTTGTTTTGTTTTGTTTTCTTTTTTTAATTCTTATTTTCCTTTTTCTTTTTTCTTTTTTCTTTCATGTTGGCCGGCGAGCCCTCTTGGCCCTCGCTGAGCGCCGATGAGGACAGCATCCCTTGCCAGATCTGGGTGAGGGTTGCCTTGACCTCACTGTTTGTGGGTGAGAGTGTGAAGGCTCGCACCTAATTTGGGCAAGGGCCACCTCACCCCAAGTTGGCAAGGGTGGCCGGCGAGGGCTTGTTGGCTCTCACCCTGTGACTGACGAGAGTCACTAGTATGAAGGGGAAAAAAAGGAAAGAAAAAAATTTATAAAATACAAAAAAATTAAAAACATACATGTTAACATTGGCTATGCCACATAAGATAATTAGAGTCCGCGTCAATGGTTTTCAGCTTAAATTGATTGAATTGACTAAATTGGTACCAATATGAAAGGATTTGATATTAAATTGGCACAATTGAAATGTTCATAATTGAATCAATATTAAAGAAATAGGTTTGGGAATTTTTGGGTTCTTTCCTCTCGTTAAACGGGTGGGTTGGGTCGGGTTTGGGTTGGGTTATAAATGGTCTGACCCAAATTAACCCATTTAACCCGTTTATGACTCATTTATTGCAGTGCAAATTTTTTGACCCATACTTGATTCGACCTATACTTGACTCATACTAGACCCACTTAACTAAACCTAAGAAAGCTTATTTCTTATATATATATTCAAAAAATGGTATTGTTAAAATAATTTTATGTAACACAAATTTAATGGACAATTTTGATAATTTTTAAAATAATTATTTTTAAAAAAATCGAATTTTAATTATTTTTAAAATTAATTTAATTATTTTTATTTTTAAAGAATCTAATTTTTTTTTTTTTTTTTTCTTCTTCTTCATTGGCCAGCCACCGGTCATGACGACAGGTTGGCGATCGACCACAAGTGAGCCTCAAGCTTAGCAAGCTCAAGGCTCGCTAGATCAATGAGGCTCGAGCTTTGTCGGACATCGGTGAGCTCAAGGCTTACCAGATTGGCGAGACTCAAGCTCGCCCCTTGTCAGATCTGGCGAGGCTCAAGCCTTACCCAACTCCGGCGAGTTCGAGTCTCGCTAGATCGGCGAGGCTCAAGCCTCATCGAACGTCGGCAAGGCCTCCGCCTCGCCAAATCCGACGAACTTGAGGCTCACCTAGCCGGTCGCCGGCCATCGCCGTGATGGCCGCCGGAAGGAGGAGGAAGAAAGGAAAAAAGGGAAAGAAAAAGAAAAGAAAAGAAAATTAAAATAAAAAATAATTATAATTTCGATTCTTATAAAAAAAATATATTTTTGTAAAGTTAAAGAGGGAAGATAGAGATTGTGAGGTTTTGGTTGAAAATGGGTTCTAAATCAAACCCATTGAAGACCCACTTAAGACCCATTTATCTTAATTTTTAATTGTTAAACCCATTTAATTAGTTTCTTTAAAAAGAAGTGACTCATATATGACCAATTTATGATTTATATGGGTTATATATGGGTCTAAGACCCATTTTGCCACCTCTACCCATTAAACACCTCTTAAAACTACGTTTGGTAAAAATGGGTACTAACACTCTCATTCTAGAAAATCTAATTTCAAAGACATTCATCACAACAACTGCTATGAAATTATAGTTCCTCCTTTCTTTATGATAATGGAAGATAGCTACTAAAGCTTCAAGGAATAAAGAACTTGTGCTCTTTCTTTTTATTTGATTATAAAAAAAGAAAAATTATCTTGCTTTTCTCCCTTTCGTAATTGTCGATGGTGTCAATAAGTCATGACCCATGGTGCAAAGAATAGGAAAATTTGTGGATCTTCTTTTCCATCATTTTAGAACGTTAATGTCGCATTCGCTGACTTTATCAATGTACTTGGAATAATTTTTACAGGTACGCCTCCGACTCATTGGTAGATGAAAAAGAACCACCGACAGGTTGTGGAGCGTTCTTCTTATGAAATAAAGACCAAAATATGTTTCTAGACACTACTCGATGAAGGTGTGATCTCTATCCGTTGGTGGAACTCGTGGTATCATATCGACTGACGTGTGCAGCATACATATTAATTCATCACCATTGCCAACATTTGCTCCACTTAGACCTCCTCTCCCAGTCTCAAATTTTCTTGGTGAGGAATAAGGAGAGTTTGATCCTCTCTAAGTTGAACCTCAAATAAAAAACAATGGATGTCAAAAGAACAGGCGGAATAATCTTTCAATATTTGATGAATTTTGCCTTCATGGCCACTATTGTTGTGACACCAGTGCTACTTGCGCAACATATATTTTCCGCTGTTCTTTATGTTACGTGATCAATAACAGTCAATTGCTCTTTCAATTACATACATATGGGTATTTTTAGCAAAGATATGAGCTTAATTTGCTAACAGAGGCTTAAAGCAGATATATAAAACTGAAAATAGAGAAGTTGGAATCGGTTTCTTCCACAACGAATTGAATAAATTAGCCAACCTACCAGGATAGTTTTTACATTATACTTTAAGGGACAGGATTTACGGAAGCAAAGGTCTTATTTATGATTTCAGTGGAGTTAATGTTTATGGACGACTATTGTCATGAAAATTACATTGTTGTTAACAGATGTGATGAAACTATAGATTATGGTGTGAATTGTATTATATAAATGGTCCATGGCTATTAGAACTAATGCTGAAGGAGTAAGAAATGCTTGGGTGTTTGTTGTAGTAAAAATGATTTTATATTAATGCATTGATGTAGGGAAATTTCTATGGCCTATCCACTACCAAAAGCTTCCTTTCTTGTTAGAAAGAATTTCCAACGTATTAAAAAAAAAAAAAAATCCTATCACCATCTAAGGTAGAATATTTTGAAGTCTAAAAGTAAGTCTTCCTAATATATTCATATGACTCTCCTAACCAATTAATTAATCAATGATTTGCTTGATCGTCACGTTAATATTTCCGAAGTTTTTATTCAGGTAAATGAAACATATCACACCTCCATCGTGAAGTTCACGGCTCACTTTAATTAAAAATAGAATAAAGTAAGTACAACATACAACTAATAATCTACTTATAAATTAAAAATTCATGGTAAATATGATTTGATTTGGGTTCGCATCGAGACCTCGTTAAACTAAACCAAATCGAAATACAGTGTAACTTCACTTAATTAAAAGAAACTATTCGTAATGGTGCTCCAATAATGATTACACAGAAACTACACTAAAACAGAATGTCTAATAAATTCGATATCTTTGGTGCCATGTCCCTTACCATGATTCGGATGATACAATGTCATCGTTGTCCTCTTGTTCATGTTGAGAACGTTCCTCTAGACTCAATTCTTACAAAAAGAATTATGTCCTATGACAGCCATTTCTAAATTTTTCACAGAAGTTGGATCTATTGTCTTCCCAAATTCATTGGCTAGTATTGAACATGGAATTTGATGGTACCATATTGCTTATAGGTTCAGTAAGTCAAAAGTCATGGTGGAAAGATTGGGAAAATTGGTGGTTGCCCTTTTCCATTATTCAACCCCGTTGTCTTCGCCAACTTTATTTAATGTATCTGAAGTAGTCTATTTCCGAGCATGCCTGGACTTATTGATAGATGGAGATGAAGACCTGGCAAAAGCTTGTGGGGTACTCTCTTTTTCTTACAAAACAAAGACCATATAGGTCGTCGTTCATGGAAATGGCACTCATCGCCTCGAATCGACTGGCATATATCTTACACCAACTCTTGCCATCGCCAATATATATTCCACTTGGACCGCCTCATCCAATCCTAGCTTTCATAACACGGAACAAGGAGAGTTTCCCACCCCCCTTACTTGAACCTAAAATACTAAACAGTGGATGTCTAAAAAACAGAAAATTGTCGTCTTTTTTTTTTAAAATAATATTTGAGGAATTTCCCCTTTATAGCCACTGCCTGTGTGATACCGCTGCTACTTGCATAGCGTAAATTTTCTTAGCTATTCTCTTCGTTACATGGTCAATGACAGTCAATGACCCTTTTAGTCGATATATTTGAATGGCTCATGGCTAAACTTATCTCTGTTATATATGAGGCAATTTCAAAGGGGATTTTCTACAATATACTTTTGCACAAGAATCTCATGAAGACTAATGCTTTCTATATGTATTTTAATAAATATTTTTACATTACAGACAAAACCTTTTGAATTGAAAATCTCAAGATAATTTACATGTGATCTATATAGTCTTCACATTTCAAATTCATATGGATTTAACATTTGATGTCCAGTAATAATTTCAATTTATTTCTTGACCTGTCTTCCTTACGTCAATGATCAAGAGTACATAATCGTTTATTCTATTATATTTATTAATCATTTTTTTACTTGCCTGAAACTGGCATTTGTCCGACATTTCAGACTTTAGAGTTGAAAGTAATTCCAAACAAGGCGGGAGGATAGAAATTTCTTCGGTTCTTTCCGACCGATTGGAGTCTTTTTCTATTATACTTCAAGGATAAGATAAAAGCCGGACTTAACGAACTACGTTGGTTAGATGATTCTCTTCCCTTTCTTTTTAGTTACATAAATGAACAGTTTCTGATTTGAAATTTCCCTAAAGTCCGAATAAGAACATCATAATTGCAAATAGAACATTTTGATCATAATAAAATACATATCGTATGCGCATTACATAATGTTGTGTTTTTCTTACATATCATAAACATCATCCACTCATTCCCGACACCACCCAGAGTTGCTAAAAGTGTTGGATATTTCAATAGTTTTTGAAATTTCAAATGCTGTTATTTTTGTAACCGTTTTCTATCATCATCAATTTGTAACCGTTTTTATCCATCATTAATAAATAATGGTTTTGTAACATTTTGTAATGGCCCTATGTTTGTAACATTTGATTTATTTATAAACCCCCATTATTTGTAACGGTCATGTATTAATTATCAAACGATTTCTAAACGGCTCTCTCTTTCTTTTAAAGATAAATAGTTACTTTGAGCGTAACTGAAAAGTAATATCAACATACCAAAACCAGAATATCATTACTTCTCTTTTCCTATCTTCTTAAATATCAATATACCAAAACAACAATATTCTTGTTTTTTTTTTTTTTTTTTACACATAACGTTCTTTTGTTTCCTTTTAATATTTAGTACGGAGTATAGGAGAAAGTCTGTTGTATAGAAGAAAGTCTATTGTATCTTGGGAGGATAGCCACTGAAACCTTACCCATTGAATTCCGTACTCCGAATAGCGGAATTATCCTTAAAGACAATGTTTACATGCCTCAGACATTTTTTTTTTATTTTCTAATCTTTTGCAATGTATTTCCAATAGTTATTATTATTATTTTTATGTATTCTAATATTTTTCCAACAAAAAGTGCGTATTTGCATCTCATGACCCCCTTTCAGAAAACAAGATAGCTAATGTAACATGTTTAATCTTCCACGTTCTTATCCTCGGACGAACTGATTTTGATGGCCTGGTTTCTCTGAAGTTCGTCATACATATCTTGAAGTTTCATTCAGCAGTAAGACGGTGAAAGTTATCTCGGTACACTTGCATTTCACTATAATTGACAGCATTAACGCCGACACCGTCCTGCCATTTCAGTTACTCGACAGCAAGTTTAGCCGCTTCTTTAGCTTCTGATTTCTTTTCTTTTTTTCCGTGAGCTAGATAACCTAGCGGCGGATAATTGCATAACCGTAATTAGGACATTCGATTTGTTAGAAAAGCATGACACTTGCCATCTTCGAGATGTTAGTCATGTAGAGGCTTTGGTAAATCGAGTATTTTGGTAATTTTCTTTTCAGAGTTTCCTAAAATCAACTTTAATCACTTTCAATTCATTGCTCATCTCTAGAAGAAAGGAAAAAAAAAAAAAAAGAAGTTAAATAGCCCTAGTATCATAAAAGCAACTTCGTGAGTAATTTATTCGCAATAAAATTATGTGAAATATGATATGGTATATATGAAGATGGTAGGAAAATAACATACTTGCAGACTATGATTTTCATGGCTTCCTTTGAATGTTCAGTGACTCTAGATATCCTGCGAAATGGTGACAATGACAAGTCAACCGCAAAATATACCAAAAAAAAAAAAACAACAACAACAACAACAACTTTTTGGAAGTTGTTACTTGGAGCTGTTAAGGAAGGTTCGTAGAAAAAGCATATAAGAGTGAGAAAGAAAAACAGGTAGATGCTGCTCGTTTCATGGAAAAAAACTTCACGAAAACGTTTTTCGGATTTTCTAGCGTTTGTTGGAAAATTAACCAGTCAAAGAAAACATTTTCCATTATGAAAAAACACACCTTCAAAAGTGGGCAAAAGTTTTCCACTTATTTTCCATTACTTCTTCCACCTCACTTTCTTTCACCAAACATATTTTTCTTTTATTTTCATTTTTCATTTTTCTTTTTTGAAAAATCAAGTTTTTAATTTCTTTTTTTTTTTCCTTTTCTTTTCTTCTTCCTTGGCCGGTCGCCGACCATGGTGATGGCCGATGACTAGCCACAAAGCCAGCTCAAGTCTCGCCATAGGTCGAGAGGTTTGAGCTCACCAAATTTCTATGAGGTCAAGCCTAGCCCGATTTGACCTGAGGTCAACAAGCTCGGGCCTCACCAAATCCGGGAGCTAGGTGAGGCTTGGGCCTTGCCCGAGGTCGCTCGAGCCTCGTCGACCTCCGGCGACCTCCGACAAGGCTCGAGGCCCCCTAGCTCCTCGAATCTAGCAAGGCCCAAGCTAGCCGGCCTTTCCAGCTTGGGGTGAGGCCGGAGCTCACCCATGGCCAATCGCCGGTTGTCACCGTAGCCGATGACCGGCCAAAACCAAGGAAGAAAAAGAAAGGAAAAAAATTAGAAATTAAAAATTGATTTAAAATAATAAAAATTTATTGAAAAAGTGCATGCATAAAAAGATTTTCCTTACCAAATGGTAAAAAAATTTTGCTAATTCTTCTTCAAATTTTAACCGAACATTGAAAAATATGATTATTTTCCCAAAAATAGCTTTCTAGAAAACAATTTTTAGAGATGTTATGTTTTTGGCAAAATAAACGGAGCCTTAAACCCATTCTATCAGCCATTAAGATAAGTGAGGAATGATTAATATCCTTTTTCCGGTGAAAATCAATCAAGCCCCCGAGATCCTTCTCGCTGTCAAACCATGGAAATAAATTTGCATTTACACTGCCTTTGTGCTCCTGACGCGATGGACTCAGTTATTATTGGTTGCATTTGATGTCTTGACCATTTGATAACGGGTCATGCAAGGCATGACTTGATATTGAGTGGCTTTAGGTGACCAGCGATTAGAGAAAAGAACTTTAACGATACATTAATGTCCTTTTTTTTTCTTTTTCTTTTTTGTGAATCAAGGTCAAAGTTTGTATAACTAAAACAACGAAAATTTTATCTTCCTTAAGGAATGTGTACTTTTCTGCCATTATATAAACGGAAGTTCTCAGGTTGATTTTTAAAAACAATGGCGTCCTACTTCTACATTAGCTTCATGCCCATACTTTTGTGTGCACTCTTTGTCATTCAGGCCTCGGAGTTTAGTCACTCCAAGGTCTCAACAAATGTAAGTTGTATTGGCGCTGAGAGGGAAGCTCTTATCAAGTTCAAGCAGGAGCTCACCGATCCTTCCGGACGTCTATGGTCATGGATTGGCGAGGATTGTTGCAAGTGGCAAGGAGTCACATGCAACGAGAAGACTGGTCACGTCTCGAAGCTCGATCTCCATAATCCCTGTGATGGCTTAGAGAAGTGCAGTTTGGGAGGTAAGATACATATTGCTCCAAACAAACTGAAACATTTGAAGTATCTAGACCTCAGCTTCAACAATTTTTCAACCCAAAAAATTCCAGAATCCTTAGCTTCTCTTAAAAAGCTAGAGTATCTCAACCTCTCAAATGGAGGTTTCTATGGAGATATTCCTCATCAGCTGAGTAATCTTTCCAATTTACGGTACTTGGATCTTAGTAGTGGGTGGTTGGTGCACTCTTTAAAAATAGAGAATCCTCAATGGCTATCCACATTGTCTAACTTAAAGTACTTGGATCTCTCTAATACATATGGTCTAGATACCAAAAAATGGTTAAGTCTTATCAACATGCCTTCCTCCTTGGAGTTTTTAAGATTGAGTGGATGTGGTTTGGAAGATGTTCCAACCTCCCAGCATGTCAATTTCACTTCTCTTAGATTCCTTGATCTAAGTTACAACTCCATGAATTCATCTATTCCTCTTTGGTTTCAAAACTTCAGCAAACTCGAGTATCTTGATTTAAGTAATAATGATCTCCATGGTATATTCCCTGCTGTCATCCTTGAAAATAGTCCGTGGCTTAGATCCTTTGATGTCTCTGGAAATAAGCTAGAAGGTGAACTTTTGAAAAATTTGAGCATTTTCTGCAATCTACAAGTATTGCACTTGGGTTATAACAAATTTAGTGGGAGGATTTCTGACATCAAAGGTGATGCTTTGATTTGTGGACAAAGCAACTTGAAGACTATTGATGTTTCCAACAACAATTTCAATGGTCACTTGCCCAATCAATTTGGGAATTTCAAAGATCTCGAAATCCTTGATCTTTCATGGAACTCAATTTCAGGTCCTATTCCCACTACTGTGGGCCAACTATTGTCTCTGAGAGAGTTGCAGCTCTCTTCTAACAAATTGAGCGGAAACATTCCAGAAAGTATTGGGCAACTATCCAATCTAGAGGTAATGGACATTGGTGATAATCAATTAGATGGAGTTGTCAACGAGCTTCACTTTTCAAGTCTCACCAGCTTGACCTCATTGTACTTTTGGGGGAATGAGCTTGTTATAAATGTTAGTGCATCTTGGGTTCCTCCTTGCCAAATTCAAGAAATTTTTATGTCAAGTTGCAAAGTGGGACCGAAATTCCCAAACTGGCTTCGAACACAAAGGACCCTTTCAGCATTAGACATGTCAAATGCGAGCATCTCGGATGAAGTTCCCTATTGGTTATCTGACGTTTTATCTGACATTGAAGAGTTGAATCTCTCAGGTAATATGCTCAGAGGAAAAATTTCCCAAATTATAGGGAAAAAGATGCCACTATTAACGCTAATGTCACTTTCTACAAATAACCTTAGTGGTGGCTTTCCAAATTCATTATGCATGTCAGATTTTTTGTCTTTTCTTGATCTCTCTAAGAACCAACTATCTGGGAAACTTCCGCTATGTTGGAGGAAGTCGCAAGTAGATTTGCATTGGATTTTATTGGGAGATAACCAGTTAAATGGTCAAATTCCAAACTCTCTATGCTATCTAGAGGGATTAGAACTTCTAAGCCTCCATGGAAATGGCTTGAATGGAGTGATTCCAAAATGTTTACTGAAGCTAAATTTAGAAATCCTCGATCTTAGTGATAATCAATTCACTGGTAGAATACCTCAGTTTGGACGACACTCTCAATCATTTAAGATAATCAATCTTGAGAAAAATTACTTCACCGGAGACATTCCTTTGGAGCTATGCCATCTTCCTAACCTCCAGCACTTAAGCCTAGCACATAACAACCTTTCTGGAGGCATTCCTCGTTGTTTTAACAACTTCTTGCAGATGTGGGCTAATTCCACTTTTTATCCATATGGGGGATTTGTGTCGGGGGTTTCTATTATGGTTAATATGAAAGGAAGAAGCCTAGAATTCACCAAGACGCTCATATATTTATTTTCCATTGATCTTTCAAGCAATGCATTAGATGGACAAATACCAGAAGGATTGACTAGGCTTGCTCGACTTCAGAATTTGAATCTTTCTCAAAATAAGCTGATTGGAAAAATCCCTTCATATATTGGCAAATTGAGAGATTTAGAATCATTGGATTTATCCAATAACAAGCTATCGGGAGAAATCCCTCCTAGCATATCCAATTTAGACTTTTTAAGCCGTTTGAATCTTTCATATAACAATTTGTCTGGTCCCATTCCATCGAGCAATCAACTACGCACTCTGGAGGATCAATCTATTTATCATGGCAACAATGGACTTTGTGGAGCTCCTCTTTTGAAAGTTTGTCCAGGTGATGAGCATAATAATATGGATAGACCATACAGTGACAATACAAGTGAAGATGAATCTAACGAAGGTAACTTCGTTCTTAATTGGTTTTACTCAGGATTGGGATGGGGTTTTGCGATGACATTAATGGGATTCTGTGGTATATTACATATCAATCAATCTTGGAGGACCTCCTATTTTCAGAGAGTGGATAGGATTATTCAAAAAATTTTGCTCTCAAGGATGATTACTATGATTTGGTTCAAGAGAGCCTTTCAATTTCAACTATGCAATTAAGAGGTTATCTCTCATGATCTGTATTTTCTTTTCCTTATACTCATTTATTTTGTTGATACATGTTGTTAATTATTTCTATATTTTGTCCTCACATTTGTGAGCCGCAGGTGACACCTTTATGAAAGTACAGGTTGATTAATCCAATTCTGGAGACATGTGCCACTACAATTGCTATGAAACTGATCGTTCCTTTCTTTATGATGGAAGATTGCTATTGAAGCTTCAAGTAATAAAGAAGTTGTGCTCATTATTGTCCAACATTTCTCTCTTTCTTTCCATTTGGTGATTAAAAAAAATAATCTCTTGCTTTTGTCCTATAAAATAATATGTATATGTTTAATGTGAAATGAGCAGATTATGTGAAATTAGACAAGCCTACTATTCCATATTTGAAACACCGCTCGGTGCTGCTAGCATGTGAAAACCGTTAATAACTATCAAAACGTGTTTAACAACAAAAATTTTAGTTGGTAACTTTGTTGACCCTTGAATTTTTGTCGACACATCAAGCATTTTTTTTTTTTTTGTAAAAAGAAAAAAAAAAAGAGAGTAAGCATTGAAAAAATCTGAAAAAAAAAAAACAAAAAACAAAAAAACAAAAGGAAGAAAGTTAAACCATTAGTGAGGTTGTTTGCTAGTGTGTCAAATGATACAGAGGACAAAAGTGAAAATATCATTAAACCATTTTCCTACATCAAACCATTTGCATTTACATTTTTGCATTGTCAACAAAATCTTGGTATATTTTGTCTTTGAAAGGAAGCTTGATGGGCGGCTATTGACACTTGAATTTTTGTCGATAAAGTGAATTTGCATTTCGGTCCATTCGTGCGATACCCAGCTATTTAGCTCAGGCGGCCCATACTACTCAGGCCCAAATAGAGACTCAGTCTGTTTGGTCCGAAAGAAAAACTCAATTGAGTTCACAGCCAATTTGAACTCTCACTTGGAATTCTCAACAAAAAGGGCCCATCCAAGTGAAAAACAAAGAAAGCCCACTTATTTAACACAATAACCCATCGGTCCACGGCTCGTTCTGTTTCGCTCTCTCGGCGATGTCAACGTATGCTAAGATTGAGCAAGGCCATTCATTTCAAATTCACCTTGCATAATTTTAGCAAATTCTTCACACATGAACTCGTCAGGAGAACAAAAAATTATGTCTTTCTCCATATATATGCATAACCAACATATCCATATCTTTGCATTTGACAAAGAGAGTAGTATTAACCTTTAGTTGAAACATTTTAAATGAGAAAATAGATGATACGGTCATACCAACCTCATCATACCCGTTTCAAATCATGAAAGTACCTTTTCAAGGTTGAACATGACTACGAAATTTTGGATTCTCAACCTTGGGAAGTTGTTCAACATAAATCTCTTCTTGGATATAACCATTAAGAAATATACTTTTGTCATCTATTTGGTAAAGTTTAATATTTTTAGAAAAATCAAAACCAAGCAACAAGGGAATCGAGTTAATTCTCTCATCAAAATCAATTCCATCCTCTTGAGAGTATCCCTTAGTAATTGGCCTGGCCTTGTTTCTAATCACATCACCATGATCATCCAGTTTATTCCTAAAGACCCGTTTAGATCTAACCATAGAATTCATAGGTCTATGAACCAATTTTCATACCTTCTTCTCTCCAATTGAAGCAGACATTCTTGAATAGCTATAATCCACTCATCATCATCATCTAGGGTGTCATGAACATTTTTAGGTTCTATTTTTGAAATAAAAACAACGTATGGACAAACACTTAGTAGTTACCCCATTTGATGGATCTCTGATAATAAGATCTTTTGGATGATATTTCACGTACCTTTGATCTTTAGGCAAATCTCTTGATGTAGTTGGGGAAATCCATAAAGGCATGCTCCAAAAGATCTATATCATCATCAATGCTTTTGTTAAATAGAAATAGATTCATCAAATATAACATTAGTATATTCCTCATTAACCGAAGTTCATTATTATGCAAAGATTCACCAAGAAACATAACTTCATCACTCTCAGCATCAAACTAATAAAGTTCTTTTCCCCATTGTTAAGAATAAAGCTGGTACAAGTAAAAGCATGAAAATAAGCAAAATTAGAGTTCTTTTCTTTAAAGAGTTCATAGGGGTTCTCTCCAAAACAGTTCTATACAAAACACGATCAAAAATATAACTAGCGGTTTTTTACAGATTTGATTCCAAACAATTTGGCAAAGAATTTCACAAAGTACTGTTCACGCAATTTCTTAAAGAGTGTGGTTTTTCCTTTTTGTTACTCTATTTTGTTGAGGACTTTTGGGGGCCAAAAATTTGTGATCAAGACCATGGCCTTTGCAATTGTGCTACAAAAGTTGGTTTTCAAATTGACTGCCTTGGTCACTTCGAATAATAAATAAATAAATAAATAAATAAATATATATATATATATATATATATATATATATATATATATATATATATATATATATATATATATATATATATTGGTCGGTACTTCGAATAGAATTTAAATGAGATATTTTTCTCTTTTTGAACCTTTTTGTTAATGGGCGAATTCATGAAAAGCTTCAGCTTTATCAGCAAGAAAGAAAACTGTGTGTATATAGAAAAATCATCGATAATAACAAGACAACATTTTTTACCATCAAGACTTAAAGGATTTTCATGGACCAAACAAGTCCACATGAAGCAAATCCAAAGGTCTAGAAGTGCCAACATGGTTATTTGACTTAGAGGACAATTTTGTTTGCTTTCCTTTAACACAAGCGTTACAAACTTAATCTTCAGCAAAATTCAAGTTAGGTAATCCACGAACTAAATCAAGCCTGGACAGCTTTGAGATAACATCCATACTAATATGTCTCAACTATCTATGTCACAACCAAGAACCATTTCCATTAGAAACGACAATAGGCGTTCCATCATTCGAACTCAAGTAGCCCTTTTTTTTAATAAAAAAATTTATGTCTTTTTCCAATAAACTTAGTAATACCGATACAAGTATCAATAATAGAGCAAGTGCATTTAAAAATCAAGAAAATCCTTTTATCACATAATTGCTAATACTAAACTTTCAACAAGCAAAACATACAGTAAATAGTTTCAATTTTATCGACATTATGAATACCTATGACCTTTCCTTCTGAGTTTGTCACCGCAAGTTACAAGTCCTCCATCCATTTTCTTCAAAAATTGAATAAACTTGGATTTATGTTATAAGTTGAACACCTCCATCGAAGTACCATTTGTGCATATTGAGCTTAGTCCAAAGTCGTATCCAAAAAGAGCCAAAAAATTATCAAAAAAAGTCATAAATTTATTGTACGTATGCTAATTCAGTCAATTGTGCTAATTTAATCATAAACATTTTAACATTCTACCAATTGAGTCCATCCAGCCAATTTAAGCAAGAAATTGTTGATTTAAACACCAACTGTCTCACACGGCATAGCCAATGCTAACGTGAACATTTTTTAATAAATTGTTAAGTATTTTTATAATTGTTTTGTTTTTTTCTTTTCTTTTATTTACACTTTTTTTTTTTTTTTGGACTAAGGGCCTACAAGGGTCGCTAGCCACAAATGAGGGCCGAGATGCCCTCGTCGGCATTGGATGAGGTGTTGCGGCCCTTGCTAGGTCTGGGCAATGGACCATGCACCTTCACTTTGGCCAGCAAGGGCATCACAACCCTCGCTAGAGCTAGGGCAAGGGTTGCCAGTGACCCTTGCGGGCCTTGAGTCCATATAAATAAATAAAAAAGAGTAAACCCAAAAAACTTATTAAAAAAATCCATATCGGTGATAATTGTGTCATGTAGAACCATCGGCATTCACATTAATGATTTTCAACCTAATTTGGCAAGATGGACTCAATTGACAAAATGTGAAAAAGGTTTAGGACAATTGGCACAATTGAAATGTTTCCAACTAAATTAGCAAAAATATAACAAGTTTAGAACTTTTTTAGTAATTGTCCTTGCAAAGAGCACATTTAAATATCGTTTCTTGGTCCCAAAATGTATTGGGTTCCTCAGATTTAGTAGAGAAAGTACCCTTAGGCGTCAGCACTATTCTTACTCTTCTAGCCACACCATTTCTGTAAAGAACAATTGTGCGCAATGCGTCCCTATTTACCACAAAGATTGCAAGTAATCGATGCATGAGAAGCTTTAACAAATATGGTAGGCACACTATTATTCAATTGAAAAGGTTTATACCCAAGCCCAATTCCGTTAGTAGGAAATCTTTGATCTCCAACCATTGTTTCCAATGTCTCAGTACCCTTAGTAAACTTTTGCAAAATAACATTTAAATCCTCATTTTTACTTTTGCTAAGAGGTATGACATAGATTGGCAACATCTTCATCACTAGAGGACTCCTCTACTTCGCTTAGCTTTCGCTCCGTATAGATGCCAATGCCTTAGTCTTTCCGTTCACAAACATTTTATAATCTTTCTTCTCATTCTTGTCTCTTTTGTCCTTCTTGCCAAGCCATTCATTCTTGTCCATTGTATCTTTGAGACAAGTCCTGGACATTCATACCTTAGATGCCCTGACTTGTTACAATTGTGACATTGACGTTGTTTCTTCAATTTGGATTACCTTTTGGAGTTCTTGCCCTTGAGTATTCTCATGTACTTTCACATGATTATTGTCATATGTCATCACTATCTTCTTTTGGCTCCATTTCTTTTGAAGTAGTAGCCTCAAGAGCTATCCATTTCTTCTACTCTGTATCTTCTCTCAATCAAGCCTTCAACTTGATTTCATGTATAATAAGCTTTCAGGAAGCTCATCAAGAGACATCATGGAAAAATTGTGAACGTCGTCAATGGCTGACAACTTCGGCTTCAAAACATCCGATAATTCTCTTAAAATCTTTTGATATAGCTCTTCTTAAGGTTAAACCTTTGCCAAGTGATCTCAGTCCAGTAATAATGTTGGTAAATCGAGTAAACATATCAACGATTGACTCACCTTCATTCATAGTAAAAGGCTCATACAAATGGGTAAGCATAATTATATTAGACTTTTTGGATAAGTGTACTGAAAGTCCTAAAACTTGTAACAAAGAACAATTGGGTCATAAAACTTTTAGAAATTGTAATCAAGTCCTACAATTTATCTAATTGAATCCTAAAACTTTCAAAAAGTATAATCAAATCCTTAAAACTATCAACGAATGACTTACCTTCATTCATTTATGTCATTTATGTTACGTGTTAGTATAGACACATGTTGTGGTTAATTGCTTTAGCATCGACGTGATTTTGCGTGGTTACGTCCATTTTTTCATGATGCGTGCCACTGTCCAGGCCATGGACAGCAAGCATTGGACTCGTTTAGTTCATTCGACGAGTCACGGGCCGACCCACACGCCTCAGGGCTCGGAGCATCTATTAACCTTTTTTGGTCTTGTTTTACAACTTTGAGGTGTCTTGGGTCGGCCTTCATTGGTCTTTTCGGCCCGTACATGCATCGGGAGCTTGTCGCAGTTGTTTTGGTGTCGTTTAGTGCGTAGGAAAAAAATCCAAGGCCCACTGTCCAGTTTTTAAGCGTGCTGAACAGAGGTCACCTAGCGAATATTTGCTCTTGTTTCGCATCTTCAAGGCGCCTTGGGTCAACCTTCATTGTTGTTCCTTCTGGCCACTGGCTGTGTTGGGGTCGTTCGTGACCCTTTTTGTGGCCATTTAGCCCTCAAAAGGGGACCTAAGGCCTGCTGTCCAGACCGTCTATGGGCTGGAACAGCGAGCTTTTCGCTCCTATCTCGGCTTTATGGAAGGCCTCAAGCGGTCCCGGGTCACCTCTTACTAGTTTGCATCGTTTCCTTGTAATTCCATAGGCTTTTATAGCATGTTTTAATTCACGTCCTAGCATTCTAGTTGTTTTGTTATTTCCCGGCGAGCATCTAACTTGTTTTAAACTCTAGTTGGTTCCTATCGCAATATAAATTCAAAAAAGGTAAAACGGATGGGAATGAAAAGGCAAGAAAATGGGAATTGCATTTAGGTAGAATTTGCATCACAGGGTTCAGTTTCATTCGAACTTAGTCTCATTCTATTTGATTTAATGCTCCATCGTCATCCTCTAGTTTAAGATGTCTGCATGCCATAGTTTAGATGGATTGCATGATTTATTTTATGCATAGCTTACGAAGGTTCAGTCCCGAGGCTTAATAACAGGACGATGTTTAATTTTGTCTGATATAGCTCAGTTACTTTCCTTTACCAGACTTTACTTATCTTGATGTTATTGCATTCTACTTGATTATTCCCTTGTTTATATGTTGCCGTTTCAATGTTATTGCAAACCGCCAAACCACCGCGGGATCTTTTATTAAATGATACTAGCATTTTGATGGACAAAGTGAGTACTCCTCGTATGCATATAATTCAGAAAAATTATCTAAAAAGTTATAAACATATTGTATGACAATCAATTTGACATATCTTCCCAATTCTGATTGGCTGGAAATCACTGTGGCAGTCCATTTAGTGCCAAATGTTTTAATGGCACACCCAGTGTTGACATGGATAATTTTTGTAATTTTTCAAAATAACCTATATTTTTTATTTTCTTCCTATTTTCCTCCATTGGTCGCTCGGGCTCAACTAGGGCTGCAACACCCTTGTTGGCCTTACCAAATTCGAGCGAGGGCTGGCAAGCCTTCGCAGTGGCTGGCGAGGTGGAGTAGCTAACCATGTGTGGTAAGCTCTCGCCTTTCCTCACCATGTCCCTGAGTTGAGTTAAACTCAAATAGGGTACTGTTGTTCAAAGAGAGAGAGAGAGCTCTGATATTCAGGTCATTAGGGAGATTGCATCTACCTATGGAGATTGTAGATTCTTCTAGAGTTATTTTTTGTCATTTTTTTCTCCTACAATTTCTGCAATCATGCCTTTTTGATTTGTAGATGATAGTTGAAGGAGATTTTTTGTTTTTGATTTCACTTTCCACTCTTTATCTAGAAAGCTGTAGCGCTTTCTCAGAAGAAATTACTAGCATTTGTTAGTTTTGTTAGTTCAAATCTTTGCTTGTTCAGATCTAATCGGAATCCGGAAGATAAGTGAGAGCTTCGTGTTGGTTTTCTCCATCGCCATTTCCTCTCAAGTCCTTGGGCAGTTTTAAGCATTTAGATCTGGGTTTAGTCGTGCAGGTTTTGACTTAGTTGGCCCAAATCCAGCTGTTATGGAATCACACAACGATCCTAGAAAAATACCGCACACAAACAATCTACCCAAGTAGAATATAATAATAAATAAGAGAATCGGAATAACACCCTAAAAAATTTGTTATCGAAATTCACCCAACTTGGGCTATGTCTCCGAGCAGAGACATTCTACAAATCCACTAGACTTCAAAGAAAATTGGAATACAATAATGAAATTATCTCAAAATCAGGACATAAAGAGATTGAAAACCTTTGTAAAGAAAAAGAAAAAAAAACGCAATTTTTTTTTTTTTCTTGCCTCTATTTTTTTTTTTTTTTTTTCCTTTCAGTGTCTTGATGGTTAGCGTCTAACTCACACTGATATAAATGTCTGCCTTTTAACCTAAAAGCAAAATGAATAGAAAAGACAAGAAAAAGCCCCTAAAATTTTGTTGGCTTCATCCGCCATCAATCTCCCATTTAAAGACAAATACACTCAATCCACTAAGCAACTATGCATCCATCTTCTTCAAAAGTTTATAACTGAAAAATGTATGCCTCTTTATACCTATCATTAGTCAACATGAAATAATACCAATGGTAATAGTATAAAAATTATATTTTTCGTTGCCTACTACCTTGGTAAATATGTTAGCTTGACTTTTTGAGCCATCAATCTTCTGTAATTTTAACTCATTATCTTTCACTTCTGATCTAATGAAATGATAACGCTTCTTGATATAACTAGTCCTCGAGTGATTCGCTATATTTTTTTGTAAGTGCATTACCCTTTGACTATCACTTCATAATATGCTCACTGGTTTATTTCGATGTTACTCTTTCATGTAATCTTGTAACCACATGATTTCCTTGGAGATTCCATGATCACCACATACTCTACTTCTGTCCTCAATAGAGCCACTACTTTTTATAGTTGAGATACTCAATTCACTACTGTACCTGCAATTGTGGAGACATATTCAGTGGTACCCTTAACACTATCTTGATCACTCGAGTGATCCGCATTCACATAACTCTGTAACTCTAGAAATGTACCACCGTAACAAAGAGAATAATTTGATGTACCCACTAGATATCTTAATATCTATTTTACTACATTCCAATGCTCTCTGTGTGGGTTCTGCATATATTAACTCACATCTCTCATTGCTTGTGTAATGTATGGTCTTGTGCTCACCATGCATACATCAAGCTTTTTATTGCTAATACATATGGAACTATCATTATCTTATCTTTCAAAGCATGAGTACTCGGACACATATTTTTGGAAAATTTGAAGTGACTCTCCAGATGAGTTGCAACTGGTTTTGCCTTATCCATGTTAAATATCTTTAACATCTTATTCACATAATCTTCCTGCGATAGTCATAATTTCTTATTTTCCCATCTCGGATGATTTTTATGTCTAAAATAATCTTTGGCTCTCCCAAATCTTTCATAGTAAACTACGATGATAACATTTTTTTCACTTTTGCAATTCTCCTCATATTGGAGTTAGCCACTTGCATATCATCCACATATAAAGAGAGATACATAATATTACTATTGCTATACTTGCGAAAATAAACACAATGACTCCTCATAGTGTGCAAATTTGTTTTCTTTCATGAAACCATCAAACTTTAAGTACCACTGTCATGGAGCTTGCTTCAAGCCATATAAGCTTTTTTCAAGCAACATATCATGTGCTCCTTACTTTTTATTTCAAAACCTACAGATTGCACCATGTATAACTCTTCATCTAAGTCACAATGTAAAAACGCCGTTGTCACGTCTAACTGCTCGAGATGAAGATCCTCCCTCGCAACTATACTCAGCAGAACTATGATTGATGTCATTTTCTCCACAAGCGAAAATATCTTTGAGTAGTTGATACGTCTTGCCTTGTATTCAATACTATCATCTGCTTCATTCTTAATCTTGTACACCCACTTATTTAACAAAACTTTTATGCATGTGGGCAACTTGGTCAACTCCTAAGTTTTGTTATATATCTTTCTTTACCTCATCATTAGTCTTTGGTTCTTCTGAATCTGTATATAAGACATGGCTCAAAATAATATTAGTTAATGCATTAAAAATTATCTTTGGCTTTCTCACATGTGTAGATCTTCTTAAGACAGATACTTCAGGGTTGTTAGTCCACTCCGAATCAATGTGTTTCTCTTGAATTGCATCCTCACTGATAATAGGCTCATATACACTTTAATTTACTAGAACCATCTTCACGGACATTGTGTCCCGCTCAATATATTCTGGTTCTACTACCCTTTCATGCTTTGTTTGACGTTCCTTGTACATCTTTTTTTCATGGAATATCACATTCCGACCGCGGATGACTTTATTATTTTTATAATCCCGAGATCCATAGCCATACTCATCACCACCATAATTGATAAAGATGCACTTTTGGGACTTAGTATCAAGCATGTTCCTATCCTCCTTGTCAATTAAGGCATTTGCAATACAAAAAAAAAAAAAATCAAGATATGAATAATTAACCTTTTACCTAACCATTGCTCTTGTGGTCTTTTTCTATCCAACACACTAGATTGACTCCCGTTGATAAGATAAAAAACTACATCAATTGTAGTAACCCATAAGTGTAGTGGGAGACCTGCGTGTAGTCTCATGCATCTAACACGTTCTAGAATAGTCATATTCATTCTCTCAGCTACGTTGTTTTCTTGAAAAGTTCTAGGAACAATCTTCAACCCGTGTATACTTTCCTAGTTCAAGTATTCTACAAATTTCTTACTCGTGTATTCACCACTATATCATACTTTAAGGCTTTAGTCTGATAACCTATCTTTATTTCTATCATGATCTTCCATATTTTGAATATCCGGAATACTTTTGACTTTTCTTTGAAAGTATAGACCCAAGTCTTCCTTGTTGCATCATTAATGAATGTGACAAAATATCTCGTACCACCATAAGAGAGTTCCTAAGCCGGTCCCCACATATCAATGCAAACTAACTCTAGTTTCTAGCTTTTATTCTGTTGCTCATTCAGTTGAAAACCAATTGTCTTTTATTTTCCATAAATGCGACTCTCACAAAAATCCGACTCAACTTTCTACAAACCGAAAAGTAACTTTTTTTAATGTAATTGTTTTACATTCTTTCCACCAAGATGTCACAAACGATAATGCCAAAGAGTAAACAAATTACTTATAACCACTGTAGTTGCACCTATATCATTGATATTGTCTCTTTGAAGATGGTAAAGTATACACATACGCTTTCCCTTTGCTACTACTCTTACCCCTGAGGTTATCTTCTACTCTCCACATCCAAAGATTGTTATCAAGCCTTTTTGGTCAAGTTTACTAGTTGAGATCAAATTTTTCTTTAATTTTGGAATATGCTTGATTTCATGCAAAACTAGATGTCATTTACCTGAGATGTTCACAACCATAGTTCCTTTTTCAATAATCGGATATACGTAGCCATTTCCCACAACCACTTGTCCGAAATCTTTATTGGCATAATTAGTAAGTATGTCTCTTGGCGAGGTGCAATGAAAGATGCACCAGAATCAATAAGTCACTTGTCTATCATCAAGTCAAAATCTATGGACAAAAACACAATCTAGCAAAGGTTCATCGCTAATGACATTCGCTTTTTGATTCTCATCTTGCTGCTTCTTTTGTAGGCTTCACATTGAAACCTCCAATGTTTGGTTTGGTGACAAAACTAACAGTCATCTTTTGCATCCTGTCTCTTTCCCCTTAATTATGACCTACCACACCCGCTAAATTTTCCTCTGCTTTTACTTCTTCCAATTCTGGTAATGTCGTCAAATATGTTGATGTCAAAAAATTATCTCCACTTGAGACTTTTCATCGCATCTTTTCATCCATGATACAGCTCACAACATCATCCAAAGTCAAATCATCCTTCATGGTGCTCAAAATTCCTTACATTGCTATATTGTAGCTTTTCGGAAGGAACCACAAAAACAAAAGCTTGAAGTTTCATATCTAGAATTATGCCAGTGGATTTCAAATTACTTGTGATTTGTGTGAAACTATCAATATGCTCTGCCACAAGGCCTCTGTCAAATAACTTCATATTAACCGGTTTTTCAACGAAAATACTTGATTTGATGTGGATGGTTTCTTATAAATATTCATCAAAATATCCATAGCCTCTTTTGTAGTTTTTGCTTTCAACTTGTCAAATATAAATAAAATACTGTGTTGAATTCATCAAGCGATAATTTTGACAAGACGTATCCATCGAACAGCAGATAAAGGAGAAAAAAAGGGCTACCTTTATTCATTTCTAGAGTTGAATGCCATTCAAGCACTACAACAGTTTAGTTTTATAAATGAAAACATGATGAATAGTTCTTCCCTAGCCAATTAGTAATTACATAAGCTAAAGATCGATATCTTTCACTTTCACATGTATGCTCCCCCAATTGCTAGCACAAATCATTACACTAGGCCTCTATACAAGGAAATGACTAAAGTATAGATTTAGCGCATAAAAGCACTAGTGGTGACAAGGCATTTAGGTGTGTCCAATATTTTCTCCCAAGTGCATGGGTCACTTGAGCCATATGATGTTCTCGAATAAGTTCTTTTTTCTTTTGCATGATTAATGCAATTATCGTTCCAAATTTCAGTAATTAATTTGTGATATGGTGGTACAATGGTTGAAAGACCCTATCATAAGAGTCACAATATAAAGCCATGCAGAGATAGCACACTCAACCATTCAAGGTCACAAAAAGTGCAATTATACCCCTCCGGTAAAATATTCCATTAACTAATACTTTCTTCTTCTTTTTTTCTAATACTTTCTTCTTCTTTTTTCTATTCTTAAGTGGATCAAGAACATCAAATAATTATGGATTCGATGCTAACATCCATACTACTGAGATTCTTGCTAGCAACTTTACCGCACAACATAGCCATAAATGTTACCACAGAACACAAATAATAAATCCTCAAGTCAAGCCATTGATTCCAACAGCACTGGTCTAGAAACAAGTTCATCTCTCACATACGGTATTGTTTTCCTCACAATTAACTTCATTGGAGTCGACCCTTTTGTCAGCAAGTAATAGCGAACACTTACATTCTGGCCTTTACAACAATTATTTGGTCCGACTCATGCGCAAAGACCTGCTTTATCCCTAGAATGTACGGTGAAAATTAAGATCTTAACTTTGACAGCTTCACCCTTTCCCATGCAGATGGCAGCATGGTGAGAGCCTACTAATTTAGCAGAGTGAACTGCCAATCGTTGCTGAAGCTATTAAGGTCGTCAAGAGATTCCACGAGCATATTGTAAAGTGACATGCAGACTCTAGAATTCCAAAAATTCACAAAAGACAGGCTTCACATGATGAACCCCAAAGAGTAAAATTAACAGGGTAGGACAAAATCAAATCAGTAAGTTATGGTATAGAGGAATTTATTCATATCTTAAGAAACAGATCAACAACACACTAGGGCCATCCAAGTAAAGAAGGAAAGGCATATATATTTTCCAAAAGTTTTATGTTATAGTACACCCATTCAAGTAAATTAGAAGATTCTTATGCAATTGAACAAACAGATACAAGTTTCAAGGCATGAAATGTAGTGCATGACAAGCCTTTGATTCATGAACTCCTGTTCCTCCTACAAATATTCATCCATTCCTTGCCAGACCCCAACTAGACTTCAGTGCCATCCTATACCACATGTGCACATCTTTCACACTTTGTGTTTCCCCAGCAGGCCTCTTGGACTCTTCGACAAAAACAGCTAGTTTCACTTCATGTTCCAACGGCATCTTTGATGCCTAAACTCTCAAGGTAACTTAGTCAGAGAAATCCACGTGGACGTTGCAACTAAATTAAGAAGTATAACTGCTATTATGCATAGTAGAAAAGCATCATCATGAGACTATAATTGGAAAACAAAACAGATAAAGCACGTTCTACCATTCCAACAGAAGACTACCAGATGCCCAAAAATACAGAGCATAAGTTCTTTGCTATGTGCAACGTACTATCTTCCCAAAGGGGGATGCTTAAAAATAGTTGAAGAATTGTGCAAAGGCAGGAATTCCATACAGTGAGGATAATTAATCTTCTGTAGATTATGATGTAAGCCAAATATACCAATACTGTGGCAAAGTCCAAGCGCATCTACAAGTAAAGTATATATCTGATCAATAACATAAATATTGGACAATGCTATTATGTCACAACTAACCCATATGATCAATAAAAAAATGCAAATCAGAACCACTCACTACTTCACAAAAAATTCTAAAAAACGTACTCAGGGTAAGGCCTTTCATGTGCAAAGTTCAAAAGTACCAAGTGTAGCATTCAACTAGGATCAGAAAGAGGCATGTAAGGTAATGGCAGATAGCAGCAGTTCTTTTGTGTCATAAGATTTGATTTGAGCGATGCTGCCGGCTTTTGAATAATACGTATCTAGAAAAGAAGGATAGATTGTTGTCACCCTGTCAAACGACAACGATTGGTGGAGTATCAGTTCCTTGAATCATTGAAGGGAAAATTTTAGATTGAAAAATTAGATATATAAAGAATACTGCTACTTGGACATCTAAAACTACAGGTGACCTGTTCCAGGATGTGTCAATTCCATGGCAAGAACCTAGTACTGACCCTAGAGGTCTTAGTCACAATTGATCTGAAACTGGCCTAGCCATGAGCAAGGGAAAATAACATACAATATCTATGATTTGATTTCCACAAAAGCTCTTCCCAGGAATTGAGTGATTGATTTCCGAGGCTGGAATTGGGAACCCAATCAATTACACTTGGCCGGTTTCAGGTCGATTTCCAGTACTACTCAAGAACCAGTGTTTTTTTTTTTTTTTTGGGTGAAAATCAGGTCTTAAATATCATTGATGATCTTTTATAGCTGTCATCAAGTAAACTCTTGAAAGCTTAGTGGTATTATGCACACGCCTCATACTTGAGCTCACGGCTTCCAATCCCTCTCAGTTGCAACTTGCTATTATACTTTTTTCAAGTAAGGTGAAAAACCGGTTCTGAATTGGTTCGAGCCTAGAACCACCTTGGTTGGTTGTTTTCAAGGTCCAATAGGTGGTTTTAGATAAGATTCAAGAGCCAAACTAGATAAAGGCCAACCCTACGGCTTTATTATTGAGAAGTGGACCGATTTTTTTGGGAACTGACCTGGAACCGGACTCGATCAGGATGGCTCTAGCTGGTTCTTGGCTTTAACTGGACTTGCTCCACACCGCTAATCCAAACTCTCCAACTAACTTCACGAATATTAGATGACAAACAATAAAATGTAGTCAACAGCAAGCCAGAATTGAAGTCATAAAGCAATATGTAACTCTTTTATGTGTCCATAAACTACCTACAACTAAGTAATTATCAGGAGTATCAAATAATAGATTTGGGGCTTGTATTCTCTCATCTCAACACCCTTCCCTAATATTAAAAGATTATTATGAGAGTCAATCAAATGTTGAGCAACTTAACAATTTTAAATGAGTAATGGGATTTAAGGTCTTCTTATCCAGTGGATATATATCCTCTGTACCTCGCTTTATTTTAAATGTGATTAACCATGAAAGTTTTTCTATTATTATTACAATTGACCATCAAAGTTACTTTAAATGCAATAATAAAACAGGTAGCGAATTTTTCTTTATTAAACTCTAAACTACTTCACTAAAGGAAGAAATAAATCTAGAGAAGTATAAAAAGAGTTCATTCGGGACATGATGAGAGCAGAGACATGATGAGAGTAGATCTTCTACATACCGTGTCCATGATACAGAATAATACTTTGTGAGGAAAAATAACCTAATCAATTGTGAAAAATGCAGTGAATTCAATTCTAGAAGCTTAGAGCTCATTGATTCATGTGGAAAAATTAAATAAACGACAAACATGATAATGTCAGATAGCATGAATGTAACGGCAAAGATTGAATAGGGATTCTCTCATAGATCTATACTTCCAATGAATTGAACTCAGATTCACCTTGAACATCAGTTTCATCCACTTCTTCAACATAGAGCAATACCAACTCCTGCAAGGCTGCTTCCTAGTAAAGACAATAGAAAATGACATATGGTGAAAAGCTAGGTTAGGTGCTAATTTAAACCGCCAAATAGTGCAAATAGTTGTCCATGCCATAGATTTTAGAGGAACTCTTTTTTGTTGAGGGGGAAGAAATGCACCAAGTAGAACAACAAAGCCTGGGTTGCCGCACAATTTGCCAATAAAACCAATTGAAGTTAGCAGCTCAACTTGCATTGAAAAATAGGGTGGAGTAAAAGTTACCAAAAAGAACATAGTGTGGTTTGGTTTGGTAAACTGTATTAATGCAGTTTGTTTGGTACGGTGCCCAATTGAATGACAAAGGGCCGTGCTCACCTCCACTATCAATAGTGCAATGTGTGTGACCAACAACTTAAACTGATAGATCAATTAAGGAATAACACGTTAGAAGAGCAGCACATTCCATGAAGCTGAATACCTGAAGGGTTGATTGCGAGAGGAGAATGGAACTCCGGGTGAGACATTGGATATGGAGATTGGCCTGGGTGAACATAAACACTTAATCTATTATGTTAAATAAAATACATTTGTGTATCTGCATTTGATCATTAAATTATTGAAGGATTTAATCAACGAAAGGAAGAAACTGAAATTGAGTTCCCAAACCTTAAAATAAGGTTCAGATTCATCATGATCTAGTAGAACTCAAATGGTGTTTCTGGCATTGGCGGCACAAGTCCAGTCCATGTAAGCAATTTCCTTAAAAGCCTTCCATGAGGTCCAGTTGATGATAAGATGCCTTCCTAACGTGTCACTGCCTTTTGAGCTGTAAGCCAGATAGGAAGCTCCTGATTTGACTGCAATCCTATTTCAAATGTGCCATCAACCATCTCCACGGAAGTCTGAGTTCTGCAAGCCAGAAGCTTCTAAAACCCAATGCTTCAACTTCTTTGTCCAATCCTTGGTTTCTTCAGTTGAGTAAGGACTTTTCAATTTCTGTTTAACCCAATAAAATTAAGCCACACTCTCCAAAGGAGAAAGGATGATGCATTTATGGTAACGGCGGGCCATATTCAGATATTGTCCTATTTTCTTTATCAACTGTTGAAAGTCGGGACATTTAAACTTAGGCAGTCCAGCTTGACATAAGTAAAAAGTGAATTTAACTTTATCTCTTTCACATCTTGAAGTAAGTTCCTACAGAAGAATTGCATTACATAGAATTCACATATTATTAAAAGAATCAAATTTGTTAAATTGCAGAACCAGAAGGGCAAGCCTCACAGAACCTTCTTTGGTTCACAAAAAGAAAAAAAAAAAGTTGCAAACTATCATTTTCTCTTTGCATGCTAATAATATGTTTCAGAGTGTGCTTGTGACATAACTAGGAAATTTGATTTCATTGAAAACAAGGAAATTGCTGTCCATTTTGAGCTAAAGCTTGGATAACAGGCGCAATGGATTTTTTTCTTATTCTTTTTTTAATTTCAGCACACCAAAGTCTAAAAGAATATAAAACAGCGGAAGGACATAATTATCATTGTTCAAAACAGCTGTTTTCAACTCTTTTGTGGACTAACGGAAATCTTTTACAATAGATCATTTTAATGATAATGGCTTGAAAGACATCGTTATCGTCATTTGAAACAGTTTCCATGGAGAGGCAACAAGTTCGTCCATGGAAAAGGAAATCACAAAAGTTCTACACTCAAGTGGGTCCAAAAGGTTCCCCTATCGAATTGGCCTTGCTCATGAACTTCCATCTCCACAATTCTCCTCCATTTTCTGTCTAAAATGAGATTCATCTTTTGATGTTTCCAACTTTCACTCTGTATTCTTGCTATCCCAAAAGTTCTTCAATATTTTTGTTCTGTACAGCTAGAAAAAGGAATTCCAGAATGAAAGCATATTTATATTGAAGTAAACTAATACAGCCTACGCTTATATCTAGGGGCATTCAGTAATAACAATATGTGTGTGCATGTGTGGGAGGCATATGGGTGTAAAAACATGCTGCAGAGAAAGGAATGACCTCAATCACCCACGTCCCAAGCTTCCCCAATGGTTTTGATATGGTAAAGAGAATTCCTTGCAGAAGTTGGGAACGTATGCAATTCGATTTTTCCACCAATAGTAGGCCCTTTTGCCTCTCAGTTGCATAAGGGCCAAACTCAACATTGTGATGTTCAGATCAAGATACACGGATATGCTATCAAATTCCATCTAATTCTACAGCAAAGGACCAATCACTAAATTGTCTTCTAACTAAGCTACTCCAATTCCCTCCAAACTTTACTGGCATTCGTCGATACTTGTCAGCCGAAAAGGAGTATCTCTTGCTACAGATTGACAGAGTCCAATGAGGCAATAGTTCGATTTCTTGGGGAAAGGAATCTTGACGACGCGAAGGAAAATTCGATACCGTAATCGTTTCAATCCATCAAAACATAATCTTTCAGCAGAATAGAGCAATCATCCCTCAAATTTGATGAGGTTTCACACAGGAAGAGAGAGGGGACCAACCTTTCGAAGCTGTAAGAAGAGGAGGACGTGAGGCGGGGCTCTTGGGAGAGATGATCGAGAGAATCGTGGACGGGGCGTGGTGTGTCGGAGGGACGCAATTGATGGGCGTCATGCACCCCGTCAACCACGGGATCCCCGACGACCTGATCGAGCGCGTCAAGAAGGCTGGGGAGGCGTTCTTCAACCTCCCCGATCGAGGAGAAGGTTAAGGAGAAGTATGCCGACGACCAGGTCTCCGGAAGGTGCGACCCACGGAGAAAGAAAAGCGTCGTCCGGGTTCGGTGCCGTTTTTCTAGAGAGAGAAAGAGAAAAGGATGAAAGACTTGATTTTTCGATTCTTCGTCGGGTTGGGTGCCCCGAAGGTCAACGCGTGGCCCATGCGTGCTTGAGTTTAGTTCTCTTGCGGCCAGATTGGACAAGTCGACCAACGATGAAGTTGACAGATATAGTCGAAATTTCCATTACAACGCTTTAATTATGAGAAAATTCAATACCGATTTCGTTGAAAACATAAATCGCATCAATCATATAACCTAAATCCATTGTTTGATTTTTAATCCCATCTATTTCTATTCGATGCTTTGTCCTTCTGTTCACAAGAATACATCAGACAGTTGGGGACCTACTTTTTCCACGAAGGGCACATTATTGAATGAAACGTAAAATCAGCTGACTTGGTCAACCTGCGAAAGGTAAAATCAGCAAAGTGCAAATTAACTCAAAAAGACAAAAAAGACCCGTCACCATCCTCGCGTCGCCACCCTCGCGTCGCCTTCCTCGTCCTACTCCCTTGCTTCTAGCAACAGGTGCCGGAAGCAGCCCTTCTTGCTCAGGGGACGGCGAAATCTTCACCTTTGTTGCCGAGAAAACTGAGTTTTTCGCAGCTAAAAAAGGACAAAAGCATTACCTTCTATCATCATAGTAGCTACAGAGTAGACTGTTATTTATAGAAAGATTAGACTTACCACGGCATTCGCTTCTAGCTTTCCTCATGTGGCATCTCTTGGGAATCGAGATAGCCGCGGCAGGGATGATCCGGACCTCCTTTGCCGCAGGAGAGAGGAGGACAGCACACAGGCAGCGAGGACCCATACCAATGACCGAGCGGACTTTGGCACAGCAGGCGGGCGGGACCCTAACCTCGGCGTGTCTAGCCGCGTCCAGGCAAGGACTCAGCCTCGAGAAGGCCGACCTTAGCGGAGTCTGCCCGCACTCTCCCACAGCACTCGCTTCCCGAATGGAGACATTCAAAGTCGCCAACGCCATCATGATGGACAAGGGCACAAGGACAGCAGATTGAGAATCGTTGGCCATTTTTCTTTATGGAGATGCGGGAGACGATTCCAATACATATACGCACATCTATTTATGTAGGAATAAACCAACCAAGAAGAAGGAAGGATGCAAAACGTGTGCTATGTTAGGCCACATGCACGTGAGACACGGAGCCACAAGGGGAGGTCCGGAAACGGCGAATTCGTTAGAACCTAGCAGTAAAAGTCATTCCACTGTGAAGGACTCGCGTACTTTCTTGTTGACCTACTCGATATGGAAAGCGTTTGATTTGTCAAAGCGGAGTCTTATTATTATTAATCTCAGCCGTGCAATGTTTTTCGTCTCGAAATTTGTCAATCAACGGTCTATGCTTGAGGTACCTTTAATTGTCTAGTGGAAAGTTCAAAGGATATAAAAATAGGATTAATACCCAAAAACTCAAAACTAAGACATGCGCGACAAATTTATCCAAAACTATTTTTTGTGTAAAAAAACTCAAACCTAAGTACACCTGTGATAAATTTACCCCGACTGACCATAAAAAACCCTAAACTTGTATATTTACGACAAATTTACCCCAAATTAATTTATTCGACCACAAAACCCCCAACCTAAATTTGTGACAATTATACCATCCGCTAAATTGGAAAAATCACAAAAATTGGTATACCAGTCAATTGTCACGTGTCATTTAACTTAATTAAAATTTAATGAAAACTAATATAGGATAATTCATACACCGAAATCTTAGTATACGACGAACGAGATTTATGTAAATGCCGAGGCACGATTTGGCCATTGCTCTAGCCGGCCGGTCATTGCCCTCTAAACATGTGCACCAAACGTGCTTAAATCCACCGAACGGTCCTCCCGAAAATGTCCCTTTTTCAAAACATAGGGGAGCCGACGCTTTCTAGAAATCGGACCGGGGCGGAGCGACACGTGTCCCCCCGCCTTGACTGACTCCCCCTTTGTTCGTTTTCCCACCGGCGGTGCATGCACCGAAGGGGAAGGGGGTGGGAGGTGGGGAGGGCTCGTACAGGCCCGGATAAGACCGGCCCAACTCGGCTCGCCTCTCCCCCCCTTTTTCCGGAGGAGTACGTGGCAGGCTGCAGACAAAGGTGGGGCCCCATGCATGATGCAGCCAGCACCTTCGAAAGTGACGACCGTACTTATCGCTCTCTCACGTCTATGGGGAGGCTCTATAAATTAGCACCCCCGACCTCACATTTACGAGAAAAAAAAAAGAAAGGGAGAGTTCCAAATTGGAAAATTTGGTCGACTCCCCTCCCTCTCTCTCTCTCTCTCTGCCTCTCTCTATAAATTCCACTGTGAAGGACTCGCGTACTTTCTCGTTGACCTACTCGATATGGAAAGCGTTTGATTTGTCAAATCGGAGTCTTATTATTATTAATCTCAGCCGTGCAATTTTTTCGTCTCGAAATTTGTCAATCAACGGTCTATGCTTGAGGTACCGTTAATTGTCTAGTGGAAAGTTCAAAGGATATAAAAATAGGATTAATACCCTAAAAATTCAAAACTAGTACACATGTAACAAATTTATCCAAAACTGTTTTTTTGACCATAAAAAACTCAAACCGGTACACCTGTGATAAATTTACCCCGACAAAAAAAAAAAACCCTAAACTTGTATATTTACAACAAATTTACCCCAAATTAATTTATTCGACCACAAAAAACCCCCAAACTAGTAAATTTGTGACAATTATACCCTCCGCTAAATTGAAAAAAATCACAAAATTGGTATACCAGTCAATTGTCACATGTCATTTAACTTAATTAAAATTTAACGAAAACTAATATAGGATAAATTTGTCACAAGTGTACCGGTTTGGGGTAAATTTATCAAAGATATACCAATTTGGGGTTTTTGGTGGTCAAAAAAAAATAGTTTGAGGTAAATTTGTTATGGGTGTCTGGTTTGGCGTTTTTTCATAGTATTAACCCATAAAAATATAGATAGCGTTTGTTTTGCCTGGGGAGGGGGGTGGGGTTCGGGGGCGCAAAAGTCAATCTCATGGGATCTCTATTCTTTTTTTTGTCTTTTTTTTTTTTTCATTTTCAAGATAATGACCTGAGATTAAAAATTAGGAAATTAAATATTTAATATCATGTTAGAAATTCCTATCTAAAAACTTAAACGTAAGGTAATAGAGACCATATAAACATAACTAGCATTTAAGACGTTCTCAAGGGATGAAAGATATTACTTCAACACTCATATATTCTAAGTTGTCACTCCAAAAGAATGCCATCATAGCCTTTAATGGCGTCGAAAGCAAAAGTGATAATGACATAAACGGCTCTTAAGCTTAGATCCAATATGCAATTTGAGTCATAAACTTTTGATTTGTTCAATATGATTTCTGAATTTTAATCCAATGTGCCATGTGGTCCATAAACTTTTAATTTATTAAATATAGTCCATAAACTTGAGAAAAATTACCAAAAATTCTTAAATTTATTGTGCCATTCCAATTCTAAACCTTTTTTTTTTTAATTCAATCCTAAACATTTTTGTTATTGTGCTAATTTAGTCCAATTAGCCAAATTTATTCGGCTAGCGCTAACATGGACCTCAGTTGATGACAGCCATCTGACGAACGCTAACGTGGCAATTTTCACAAAATTTTTAATTTTTTTAAAACCATATCTAGTCAAGCCTTACCGACCATTGGCAAGGTTGACCCTCACCTTGGCTGGGCTTGGCCTAACCAGATCTGGTAAGGCTCGTCCTCGCCCAGCCATGGCGAGGTGTCACCTAGTGACGGCGAGGTCGGCCTCACCATTGCTAAGCGAGGCTCACCCTCGCTAGTGTTCGGCAGGGGTGAGCCTCACCATTGGCCAACAAGGCTGACCTCGTCATCCTTTGCCTCTAGGTAGTGCCAATCGGCCAAAGGAAGGAGAAGATAGAAAAAAATGATTAAAAAAATAAAAAATAAAAAATAAAAAAGTAATAAAAAAATTCAAAAATAATGTTAAAATGCCATGTTAGTGTTCGCCGGATGGCTGTTGTTGATCGGCATCTACTTCGGCGTCAGCTAGCCAAATTTGGTTGAATAGACTGAATTGGCGCAATTACAAAAAGTTTAGAACTAAATTGGGGCAAAAAAAAAATGTTTAGGACTGAATTGGCACAATTACAATAGGTTTATGATTTCTTTGATAATCCTCCCTCATAATTTGAATCCACATAACCGATTATACCTCTTGGAGCCCATCTCTTCCCAAAAGTCAAACCCCCATCTACTATGCCTTTCAAATTTGTCAGAATCCATTTCCTAATATTTCTTTCCAAGATTACTCATAAACCTGCTCAAACGTTGTTTTTTGTTTATTAAGTATTTTTGGAAATTATGAAAATTCGAAATTTTATTTATTAAAAAAAGGTATTATTTTTATTATTTGGAATTTTTATATATGTGTCTTTTTAAGGCAACATTTGGTAATTATACTCATTTAGTTTGCAACATTTCTCGAAGAGATACCTTTGTTTACTTTACAACTTTTCATAAAAAGTTACCTATAGTTTTGAAGATCGATTTAAAATATATATATATATATATATATATATATATATATATATATATATATATATATATATATATATATATATTTTTTTGGATGAATGAGTATGAGATCATTTTCAAGTTTTTTTTTTTTTTCCAAAATTACAGTCATCTTTTCAATTGTTTTCTAGAGAGATCTTAGAGAAATATTAAAATTGCTATATAATATTATCATTTAAGATTTTATTGTATCTTGGATGACATTTATCGGTGACCGTTAACAACATTGTATGGCAAATAAATCCTTAAAAAAAGTTATATTATGCCTCAAATTCTAACCTAATTGCTCTATTGATTCGAAGCCAATATCATGCCTCAAAGTCTAACCTGATTGCTCTATTGATTTGAAGCCATTATTTTTTCAACAATTTAAGGATTTATTTCATTCAATAATGGAGTTAGAGACAATCAAAGTCATGAAACAAGACATAGTTAAACTAGATCGATTCGATCGAAACAATTTTGCTTGCTAGAGGGACAAGATGATATTCCTATTCATTGCCTTGAAGATATCCTACACACTGGATCCTAACTTGGCGCCTATGGAAGATCTGAAGACTACTGTTGAGAGAGGATAGCTAAGTGCAAAAGCCATTGAAAGGGTTAACAAGGTAGAAGTACACCCCAAGTGCCAAAACTTGGCACGTAGGGACACTTAAGTGCCAAAAGTTTGGAAAGTGACACTGAAGTGCCAAATCAGAGCAAAATGGATCACTTAAGTCTTCTCCTCCAAAATCCGGCCAAAATGCCGACGTGATAATTTTCTGCGAATGAAGTGCAAAATGACGTCATTGACATGGTTAGCCAATACAAAAACGATGTTGTTTTGGTGTTGACGTGGTAAAAAATTAATATAAAAATTAATTAAATTAAATTTAAAATTAAATTTATTTAATACATTTAAAAATTAAAAATTAAAAAATTAAAAATTAAAAAATTAAAAATTAAAAATTAGAAAGAAGAAGGGGCAGATGGCTGAGGATTGAGCCCTCGCTGCTGCCGAAAGGGCCCGCCCCTTTTTTAATTTTTAGTTTTTAAATATTTTTATTTTATTTTTAAATGTTTTAAATAAGTTCAGTTTTTAAATGTTTTAAATTTTTATTTTTTTAATATTTTTAGTATTTTTAAAATGGTTTAAATATTTTTAGTTTTTATTTTTAGTTTTTGTTTTTTAATATATTTTTAAAATTTTTAGTTTTTAAAAAATTATTTTTTAATATTTTTATTTTTATTTTATTTTTTAAAAAAGTAGTTTTTTTAAATTTTTTAAAACTTTATTTTATTTTAAATGTTCTAAATAAGTTTAGTTTTAAATTGGGTTAATACTCTGAAAAACCCTAAACCGGTACACTTGTGACAAATTTACCCCAAACTATTTTTGACCACCAAAAACCCCAAACTGGTATACCTTTGACAAATTTACCCCGAACTGGTACACTTGTGACAAGTTTACCCTATGTTAGTTTTCGTTAAATTTTATTCTCAAATTAATAAGTTAAATGACACGTGACAGTTTAACGGGTATACCAATTTATGATTTTACGCTCCGTTTGTCACAGTTTACAATTTTTATAATTTTTTTGTGGTATTAATCCAATTTAGCATAGGCTATATTTGTCACAGATTTACCAGTTTAGAGTTTTTTGCAGTCGAATAAATTAGTTTGGGGTAGATTTGTCATAAATGTACCGGTTTAGGGTTTTTTATAGTCGGTTGGGGTAAATTTGTCACAAGTTTACCGGTTTGGAGTTTTTCATGGTCAAAAAAATAGTTTGGGGTAAATTTGTCACAAGTGTACAAGTTTGGGGTTTTTCAGGGTATTAGCCCTTTTAAATTTCATTTAATTAATTTTTATATTAATTTTTCTACAACGTTAGCACTAAAACGACGTCGTTTTTGTATTATTTAGACACGCCAGCGTGCAAAATGGCGCAGTTTTGCAATTCCTTCATTGGAAAATCGCCACGTCGATATTTTGGCCAGATTTTGGCCGGATTGACACTTAAGTGATCCATTTTGTTCCGATTTTGGCGCTAAAGTCTCACTTTACAAACTTTTGACACTTAAATGTCCATCCGTGCTAAGTTTTGGCACTCCAAATGTCGAGTATCTCAGGTTAACAAAGAGAAGAAGAAACATGTGGAATATGACTTGCTTTGTCATGAACACATTCTGAATACACGGTCCAATCGATTGTATGACTTATTCACTAAAACGAAGTTGGCTAGAGAAATTTGGAACACTGGAATTCAAGTACAAAGCGAAGAAATAAGGTACTGATAAATATCTAATCGTAAAATATTTTGATTTCAAGTTTATTGATACCAAGCTCTTGTTGGAACAAGTCCATGAGTTCCAAGTGCTAGTGAATAAAATTTGTACCCTCAAGATTAATATTCCAAAAGCTTTTCAAGTGGAAGCAATTATTGCAAAATTGCCTCCAAGTTGGAAAGATTATGGAAAAAGGCTAATGCATAAGTTAGAGGACATCACTTTGGAGTAAATACAGGAACATCTTCGTATTGAGGAAGAGTCATGTTTACATGATAATTCTATTTTGTATGATTCTAAGGTGAATATTGTGAAAAGAAAATGGAAAATCTATTAGAATTTCAAAGTAGAGAATTGACATAAATTTAAGATAACACAAAAGAAGAAAAATGGTTGCTATTTTATTTGTGGCAAACAGGGATACTATATCGATGATTGCATTCACCGAAAGAGCATATCAAAGGACAAGAACATTCTAACAGTGAAGGCATACGCGAAATATGTTGAAGAAAATTATGTGGCCATAATTTCAACCATATTTTCGAACATAAAAATTTCTCAAATTAATGACGCGATGGCAATGGTTTCTGAAATCAGCTCTACTACCGTCCAATATGGTTGGTTATTAGATTTTGGAGCAACAATCCATGTATACAAGACCAATACTGTCACGCCTCGAATCCCGAGCGTGCAAACATCCCACGACGATTGATTAAATTGCGATGTCCCAGAACGCATCGCCGACCCATTAT
Source organism: Eucalyptus virginea (assembly GCA_014182375.1). Classification (NCBI taxonomy): domain Eukaryota; kingdom Viridiplantae; phylum Streptophyta; class Magnoliopsida; order Myrtales; family Myrtaceae; genus Eucalyptus; species Eucalyptus virginea. The sequence goes on along the minus strand of CM024516.1, from coordinate 58,859,140 downwards.
TTTTATCTTTTGATTAACAAATGCGAAAGCACTTAATATAAACACCTAGTCAATTAACAAAACTTGGGGATAGTATACACAAGACAAACATTTCCAAAACACTGCTTTTATTTATTTGTTCGCTAACCCTATGAAACTTAATATTTACAAGCCCTTACGCTGCAGCTCCCTCCAACCATCTCAAAAATCAGCAAGGGGGTCAGGATTAGCCTAAACTTCACTAACGCGAGACCAACCAAAAGTGACGCCATTGGGACCCTAAACTATCACGCCTCAAACCCCGAGCACGCAAGCATCCGTCAGTAGTCGAATAAATTGCAACGTCCCAGGACGCATTGCAACCCTATTCTTTTTATCTTTCAATTAAACGCATGTGGAAGCAATTAAAATAAACACCCAGTCAATAAACAAACAATAGGGATAGTAAAACACATCATATATTGCTGAAAACAACATATTTATTTATCCACTGTTATCCCTAGGAAGTTTAATAATTACAAGCCTTTCTATGGTCACTTTCTATCGACCCTTTCAAAAATCTTCAGGGATTAGGATTAACCTAAACTTCACTAACGGTAGGACCAGCCAAAAGGTGTCGCATCTCGCACCCACCACAACCGCACCTGATAGTTCTCTACGCTACGACCTTGAAAATGGTTAACAACAATGGGGTGTGATAAAATCTCGGTGAGTCAACTTCCTAAGTCTCGATTAGGACACAAATTCGTCTCGAAGGCAGCCTAATCATGCAACGACATACAATCTTACCCTATGAAGCACGGACACTCTTTGGGACCCTTCGTGTTGTGTCCGACACTCCGACACGTGTCCGACACTCCGACACGTGTCCGACACGCTCCGACACGCAATCAACACGTGTCGGGAAAAACAACACGCGGTCAACTGCCTCCGACACACTCCGACACGCGAGTCGAAAATTTCGACACGTGACTCCGGCACGCACGGGGTTATTTTTATAAATTTTCAAAACTTCTGGGCTCTAAATATAAATATATGAAAAAAATAAAAAAATATAAAAATAAAAGTTAAAACGTTAGTCGCACTCGCATGCATGGGTTCTTTAGTCTTCTCTGTGTCTTCTTCAATCGCTGCGAATGAGCCCGAGCAGTGAGCAAACCACTTTGGTTATCTTCTTTCGCCGTAAGTGTCACCGGTGTTGCTTTGCCAGCCGTGCGGCCCACCCCACCAGTCGCCGACTCGCCGTAGCCCCTGCGCCTCAAGTTAGCATCTTGCGATTTAGGATTTTTTGGCAAACCCTAGTTCGGGGATAGGGGATTTTTCAGACCCTCTTTCTGTCTCTCTGTCTCCGGTGCTCTTGTGCCGTTCTTTTACTAGTTTCGCTCCCTAGGTTGTTATTGTTTTTGTTCGGTGGACTGCTCGCTGATTGATGCTTTGCGTTCTCTTTCTTTTTTCAGATTTTGGTGCTCCGTCCGTTCCGTGTTTTCACTTGATTGTGAGATTTTCTGTGAATTGTCTTTTCTATTGATTGCTACTTGGAAACTCTCTCTCTACCATCGCGACCGTCGCCGTAAATCTGAGCTGCCTTTCGAATCCGAAGTATTGATTCCGAGGTGGGTACTCATCTTTTGCGCTTGTGTTTCAGTTTCGGGGTTGCATTTGGAGTCAGAATCTCTCTCTCTCTCTCTCTCTCTCTCTCTCTCTCTCTCTCTCTCGATGCAAAGCAAAGAATACTTTGTGGGACTCAAAACTTCTGTGGTTGATTGGCCTGCTTTTGCCGCTAACGCATATGAAGGGATAGTTTTGAATTTCGTTCTTTTGTTTCTGTAGTGTTCGAATGTGTTTCTCCCATTTACAAAGTTATTTTATTTTTTTGGGCGATTTACTGATTTGTAATTGATATTAAAACATTATCATTCATACAATTAGTGCAATCTATGATTTGGGTTCTGAATGTTGGTTTAGGAAAGGAGGCTACACGAGGTAGACGTTGAGAAACTACATGTTTAGTGTTTTTTATCCTTGTCTGATTTGTATGATTGGTCAAGCTTCAAAGTGCTTTGAACTCGTCCTATTAAGAAACTATATGGGTTGAGTCAATCTTGGGTATGTTGATTCCAGTCGAGCTCAAGCGTAGAGTCTGGCTTAGTATTAGAGGTCTTGTCAAACTCCCAAGTCTCGAGTTCATGAGTCTTATCCTATTGAGATTTCAACCATGTTAGCTCGATTTTTAAGGCAATATGGATTGTGCTCTGTTCTGATTTCTTTCTTCTTGGGTGTTTGATTGGCATTGATGTTGGTTCACTTGCTTCCGACTTGAAATCTTATAGCAATTGATAATAACATGTTTATTTTTTCTTTTTCTTTTTTTTGCAGAATGTCTTTAAATTTAAACATGGCTAGTAGTACTTCAAGTACACAAGCTACCTCTAGCAATGAAGTTGTAAAACAACCATTATGGAGGTATGTTACTAAATTAGTTAATCATACTGATGCGGGGGGAAATTTGTTTTGAAAATGCAACTTTTGTCAAAAAGATTTTAAGAGTTCATATACGAGAGTGAGGGGCCATTTGATGATGATAAGTAGAAAATAAATTGGAAAGTGCACAAAGTAGAAAAAAAAAAGATCTTTTGGAGATGGAAATATTAGAGGAAGAGATCAATACTAAATTAATGAGTATTGCACCTAGAAATGTACTTTTGCCTCTTGCTAGTTCTTCACTTAATGATGGTGGTGGTGACGGAATGGATTTATCATTGAATTCCAAAAAAGGAAAGGTGAAAGCGGGAGTGGAAAATCACTTGAAAATGCATTTGATATGACTCAACGGGAACGTCTAGATTGTGAGATTGCTAAGATGTTTTATTCGGCGGGCTTGTTGTTTAACTTAGCAAGAAATCATTATTTTCAATTCGCTTTCACTTATGCCACTAATCATAATATTGCGGGTTATGTACCACCAAAATATAATTTGTTGATGACCACTTTGTTGCAAAAGGTGAAGGCAAATATTGATAGGTTGTGTACACCTATCAAAATCATTTGGAAGGAGAAGGGTATAAGTATTGTGAGTGATGGATGGAGCGACTCACATAGAAGACCGCTTATTAATTTCATGATGGTATCGGGTGGAGATCCAATGTTTATAAAATTGGTTGATTGCTTGGGAGAAACAAAAGATATGCATTTCATTTTTAACTTGCTGAAAGGAATTATCAATAAAATTGGGCATATGAATGTGGTCCAAGTAATTACGGATAATGCTTCAAATTGTAAGGTCGCAAAACAACACATTGAGCAAGAATTTCCATCCATTATGTAGACGCCTTGTGTGGTGTACACCCTTAATTTAGCTTTGAAGAATATTTGTGCCGCAAAAAATATGGAGAGTAATTAAATAGTTTATGAGGAATATAGTTGGATTTCAGATATTATTAAGGAAGTTATGCAAATCAAACATTTCATCATGAACCATTCTATGAGATTAACAATATACAATAAATTTGTTAGCTTGAAGTTGCTTCTGTAGCGGATACACGTTTTGCTTCAATAATTGTGATGCTTAAGAGATTTAAGTTGATAACAATTGGTCTTCAAAACATGGTGATTTGTGACAAATGGAATATCTATCGATATGTTAATTAAGAGAAAGCTAAGTTTATTAAGGAAAAGGTGTTGGATAATTTTTTGTGGGATTTGATTGATTATATACTTTCATTCATGGCTCCTATTTATGATATGCTTAGAGTTTGTGATACCGATAAATCTTGTCTTTACTTAGTTTATGATATGTGGGGTTCGATAATCGAAAAAATGAAGAAAGTTATATATGCACATGAAGTAAAGAGGTTAGATGAGAAGTCCACATTTTATGAGGCGATTCACACAATATTTGTAGATCGTTGGACAAAGAACAACACTCCACTTCATTGCTTGGCACATGGCTTAAATCCTAGGTAAGTTTTAAAATTGTATGAGATTATTGCTTTAGTAGTTATTCTTTCTTTAACATGATAATATAATACTCCTCTTATTTATTATTTTCTAATTTTATTTCATTTTATTAAATAAATGTACTATAGTGATCAATGGCTTGATGAAGATCCTACTCGAATTTCTCCATACAAGAATAAGGAGATCAACCAAAAAAGACTGAAATATTTCAAGAAATACTTTCCTAACTTGGATGAGTGCAACAATGTGAATTTGGAGTACGTAGATTTTGCAAGTAAAAATGGGGATTTTAGAGAATTTGATTCCATTCAAAATCAATATTTTATGGATCCCAAGGCTTTGTGGGTCAATAATGGTGCATGTACATCGATACTTCAAAGCATAGCCTTAAAGCTTCTTGCAGAGTGCGGGACACCCTGGAGTGCCATAATTCGCAAGCACGCCGGACACTTAAGTGCCATAACTTTAAAATGGTACACTTAAGTGCCATCATCGGAGTAAAATGGGACACTTAAGTGCCACTCCGGCGAAAATCCGGCCAAATGGCTGACGTGGCAATTTTCCGGCGAGTTTAGTCCAAAACGGCGTCGTTTTGCACGCTGACGTGGCGGAGAAAACGCAAAACGACGCCGTTTCGTGTCTACGTGTAAATATAAAAATTAATTAAATTATAAACTATTCAAAAAATTAAGAAAAAATAAGAAAAAAATTAAAAAATTAAAAAATTAAGAAAAATTTAAAAGTTTTAAAAAATTAAGAAAATTTTAAAAAAATTTAAAAAAGGGGTTGGGGGGGAGGTCGAACGGGCGGCTGAGGGCTGAGCCCTCGCCGCCGCCGCCTCCCGCCGTCGCCGGGAAGGGCCGGCGACGGAGGGGGAGGGTCGGCCGGGGTCGCCGGCCCCCGGACCGACGGCGAGGGCCGCGAGCCCTCGCCGGATCCGGGCGAGGGCCGCGACCCTCGCCCTAGATCCGGCGCGGGCCGCGACCCTCGCCCGGATCCGGCGAGGCTCGCGGGCCCTCGCCGCCTCCCCGCCGCCTCCGAGAAGGGCCGGCGACGGAGTGGGGAGGGTCGGCTGGCGGCGAGGGCCCGCGAGCCCTCGCCCGATGCAGGGGGCGAGGGTCGCGGCCCTCGCCGCGATCCTGCGAGGGCTCGCAACCCTCGCCGTCGGTCGGCCGGGGGCCGGCGACCCCGGCCGACCCTCCCCCTCCGTCGCCGGCCCTTCCCGGCGACGGCGGGGAGGCGGCGGCGGCGAGGGCTCGCCCTCACCCGCCGTTCGACCTCCCCCACTTTTTTTTTTTTTAAAATTTTTTAAAATTTTTTAAATTTTTTTAAATTTTTTAAATTTCTTATTTTTTTAAAATTTGTAAAATTTCTTATTTTTTAAAATTTTTAAAATTTCTTATTTTTTTAAAATTTTTAAATTTTTTTAAATTAAAATTTTTAAATTTTTAAATTTTTTTAAATTTTTTAAATTTTTTAAATTAAAATTTTTAAAATTTTCTTTTTTTTTAAATTTTTAAAATTTTTTAAAATTAAAATTTTTAAAATTTTCTTTTTTTTTATTTTTTTTTATTTTTTATGCTGATTTGAGCTCCGGCGAGCCACGTAGGCAAAAATAATAATAAAATATTGCCACGTAGGATTTCCGGCAAGGGTCGCCGGAGGTGGCACTTAAGTGTCCCACTCGAAAAAAAAGTGACACTTAAGTGTCATGCAGTTTTGAAGTTATGGCACTTAAGTGTCCCTACGTGCCAAGTTATGGCACTTGTGCTGAACTTCTACCCTTCTTGCACAACCTTCTTCTTCATCATGTGCTAAAAGAAATTGGAGTACTTACTCATTTGTGCACTCGGCGAGAAGAAATAAGATGATCCAAAAACGTGCAGAAGATTTAGTTTTTGTTCATAGCAATCTCCATCTTTCTATCAAGAAAAAACTCACAATACGCAGAAGGAGAAACTAAGATGTAGGATATTGGCGGAGATGCATTTGACTCATTTGAAGATGTTGGGGTGCTTGAAGTTGCAAATCTTTCACTTGATGAGCCGGAGATTGAGTCTTTTTTCTTTTTTTTTTTGCAGAAGAAGTGGATAATATGGATGAATGACTTTTTGTTATATTACTTAATGGAATGTTGATTGTTTTTTTATTTATTGTTAAATTTTAAAATTAATAGTAGAATGTGGATTACTTGTTTTTTCCTTCAAGTTTTATGATTTATTAAAATGAAACGTAGTTGAATTTGTCAAATTAAAAGAATGAATGATATTAACAAATGTATGATTAATGTTTTTAGTATAGACTAATTCTAGACTCTTATTATTATTATTATTATTATTATTATTATTATTATTATTATTATTATTATTATTATTATTATTATTATTATTATTATTATTATTTACTTATTTATGCATTTATATATAAAAATATTTATTTAATTTTTAACGTGTTGGAATGTGTCAAAATTCTTTACTTTTTGAGAAATGACGTGTCACGTGTTGTGTCGTGTCGTGTCGCGTATCATGTGTCGGTGCTACATAGATCTTACCTCACCTTTGCACACCCTTGCATATTAGTATGTCACATATGCTATTATAAATACATTAAGCATAATCGATAATCAGAACACATAACTCTCATGCACCAAGCATCCACACGGGTCCCAATTATAAGGTAAAACCCGTTTTGACATGTCCCATACCATACCTAACAGTTTTACCCCATAATCAAGCACAATCAATCACAATCATTCACACGTGTTCCGATTATTATGACCCCTCGGGCTACGGCCAACACATGAGTTGACGGTCTTCGGGCATGACTGGGCATCGTCTCGTTCCATCAGGCCTGGCATCGTCTAGAACCTCTACCTAGACAACATTACATAAAGGAGTATCAGTCCGGCCTTAACCGTGACTTGGCATTCGAACCCCCGACGGGCATCTGATAAACATCGGGTATCGTCCCCAAACTCCCATTAAGTGACGGGTTCAATTAAATGACCACACAAGCACACAAACACTCACGACCAACAAAAGAAAAAAGCACACCAACACTCAAGCCAATTTTTATCTTCCGTCAATTAGCCAAGTGTAAAAAAGTTCGTGCTTAAATAACAAACCTCGGAAAATCTTTACATTTAAAATTCCGGTAGAATAATTGCACGTGGTCACGTACTTAAAATCAACTCATCAAACTTTGCACACTTTCATTTTAAAACATCATCGCCCCTTTTATCACGTAAAATACGGTGTCGAAACACGACACCTCAAAGTTTGCTATTTTCTTACCAATGAACCATCTTTGAAAAATAGCATTTAAAATACATGATATGGGTAATCAAACATCATGGCATTACATGCTCAAATGATCATAATTAAGTGTAAATCCATCTAGTAAAACAAGCATAAAATTTTACTTAAAGGATAACCTGTCATTAATTACGCTAATTGTGATTAATTAAGCTAATCACAATTAATTAGGCTAATTATGATTAATTAAATAAATTGCCATTAATTAAAGTAAACTCAATTAATTAATCTAACCACAATTACTTAATCTAATCATAATTATTTAAACTAATCGCACTTAAATTAAATCTAAATCATTCTTAATCGCAGTTAAGGCTAAACTAAAATTACCAAATACTAACATTCATTAATATTAAACTAACCACCCCCTATACGTAATTAACACCCTAATCCACGATTAGGAAGTTAACTCACGGGTTTTCAGCGACGACGAGCTCGCAACGATGGTGGCACGATGGCGTCGAGAATGTGACGCTTGCGGCTTGAATGAAGGCTTGAGGGTGGCGACGACGGCTCAAGTTCACCGCTTGAACTTGGGTGGCTTGGTGGACGGCTTCAAGTAGTGGACGAGGGTGGCATGAGATGGTGATGGTGGCGTGGTGGAGGTGGATGATGAAATGGCATGGAGGCTTGCGGCCATAAAAGGGTGGAAGGAAATGAAGAAATTGAAGGAGGAGGAAAGGTTGGGGAGAATGAAAGCAGAGGAAAAGATGAAAGGGAAGTGGGCTGCAGGGGGAGACGCGAGGGGGAAGAGGAAGGGAAGAAGAAGAAATAATAAAAAAATGGAGGGGAAGTTCGGGGGGGGTGGGGAAGGCGTGAGAGAGGGGGAGGGTAGGAAAAAGTGAAGAGAAAGGAGGAAAATTTCGGTAGACGGAGGGGTTGGCGTGAGGGGGAGGAAAAGTGAGAGAGAGAGAGAGAGAGAAAGAAAGAGAGGGAGAGGAAATTTCGTGAAAAGGAGGGAGAAAACGTAAGGAGGAAGAGAAAGAGGAGAGAGAGAAAAATGAGAGAGAAAAATATTATTTTTTTCTTCCTCTTTTTCTTTTCTTTTTCTTTCCATCTCCGATCTCTGATTTTTCATTTGATAATTTCTTTTCTGAAAATTTCGAAATCGCCAATAATTCGATGGACGATGAGATGACATTCAATAATTTAATCTCGAAATCATCGAAAGTTCAATACCCGAAATCGAATTAAATTTCATGATTAAAAATTGATTGATCACAACTTTAGTACAACCTAATCTATCTGGTGGCTTTTAGGGGTTCTCGCGCGGTTGACCCGTGGTCGATAATTTTCGATTCACGTTTGTGTCTCTTCGAATCACTCATTTTTGTACTTGCTGTTTTATTTTCCAATTATTTCTTCAATTAAGAGAAGAAAAAAGAATAGTGTAATACTAAATCTAACAACCCTCGATTGTCATGTAATCGCAAAGGTTCAATTACGTACCTTGAATATAATATCAATAGAAAATCGGTTTATTGTGGATGATTTTTCTCGAATGACTTGGTTGTTCTGGTTGTTCCTAATAAAAGATCGCACTGAGATTTTTCATTGCTTTCATCAATTCTATTTTGAAGTGCTAAATCAATATAATATTTCTGTGAAAACTCTCCGATCCGATAATGCCAAAGAGTATCTTGCTGTTGCCTTTGGTTTTCAACCTTTTCTTGATTCCCATGGCATTATTCATCAAACTTCTTGTTCATATACACTACAACAAAATGGTGTAGCTAAACGTAAAAATCGTCATATTCTTGACGTTGCTCGTTGTCTTATGTTTCACATGCATCTTCCGAAAACATTTTGGGGCCATGCTATTCTTACAACCTGCATCTTAATTAATCGGCTTCCAACTTCTGTTCTTCAAGGGGAGACACCTTTCTCTATTTAACATCCAAATCGTCTTCCCTTTACATTACCTCTACGTGTCTTTAGATGTGTTTGTTTCGTCCATTCTGTGACTCTAGGTCTTGATAAGTTGGCTCCTCGTGTGGATAAATGTGTCTTTGTTGGGTACTCTCGAACTCATAAGAGCTATAAATGTTACAATCCTACTAGTCGCCAAGTGTTTGTATCAGCAAATGTGACATTTTTTTAGGACTAGCCATACTATAGTACTCAAACAGTCTCTACAATGTCTCCTGACACTGACAAGTGTGTCTTACCAATTCCTCCAACAATCTCACGTCCTCCAGTATCGTCAACAGGATTTCAGTTTGCTAATCAAACTTACCATAGACGAGGAACTGCTCCCACTACAAAGGTATGGCCATCACCTGACTCATCTGATCCCTCATCGGTTGCTGTGCCATCCCCTTATCCTGATCCTGATCAACCCATTGCCACTCGAAAAGGTACACGATCTTGTGTTGAGCATCCTGTGGATCGTTATACACTTTATTGTGGTTTGTCTAATTGTCTTCGTACTCGTCATTCTATTAGCAACTTTTTATCTTATGATCGTTTATCTCCTACTTTCTCTACTTTTATCTCATCCTTGTCCTCTATTTCTGTGCCTAGCAATGTTATTGAAGCTCTTGCTCATCCTAGTTGGAGACAAGCCACGGAGGATGAAATGAAAGCACTCATTGAGAATCACACTTGGAAGCTTACTACCCATCTTATGGGAAAGCAACCTATTGGTTGTCGTTGGTTTTGCACGGTTAAGGTCCACCCTGATGGCACCGTAGATCGATTGAAGGCACGGTTAGTCGCTAAAGGATATACTCAGACATATGGTATTGATTATGATGACACTTTTTCTCCTGTAGCCAAAATTCCATCTGTTCGTGTCTTTATTTCTCTAGCAGCGCATTTTGGATGGTTTCTTCATCAATTTGACATAAAAAAATGCATTCCTACATGGTGATTTGGCTGAAGAGGTGTATATGGAGCAACCGCCTGAATTTGTTGCTCAGGGGGAGAATCCGGTATGTCATTTACGTAAGGCATTGTATGGACTCAAGCAATCTCCTTGTGCTTGGTTTGGTAAATTTAGTGATGCTGTTATTAAATTTGGATTAAACCGTTGTCAAGTAGACCATTCAGTCTTTAGTTCTATCTCCTCGGCTGATTGTATTCTTCTGGTGGTATATGTGGATGATATTATCATTACTAACAGTAATTTAGATGGTATTCAATGACTTAAACAATTTCTGCATACACAGTTCAGTACTAAGGATATTGGATGTTTGCGGTATTTCCTAGGTATTGAGGTTGCCTACTCGCATACAAGTATAAATTTAACTCATAGAAAATATGTTCTTGACATTTTTGATGAGGTTGGACTTGTTGGAGCAAAACCAGTTGATACTCCTATGGAACCCATGTGAAACTTGATGCAGAAGATGGAGAATTATTACATGACCTAATGAAATATCGGAGAGTAGTTGATAAGTTGAATTATCTTATCGTCACGAGATCTGATATATCTTTTGCTGATAGTGTTGTAAGCCAATCCATGGGTTCTTCTCGGACTACTCATTGGGATTCTGTGCCTTGAATTATCAGAACTTGAAAGGAGAACCAAGTAAAGGACTAATTTTCAAGAATTATGGCCACCTGAATACCATAAGTTTTTCTGATGCGAATTGGGCTGGATGTTCTACTAGTAGAAGATCTACATCAGGTTATTGTGTATTTCTTGGAGGTAATTTAGTTGCCTGGAAGAGTAAGAAACAACATGTGATTTCTCGATCAAATGCAGAAGCGGAATATAGAGCAATGGCACATGTGGCTAGTGAATTGCTTTGGTTGAGGATGTTATTGTCAGAAATTGAGATGTCAACATCAGAACCATCGATATTATATTGTGACAATCAATCAGCTATTCATATTGCAAACAATCATGTCTTCCATGAGCAAACCAAGCACATTGAGGTTGATTGTCACTTTATATGAGAAAAAGTTCAGAAATGAGAGATCACTCTTCAACATACAAGAACGGAGGATAAGCTTGCATATATTTTTATCAAGTCTTTATGAGGAAATAGAGTGAATTTTTTATGTAACAAGTTGAGATTGTTTGATATCTACATCTCAACTTGAGGGGGAGTATTATGAAACAATAATAAGGGTAAAATAGTCATAAGAGGGTTATTAGGATTACTCATACATACATATATATATATATATTCTTGTAATCCTTTTTTGATTAAGTGAATGCAATACGTAGAATACTCTCTCCTTCAACACAAGTGTTCTATGTCTCAAGTTTGCTCTTTGTATGAGTTGATAGCTGTTGAGATTATTCCTTGAGGCTAGTATTTGTTTCAATGATGGATTGTTGTACTTGGATTTGACATCTTTGTCAGATTCTTTTGTTTGATCCTTCATTGATCCGACATGGAAAGATAAAATTTCCCATGTTTAAGAACTTAAGAGTGAATAAAAATGAAAGGAAAAATGTCAATTCAATCTATTTGATAATCAAGTTCACCATGTCAATTTAACTTTAAATCACTCAAATGTCCTCTAATTTACTCCACATGACACAAGTAGTTCATCAATGTTTTTTTCAAAACCACTTACTAATCCATCTTAATGAAGACTAAAGTCTCCGAACTAGTGCATTTTTTCCAATCAACTTCTTAAATAATTAAGTTATCGAACTTTGTAATTTTTCTGATCAAGTAGTTCCATTGAAGTTTTTAAGTTCAAGGATTTGATTTGATTAATAAAAAATTTGGGGATTTGATTAAAATAATATGCCTAACAGTGAAAATTTTCCATTGAGAATAGACTATTGCTTGAGGTATGTACACACTAAACTCCAATTTGGATTAATTAATTACTTAAAGAAGTGAGAGTAGAACAAAGTGATTTTACTTATTTCATTCATGCTAATCACTTTATCACATCATTCAAGGGAAAATTGTCCAAAAAGTCTTAAACATATTGTATTTTTATGAATTTATTCATAAACCTTTTAATTTTATCAATTTAGTCCTAAAACTTTTCATTTCTTGCTATTAAGTCCATCCAAATAATTTTGGTAGGAAAAATGCTAATGTGAATGTTAGCGGTGCCACATAGGATCGTCGATACTAACATGGATAATTTTAATTTTTTTTTTTGAATTTTATTTTCTTTCTTTCTTTTCTTTTTGGCTTTCTTCTTTTCCTTTTTTTGGTGGCTGGCCAACCATAGGTGACGGCTAACCACTGACCATGGCTAGTCGGTTAGCTTTGCCCGCTATAGGTGAGGCCCGTCTAGCTAAGGGTGAGCCTTGGTGAGGGGAGCCCTCACCTAGGCAAGGCCCGATGAGGTTGGCCTCACGCAAGCCAAGCAAGCCGACCCATGCCCTAGCCAAGGCGACCTCACTAGGTGACGACAACATCAGGCGAGGCGGCCCTGGCATGGGCGAGGGTCAACCTCCCTAGATGTAGTGAGGGGAGGCCTCACTAGGGCTCACCCAAACCAAATTTAGTGAGGCCTCCCAAGCAATGATCAACCTTGCTAGATTTGGCTTGGGCAAGGCTGACCCTCACAAGCCATGCTAAGCAAGGGCGCCCCTTGTCGAGGCTCACCCTTGCTTGGCATGGTCTCACCTATGGTGGGCGAGGCTAGCAAGTCAATCATCAAAAAAAAAAAAAAAGCCAAAAGGAAAAGAAAGAAAGGAAAAAATTAAAAAAAATATTAAGATATTTTTAAAAATTGTCCACGTCAGTGTCGGGAGTCATACGTGACACCGCTAATGTTCATGTTAGCATTTTCAGGTTAAAATTGGCTCAATGGACTAAATTGGCAAGAAATGAAAATGTTTAAAACTGAATTGGCAAAATTAAAAATGTTTATAACTAAATTGGCAAAAGCATAATAGGTTTAGAATTTTTTAAACAATTTTCTCCATCATTCAATAAATAAAATTTGGTAATACTTTATTGATATGGAGAGAGAGAGTTAACTTCAAATGCAAATTGTCATATGCAATCTTTGTGGTTTTCAAAAGTGTAGGACGCAAGTGAATTTGAAGTGAAAAATGATGGGTTTTTAATTTATTTTCTATTTCATTGATGCCTAACCAATCCATCCTAAAAATATAATTCCCTCTACCACAATAGCAAGATATCACATGAAATTTTATTTATTGTGGTATTGACCTTAAAAACATGGGGATATTAGTGCCAAATTACGAATCGCCAAAAAAGAATACACAAATAACCACAAGGTGGTGACTCTAAACATCTCCCATCCAGTGTAGAACTTGATAAGTTACAAATTCCCTTTCCATAATATACTTGTATCCTTGTTAATGTTAGATGTCTGATCCAATCAATTTGTCTCCTTATATCATTCTCAAATCCTATTAAGAGTTGCACCTTGTTCAGGCCTTTTGGCCCAACAGATAACTTTGAGCTTGAGTTCTAAAATTTTCAATTTTTCTAATTTAGTTCTACATCTTTATGTGAAATTCTAATGTAGCTATTCCAAACAATTTTCGACAAACGTTGAATAGTAATTTAGTCATCATCGATCATCATATGTGGCATACCACAATATTAGCAATTTCTTAGGAAAATTGACTGGGATGATTACATTGGAATTTTGTTTAACAATTTAGAAATTGATAAAATTGAAAATTTTAAGATTAAATTAAATCCATAAATAGGTTTAGGACTAATTGTACAATTTCTTCCTTCTGGCTCTCCTTGGATCAACTAGGCGATTTTTGTTTCCTTAAAACACATCCTCTCAAGTGGTCTTGTTGTTGTACCATTTTTGCAATTACACGGTCTGGTCCACTTAAATCAACTTCCTAAATGGAATACTTAATCAACCATCTGGGTGGTGACCATTTGAGGATGAATTTTATTTACAAATTACTCAAAAAGGCTTCTCTCATCAAACGTTGAACTTGGGATGTCACGATGTCAATAACTAGCAAATACCATGGGGACAAAGTAGGTTGCTGACGATCTTATAATGATCGTATTTTGTGTGAGAACTATGCATGAATAGTTTATTGCCGCAATTGATGGATTCTCATTCCTAATAAATCACTGGTTTCCGATAAATTATTAGTGGCCGTGGTTGCTGAATTCTCTTTGTTTATACTTTTAGCTATCTCAAAAAAATAAGCTCATATTATATTACTTTCTCTCATATTACATAAAAACCCACTTTTTTATTATTTTTTTTAAGCCCACTTTAGATAGGTAAATTTGTTAATACCCTTGCTTATCTAATGAATTGCGATTAGCGCAAGCATAGAGACTTCAAGGAGACATGGCCATCATCTCTTGCATTCTAAATTATCACCTCCCCACAATTGTCAAGAATTCATGGAACATCTGAAATTAGCCATGAAAATGACATCCAACAGTTCGACCGCAGACTTTGGCATGCCACAAATGCCGAAATCACCATAATCAACCTGATTGTTCCCGGAAAAACTGTTGTCCGAACGTCTGTCTGTCTGTCTGTCTCTCTCTCAGAATACTATAAAGAGACCACAGCCCTGAAGCTAAGCTCCTCCCGGTTGTTCTCCAAAGGAACAGATCTCACACATCCTTGAGCCTCTCCTCGTCCTTCTTTGGAGGAAGAGGGGGCTTTCTGAAAAGAGAGGGATTTCGATACAGCTACTGCTTTCTTCTTTCTTCTATGCTCCATCTCCGTCACGATGGCCTCCGGCGACATCTCCTTAGAACAAATCAAGAACGAAAGCATCGACCTTGTAAGCCCTTCTCGGTTAACAGAGAATGTCTCCTCATATGGACAGGAGAAATGATGGTTCATTCTTGCATTCCAAGGCAAACTTCACATTAAGCATAGTTTTCAAGCCTAGACCAACTTAACCTTTTTCTTTCGATTTTTACATTCATATGTCTCTTTCATTTCTAACCATTAAACACACTGTCTGCCGTAACTGTCCACGAATTTCCTGCGTTGTGCTTATAGGAGCGAATTCCTGTGGAGGAAGTGTTCGAACAGCTAAAATGTACACGAGAGGGTTTGTCGACTACAGAAGGTGGAAGGCGGCTTCAAATTTTCGGCCTGAATAAGCTTGAAGAGAAAAATGTAAATAGTTACTGCGTCATCGCATTACTTTTTATTTTTTCCCTTTAATGTTCATAGAATTCTTTTACTGTGGATTCCACATATAGTAACATTGATTTGCATAACACGACAGGAGAGCAAGTTTCTCAAGTTTCTGGGTTTTATGTGGAACCCTCTGTCCTGGGTCATGGAGGCTGCTGCAGTCATGGCCATTGCTTTGGCTAATGGAGGGGTAATCACATATCTCACATCCTCTCTCTCTCTCCCTCTCTCACTCTCCTCTCTCCCCCTCTCTCCCTCTCTCCCTCTCCCTCTCTCTCACAAGGAAAAGATACATGAAAATTACAGGGAAAGCCACCAGATTGGCAAGACTTCGTCGGCATTGTGACGTTGCTGATCATCAATTCAACTATTAGCTTTATCGAGGAGAACAACGCAGGAAATGCCGCGGCTGCTTTGATGGCTGGTCTGGCCCCCAAAACCAAGGTGTCTTACACTGGTTCTGTGTTTATAAAAGTTCGACATGCAAATTTTGCATTATTATCTTAAGTTCATTTTAAATAAAGTTAGCAAATTAATGAAGGTATTGAGAGATGGCAAGTGGAATGAGCAAGAGGCCGCGATCCTAGTACCCGGAGATGTTGTTAGCATCAAGTTAGGAGACATCGTCCCAGCCGACGCTCGTCTCTTGGAAGGAGATCCCCTCAAGATTGATCAGTCTGCGCTCACCGGTGAGTCGTTGCCTGTGACAAAGAACCCAGGTGACGAAGTTTTTTCAGGTTCCACGTGCAAGCAAGGTGAGATCGAGGCTATTGTTATCGCCACCGGCGTCCATACCTTCTTTGGCAAGGCAGCCCACCTTGTCGACAGTACAAACCAAGTCGGTCACTTCCAAAAGGTACCAATCATATGTGACATTCCATTGATTCAATGCTTTGAAATTGTTGTCCATAACTGCAAGTTAACGTTGAGATTATGCTAATTTGAGTGTGCTATTCTTTTCTAATTGTCCAACTAGGTGTTGACGGCTATTGGGAACTTCTGCATTTGCTCGATTGCGTTGGGCATGCTAGTTGAAATTGTGGTGATGTACCCGATCCAACATAGGAGCTACAGAGATGGTATCGACAACTTGTTGGTCCTTCTCATTGGAGGGATCCCGATCGCAATGCCCACCGTTTTGTCTGTCACGATGGCCATTGGGTCTCATCGACTCTCACAACAAGGCGCCATCACCAAGAGGATGACTGCCATAGAGGAGATGGCCGGGATGGATGTACTCTGCAGCGACAAGACCGGCACTCTCACCCTGAACAAGCTCTCTGTTGACAAGAGCTTGATCGAGGTCAGTAAACAGGCTCTATATTCTGGCGATCGCACTTGAACAAAAGCCTTAAATGTCGCAGTGGAATTTCAATATTTTTTGGGTCGATCTTCGTTACAGGTATTTTCAAAGGATGCAGACAAGGACACTGTTATGTTGCTTGCTGCCAGGGCATCCAGGGTTGAGAACCAGGATGCAATTGATGCTTCAATCGTCGGAACGTTGGCCGACCCCAAAGAGGTGGTTAACATGCTGAGCGTTTTCTTTCATGTTGCATCAATGTTTATGTCACCAACTTCTTCGTAACAAATGGAGGCAAATTTTAACTGGAAATGTCCTTCTACAGGCAAGGGCTGGAATTACAGAGGTGCATTTCCTACCTTTCAACCCAGTCGACAAGCGCACTGCGATCACCTACATCGACGGTAACGGCAATTGGCATAGATGCAGCAAGGGTGCTCCAGAGCAGGTGGCCAATGCATACTTAGAATTACTCCCAATTTCCTTGATCATCTTTTGTAACTTCGGTACTTGTATGCCAGATCATGGACCTTTGCAATCTCAGAGGGGAGGCAAAGAAAAAGGCCCATTCGTTCATTGACAATTTTGCCGCACGTGGCCTCCGTTCGCTTGCTGTTGCTCGACAGGTTTGTGAGCTTCCCAAGCCAATGATCAGATATCAGACATCCTTTTTGCATTTTCTATGTAATACTGTGTCTAGAGTCATCACATTGTCTGGGCACTCACCAGATGGTTCCTGAGAAGACCAAGGAGAGCGAAGGAGGGCCATGGGAGTTCGTCGGTCTCCTGTCTTTGTTTGATCCTCCGAGGCATGATAGTGCAGAGACTATCCGCCGTGCCCTCAACCTCGGTGTCAACGTGAAGATGATCACCGGCGATCAACTCGCTATTGGCAAAGAGACTGGCCGCAGGCTTGGCATGGGTAGCAATATGTATCCATCATCTTCTCTTCTTGGTGAGAGTAAGGATGAGTCAATTGCATCGATTCCGGTTGAAGAGCTCATCGAAAAAGCTGACGGATTTGCCGGTGTCTTCCCTGGTAATAATAAGTCACATCTGACAATTCCTTCATTGTAAGTACAAGACAGACTAACACATACATTGAACATGCAGAGCACAAATATGAAATTGTTAAGAAGCTCCAGGAGAGGAAGCACATTTGTGGAATGACCGGAGATGGGGTCAACGACGCACCCGCACTTAAAAAGGCAGATATCGGCATTGCGGTGGCGGATGCAACCGATGCAGCTCGAAGTGCATCAGATATTGTCTTGACAGAGCCGGGGCTGAGTGTAATCGTAAGTGCCGTGTTGACAAGCAGGGCCATATTCCAAAGGATGAAGAACTACACCATCTATGCCGTCTCCATCACAATCCGTATCGTGTTGGGTTTCCTGCTCGTGGCTCTCATTTGGAAGTTCGATTTTTCGCCTTTCATGGTTCTCATTATTGCCATCCTAAACGACGGGACCATCATGACCATCTCTAAGGACAGAGTGAAGCCTTCTCCAGTTCCCGACTCGTGGAAGCTCAAGGAGATCTTTGCCACCGGCATAGTTCTGGGAACCTATCTTGCCCTAATGACAGTGCTCTTCTTCTGGCTTGCGCATGATACTGACTTCTTCCCCGTAAGCCAAAGTTAATTTTATGGCGATACACATATAGCAAAGAAAGTATGCTTACTATAATTTTTGCAGAATACATTCGGTGTGAGGTCGATCAAAGGAAGCGAAGATGAGCTAACTGCGGCGCTCTATCTCCAAGTCAGCATCATTAGTCAAGCACTCATCTTTGTAACCCGATCGCGAAGCTGGTCCTTTGTTGAGCGCCCTGGACTCTTGCTTGCCGGTGCCTTCCTCGCTGCACAATTGGTACATAACTTTCATGCTTTCGATTCTCTGCGCGCGCACATTGTCTGCTGAATATTCAGGCTCATGTTATGATTTCTTGTTAAGGTGGCAACGCTCATTGCCGTGTACGCAACCTGGGGCTTTGCTAGGGTTCAAGGCATCGGATGGGGATGGGCTGGATTGATCTGGATCTTCAGCATCATCACGTACTTCCCACTCGACGTCCTCAAGTTCTTGATCCGCTACGCGTTAACCGGCAAGGCTTGGGACAATATGTTACAGAGCAAGGTTCTGTTATCATCTTTTTAACATCAATTCCTCGAAAGACAATTGCATCTTTTACGTCCGCTTTATAACTCACTATGCTAATGCTATTTTGACTACTAATATTGATAGACTGCATTCACAACCAAGACGGACTACGGCAAGGGTGAGAGGGAGGCGCAATGGGCTTTGGCTGAGAGGACGCTCCATGGTCTTCAGACCCCACCATCACTGTTCAATGACAAGAGCAGCTACCGGGAGTTGTCCGAGATTGCCGAGCAGGCCAGGAGACGTGCTGAAGTCGCGAGGTGATGAGCTTCATTTGTCTCATAAATCAAGTTATGAATGGGCTAAAGCCAAATCTACTCATTGTTTTCAACTTCTGTTCTTGTTGGAAATTTTTGACAGGCTAACGGAGCTCCACACGCTTAAGGGACATGTTGACTCAGTGGTGAAGTTGAAGGGGTTGGACATTGAAACCATTCAACAACACTATACAGTTTGATTTATCGAGTTGATGTCGTAAACAAAGGAGGTACAAGTTTAGTTTTAAAGTGTAGGGAAGGAAGAAGAAAGGAGACAGGAGAGGTTTTAGTTTTCTTCTGCGACCTTTCTTTTCGTTTAGTATTATGATATTAGGAGGTTAAGGTTACTCGTTAGTTGTTGCCAGAGATAAGCTGCATTTCACCTTTGGAAATGACTGTCAATGAAGGAGCCATAAATCATTTGAAATGACTTCTATGAGCTTTCACTTTCATGTTCTATGTCACGAAACAACGAAGTTGGTTATGGCATTCACAACTGGGGAGAAACTATGGCAAGATGAATTTTCTGCATTAGTGTGCCAACCCTCCAATCAAGCAGAGTCACTGATCACTTGAAAATACTTGTGATATCTGTGTGGCCTTATTTATGGAAAAAGAAAATGGCAAAATGTCACATAAATCAACTTATCGGCGCCTCAAAGGTCTAGCTATGGTGCAATGCAGAAGCTGGTCCAGCATAATTATCATAATCTGAGAGAATCACATGAAAGACTGAAAGTACTCGAAAATGCTGTTGTCCTTGCAAGTATGTTCTGCAAGGAAGAAGAAATTCCTATTGCTTTCATTATATTCTTCCTCAAATATCACAAGCGGCCTAAAATATATCTCCAGATGAGGATTTTCGGTCTGCAATTTGAAGCGGCAAACGACAGTGGTTCAAAGCAAAAGTTGGTTAAACGCTTCACTCAAAGAAAGCATGCCAGCTTGAAAAAGCCAAAGGAAACACAAAAATCATGAAAACCATATGATGTTTAAGTGTGAGTTTCCACTTACGGGAAAGGCAACCATGATAGGCCTAAGTAGAGGTAAGCATGCGGAGGAGTGCCACATCGGTAGCTAGATACGATCATGATAAAACTTGCTGGACTCAACTTAATTCCTGAAGTTGGGCACATTCTGCAGTGATCAACTATCATACTTTCAGGATTCCATAACAGATGAGATTCCTCAAAGATTCTGTGACAGATGAGACTCCTTAGGCCTTGAGGTGTCAAATGAGTGTGTCAGGTCAGGTTGAAAATAAATTGACACGTTCTAACCTATTTATACTGTACTCAACCCAACCCATTAAAACCCATGCCAATCCACCTTCACTAAAATTTGGCATTATGTTTTAAGTTAAGTTTTGTAAGACTAAGGCACCGTTCATTTAACGGAAAATAATTTTCGGGAAAACGTTTTTTGAATTTTTCGACATTTGTTTCACGAAAAATGAATTCCTTTAGGAAAATATTTTCCATAAAAGGTAAAAAGTCTTCTAAATTAGGGGCAAAATTTTCCTCACTTTTTTCACTTTTGAAAGTCCTTTCCTCCTCCCCTTTCTTCTTCTTCTTTTCTTTTTCTATTTGGATTTTTTTTTTCTTTTTCTTTTTTAATTCGAATTCTTTTTAATTTCTTTTTCTTTTTATTTCTTTTTTATTTCTTTGTTTCCCATCTTCTTCTTTCTTGGCTAGTCATTGGCCATCGCTAGGCGAACCTCAAGCTCATTGATCTCAAGCTCATGTTCGTCGATCTGGCAAGCCTCGAGCTCAACACTCACGCTCACCAATCTAGTGAGCGATAAGCCTCGTGCTCGTCGGCGAGCCCGAGGCTCGTCGGTGGCTGGTCACGTGCCATTGCCGTGGCCGACAATCGGCAAAGAAAGAAGGAGATGGAAAACAAAGAAAAAAAAAATAAAAATAAAAATGAAAATATTAATAATAGATTTTAAAAATTAAAAATGATTAAAAATCAATTTTAAAAAGTATGAAAATCCATTTTAAAAAATAAAATAAAAATGAAAAAGAGTACATGAAGAAAAATTTTCCTTACCGAACAGCAAAAATATTTTTCACATTATTTTCAAGTTTCATCCAAACACCGGAAAATAATTACATTTTATTGAAAATGATTTTCCCGAAAAATATTTTCTAAAAAGCCACATTTTCCGCAAAACGAATGGGCTATAAATTCAATGAGATTTTTCTTTTAGTTGATGAAATTAGTATTTGCTTTATACGTTGGTAATAAAATCTAACTTTTTTTTTGGGAGAAAATCTAGAGAACCTTGTCCAATAAGTCAGTAAACTTAGTAACTATGAAAAAAGAAAAACACAGGACAAATGTAACGGGCAATCAATTTTTCCATCAAGGCCCTCACTTTACGCCTGCACGACTCTCTCTCTCTCTCTCTCTCTCTCTCTCTATCTCTCTGCCGCTCTCTCTCTCCAGCTCTGCAACTTTAAATAAACTCAGAAAAAATGGAGAATATCGCATCACAGATTCCATAAAACAAAGAAAAAAGGATACTAGTCGATGGAGCTATTTTACACATCTCTCTCTCTCTCTCCACCTCCAACAACTTCACCTCCTTCAATGAAGATTTCACACGTCACGAGCCCTCTTATCTCTCACAGCATGCAAACTCAGCGAACCCATCCAAGGAAAACTTACTGTACTTCTATCGAACATAAAAACATATATTAATTTTTTATTGGAATTTAGACTATCTACATATATATGCAACAAGTTGAAGAGTCTGGTTAGTGACCCATTTTGACACCTCTACTCTGTTCCATGAGAACAACAAAAGGAAAATGCTAATTTTTTTCATCCATTTTTTTCCGAGTTGATTAGAGCCTAGTATTGGATTCTTGGGTCTGTTATGATTAGGGTAGCTTGTTAACCCAATGATTCATTCTTGGGCATTTCATACAAGCACTAACAATAGCCTTTCTTCCTCTTCCTTTGGGATTTGTTAATTGACGAATCTGATTGCTACCAGGATCATTCCCGTGGTCATAATGTGCTTATTGCAACCCGGCATCACCCCAGGTGGAAGACTAGTTTAATCTATACATCAAAATCAGCATGAACGTTTTCTAGTCGGCTAAGGAAAGGTCGATTTTTGGTTGGGTTCTTGTAGTTGGATTGGTTACTAATTACTTCAGATGGGGAAGCTATTTCATTGCATCCGAGTCTGAATAAATTTTTCAAACGGTGAGAGAACTTTTGTTACGTATAGTTGGTGTCACAGAATGTTGCCCTCTCCTTTCACATCTTCGTTAGTCTTACAAGACAGTCATCGACACTTGGTGCAGGGCATAAAGGCATGGACGGAGTGTCTTCAGTAGAATTGTAAACTGGAAAGCTTCCAAGGATCACAAGGGTGACCGAGGTGAGCACGTTTCAATTTCTGAACAGTTAGTCCCAATGTCTTGCAAATCAAATGTTTCTCCCCGATGTCTTGTAAAATGCACTTTTAGTCTCAGCCCACCTCCATCTTCAGATGTTTCTCGATTCAGCAAGTAAGATGGTGGTTTGCTCCCAATGCGTACTTCGCAATGAGAAGGACTAGCAATGAATAACTTGGAGCTGCATAATAGTATTGACCAACTTCATGAGTATAAAACAAGACTTTGGCATCAAACCAATTCGACCAATATCTTATACTGGTGAATCTCATGGTTGTTCCCTCATATATTGGCCTAAGGTCCTCATAAATTCCCAGAGATATATACATATATGGAATCCTCAAGCTCCAAAGTGTAAAGCTGAGTCAGGTGTCAGACGATTTAGCCGGACAGTCCCAAGAATATATTCAGGCAACTCACTCACTTCCTTGGCCTGCAAAGAAAGTAGCTACGATTAATCAAGAACACAAACATAAATTTAGCCTGAACAAACATAGTATTTTGCTAACAAACCAGAGAAAACCCACCAAAATATGATGGTACTTATCAAACTTAACCATATGCTAGAAATAGTTTCTACCCTCAAAACATTCTAACGATAGAACTCTGCCCTCTAGTCTACCCTCCACACAACCAGGACGTTAATGAAAGGATGCCATCTAAACTCATTCCCACAGATCCCATACTCCCTTGTACCAACTTAAATTGAGTCGACCACCAAGTTAAAAATTTATCAAGATGGACAGCTTGTTATCAGGAAAATATCGAAGTTGACAGACATGGATAGTAAGACACTATCCTCTAGAGAAAATTTCAATTTGTCGGCAAGAATTGTTATCCACAATAAGAATCCAGCAAAGAAAAGACTCATCTATTCTCTATTTGGATCACAAACCAATCAATGAGATTAATAGATGGAATGATAGTGCATAAACCCAATATTATCTGGAAAACTCCGTAACAAATCATAGTGCAAAGGCAAATGGAGACCGCAACCACACCCCCCACCCCCTTTCGCCAGAAAGGGAAAATAATAAAAACCTCCAACATGTTATGCAGATTTTGTGATACTAAGTAGCCCATCAACAATGAGGAATGAAGAAAATTATAATACTAGGTTGATACTCAGTTGCACAATAGAACATTATGATACAGTGGAGTGGAGTCCAAACATCTCCCTCGTAACATGACTACACAACCTACCAGCAACTATGCTTGAACACAAAGAAAACTACCTGTTTGCATCACAAACTCAACAAGAAATTAACTTATTAATAGACATCCAAATCAATGAAACAGCTTCTCAGAAACAGATAAGAATAAGCAGGTATTTTATCCAATATACAAACCTCCACCAAAATTGCTAGATCAACAACAATGCTAGTGACATATCCGAGTACAAGACCAATGACACTTCTTGCTACAGAAGATGATCCAATATCCACATCGATCTGCATATAGGAAATATGCTTTGTCAAGGAATGAGACTATACAGAAAATCTGATAAAAAAAAATTAAAAAGAATTTCATATGGAAATTAAGTTCACAACATTGATAAACTGCTAACATGCATCATACTTTCTAATTAATGAATTGCAATAGTGGGTAGAACTTGTGCGAGTTACCTCTCCATTAAAGGACCCCATAATGAGCCCATACATACACACAGGAGGCCTTTCTATGTGTTCTCTAGTAGGAGAACATGACAAAGAAATCAAGTAGGTAACACATTGATGCTGAAATTTTTGGTTAGACCAGAACAAGGTCACATACCATGTAAAAATAGTTGACAGGGCTTGATATCTGGCTGTATGTATTAAATAGATGACTGATAGGTTCTGTTTCAATTTCCAAACACCACTGCTTACCATAAAGTTAACTTAACACTGCAAAACCCTCTTCACCCTAAGGCTGAGGTATTTGCTCCTCCTGCTAGAGGAACATTAAAACTGCACTGCACTGCTGAGATTTGCCTAAATCTTATGTTAATCGTACATTTTCATATACTTAGAATTAATTGATATTTGTAAGAGAGAAAGCCCTAACATTTCAGTGATGTTTCCAGTAACTCTAGATCCCACTAAAGCAAGATACAATAACCACTTCAACCATTTTTGGATGGCATGGAAATGGATGAACAGGAGAGCCCAGATAGGGTTAGAGTTACTCTCTCTTTTTGAAAGAACAAATGGTTTCAAAATTTTTGCTTTCAAGTTAAGTAGCAGCAGATGATGATTAATTTTTGAATTGTGAAAGGGTTGGCACCCTGATGGTTTCCCTGCTAGTAACATCTATACATTAAGGATGCAACAGTCAACAATTTGTACTGATGTCAACTCACAGATAATTTAACTAAGAAAGGCCATAAAAAAAAACAAAAAAAGAATCAGATCCTTACTTCCAAAAAGTTGTCCTGTCTGAGATAATTGCATGTAACAGCTTTCCCCAACAGACAAGCTTTCGTGCCCACCGCACGCTTGACCATCCAATATCCCTACATGTGTTGAAGTAATAAAGCTCAGCACAAAAAGGAATTACCCTTTAAGCAAAGCAATCCCATAACATTCTATTCAAGTGTTTCTACCTCAACAATACTTGGAATCAACTTAAATCTGGAGTCCCTGAAAGCATCACTTCCATCCACGAATTTACCCAATAAAGAATCCTTGTTTACAGGCCTATCACTGGCATAGTAAATAACCAAGCTATAATTTGGTCTCGCCGGAATCTGACAAGAGCAGCAAAACAGAGGCCCTCAAGATGTATCTGAATGTATGAGAGAATTCATTCCTCGAAATCAATTAGGAAAACAAAATAAAGGAAAACAGTCTTATGGTACCAGCATATACAAACAACTTAAGCAAGTCTTTATTCACTTAAACAAAATGGTTCATGCAATTTATTTGAGACTTTATTTCTAAAGAATACAAACAATTACAAATCTACCACAAAATAATGTTGGTTCTCCTAATTTATGCTTTGCTTTAATTTTAACAGGCAAAAATTTAAAGGATATGGCAATGTCAAATTTTAATTAATATGTATGGACAAATCAGTCTAAGGGTATTCCATTTGCCTTTAGTATAATATATTGTGTAGAAGATGAAAGAAAACAGACATACCTGGAGATTAATGACTAGGATGAAGGGAAGCTTTTTGCCAGCTTCTGACTGAATAGACAGAGAAACCTTCATCAGTCACTCTAATCATTCAAAAGAATTAAAGAAGTCCAAATCATCTTTGATTTTTCTGCTGTGGATAAGTTTTCCTTGCTGTGATCAGACAGAATTACAGTTGAAAAATACAGAGGTTTCTTAACATCTCTACTGAGAGACATGGGATAGATAAAAAATTGATACCAACTTTATTTGATTTTTCTGCTGTGGATAAGTTTTCCTTGCTGTGATCAGACAGAATTACAGTTGAAAAATACAGAGGTTTCTTAACATCTCTACTGAGAGACATGGGATAGATAAAAAATTGATACCAACTTTATTTGCTTAAGCACGGTGTCAGAAATGTCACTGAAATCTTAATGGTGTTCATGTCCTAGATTTAAGAGCAAATATAATGCAAGTGATAGTGACAAAGTAAATGGCAGTAACGAAATTTCAACCCTTTATAGTTCATGCATGATGCTACTGAGCATTTGAAAAGCTACTTGAGCCAAAGAAGTGGGCAAAAGATGTTATCATTTGTCAGTTATGAGATGGATTTCAGTACAGCTTGCTGGCTACTAGACAAAAAGGTTACAGCAATATGTCAGAATGACTCCTGATTAAACAGATGATGGTGAATGTGGAAAGGTCCAACCAATGCCCCCAGCAAAATTTCTCATATAAACAAAAAAGAAAGTTCTGCTCTAGCAAACTTTTTGGGTATAGTCAGCTTACAGTAAAATGGGACATTTATTTCCACAACTTGTATTATGCTGCTCATTTAATCTTACTAAAATCTGTTCCAGTTTGCCTTAGTATTCTCCACTGCACTTTCTTTTTTTTATTCCTTTTTTTCAGCTCTTCATCCACAGCAGCTTTCAAAGTCAAAGATAAACTACTTTGTGCCAATCCCAACCACCAGAGGTGATTGCACCAAAATGTCCTGCTCAAGGTAACTCTTACCAATTACTTGCATTTATCAACTATGTACTTGAAGCTATATGCTCCATTTCACCCAAAAATAGAGTACTAAATGGCTAATGAAGACAATGTGTAATTACCTGAACAAGACACTTAGGATGCAGGGCAATCCTATCCATCTTTTCATCCACTTTGAGCCAATCAACTGCTAAGAGCTTGAGAAGTGGGTCACCCCCTATCACCTGAAAAAAGATTCACAGGCAGCTGAGAAGCCAATCTTTAAAATGGAACTTCAGTTTCTCTGGCATTTCCTAAATACTGGAAAAGCAAATTAAATGCCAAATTAAGTTTATCGATAAAGAATGAACCCAGTGGGTATAACTATCTGTGATGTCAAGTCATTACGCTCTTTTCTTTATTGTGTTGGTCTTTTTACCTGTATTCAAATCTGAATAGGTTGCCCTCCTCAGTGCTCTTAAATGAAGTTATTCTTGTTTATCAAATTAAAACAAAACAAAATTGAAGAATAAAGATCCACTTGAACCATAATCTTCTAATGCCAGCACCCCTGTACCTAGCTAAGGAAATGGAAGAAAGAGAATGCAAACAATGAAAGCTTTATACTGTTAAAAAAAAAACTAATATTTCAGCCAGATATCTAGGTTCGACAGAAGATTCATATTGTTGTATCTACATGAAAGTCTATTTTTGCGAAAAGCAAATATACCATATGAGAATGTTGTTCAGAGGTATAACAACAAGATCCAATTGCATCTGGCATTTTAATACATCAAATGCTTAAAGATGAGGTTAAGATGCACCAGAAGAGCAACACACACCTTATTGTTATCTTTAAGGTAGTTCTTTCCTCTGATCATGAAGCCAGCACCACTTGGAGATGCCCAACAGTTTGTATCAGAATCATCCTTACCCTTGCGCAGGGAACCATGAAAATTGCTCGGATCAATAGTGGCAGGAGATACCCTGGGGTCTAACTCCTTATTTGCATCTATAACTACATCCAAATGGTCAAGTGCTTCAATACTGGGTACAACACCAACAAATATGAAAGACCAACCGGAAGTATAGTATTTATAAAGCTGCAATTGATAATAGGAAATTCATTAAAAAGGTTTTACTAGGAATTCCTCTACTTGTGGAACCACACACTTGTGGTACCTCACGACCAATAGCCACTGTAAATTAAAAAAATAATAGTTCATTCAACTTAATGGTATTCATTAGATGTAGTATAACCAAGACTAAAGAACATATCACTTTGCATCTTTGACCTTTGTTGGAAGAATTGATACTCTTCCTTAAAAATAGGACGCATTGATTGTGCTTTATCTTTTAGGAGCTTTCACTCTTGTTTTAAGCATATTTTGTCATGGACACCTGTTGCTTTTTAGTGCTAGACATTCCTTAAATTAAAAAAGACATGAATTGTCATAAATCCATCAAGGACTCATTCTCCAGAAGCAATAAAAAAATTTAGAATTAAGTTAGTTAATCCAGCAAACGATCAAATCCTACATTTTATTTTAAGCTTTACACAATAGCCAATTAAATACTTTGAATATTACTCTCCATATGGTAACATATCTTGTGGGAGAGCACACCAACAAAGACGTGCATTTTAATATTTCATAGTTAACATTAAGAGTAAATAAGCCTAAGACTGAGTACCAATTACCATTACACAATTATCCTACTTACATATATTCAGATGAAAATTCAGTAAAAATCTAACCCGAGCTTTTCTTCAAAGAGAAGCTTCTAATGGCCCAGGCAACATTCTTCAGCCTCACTTTTGCCTGCTAATACAATTTTCACAATCAGGAACAGTTCATGCTCTTCTTGATATAATTGGACCCCATGTATCTACGAAGTCTTAACTAAAATCTAACAAAATCGTGTCAAGGTAAATGACCAAACCTTATGATCAGTTTCTTCATCATCACTCTCGTCCTCTTCAGATGATGAATCAGCTGAAATTGCATCATAAAACTCATCCCGCAAATCTTGCTCCTCATATTCGCTACTGGGAATCGAAGCATTAGAAACTTTTGATTGAACAACTGCCATAGAAGACTGCACCTTTAGTGATGGATTTGCTTCTATATATTCCTTCAGACCTGGAAGCAAATGAATTAAGAAGGATAAATTCACTAAAGATGTCCAGATTGTTAAATTATGTCTCGATTTTGAGCCTGTGTACAAAACCCTATTGGAGAATGTAGATCTGTCCTTAAACTATGAATGATTTTGGGAGTGTTGGATTTACTAGAAGTTGTCTAAGTTGGTCGGAATTTTTCTACCAATTCTGAAGGCCACACATAAAGTGGCAGTCCATGTTTTCTAATGCAACACGTGAAGTCTGACTTATCCTCTGAAAATGTTGGTCCTCTTATCCCAAAAAGTTTCTTTGCTAATCTTCATATCTCACCATACATATACATGAATGGCCAATTACAGAACACAACCTCTGTAATTCTCCGACTGATTATCAGATTCTTTGCAACTGGCTCTCTCAATGGAGTAGATACTGAAACTAACACCAAACCACATAAATCTCTCACATTTTTTATTGGTCATTAAATTCTCTATTGGCTTTGTAAGATCTGTTAGATTTAAAGCATTAATTTACAACACAGATAAAAGAACTTTGATGAAAGTGCCTCTGAGTCTAGTGCATAAAAGGAAAATAGGAAGAAATGAAGATGAGTTTCTCAAGAATATAAAAACACTCTAAGTTGGAGGAAAGATCATAGTTCTGGGGAACATTCAAGTTGCAAATAGGTCAAGTTAAACACAGGTAAGCAAGAAGAATCAAAGGCTACAATGGTCTTGTTTGACTGATTATGTTGTCCAATTAGGTATCTAGTAATAAAAGATATACAAGGAAATCTAGCAGTGGAATAACTCTCATAGCCTGGGGTACAATAAGTTGGAGGATCCCTTTAATTGGACTAGTCAAGGCTAAAAAGAAAATTTCAGGTAATAAACTTGAATTCAAGTGAGAGAAATTGAACGTGGACAACTCAGTTGTGCATGTAATTATAAAGTGACAGATGAATGTATTACGGCACTTCTAGGAAGAAAGAAGAAAAGAAAGAGAATAGAATACTGCACCTGACACCTGGCACATTAAAGCATAGGGTATAGTCTTCTCAAACTTTGAGCAATGACTGTTCTTCCATCTCGTCCATCCTATTTCATGTATCTCCAATGTTTGTGTCACTAGACATTTTGCTATATTTGTACCCATTGGTGTATTTATACTGCTGATTTCCCATGTTGATGCTGTGGAATTAAAGAAGACAGAGCAACCAGTGAGTAGAAGTATATCTGCCCTCTGGGAATCCCAGAGTTTATGAATGAAATTCTCAAATAAAGACGGAAGATATAATTAAAACCTGGCAAGTTTCTCCCCAACTCATCATCATCGACAAACAATCATCATTTTGTAGCTAGAAGTTTTTATGAAAATCCAAGGTACACAAGCAAAAGCGCAAAAAACACTTTCATATGTGGGGAAAAAATTGACTGGGCCAAGAGTTATCAATTTTCCCAACTTCTAAGCAGATTGACCACCCAAAAACTGTTTCAAGCTCCTACTGAAAGTAAACAGTATCTTGATCTAAGAACAACTTGTGCTCCATTAACCTGATGATTTGTCATCATATCAGGACAGCTGACTGCAAAGGTATGGTTACGCCAGATCTTTTCTATTGTAGGCATGACCTTCTGAATCAGTAGAAGCTGAGAGAACTTTCAGAATCCTACCTATGATTCAGCTTGAGGGAAGTTCACAAATTAAACACTAATTCTTTAGGTGCTTTATTAGTGCTATTAACAGCCGCTTCAAACTAAGAGACTCTCATTGGGATAAAAATTCCTGCTCGCTGTCCATCCTGATGGACCATTTCAGTCTAGGGCTAAATTTGTTACTGGGACAACTATTTCTAACAATAACTTAAAAAGATTGACCCACTTCATTCAGCCCAACAAATTCACTCATGACAGACTATCCTGCAATCCTCACTTTTTCTATTCTTCCACAATCATGCTCCCATTTTCTATGGGCTTCATGCAACTTTCTCATTAGAGCATCTTTATTTGATGATAATAAACAATCTTGTACCAGGACAAAAAGAAAGAATGAAAAACAAAAATAAAACATCAGAAGATTATACGGAATCAGAACATAATGACCAAAACCGATTAAAAGAGTAAAAACACAGAAGTAACTGGAGATTCAAAACCCCAAAAAACCCTTAGTTGTATCATTGAAGC
Source organism: Eucalyptus virginea (assembly GCA_014182375.1). Taxonomy (NCBI): domain Eukaryota; kingdom Viridiplantae; phylum Streptophyta; class Magnoliopsida; order Myrtales; family Myrtaceae; genus Eucalyptus; species Eucalyptus virginea. The sequence continues at coordinate 58,828,334 of CM024516.1, read as the reverse complement.
ATCTTCATGATCCCTTCTTCCTTGTTTTTCACAAAGAATTTAAGATGGTGCTCCATTTTCAGCAAGCCATATGATTGATTCCCGGTACATAGATAGTCCCTCATTTCACTCAGCTAATCTGCCCCTTAAGTATCTGTCCTATATACCAACCTCCTGTCCTCACTCAGTAAGAATATCTTTCAAGAACCAAAGCATAGCCATTTGAAACTTAATTTCATTTTGGGATCAATGATTTAAACCCACCTAGTCCTACTGCCATTTTGGTATAACGGCAAAACCACGATATATATGCTGTCAAACTTCCAACACTGCCTTACTGAAGTTTATCAGAAACAATTCCCCCATCTTGCTAAAACCACTCTCTTTCAGATGGAAATGGCATGCTAGCCTCTTTCTCTCTCCGCACTCCCCAGACGTTCAGCATATGCACAATGATGTTTTCCATGGGTCATCACAGAAATGAAGTTTTAAAACAATTTCAGTGGAGCTCCATGTTGTCATGATTAGGGGTTAATTGCAAAACACGTCAACTGACATGTCTGTTCAGATACCCTCACATCCTTTGCATCATCATCAGCACATATATTACCTTTCAAATCATTGCCAATACACCATCACCATTATCTTGATGCTATTACCTCCACTTATCATAAGAAATGCCCCACACAGGCTAAGATAAATTCTAAATAAGGAGAATAGCCATTGGAATTGATCACATGGAGAAGTGTGCATTCTGCAGATTGACTATCAATGTCCTATGCATTCATTTTATCAAACAACATTGTTGTGAAATAACATGCTTACACGTAACAATTAGGACATAATCATTTCAGAATACTAAGGAGAACTGAAAATGCTTTAGATGTTGCGGCGCAAAGAAATCAGAGAAGGAGGATCTCACGATTAAGTGTTGTACGCCGATATCCAGATTTTGGAGGTCGCTTTTTATGGGCAACTGGAAGTTGCAGGATTGCTGCAAGCATAAAAACACATTTATAATGCTATGCAAGCATATCATCTCAAATTGCCCCAAGTGACTATAACAGAAATGCAAATCACTGATTACTTAGCATTAGGAGATATTTTGTTCTTCCCCTGAAGCATAAAGGCACAAAATATAGCAATGTAATCAGAGTAGGTTCAAAACCCAGGATTCTCTGCAAGAAGCAAAATGGCTTTGAAGATTTTATGTGACCAGAAACATATTTTGAGGTTTATGGACTCTTAAAACTTCATTGAATTTGCACATTCTGGAGACTTCTCATATACTTGACCAAAAAGGAATGCCACTAATGTGTTCAAACAATGGAATTGATGACATTTAGACAAGGAGGACATCATTTACGGCCTGGAAGAGGAAGTCACTTCATCACTAGCTTAATTCTGAATGTCATCTAATTGATAGTATTTGGGGCTATGATGTATGGAACAGAGCAGAGGATCTTGATGATAGTGTTAAAATTGGTTTCAAGGTGCATATTCCTCATTTGCAGCTAAAGGCATATATTGTTCTTTTTTAACTCAAGGTGATGAGTAAATCTCCATTCAAACGTTTATACCATGACTTAGGACTTGCATTTAAGGAAAACATGGAGACAATCAGCATCAAATACTTAATTGAGTATGCATACTTTATAAGGCATGAGAAGCACTATTAGGGGGTATAGGGGACTGCACAGGTGCTTGTTGAAGTTGTCATATCCTTCACCAATTGAGTTGTGTCATTATGTGGAAATATGATATTAGGAAACAACCACATAGGACAAGGTTCGGAACTTCAATTGGAAAGCAATTTCAGCATTTACTAGAAGTACATCTGTTGCTCAGACGATAAGGTCAAAGCAAGATAAGCAATCTCAGAAGAAAAGAATGTTCTTAAATGGCACATGCACTGCTTAAATATCGGCTGATGTGATCAAATGAGAACCAAAGAGCTTTGAGCTGTCAATAATCTGAATTACAATCCAGTTGCGTGTAAATCAATTTCATTGTATATCTAATCAGTGCATTGATTATATATATTTAGCAGTTAGACAAACTCATATCAAGTTCTTTCTAACCAAACATACTTTGCAATACAAATAGAGACAAAAATGGTCATTTTCTCCTTCATTTTCTCCATAGGCATTCTTCATTTGGAAACAACTTCCAAACTTCAATCATCTGCCAAAACCTTGAAAGGGTTAGCACATATGACTTTGTTGTTGTCATACGGCAATCTATAGAGTTTCCCATTATGTAGTCTATTTCATGTAACTTGAAAGTAGCGAGTATCCATGTCTACTATAACTGCTTTTGAATGTTAACTGATCGAAATACTTCTAGAAAATCTTCTATACGGCCAAGGATTCACAAAATAAGGATCAGAATTCACTGGATATTTATTCAATAATAAGATTCACAACATGCGATGCAAAAACAAATCCCGACATATCTTAAGAATATCCCTTACTATATGTTCCATCTTGGGCATGGAACCACTGTCTGGAGAAAACAAAATCTCTTTTAGTCTGCCACCTGAAGAAAAAAAAAATCAATCATGTGAATATAAGTTAATGAAGTGACTAATGTAGAAGCAAAACCAAAAGAATGGAATAGATCAAATGCAACTTTACAATGTACATTCAAATAAATTCTAGAAAACTAGGCAGTCATTGAACAGTTTTACAAAGAAAGCAATCTGTTACAGATCAACAACCACAAACAACTGAAGGGCAGGAATATTTACACAAAGAGGATAAGCAATATCCATGGCACACCCTACACTCCTCCTTATCCACTCTCCGAACATAAGTTTCAGGAAGAGGCCACTTTAGCATCTTGACTAATCTATGCCCCTAAGCTAATGGACAAGAAGCAAACCCCTTTTCTGAACACAGATTTGTAAACATCTAATGTTTTCAAGCAATAACTATTAATTCTTTTTGCTTAGCCAAGAAGGATGGGTAGGGCGACCAGCACTGACTACCTCATAAGGGTCACCATAAGGGTCCCATACCCATGATAAAATGTTCAGCATTCACCAAACCAAATCATAAGACTACTGATGCAAGCAAGGTTCAACCCTATGACTTGGAGATGGGATTATCAGCGTGAGACCAACTATAAATCATTACAACACAGAGAAACTAAAATAATGCATTCTGGCTATCAAACATATCACAAAATCAAATGTCCCCTTCAAGCGCAACATGCAAGTCTTAGCAAATTCTTATTCCTAGTTCTGTGGTCTAATCCAAAAGACCAATACCAGAGAATTCCAGATGATTGTAGCATCTCTATTAACAAAAGCCAAATAAGGAACAAGACGAGGCAAAAGTACCAAAGACTCAAAAAAAAAAAAAAAAAAAAAAAAAGCCAACCTTGCACAGGCTCTTAATCACAAAGTTGTTCTGTTGGAAGAAATCAATGGCTAACTTACACTGATCTTAAAAGTCTACACATTCAACTATAAACCATCATCACTATTTAACAGTAATTTAAATAAGTCAATAGATAGATAGATGGGAGTGCCATAAGACTAGATATTGAGGAAACAAATGAAAATTACAGAAGCATAATAGATGGAATGGAGCTAGTCAATTTCCACCACTATTATGACACCGAACTTTGGTAGACTACAACATCGACATTGGACAGTTTATGTCTCTCTTACATGCAAGAACACAGAAGTGCCCGCACATGCACATGGAGGACATCATTGCACAATCTTATGGCAGGTCCTGTGTAGGTCCTGTTACTTATTTTCATAAATCCAGGCTTACCCAAAAAAGAACAAAAAGGTTTATATCTTTGAATCCAGCAGCTCACTGTTTTAGCTCAGAACCGCACATTGGTTCTTCTTCAAGTGTTAAAAACAGGAAAATGATTTGACAATAGGCACATGTTTGCACACATATACTTGACAGAACTATGTACAACCAAGAGCCAGATGCATAAAAAGAGTTTCTCAATGTGGCATCAACTTCAAAAGAAACTCTGCATAACAATATATTATCATTGTGGGAAAACCAAATCTATTCAGTCTTGACTCATCAATTAGTTAAATTTCAAACACGGACACGGTTTAAACCATAACAGCAGGACATTATACTTTTATTATGGCAAAAGATTATGTTTGAGATTTAAAATTTCAGAAAAATCAAACTGCAAAGATGATAGAAGTATGGACATGAGCCTTTGGTAAAATTTGAATTAAAGAAATATAGTGTAGGAATTGAGCAACCAACGTCATAAATCATTCAGTCCAGAGAATTTTATCTCAAGTAAGAATCTACACCGTTTTCTCAACAGCAACCAAAAAAAAAAAAAATTAACATACAATTGTTTCACTCCAGTTGCATGTTCAAAAACACGAATATGAATAAATGATAGGGATAACTGATCGTGGAACCACAAAGCCATGACACCGCTCAGTGGTAAAGAAAAAGAAGACAGGTCTATCTAGTATCTACCTTACCTGGCGAGGTATTTTGGATCATATGTCCCATAAACAACATCGTAGTGTCCATCATAAGATTCTATCAACTCCAAATCACTAGTAAATGGGTCCCACCTGCAGAGATATAATAGATGAGCCTGAGCCATATTTAAGGCAATGGCACTCTACAGACGAATTGTGAAGCTTACTCATATCTCCGCTGGCGCTCAAGGTTTAAAAGCACTTCAAATACAGTGTCTGCACTGGCATCAACAACACCAACAGACTTCACAAGAACACCTTTTCTCATCTGTAAAATCACAACAAGCACTGTAACTGCTTGGCACCAATTTGGCAGCAAATTTTACGTCTTTGGCTTGGATTTATCAAGCAAGTTTGATTACTCTTAGCAAAATGTTCGGTCTATTAAGAGAAGCAATTTATATAATGCAACAACATAAACATGGGCAAGTATGCTGATTATGCTTTTTACCGGAAGAGGCATCTTTTAATTCTGATCATGTAAAAAACCCTTCAACTTGTCATTTCAAAAGTCTCTTCCTATATTATATCTAAACGACCACATCAACGCATGCACAAGCAGACATCATCCCTATATCATAAAGTGAAATTTGTTCTGTAAAGGAAGAGGAATGAGGCCTTGATTTAATTTTTATATGTATTATCCTGAATGTGGCTTTCTGTTTTTCGATATCAATGGGGTGTCCAGAGTTAAATAAAATTTGCACATTAACAACACTGTTGATGGTTTTCTTTTCCTCCTTTTTCAATTTTAAGAGTTGGTGGATGCTAAAGCAAGTGCTAACATTTATAGATTTTATTAGCACGATTCCTTTTAACTTATTTTGTTCTGGGATAGTATAATGTAATAGCAAATACTTACTGGGATATTTTCATATGATGAGTCATATATAGTAAAGAACCTGCCTATAGAGAATTCTCCTCCTTTTAATTAATGAGGGAGGTATTCTACTTTAGTCACTAACAGAGCAAATATAGTCTTCATTCGGCACCCAAATATAAACCTAATAGGATAACTTAAGACATACTAATGAAGTGCAAACATTTGGAAACCTCATCTTATGGAACTTTTATGGAGCCACATGATACCATGCACCACACAGGTCTCCTTTTTATTATTATTCTCGAGATGGAATTTCATTTATTTTTTTTAGGACAAAGTTGGAGAAAAGTAAAGTCGGGGTGAGCATTTCTTCTGAAAAATATATATTTTACCAAAAACAGCCACACAATTTTTTTTGTGAAAAAAGCCTCTGTGGAAAGCTGTAATCCAGCTCTGATTAACAAAATAAAGTACAGCATGGGAAAAGTGGCACAGCAAGTACTACAGAAACATAAGAGACACATGAGAACAACGAAAGAAGAAAGCAGAAGGCTTGCACATACCTTGGACTCAGCAACATCCTCAAAGATTCTAATACCTGAAATCACAAAGAAATCAACATTATAGAGACTTGACAATACTTAAAAATTAGCATGCTTATTTGCCAGGGAAATCAGTTCTCAACATGCAAACAAGTCTTTACAGGAAATCTTTATTCAGAGTTTCAACGGGAAAAACAGAAGCTAAGGAATTACAGCACAATATACAGAGGATAGTTTGTATGAACATGAACAGCAATATTTTGAGAATGACAGTTGAAGCCTCTACAAAACCTCAGTATTCTCTCATGAAATACACACCATACAATCCTGAAAACCCCAAATGGAGCAGCTTTTAACATCATCTTATGCTGATCACCCCGTGCAGATCCCCAGAGCAAAAGCACTCTCTAGATTTTTTACCATTAGTTCAAGGCTGTTTATTCATAATCAGTCAGGCAAGATCCATGTTTACTCTTGCATTGGTCTAGAGTGAACCTGTCTAACTTTAACAAATTTACACAATTTAGAAATGATCTAATTATTACCACTCACAATCGTATGTTTGAAACAATCAAGTCTTCAGCCACCTCATTTCACAAATCTGTTCAAGTTCATTGTTTAGATCAGTAATTATTAGAGCTTATGCTTGCTCCAACTGCATTTTTTCCATATGCATGTAAATGCTGACTAGATAAACGAAAGAATTAAATTTCTTATAAACATAAAATGTTTGCCATTCTAAAAATCAATGCTTCTTATCACTACTATATGGACAAGTCCCCTCACCCTTTTTTTAGTTTTTGGATAAGCTAGCCAATTTCTTACTCCATGAATTTTGTAGTCAACAGAGTCAAGTACAAATTGGGAAAGAGAGAAAAATGAACCAAAATGCACGTCAAACCAAAAAGTACCTCACAGGACAACAATAAACCATAACTATATACCAAGGCTCACATTTTTTTTTTTTTCAAAAAATAATTACCATATAAAAAGACCAGCGATTCAAACATCATTCTAGGCCATGAACCATTATTACTAAAGCCAAGATAGAGTACCATTCATTGTACGAATACATTTCCACTCGTTAGCTTCTATTGCATCTCCTACATCCCCTCCAATGTTTCCACCCGCTCCAATACCCAAGATCGATGATTTCCTTAGGAGCATCTCTGGACCTGTAAAAATAGAGACAGTGGTGCAAAACATAGAATATGAGAATTCAAGGTCCATGGTCATGCATATTTCTGGATGAGCATTGTTTACCATTTGTACTTTTCAGTATTAGTATGTGCTAAGTGCACAGTGGCATACTTGTATTTAGTCATTATCATTTCACTATAAGAAGATATTAAGTACTCAGATCACCCCAACCATTCAGAAGCAAACCGTGGCAAGATAATGAAGAAAGATGACCCCCCATCATGGTTAGTGACAAATTCGGTGAATATTTACAGTTATTAATGCATTGTGCATGCATTATATTCCAATTGTGTGTTATAACATAACCAGAAGCAGAATCTAGACTTTAAATTGAAATTTCTTGCTCACTTCAATGCTCCAGACTCACCAGACATCAGCAGAGTAAGTTGCTGATAATTTGGCAAGAAGCAGTATGTTCCAGTGTCTATCATCTATATATTCGCTATAATAGAATAAATTTCTTCAGTATAATTTGAATCTCTTCTTGACAGTGTCAGAATACTTTGACTATATACCTTCTCAGACCAACTGCTATTGCTCAACCACAGAGAAAAACTTCCCTATGGAGTTGACTTAGCTGAACTGGAGAGCAGGCATTGTTACCTTAGAAAAGGAAAGCAACTGCTTTGATCAATTTTATCTTTCTTTAGGTTGCATGCATTAGCCAGTTCTGGGATTATTTGATCTATTACGAGAGTGATCTGTCAATAACATCCTGTCCATTACTGAATACCAATTTAATTAGCATTGACTGGATTTACTTAACTTATTTTACAATAAATGGCTTACATCTAAAGGTCAAGCTTATAATTTACATCAGTGACTTATAATACTTGACATCACATGGATTACATATGTAGCATTTCACTAGTCACTAATTAAACAAGACCTTCATAAGTAGCATTTAGCAAGCATGAAAGTTGAAAATTTTCATATTTGTCTTTGTGAACACCAGTCCTAAGACAATGAATATAGATATGATTTTTAATAATAATGTACTCCCACATCTGGAAAATCTTGACAGCGTTAGTTATGAACTACAGAAGGGTCTTTGTGGATGTCACCTTGATAGAGAAAAAGAAGGTGCTGACCATTGTAAATTTGAACCAAAGTATTGGTTCTCACAAGACATCTTACTTTGAAAGCCTTTCACCAGTTACAATCCTTACTTTCTTTTGATGTTCCAAAAAAAAATTTCAAATCCAATTCTTTTAACTCCCGACCTATCATCCCCATTTACAAAAATGAAATTATCTTTCCCATATCTTTAACTGTTCTTAGTCCACCAAATTTATAGTATATCAATTGACCATTTTCCTAACTCATTCAGTTCAAACATTTGCCTATATCTTTAAATTGAACTGAAGCGCAATTCTCCATATTTTTAACCTAATTCTTACAAGACATGCCTAGTAACTAAGTATTCTTTTCTTTGATTAGTATCAATGTTAGCTGAACCAAACGGGGCCAGTGTTCTGATTTTGTACATTAAATATTTTTTTCTTGATTGTCATGACAATAGATCAACAAACATGCTATAAAAAGATTGATGGCAGTTGGCTAATACCAAAATATATATATAAATCATTTTCTATTATTCACCTTTAGCCATCAAAAGATGCTAAGTATAGAAGATAAAAAGAGTATATGTAGCCTAAGAAACAATGGTATTCGAAAGTTTTTGTACTCCTTTCATGGATTATAAAAAGCAGATAGTGATTGTTGAAGGAAGAAAAATTTATAATATATTTTCCTCATTAATTATATTCATTGATTATTGGAAGATTTTTATCCCTTCAAAAGGTTTTTCATATTTTTTTTCTTTGTTTAAGCAAAATATGTGTATCGTCACTGGATATCATTAATGATTGTATACAAGCCTATAATAATAAATGTAAATATAACCAACCTTGCCCAATTCTAATGAGCTTCTTCAATTCATGGGCATAACGCCTTACTCTGTGTCGGTGTCCCTCTAGAGTGATCCTACAGAATATAAGAATTCAGAAAATTTTAGCATGGCACACTCATATGCACATCCACGACACACCCAAGAAAGCAGGTGCAGCTGCAGGCATGCACAGAGAGAGAGAGAGAGAGAGAGACATATTTATTAAATTGATGTAAAAGCATCGTTAGTTGATGGAAGTGTATCATAAAGCACATGTAAATGCATACTCTGGCTCCACACTCAATTTGTTCCTGGCACTGCCGCCTCTTGACAGCTCATACTCAGCCTGTTTAAAACAAAGAATTCGTGAAAATATACATTAAGTTCAATTTGCTCTGCTGCCTCGTTTCTACTCAAGCTTCAATATCAAGGCTTTACCAATGTAGGACTACAATTCACAGAGAAAATCCTAGAACTGAAGATGGAGTGCAAAGGAAAAAAAGGGACATAAAACAACATTTATGCTAAATGTCATTACTCTCAGGATACATTTGAACCTGTTGCTTGGCAATGTCAAAAGCCTCCATCCACTTCTGCACTTCTCCAGCAGTAGCACAAGCAATCTTGAAGCAAAGAAGCAGTCAATCATCATTCATTTTAGGCAGATTTAAAAGGGAATACACTTCTACAAGACAGGACACCAATTAGACATGAGAGTCGAAGCAAAGAAAAATCACAAAGTATATTTACCCAGCAAATACTGCTTTCCAAAATAAAGCCACACAAGCTACTTAAAATATTTTCTTGCTTTTTGGTTGTAGTCCAAATTCTAATTAGTGAATTCCTGCTGCTCCTCTTTTGCCTGTGATGTAGGCCAATGGCCAAACCATGAAAATCTTGTTCTTCCACTTTCTCAATTCTATTTTCTATTACATTGGCACTTTTGCTTAACAATGAAGCATACTAGGATGAGAACTTGAACAAGCTTATTAAGTACAGAATCAGAAAAAAAAAAAAAAAAAAAAAAAAACAAACAAACAAACAATAATTGCCAGTTCAATAGTACTCCAAAAAAATAAATTATTCACAAAATATCATCTCCCAGTTTCATGTCAATCACCGATAAGAATAGCACAAGAACAAAAAACTCACCTCTCCTTTCTTTTTCTCATCTAGCCTACTATAAAACCGCAGAACATACAGATCCTGCCACAAAAGAAGAAATCCGCTTAAAGAAGAATCTAAAGTTACATCAACTTTTCACCTGGAGGATGTAAGTGTGCTTTTGGAGGTTGGAGAACAATTCTGATGTCTTATATCCATGCAACTGCTGACAAGATATGGGGAAAGAAAGGTTGACCTTCTGACGCCCTAGCTCCTCCACCATAAGGGAGGGCCCTACAACACCCCTCCTGATAGGTCGCTGTGCCAAGGGAAACAATTAGGGCCAAAAGTACAGTTGCATTCAGTTTTCTTGTACATGCAAATGATATCATGAAGCAAAATCCATAAACAATCAAGTTGATAGATCTAAACAATGGAAATCCTTTTTGGCTAAACTATGGTGAGAAGTGACTGCAAAATAGTTTCACAAATAGCATTCTATAGTCTTCTTTCTAAAATATCCTTATATGATGGATAAAGAGGGGAAAATAAACAAGCAAGAAGATGCATTTGAACTCATATGTGCATTTAATTAGAAGAAAGGACAACAACAATCAAATATCAAACAATACAGAAAATGGGATCATGATGCAACAATAGTTCATGAAGAAATTAAGCAACAGTCATTAAACCTATTGGCTCACTAGGGAAGTCAATTTTGGCATTGGGGCGTCAAAACCATTGCTAATTGATTGTTAATCTTTCCCACTACTCTTGGGATTAATTAGTGTCTGATCCTGAGGAAGTTCAAGGAGCCAAAGTTATGTTGCACATCTTTGAAATTGTTAAAAGAATGTCCAGCAGGGTACTCATACTAGCTTTTAGTTATTAGAGACATGTCTTATTACTTGGCTATAATCCAGAAAGAGCTTATTACTAGGGCAAAGCAGGGCCTGTTTGATAACTCCAATACATATTGAACATTAATGTAATCAGCACTTAACAAAATTAAGCACATTTGATAACCATAAACAGCTTTTACCTAATCAAGTCAAAAACATCACTTAGTTAGCTAAGTAAGGATGGGTTTAATTACTTTATATAATACATTGATAAAAGCCTAAGAAATACCAATAATACTCACGATTCTATATTTGGCAAGAATATAGTGTTATCCAATACTCAATAGAATATTAAACAACATTTTAGTTTCAATTTCAGCACTTAAAATGGCCAACACTTCAAATTCAGTATCCAAATTTTTTGGCATTAAATTTTCTGTTTTACAAAACAGAAAGCTTGAAAAAGAATTTGTGTCATTCACACTAGCGTTTAGTTAAGTGATTATTACTTGAATGGGGTTTTCAAAAAGGGGAGACAAGTCTTTTCGATAAACCAGATTGTAACTGAAAGAGGACTGATTAGGTTCATAAAACCTTAGCCAATTTTCAGTTTTGCATGTTACAGTACTCTTCAAGTCAAATTGCAGAAAGTTCTCCATCTCCATTCAAAAGACTTCACTGCATTGACACCATCTATCTGACTTGCCAACTAAATTGATGACAAAAGCACATGCTCACAGCAATTTGCAGTTCTAAATTTCCACAAGTAAGCAGGAAGGTGGTCAAATATGAAAGTGGATCGTCATTTTGGCACCCAAAACACCAGCCAAAATTTCATGGGTCCAGTACGAAATCACGTAGTGTCATCTCTTCAAACCACACCCTTTCCCATTCAAGTTTTTCTCTTGCTCTACTATGAAAAAGAATTGCTGAGAGAGGGAAAAGAAGCATGAGCAATCAATGTTATCTGGACGATATGTAAAATTATCTACTGAAAATGGTCTCGGATGACCTCAATGTATGACAATAAACATAGGAGAAAAATGCTACTCGTACTCAGTTTACAAATACTGGTAGATGATAGAGATCACAGCCAGTTACAAGGCTGCTGTTAGCCGCTATTGAACAGGCCAAAAGAAACCCAAGAACTAATCATTAAACAGCTACTGATCCTGGCATAGCACTGAAAGAAGCCATTACTTATTAACTCGCAGCACTGTACAGAAGGCAATTATCGGTACAGTAGGCAATTATCGAGACAAAAACTCTTAACACATTACATCCTAACGGTTAGTCACCGCCAGAGTAAATATTGAGATTTGGAACAACAGCAGCCGAATAGAATTGCAGAGTACAGAGCAGGGCATTCGAGGCGACAACAATTCACGTTCCAAATCCTCTGCCCCATGAGCGGATTCCCCTACTCGCTTGCCCAAACCAATAAACAAAACCCCAAAAAGAAAAATTTGAGCTACCACAGCACTCATCGTCAGGGGCCGAGACCAAAAACAAAACTCGACCCGCGAGCCGAAATCGCAAAAAAGACCGCGCAGCGCCGCCCGCGATAAAAACGCGACCGCAACGTGAGAAAGAACACAGACTGACAGACATCAAGAAACAAGAAACGAGAAACGAGGGAAACACGTCCTCGGATATTCCGAAAGGCTTACAATGCCGGGGCTCTCGTGAGGATCGCGCTTGTACATCTCCACGTACTTGCCCCGGATGAACAGGAACCTCAGGTGGCAGTACTCGTGCCCGATCGAGTTGACGCCCAGGTGATAAACCCACCCGAAGAACTCGAACACCTCCCTCTTCCCTCCTTCCCTGTCGCTCTCCGATCCCTCCCTGTCCATCGACGATCTGCCGCTCCCCATGCCGCCCCCTTTCCTGTCCTCCGCCGCCGCCGCCGCCGCCGCCGCCTCCATCGCCGAACCCACCTCCCAAGATTCGATCTTGAGCCAAAAAGGAAGGATGACAACGCGATGGAAGAAGCTGGAGAGAAGGTGGCAATGCGGAGGTGGACAGGAGCGGGATGCGCCCTTACGTCGTTTGACGTCTGTTGAAAAAGGAAACAAACCTCGAGCCCTTGCGCTTTTCTTGCTTGCGGTAAGATCTGGTGGAGCGCAATGGCGAATCGGGGGGAGCTCGTTTCGCTCCCGCGGCATCCGGGCCGTCCACGTCATCTCTGGGGGGGCCCCGCCGGCCGTTGAGATCGTGGGGCCCACGGGGGCGACCGACGATCGAACGGTCGACGTCGCTGGTGGGGACGCGTCGGAGAGCCGCGGCTTGAGGATGCCCCGGGGTGGGGGGGACCACATGGGCCGACCGACCTCGGGGGTCCAACCTAATCAAATCGACAGCTCGTCCAACTCGATTCGATTTGACTCAACTCATTTCTTGTGAACGAAACTGGAGATTCAGATTAATAGAAATTAAAATGCCGTGTAATTTACATGTGTTTTGTCTTTTTGTAAGTATGGTGAAAATTTGATGAAATCCCTTGCGCTTATCGAACTAAATATTAACTAGTCGGAGCCTGACTAGACAAAAATAGACATCCCATTAACTCAAACTCAAACTTGACTTGATTTTAGGTGGATTGGATTTGAAAGTAAATAATATGAATATCTCTATATTGGGATATATCATAATGAAAATTACATTAATTTATTTATATGTTATATGAAATGACTATAAAAAAGGTAACGAGATAGACATAAATATTAAAAAAATCGATTAAGGAAATATTATATCGAAAGAGACATGGATAACCTTTGGTTTGACTCAATTTGAATCCTATGCCTTTTTGGGTTTTTGTTGTGTTTCTCTTTTTGAATTCTCGACGAATCTATCTTTTGCAAAAGGTCGGACGCACGTGGAAGGGATCGGTGGGGGCATTGTCTTTATGCGAACGTGGTTTGAGATGGAAAAATCACGACGGGACTCTTTTAAATCTTAAAATAAGATTATTCTGGGCTTTCTCATTGCATGATATGTAAGCAGCATCTGGGACTCCTCGTCGCGTCGGCAAAAGATAAAGCGGGGGAGATGGGGGAAAAATCGGAGGACCCACCACGTCGGCAAGGGCAGCTTTTGCCTCCATATTTTCTCACTGATGACAGAGATAATGCCGCCGACCCACCCCGGTTGACTCCCGAGGTAGCTCTTCCTACTTCTTCTCCTTCTTCTTCTTCTTGGTGGCCAACCATGGCAGTTCTGACGAAGATGCAGGCTCTTGTGGTTGTGGACAGAGCTTTCTGGTCCCGCGTTTACTGTCCCCGTTGTCCTAGCTCCGTTTATAAATTTATTGTAAATGCAAAAAAAAATTAAAAAAAACATGTTACAATTCATATACGGACTTACGCTTGTTTTCATTCAACAGTTCAAACATCATGAGAATTTGATTCTAATGGACTTGTAGGAACCCCGAGCGATTCCTCGATCTGTTGTGGGATGACTCCCCTTGTCATAGCAGATGGTGGCTCCTTTGATTTTTTTCATGACTCTTTGTACAAAATGTTGTGATAAGAAAACCTGGAAAGTTTTATGTATAACGGATGGGAATTGTTTATTTATTTATTTATTTATTTATTTATTTATTTATTTATTATTATTATTATTATTATTATTATTATTATTATTATTATTATTATTATTTGTTGATTCATTGAGGAATTGGGAATTCGTTGTCAGCAATACTTATACACATTTCTTGATTTCGGATTCGAAAGTTCTTGTCCAAGCTCAGTGCGATATTGAGTTTTAGCTTTATCGGGTGCATTTCAAACAAAAGAAACTTGAATTTCTCCAAGCCAATTTCGGGAAATGCTCTTTTGAAATTGTTTGAAGAGGTGGACTAATTAAAATGATGTGAATACTAGCTTAAATCAACCTACTCACTAGAATGAAAAAAGAAAAAAAAAAAAACTCTTCGTCCATTTCCTTTCACTACTTTCGTAATTGAATCCATGTACTTCTAATTTTCTAATAAAAGTTTTATTACTTGCATGACATGTCGAATTAATTTTCTCCGTCGCCAAGTTAAAATAAAACTGAGCTAACGTGGCTATCAGAACACCCCATACTTCGACATGTATAAAATATTGCCTATATGGAAACTCACCAAAGCGACGAGGGTAAACAAGAAACGTAAATAAAAGGTATCAGGAGCAAAACTTAGAATAGATTTTTTTGATGGTTGTACGTGTAGATCGTCACATCGTTCGGATTCTTTCAAATTTGATGCGAAAGAGACTTGATTAGACATTTTATTAATTAGAAATGCACGAGTATAAACATTAAAAATACATAGGCTTGATTAGAAAAACAGTACAACAAAAAAGAAGAAAAACTTCAAACCAAGTTATGTTTTCGTTTTCAAGATAATTATATATGTTTATGCCATAAAATGGTCGAAGCGCTTCAAAACTGTCTCGAGCAATCCGGGTTCAAATCTCTGCAACATCCATATACTTTTTTTCTTTAACAAATAAGATTAAAACCAGTTAAACCCGGAAAACGAGCGCAGCTTGCCCGGCCGGTCGGGTTCTCCAGAGTTCCTATGGGCCTTTACGTAGGCCCACTAATCAAAATCAGAAGGCCCAACAACTAAGCCCACGATCACCAAAAAGGCCCGGGCCCATCTCGCGGTGGGCCTTTCCTCCTCCATGGCGGTTTCCAAAATCCAGCTCAGCAATATAAAATATCGAATCTATAAATACCCCATTCCTCGTTACCAGACAGAATCAAGACAAGTTATTCTCGCGTGCTTCTATCTCCTTCCCTCGCCTTCGCTGGACATGGCCACCGCGATCCTCCGACGAAACCCTAACCCTCGCCGCCTCTCCGATCCCGACCACGGCCGCCCCCGCCGGCGGAGGCTCAGCCCCGTATCGGTCGCCTCCCGCCCTCCCGCGGCGGCCCCGCCGTCTTCGAAGAACCTCGAGATGGGCCAGGTCAAGATCCTGAAGCGCGGCGAGCCCCTGACCGCCTCCTTCGCGGCGGCCCCCCGCGGCTGTGGCGGCGGCGGCGGATCCCCCGGCCTCTTCCCCCGCGATGGCCTCGCGGCGGCGGCGGGGGGGAGGAGCAAGAGGGGCGATCCCGACCTCGCGCTCGGGTCCACCGACCGCCTCGGGCCCGACCCTGAGGTCGTGCAGAGGCAGATCCGGGTCGGGGAGTTGCCCGGCGTCTACGCGGGTCCGGGGATGTGCGTGTCGTCCCCGCCGCCGAGTTCCGTCCCCGTGCCGTGCTTCCTGGGCAAGAACGACCTGGCGACGTGCGGCTTAAGGCGGCTCCTGGGGCTGCACTTGTCGTGAATTCGAGGGAAAACTCGCGTGGTTTCGGAGACTTTGCGGCGGATGTGGCGGTGCCTGTGAGTTCCGCAAATCGGATGGATGTGTTCCCGCTGGACATTTGCTTGTTCGAGAATCAAAAGGGCTCTCCTTTATCTTTTCAACAGGAAGGGGCTTTTGATTGCAAGCAAAGAGGAGGTTTTTCAAGATGGAAGCTTGGTAGCCTTTATGATATTGAGGGAAGTCGAGATCATTGATCAGGGAACAACTTGAACGGTTGCTTCTAGGGGTTAAAGATATGTTAAGTTTAGATGTGTGTATGTGGATCTAATACAGAGTATTTATTGCAGCCTGTGTGGTCTATAAGTCTAAGTATTGGTCTGCAGAATTGTCGGTGTAGGCATTAGCCTACCACTTTTAGAAAGAAATATTGGCTAACTTATGATTCTATGTAATGGGTAGGTCTGATACTAAGTATCTGTTGCTTCTATGTAATACATCAGTTTGATGGAATAAAGTTTATGGTGATGATTTATTATGTTGCTGTTCGATTGCCTAATGAGCCAATTTCATATCGATGCGCAAATTGAATTCAATTTTCGTTTGTTAAGAAATCCGACTTTCGTCTTTTCACTGAAGATTGGCTGAGAGAAGTGTGGTGGGTATGACAAACTACACCTACAGTGTTTGATGAGGTGTGATTTGAAGCAGTGGTTATGGTGGAGAACCTTATCTTGTGCAGCAGCAAATCAGTTTCTTTGCATTCTGGTTGCTAGGGGTCCTTTCTAGTTTGATTCTGAGATGTGGTATGTTGTAATGTAAGTGGTTGAGCAGGAATTTCTGAGTTCTAGCAGCCTCGGTGCGCTTTCCCTTGCCCAGATGTTCACCTTTCTAGGTCAAGTAATGGTGACCCGCCAAAGACTGATGCCTCGTAACATGTTGACGAAGACCTCTGAACTGAGGATTCGATCAGTAGAGGGGGCTACTTTGCGGCCCCACAGAAGTAATTAGTATTTTTGGCATCAAAAGATATTGTTGGCTGGTAATTTTTCCAAAAATTCTATCAATTCTGCAAGAACACTCATACTCCAGCAGACTCGGTCTAGCAAATGTATATCTGACTGCAGCTTCATGGGCCATCTTCTTCCAGGCATATTGAATCCAAGTGACATCTTGGGTTTGTGTCGTAGGGAATGGAGATAATGTTGGTGACTTTGATTGGCATGAACTGCACTGATTGAATAAACCCTGCTCTGTCTGCAAATGCATTTGATCTTGCATCCAATATGCATAATCTCAAGGGAACTAAAATGCTGATGGGTTGATGATCCGACTGAATGGATATGATTTGAGGCAAGTTTTTGTTAATCTTCTCTTTATAGTTCTTTCCGGACGCATCTTTGTCATTTCAATTTGCTTGTGAAAAAGTTCTAGGCATCATATGATCAACTAGTAAATGGGCTACTTTCTAGTGCACATTGCATCGGACAGTTGACACTTGACAACGCAACTATAGCTTTCTTAATTTGGCCACCACAGCTACATGCTTCAAAATGCACCTTTTATGTTGTTAGTCTGTTAGGTAGCAAGGAGAAATACACGTCTGCTGAAGGAAAATAAATTGCATAACCTTCGCAGTTATAGTATTTACTTCTCTGTTTTTGGTGTCAAGGGTCCACATGCGCGTTGGTTTTCAATGCATTATGGATGACACTGTGTGCTCATTAGGTTGGATTGAGATGGCATCTTTGATTTTGCTCATCAGCAATCAGTAGTGGGCAAAACAATTCAGGGTCATGATCCTCATTCTTCAGAGGGTATTTAGATGTATTAGGGGGCAAGAATAAGATCTGGCCGCTCCAACCGTGGATTTCAGAGAATATATCCCATTAGCTGTCTTCTTCTACTTTGCCCTGTAAATGGGATATTTACGTTGACAACCACGACAATTGACTCATGCCAGCATCTGGAATGCTTGCCCTATCTTAGAACTTATGCCAAAACAGCCATTAAATTCGTGACATTGTGATTGACAAACGGTAGTCCTCTAATATACCCAGCCTCACAATAACCAGAAGCAAAAAGTAACAAAATAAAATGTTCTTATTTGAGATCTTTGTGGCCGTCAACTAGTTTCTGCAACACTCAATCCTAAGTTGGCAACCTTGAAAGGCAAAGCATAGGCAAGTTTAGCGTAACATATGATCACCTCGAACCCATCTCCACGGAGTTGCTTTCTCTGCCATTACTTTCATCAAGTTCTGGATAAGCAGGCACTGTCCTCTTCCAGAACCAGTGCTTTCTCCACAGGAATATCATCTCTTCTATCGGGACTCCCTTGGTTTCAGGTAGGAACACGTAGACAAAGATAGTCATGATTGTGATCCAACCGGCAAAGAAGAGGAAGATCCCAAACTTGAATGCGCAGAGGAGGGAAAGAAAAGCCTGCCCGATTATGAAGGTGAACAGGAGGTTCACGGCCACGGTAATGCTCTGCCCAGCTGATCGGGTCTCTAGGGGGAATATCTCACTCGGGACGGTCCAGCCAAGAGGGCCCCATGACCACCCAAAAGCCACCACGAACAAGCAGATCACGGTCACGACCAGTATTGAGAAGCCCTTTGATAGCTCTTGGTTGTTGCCGAATTTGACTCCCAATATCACTGCCACTATGCACTGTATCACAGGCAAAAGGAACATGTTTAATTTTGTTGAACTCAACTGGAGTATTTGTATATGCACCTGAGCGCCTCCACATTGGAATGGATGACCACTATTTTCTGATAGTTATCAATATCTCTGTTGTAAAATCACAAAGCAAATATGCTGTATCATGTAATCCACTTCATACAAATTGATACATCTTTTTTTGGTTGGTATTTCATTTGGAATTCAGGTGATGTCCTCTCATATTGGAGATGAACTTTTTGTGTCTTAAGTGCAGAATATGCAAAACAGAACACAAAATTCTTTTTACCTGGCATACAACCATCTGAATCCCTCCACTAATAAGTAGAGCTCTTCGACCCCATTTGTCAACTGTAGCAATGGAAATAAATGTGGATGAAAAAAGCACTGCTCCTGTCAAAGCAGAGGCATAAAGGGATGCGCTTCCTCCGAACCCCATGCTCTGAAACAGCACTGGAGCATAGAAAAGAATTGAATTTATGCCCGTGAGGATTTGGAAAGTGGGCATGAAAATAGCCATAACTAACTGAGGCCTGTTTTTTCTCTTCAGAATATTTCGGAACGGATGTTTGATCGCCTTTGCTAATTCACTGGCATCGACAATGTCCTGAAACTCTGCATTGACGTTGTTGGTTCCTCTAATCTTTTCCAGGACTCGTCTTCCTTCCTCATTATTTCCACGTTCAACTAGGCTGTTGGGTGTCTCTGGTAGGAGTAGTCCTCCAACTGTCATCAACAGAGCTGGCGCTGCAGCCAGGCCTAGAGAGAGCCTCCAACCCCAAGGCCTGAGCTTCTCAGTTCCGAAGTTTATCATGTTCGCAGTGAATATGCCCAGAGTTGTAGCCAACTGAAACATCATGTTCAATGCTCCTCGAAGATGGGCAGGTGCCATCTCTGACAAATATAGTGGAACAGCCTTCAGAGAACAAGAGAGGCGAATGAGTTTCACTTGGGTAAAGCTGAACATGAGTAGAATATTTCTAAAACTTTTCCATCTCATTCGGTTCAATGCAAACAAATCCCTCACTTCAGTAACTCCTTATAATCCCACTAGACATTCACTTTTTATTCATCTTCCCAAGAATACTATCTTTCTTTCTGCTATCCTATTATTATAGTGCTTAGTCACAAAGCATGAATATTCATCAAACAAATTCACATAGATCACCTCTCGACTGATGCTTCATAAGTTACTGCTTTTATACTACAAAATAAATAGAGAAGAGGGCATACCTGATTTCCAAAGCCAATGCCAACGCCAAGCATAATCCGACCCACGAGAAGCATAGCAAGATTTTGTGCTGCAGCATTTAAAGTTGCTCCAGTAAGAAAGCTGACTCCACCACAAATAATACTTGCTCGACGTCCATAGTTTCTTGTGATGGGAGAGGCAACCAGAGAGGCAACCAACCCAGCAAGGTAAAGAGAAGACGTAAATGAGGCAAGGACTTGGTTGTCGTACTTGCAGTAGTTGCTTTCATGTGCACGCTGCTTGCTTCTATAAACTTCAGGGAAGAATTTCTGAAGAAATCCATCCATTGAGGTCACTCCTCCTGTGAAAGAAGGCAAAAAGTTATAGCACAGTTCTGCAGAAAGACACTCTGCATTCAGTCAGATTAAATTCCTGAGTTGGGCTGTTTCTTGTCATTTTGGGAAATCATGTGTAAAGCGATAATAAATTTTGCTATTTCTTACACAAAGCCGCTGTAGTTGCAACTGTAGAATGTGCTGCACCATCTGAAGACTATCAAGATGTACCGCATCTTTTATCCATATACATGTAAATTTTTAACCGATCCATATAAAGTTAAGTTCGGTTTTAACTAAGATTAGCATGGTATTCTTCGAAAATCTTTGGCGTAATATGATCTGTTCTATTGCGTTTGAAGTATGTGAAGCAACGAGATGGTCTTAAATATCATGATTTTTTTCTATCCTAGCATGGCGCTGCAAAATACAGACCGAGGTTCCAAACCATAGCTCAATTATCCATTTAAGTGTCTTCGAAAGCAATCATGCAACCCAGGCCAAAGGAAACTTCTTGAATATCATAATTATTGCAAAATAAAAAATCAAGACATCTCCTGTTCTGCTGTTTCTTTTGTCTCCACCAGCAGCAATGAGGAGGATGTGTATCAGGAATCAGATACGGAATCCATCAGCTCATTTCTCGCGCTTACTGGTTTCCCATCACTCTCATACCGAAAAACGCGAGGAGAACTCCATACAGATGGCTGACAAGTAAAAAGAATTGATAGCACAAACGGAGAGACTCACCAGAGATTCCAATGTCATAGCCAAAGATTGAACCGCCGACTGCAGCGACGAGGCATGTTCCAACCACATAAGCAGTAACCCTCCCTTGGTACTGCTCCGCTCTCTCCTTCGCCACCCCAGTTGGACCCAAAGACCCTCCCGCCATCTTTCAACTCCCTTCTTCTCTTCCCACCTCTTAGAGCTTCCCTCTAGCAAAAGCTGCCTGAGCACAAAACCAGACTCTATGTATATGTAGTCACCAGCCCAGTTGACCAACCAAGAAAGAACCTCCCACCCACCTAACCATGAGAGGAAAAAGGACTAACAGACTGTATGAGGTCAGCCATGATAAGGGCCAAGAAGGGCTCTGGTTTTTATTTGGATTCTATCGATCGCTCTCTTTACCACAAATAATTGGACTGACCATTTTAGGGAAGAAATCCCGGGGTAGACTCGGCCCACTGATCATGTGGCTGACAGTGAATCCATTGTTTCTTGATAATTGATTGGCTTGATCTTGGAGATTAAGCTGACACGACGCAATTGCGGGCCTCATCAATGACGGGCATACAATAGTAGTTTCCTCTCTCTCTCTCTCTGTAATCTGCACTTACTCATTTTTATCTTTCACTTGGTGGAAGGGTCTTAATGGTAGAGCCGCGTTTGTTCGGCTCAATGCTTCATTTGTCTTGATTCAAATCTCTCTCCTTCTCTCTCCCCTGCCATTCAAGTCAAGTAAATCCGCCACAGACTGGACACTTTCCAGATAACGTAAGCAGCAACTCAAGCACGGGATTACAGAATTCCAAGAATGTACGATGAAAATGACCTTACGGCATTCTTTATTTTTAGGTTTGTAATTCAAGGGATCACATGGACATCTCTTCACCGCTCAAATTCATTTTGTTCTTTCAAATTCAAGTATTTGTAATCAACTCATGAAAAATGAGGGGAAAAAGAACAGAAACATGATAGAAGGCCGCTGCCCTCCGATTCGTATCTGCCTTTCTTGTACTTTTAACAGATACAGAATCTGCAACAGCAATAATGAGATGGTCAGAAAAGAATTAAAGAAATAATTATACAAAAAGAAGAAAAAGAAACTTAAAACGTGGAGATGTTGTCTACCGAGTGTACTGTTTCGACAAAAGGCGACATCCTAAGTTGCGCTCTCTTGAGTGGTTCTCTTTCTTACCATGTTCACGATCTCTTCTATCCTTCGTGGGAAACCAGAAAACTGAAACGACAGTTGGTCCGGGGCAGGTGTGGACATGGAATTCTGCGTCCAGCGACCCCTTTTTGTCCATGACTTTGCGTTCTCGAATTGAGAGTGGCATGTTGTGACATTGATGGAAGATGATGGTGATGACTTGCGGGTGATCCCCATTTCCTGAAATTAGAGGGTGCTTAACGTAGAATTTCCGAATTTAGATGAAATTGGAGGACGAGGGCGATCGAAGAGGAAACTTAATTTCGCAGTTGTAGTTGTTTCCTCCATGAGAGTTCGTAATTTTCGAGCATGTCTAGTATGTGTTAATGAGTCCACTAAAAGGCATCACCTAATTTGTTGTTCCATAAAGAAAGCCATGGTTGATTTCACATTGAGAATTGATAGCCTAGCTTAGTCCAATGAATAAAAAAAAAAAGATCAATATCTTGAAAAACTCCAAACTGGTACATTTGTGACAATTTTATTTCAAACTAATTTTTTTACTATGAAAAATTCCAAACTAATACACTTGTGATAAATTTACCCAAATAATCATAAAAAATCCAACTGATACACTTATGACAAATTTATCCTAAATTAATTTATTCGATCGCCACCAACCTCAAACTAATACATTTGTGACAAATATACTATTTGTTAAATTAGATTAATAATACAAAAAAACCACAAAAATGGTACAACTGTGACATACAGATAGTAAATCCCAAACTAAGACAATAGTCTACTGTTATGTGTCACTCAACTCAATAATTTGATTATAAAATTTATCGGAAATTAATAGAGGGTAAATTTATCACAAATGCACCAGTTTGTGGTAAGTTTGTCATAGGTATACCAGTTTAGGATTTTTTGTGGTAAAAAAATTAGTTTATAGTAAATTTATCACAATTTTCACAAGTGTACCAGTTTGGGATTTTTAAGGTATTAATCCTAAAGAAAAATTACATAAGGTATGACATAATGGTGATAGAAGATGACATAATAGGGGGACCAGGTAGATATTTCAGATTCAGACTTTTTACCGATCACTTTCTTCTTGATGTAATGGCTATGCATTCCATAAAATTGAAAATGGATTGAGTCCGCGTGTGAACTGGGATCTCAAAAGCATATCTCTTGGGACCCTTGATTAGGGGCATCACTAGCAACAAAATTCCATGGCTTGTTAAACGGGTCATTGACTTGACTTGCATTTTAAGGGACAACGACCTCGCGTCCATGCCTGAGCCCGATTTATACGGCGGTCACTCATTGACCAAAATAGTATCAACGTTATAATGAATTCAAACAGTCATTTTCGGTAGGAATCGTGTGAGATCTACGTAGGACCAATCTTTTTTATCATTCCAAATTCATTTAGATACATGTACTGGATTCATGTAAAGATGCCTCCGTCAACCCAAATACAACTTTTTGTCGTATGTTTATCCATGTTGAGACATTTTGCTCAAGCAGCAAGCTAGCCTCTTTTCTTCTTCTTCTTCTTTTTTTTTGGCCTTTTGCCATTGGAAGGCAAGTCCAAAACAATCGAATCTAGTGCCATAAAAAAGAACAATTTTAATCCAGAACGGCATCTGACAACTAACAGAATAAAATTTCCATCCGATGGCATCTGTAGATCATTTAGTTGACATTTTCCAACTTCTATGATAGAAAAGTGGCATTATATTGCTGGGATTTTTATTCTATAATTCTACTGCTTTCAAGTTTCTTGGATAAATAAATGGAAACATAAATAAATAGATAAATAAATCCAACCTGCTCTATGCTCGGCTTGGTTGATTCAAACGAACATCAAATTTGATAAATTAATAAGATACAAGTACGCACCTGTCATAGCTTTGAATTGGGTTACATATGCAATTTATAGTCAATAAAGTTTAAAATTAATACTTTCTCTAAGCATAGCTTATCCACTTGGGATGTGAGTATTGGTAGATCAGCATGGAACCGGCTGAAGTCCAATATACAAACTTGAAAAATGCAGATGGTGGCTTGACCTCGAGAAGAGATATTGATAATTTAATGAGATATTTTCCGCTTCTTTGGCAATGGAAATTGGAAAGCATGAGCTGCAATCTGCCTCCAGTCTGTAGACCGATTCAAGGGGCAAAGGCGTTGACCACTTTGGATGAGTAGGGAAAACGAGAGAATAATGAGATTGACAGTACATACGAGAAAAGGAGGAAATTCAGAAGTTGGCGTTCAATCATGTTCAATGTGACAAATTGCAGCAAGATTCAGGCTGCTGAACATATAAAGTTTAGAATGAAAACAATATCTGGTGCAATTCCCTTAGGTCATCCAAGTTAGGGAACGACCGAGGCATTGTTATTCAAGAAAAGCATGAAATTTTAGATTTGATGATTTCTACTTGGCACCAGATGCAATGTGGTTCATGCCTCAATAAGAGATTTCCCCTTTTGAGCTTGACTTGTCCATGAACCCTTCTAAGACCCAATCGATTCTCTATATGAACATTTGAAAAGTAAGAATCTCTTTAATCATGGTCCACACCACTAAACTGCTAGGTTAGGTAAGTATGAAATTATTCATACTTAAAAGAATTTGGTCTTTCATGCGGTTGAATGCAATACCGAAAACAAAAAATGGTTCATGTTAAACTAATTTAAACTTAGAAGGGAGTTTGAATAATTGCATTATTTCCCTTCTACTTTAGAATATATAATAATGTAATATTTATACAAAGTAAAACACCTCAATAGGCAATATAAATAAATAAAGAGGATGTCAAGGCAAGAATCATGGGTCTCCAGGTTGCATGAATAATGCTAGATGATTGAAGCCTATTATTCAGCTTCGCATCTTCTGCATCAATTTCACCAGATTCTTTTACCCATATGTGTAGCCTGATGTAAACACCATTTACCCGATGCCATTCAAGATTTATGATAGATAAGGAATGAAGTCCCACTGCTTGAGATTATTTGAGCACCACTTCACTCTTAAATTCTAACCAAATTGGTGGTTGGGTATCAATTCCAATTTGGGTTCATCGAGTTAGGTTCACTTGGAAAATGCTCTTGATTAATGTGAGATCAATGCATATGAGCAATTAGATCTTATGCATCTCACATGGTCTCACAAAATTCACCGGTTAACATATACTAGGCTCACATAATTGTAGCCCCTAGGGATCGGCATAATTGATTGAAGCACTTTAGGGATTTCTAGCTCGAAAATTCGGGAATCACCCGCAAATTGCTCTAGATCAAGGCCTTCTGCACAGATCAACTTTTTGAATTTAATTGGTCTATAGGACTTGCAGGGCATTTTGAAAAACTTTCTACCTACCCAGTCTTCACGCTCCGACACATTGACTTTAAAAAAAAAAAAAAAAAAAGGCGTTACCACGAGATTTCTGCCACTCCAAAAGCAATTGTACAGAGCATATACGAGTCAAATGCGGTGGCCTCGTGCGTGTCTACCCCTTCCTCTTACATTTGAGGAATGACATGCAGACTTAATGTGGCTGTCACGGTCGATGCGTCTTTCCAAATTAAATTATTTTATAGTACTTCCTTTATCTCCTAAAGAGTACTTAAAGTGCAGATAAAGCGGCCACCTTTGTAAGCCCCGTGCCTTTCGGGGCAGACGACTTTGGATTTTACAGCATCATCTGTCAAGGGAAGACTCACACTGACATCGCCAATGGATGGCATGGCTGGACACTTCTTTCCTTCGACAATGTTACCGTAAAATAAGCGGCCGACCCTCGGAGGATTCAAATGTTACCATAAAATAAGCGGCCGACCCTTGGAGGATTCTGATTGACCAAATGTCAGATTAACTAACAAATCTCAACCGATGAATAACGACGATACACGAAATTTGTACTTTAGAAATTTCTGTAGCGGTACAATTTTACAAGTATAGGACGAATGTCAAGTTGCCGACCTGCATAAGATTGCATTTTTGACTCATTTGGACCAACTTGATTAAACGGGACATAGACTCCATAGCTACCGTCACCAGCCGACGTTCCATAATCAGATCTCACAAGTTCTATGCACCTTTCCGCGCGTAGCTCTTGGATTTTGTTTGACCAATCTCGTTGTTGAGAAAAATTTACTCGGACATTGCATGATTGAATTGATACGTGAATGTAAGCTAGCTAAGAATCTAAGATGCCTTCAATTGAGCACCCTCTCTACTTGACAATTACTAGTTGTGATGCTGAAACAGCACTCATATGACAGCGTCAAGCTCTATCACTCGCAGGATCCACACGTTGAACGGAAGGATCAATTTACATCTAACTAGACCATATTGACTTCTTTTGTGATGATCTATAACTGCATCTCAAGTACGACCAACTCACAATTGCAGAACTTTCATGCTAAATAACGGTAAAGGTGCAAATCGTACACATTTGCTTCATTAACGTAATACAAGACTCAGTATTTCCACAAATTTCTGCTTTGACAAATTACCACATTGACCCTTCTCGCGGAGATGGTAAAACAAGGCCAGGTTGTCCATATTGCTAATGCATCTTTCCAACAGGATACATTTTGAAAAGGTTATACCTAGGCATCGATCAAGCCTTCTTGGCTATACTATAAAGTAATCTCCTGACCACATAAACAGAAAGAAATCCTCCAATAACTTATAACAAGGGGTGCATGAGCCAATGTCACTAGCTTTTATGTTGACATTACATAATACTGGTGTAACAAATTCCATTGAAGTTAAGACAGAATTAGAATAATTGTCACTAGGATATTCACATTCATAATCTTGACTGCAAAGTAGAATAACTTACTAAGCAGCTGCTTGCTGAGGTTGGGGACCGATATATCCTAACCAGTGGCACCCAATCCTCGAGATTTCGGGAACCTGACAGCGGCCAAGGGGTTGACTATGCCCTGAGAATCCTTTCCCAAACCCATACCTTCAACAAATCCCATCTTTGCCATCACTCTGGATCCAAACCCTTTGGTATGCCTTTCAAAAGCTCCGATACTTTGAGGTGTTCTTCTCACGGATGCTCCTCTGCCACTTTGCTTTGACTTAGCGCTTTGAGATTCTGACTCCCTATTCCTTTCCTGTTCTTCGCCAGACTCCGGGATGCTCATCCCTAATCCAAGAGATTTAGGACGCTTAATCACTTCGATGGGCTCCGCGAGACCTGTGCCTCCCTTCCCCAACCCTTGGCCTTCTATGAATCCCATTTTCGCCATCATTTTAGACCCAAAGCCCCTAGTGTGTACCTCAAACGCACCAAAGCTCTCAGAAGTGACCAGACTCACGTGCTCCTCACCATTTTCACTGGCCCTGGCTAGATTCACAGGGCTGATCTCTGTCGTTTCAGATGGCATTACGCCACTCGACACGAAAGACACGGGTTGACTGGCCAATGAAACCTTTCCACTGGAACGGTTGACTGAGTTTTTTAATGACTTGCTTCTGCTAGATTTTTTAGCTTCTTGAGGTCTTACCTGATTTCGACCTCCACTGGTCATCTTCGCATGTGGGACATCAATTACCGAGAAATCAGCATCATCATCAACAGGTCCGATGAGCTGTCATTATCAACACAACAATTGATTGTAGGATTTCCAGATATGCAAATAGACAACTGACCACACTTTGTGAAACACAGAAAAAGGAAGATTTAACAATCCTGAATGAAAACACAGCACTGATATGCATAAAGTTTCCACTAATCAGATTTAATACCTTTTCCAGTATAAGTTTATCAGTTGAAGATGGCATGCATGTCTGTGGTGTTCGCACAACCATTACAAATCTGGAAAAATAAGATGACAATTAGAATGTCAAAAGCTTAAAGCCTAGAAAGGGCAAAGATAGGGGAAACATAAGGCCCATTAACCTTTTCTTGCCCGATCCTTGGGAGCTACTTCGCAACCGATAAATTCTTGCCAGTCGTTGAACCTTATCACAAAAAGAAAAGTTGTTATCATTAAAAAAATGTTCTGACTTACAGAAGCAGACACAATCTACTACCGGAGCAAAAATCACTTCCATGGAACATAAGCGTAGAAACCCTTAAGAAGTGAACATGACGACGTGTCCAAACCACAATCAAGCTTATTGAAGACAAAGAATCAATGAAATCTGAGAATTGGAAAATTGGCAAACCAGAACATGCACCTCTGCAGCTGAATAAAATCAGAGAAAACTGGATAGGTGATTCACATGAGCAAGGCCAAAAAGAGAAGCTATACCTAAAGTTTGACATGATTGCTGAATGAATATGCAATTATGCAAATCATCTGTAGCAACACTAAACCTTGGGAAGGCACATATCAGTACTTGCATTAGTTTGACAGCAGTAAGAACACTTAGGTTGATGTGTAACATGATACAAAAGATACAGAGATAAACCAATGAGTGTAGAGCAAAGTCACAACTTTTCGATGCAAAATAAGAGATCAAGGATAAGCAGATCTACGAGAATTTCAATTAGGATTATCAGAAAAATAAAACTTTCAATCTAACGTATACTGGATATGATCATCATGGCACAAAATAAAAGATACTTATAGCAGCAGTCTTATTAATGATTGATATACCCTAACACAGATCTCTTTTGCATGTGCTTGGATGTTCTGCATAAGTTAAACTAAGCATGTTATTATCTGCTTTATTACACGTCAATTTTGCAGGGATAAGATAAGCATGTTAAGGTACTTGACCATAATACATAGTAACATCACAATCAACCACAAAATCTTGAATTTTTTCAGGTGTGAGCAATTGGTACTTTAACAATTGATTAGGGCAAAGAAAGATCATTCTCATTCTTATAGGGTCTTTCTATGAATGAGGCAGTACATCATCATGCAAAAGTGAGCATTAGCATGAATGGTGAAGGATTGGCGAGTAGTCGCACCCTTTAGTAACTAGAGAGAGATATATAGATGATAAAGCATACCTGGGAACAATCACGAGAATGCATAGGTTGAAAAGAATGTATGTCAACTCCATTGAGAACAATCTGCTCGAGCTTCTAAAAAAATGAAACCAAGAAGAGCTTTGAGATTTGTTCCTAATAATCAATTCTAAATACCACATAAAGGATAATATGCCCATCCCTATTTAAACAACATAGGAGCAGAAAGGCCAGATTGACCGTGACATTAAAAACCCAAGCATTATAGGAAGAACGGGGACACAGGTTGAAGAACGTCACGCCTAACAAAGTTGACTTCTAATGATGCCATAGAACTTCATGCCAGCAAGATAATTTATACTACCGTGATAAAGATTTTTAACACTCAGTATAACCCCAGAAAGACCCCAAAAAGCCAAAAAAAAAAAAAAAAAAAAAAAAAACACCAAAAGGATCCTCTCAGAAGAACATGTACCCTCACATTCATCCATTACCATCTCATATTTATGAAACAAGGTCTACAACTTCCATGCTTAAAAATCTGATAACAAAATAACAATTCAATGCACGAAAAATAAGAAAATTAAGAAAAGACATCATAGGATCCATCAAGCAGAAGTAACAGAGTTAAATTTGGCTCAAACAAACAAGGAAAAATGAGAGGCACATCCAAAAGATAATTATACAATTGCTTGTTTATTGTACATCAAATCACAACGACAATTTATAATTAAGGAGAAGAAGGAAGAATGCCTTTGCAACTTCCAGATATACCTTATTTACACTCTCAAGGTCAACGCCCCTACGAATCATTCTGTCCCGACGTTTAGCAGCAATCAATTCTTTGCGATGTTTCTTCTTTTCACCTGTGCATCAATTGCATTTAAAATTTACCAAAAGAGCAAAAAACTAAAGACACATTATCCTATGAAGGGCCTTCAGACAATCTAAATTGTTCTTCATTCCCCACGTAAGAGACAATAATTGCTCATTTTTTCCCAGGACACAGAAGAGGAGCTCCATAAATTGATAAGTAAACAGTAAACTTCAGAAAGAGAGGTTCTTGTGTGCCTCGAACGTGTTTCTTTCTCAGGAGGAGATCAAAAACATAGAGACCCCTCCAATCATGTCATCCAAACACACCGATCTCCTTAATTCTCCATTTTAGTATTTAATACTTGAGACTTAACTACTAGTTCATGGATCAAAATAAAAAGCCAAGATTCATTATTAATTGATTGATATTTCGATTTACTATCCAATCCCAATTTATACCACTAAACTAGTTTTCCATTGAGCATGACTTTCTCATTCCCCCACGGGACAGGACGGGACGGGGTGGGGTGGGGAGGGAGAGAGAGTTAAGTTAGATTAATGCATATACAAAGTTTACCAGGAAATCTTCTCGATCTTGTACTCTTCTGAGACCCCAATGACTGAGATTGAGGCACTCTTGTACCACGATTCTTCTTGGCTGAAAGAGTCCTCACATCTTTTACCAAGATAAAATCATCCACAGCTGATGACCAATTATCTCTCACATTCCCAAGACCTTGATGTTTTGATTGACGCTTCCTCTGCATACCAAACTCCGTGGAAGCATCCTGGAGAGCAATTCCACCCAATTTTTTCATCGTTTCATCCAAATCACTACTAGAAGAATCGTCTGAATCATCTGATGAAGAAGAAACCTGCTGCAATAAATTTTTTGCATCTAAAAGAGAATCGCTCCCACCGATTCCTTCCAAATAATCTCGAGCAATTTCATCATCAACATCTGAACCACTATCGGACATGTCCTCGGAGTCATCACTTTCAGAAGAATCAGTTGCTCCATCCTGCTCAGCCGACTCCGACTCTGAGTCTTCCTCATCACCATATTCTGCAACATCATCCTCACCATCTTCCTCATCGGATATATCTTCTGTATATATTTTCAATCCCCCAATTGACACAAACCCAGAATTTTTCTTCGTGGATGTATCCTTTGACAAAAGCTGAGCCCCCTTTTCAGCTGCTCCAGAGTCAAAGCTCTCACGATAATCCACTTCCTGCTCAGGCGATGACATGCCACTCTGCGACTCTTCTTGATTTTCCATTTTCCCTGATGATGCTTCAATTCCCATTGGAGCTGCATCGTATTCATTACAATAACCCAATCCTCTGTGTGAGCTATCACCGAGAACAAAATCTGAATGATACTCATAACTGATATTTGCTTGATCCACTGAGGATGGCCCTTCATCTACATAAGCAACAATTTGGCTGTCCTTTGAACCACACAGAATGAAAGGCTGAGAAAAATCCATTTTATTCTCTCCATTTGTATCTCCGAACGTCGATACTGGATGCAAACCATCCTGTAAAAGAATTTAACTAACCCAGATCAACACAAGTGAGAGACTGAGATCAGCTGATCCACAAGAAGTCTTCCCAAATCAAGAAAGCTACAAAGACGAAAACTATAATCTAAGCCTCACGATATTAACTAAGAACAACTCCTAAAATTACTTTCTATTAGGGTCAAGGCTTCAGCTTGATTGAGTCTCCGTTTAAAAAACTGAAAGGGTATGAAATCCAAGAGACAGTAATAACTAATTTCAATGGCTCATGAACTTTTCACACCCAGAGGGCGACTATCAGCATAAGATTCCAAACAAAAGCCGACAACCTTCAAATTATTGCAACCTGAATATGGATCCTAAAAACCAAATAGACTTTACCCGAAGGTCGAGAGACGGATACTGGTATCCGACGGCATTGGATCTCGAACTTCGTGGCAAGCTTTTAGAACCGGAACCCCTACCTCGCCCAGAGCTTCCGGCTTTCGAAGCATCCGAATTTTGATTCGATCCTACAATGGAAACCAAGCAGACCAAAACACACTCTTATGCTCACAAAAAAACACCGTTCTCACACACAAACAACTGAGACAACTGGGATTTTTCAGTTCCTGTTCAAGCCCCCTTTTTTATCGAGAAAAGCGCAAGCGAAACCGAGAGAAATGGACCTCGCCGGGGGGCCGGAGACGGGGTCTTGGGCTGCCAGTCCGACAAGAGGCCGCCTTCGACGAAGAGGCCGGCTCTGATCGACGCCGAGGCGCCGAATCCTCCTCCCCTACCTCTTCTTCCGCCGCCCCCGCCGCCGCCGGACTTGCTGCTGCTCCGGTTGAAGCTGCCTCCGCCGTCAGTGCCGCCGCCGCCGCCGCCGCCGCCGCTGTTTCTCCTCGAATTCGATCTCCTCTTGCCTCCAGCCATGTCCAAGCTCGCGAATCAACTTCGATTGAATTTTCTGACCTAATTGATCGATCGATCGAGATCGATTTGGGGGCGACGACGAGAGAAAGGGATCACCTCCTCCCGCGTGTGGTTTCCTTGCCTTGGGGGAAGCGATCGCATCTGGACCGTTGGCGATTCGCCGTGGGACGCAAGGGGACTCGTGGACGGCTGTGATGCGGCGGCGGGAGCTTGGGGATATCATATTCCGCTACGCAAACAGCTGCGGCGGGGGCTCTTTCTCTTTGGGAATATGCGAGAATCGATGCCATCGGCCCATCAGCATGGTCTTCTGGGATTGTCGTGGACAACTAGTCTAGCTGGGCGGAATTCGACCTCGATTGGTTTTGGAATTTGATAGTGATCATCTAAAACTTTTTGGCTTAGGCTACCAAAATCACTGACGGTTTGTGATGCATTTCTATGTTAATGGGGTTAACTAAGTGGATTTGCCCTCTTAAATTACGGGACCCTAAATTTTTTTTAACAAAGTATCCGAATACTTAGACATTAATTAAAGAAGATTAGATGAGAAAATGACCACTGAATTTTTACATACCTAGTATGATTTATTGTCGATACATGAAAGATCTCTAAGTAGAAACAGTTTCTTTTTTACTGGAATGAAGTTGGATTGCACACAAACTAGCTTTCCTAGATGCTCTTTTCTTCTTATTGGAGATACCACACTGTTACAATTGGACAACAACTTCACTGGTTGCTTTATATAAGTTTGTCATGTTTGGGAGGCTGAAGGTGTCCTTGGGGACCATCCTCCCTTTACATTTTGAAGATAAGTGCATCATGATACAAAATCATAAGAAAAATTCGAGTTCCCGTGGTAGCAAATTACACTTTTAATTTGGTTTGCTCTCCGATTTGCATTAGCCTCGTAGACTAGATGTGCAACGGATAATTAAGTGTGGAAGAGAGATTGTTTTGAGAAGGTGAACGAGGGATTTTATTTTTTGTTGGCAATCTGGTTGCAATTTAGCTACCTACTTTGGCAATTTGGTTTACTCTCTAGGTGGCCAAATCGCATGACTTTCGAGGTCAAAGGCCATCGGCATTCTTGCTGCCTTTGAGCTTGTGGCCATGGCCTTGAGTGCGACGTTCGAGCTCTAACATTTAAACGTGCAAAAGAGAATTATTATATTAGATAATGTTCAAGCTCATAAAAAGTTAGATGGAAATCGATGGCCTAACCAAATTGCAGATCAGCCATGAACCTATGACTCTTAAGAACATGTAGTCATTCATGTTATATTGTCAAGTAAGAGGAGTTTTATGTCTCTAACGGTTTGCGAATGGACCGAGTGATAAATGGAGACGCAAATTTTCATTCGAAATGAAAGCAAATGTCCTTGCAGAAATAACAAAGGTCTAGACACAGTTGTGTTTTTCTAGTGTTGTTTGTTATCGTTAGTAGTATGATCACCCAACCAAATAGAGATGAGCCAGCAACTACATAAAAACCACCTTTTCGAAAGAGGGAAGGATCACACCATGTATTGTGTTCAAGGAAATTAGAGCAAGACCTTATTTAGTTGTTAAGGTGAGAACTTACATTGATGTGGTAGATCCACATTGAGGGTAATGTTGATCAATGACAGTAACAAATGACAGGAAAAAAACCCAATCCTGCCATTACTTGGAAATGCAGAACGAGAGAACCTAAATTGTTTGACCACTAGACAATTTTCGAAAACCATCTTGCACAAATTAGTAGCATGCGATGAACAAGCTCTGACATAAGGTGATAACCAGTTCCACATAATGAAACCATCCTTGCCGCCATTGGGGGTTGATGAACAGAACAGCCGGAATTACCAGTAAAACCATCGTGTATGACATTCCGAAGCTGATATAGAATGTCTCTCCATCTATGAAACCATCTTCTTTAGCTAACCTGCGTGATGTTGTTGCTGAGCAATTAACGTTAATGGTTGTCGAACAGTCATTACTCAACGGTAGTCCACACAGAAGATGGTTTCCGTAGTAACTGCTTTCATCAAATGACCCAAACTGATTTTTATTTGGTATGGCTCCTGACAAGTCGTTGTAAGACACATTGAAGACTCCCAAAAAATTCAACTGAGTGAGCTCTTCAGGGATAGAACCAATCAAGTTGTTGTAGGAAAGGTCAATGCTCTCTATCTTTGTAAGGTTTGACAATGACATCGGTATATGTCCTGTAAGCTTGTTGTGCGACAGATTCAGCACAATTATGTCCTGTGAGATTGCAATCTCTGGTGGGATCTCCCCGCCGAATTGGTTGCAAGAAAAATCTAGTCCTACCATGTTAAGTAGTGCGTAGCCTTTGTAAGCATTAAATCTTCTTTTTGCTCTGAACCCAACAATATGTGGAATTTGCCATGCTTTGTCTCCTAGAAATTTATCTTGGTAGAACTTGGTCTGGCTTCTAATTGTCCTCACATAAGAAAGAGGTGACGATTCTTCACCTCCAACTATGAAACCGGTATTGAAGTTACCTTATCGGCATATCCTGTAGAGGAGAAATTCATGGGTCCCAAGCAAATAGGTAATGGACCAAACATATTGTTTTCAGAAATATCGATCATACTTAAGCTTTTCAATCTGCACAATTGCTTGGGAAATGTTCCATAGAAGCTATTACCTCTCAGTAAAAGAATGCTTAATTGAGAGAGGTTACCTAGCCAATAGGGTATGCTTCCGAAGAACTCATTTTCACTCAAATCCAAGGTCACCAAATCGGAGTTGTTAGGGAGCAGATGCACGATTGAACCATTCAATTTGTTCCCATTCAGATGGATATGTCTCAACCGGGGTGCTATGAAAGATGATGCTAATGAACCAGAGAGATTGTTGTCAGACAAAGCCAAATACTCGAGCTCAAGAAGATCAAGGAGTCCTTGAGGGATGAGGCCATTTAACTAATTTTTGGACAAGTCAAGGAGCATATGCGATGACATGTTTGAAATCAATCTGGGAAGCTTACCAATGAAAGAGTTGTTGCTAACGTCCAATAGGAATAGATCTACGAGTGATGAAAGAAAACAGAGATCTCCAGTGAACATGTTGTGCTCTAACCGTAGGTGCATCAAATATTGGTTCATGGTGTCGTCGGAAAACACGATTTCTCGTTACAAGTTGTTATATGCTACGTTGAGGCTAGACAATGATGAGTTGCTATCGAGTAACTGGATAGGTAGTCCCCCGGAGAAATAGTTGTTGGAAAGGTCTAAGACTGATAGGGATTTTATAGTACCCAGTTCAGATGGAATATTCCCTTCCAATCTGTTGGCTGATAGATCAAGGTGGTATAGATTTGTGACATTTATACAAAATTCAGTCGTGAGCTCTCCTCTCATGCCATTGTTGGACATGTCCATCCTCGAAAATTTATGAAGGGTCATCGGTGGAACCTCAAGAGTCGCAAATAAGTTATTTGCCATAAGAAGATTTTCCAACTTAGTGTTGTTTTCCAACAACCAGAATGTCATTTGAGGAGAGATCAATGGTTATTAGGTCATATTGATGATTGAGAAAGCCAAGAGAAGACACCTTGAATCCTTTCAATAGACTATTTGACATACTAAAATCCTTCAATTGGAACCTCGGGATCGAAGACGCAACTTTGGAATAAGTTGTTAGTTTATTGTCATCAAGCAAGAGGACCTTAAGTCTTTAATAGTTTGCAAGTGGGCCAAGTGATGAGGGGATATCAAAATAATTACCCGAAATGGAAAGCAATTCGAGTGAGGTAAGACTAGTGAGGGGAGATGAGGCGACATTATCTGTGAATTCATTGTCTTCAAGAAATAGAACCCGAATAGAGGTCATGTTTCGCCAGCACGTAGGAAGCCCGCCAGTAATGCTATTATTGCTAAGATCCAACTCTTCTAGTTTTACGAGGTTACACAAACCTGTTATTGATATCACAAGTCAATTCAATTACAATGGTAGATATCGGAACATATAACAAGGACATACACATACATGAAAGATTCATTTTATGTCCAAGTTTTACTATGAGAGATCTGGACTTACTCTGATCTAATAGTTTGCCATTAAGATCGGTGCTGTATGAGGACAACAATCTAAGAGATGTCAAAGGACCAAGGCTGGAAAGAATTCCCATGGTGGTGTTCAACGAAGAATAATCCAAGATGAGCTGTTCCAACTTACTGAAGTTATGGAAATCTTCTCAGAAAACGAAAGATTATTGAACATCAGATTTCCTTACATAGACATAATCAAGAAATGGCAGAGAAACATCATGAGTGAATGGAACCTTTTTAATAAAAAATTAGGCTCTGTTTATTTCGCGAAAAATATGACGTTTTGTGAAAATATTTTCCGAGAAGTCATTGTTTAGGAAAATGATAATATTTTCCGATGTTCGGTTGAAATCTGAAAATAAACCAGAAAATATTTTCCACTATTTGGTATGGAAAATCTGATTTGATTTTCATCCGTGTACTCCTTTCAATAATATTTTATTTTTACTTTAAAAATTATAATTTTTAATTATTTTTTCTTTTTCTTTTTTCTTTTTCTCTTTTTTCCTTCTTGTCCGGTTGATCACTAGCCACAAGTGACGTCCAGATTGCCTGAGGCAGACGAGCTCAAGCCTTGTTAGATTGGCGAAGCCTCG
The DNA here is from genome assembly GCA_014182375.1 of Eucalyptus virginea. Taxonomy (NCBI): domain Eukaryota; kingdom Viridiplantae; phylum Streptophyta; class Magnoliopsida; order Myrtales; family Myrtaceae; genus Eucalyptus; species Eucalyptus virginea. The sequence goes on along the minus strand of CM024516.1, from coordinate 58,791,207 downwards.
GCCTTTGGCGAGCTTGTCCTTCGCCTGTGGTCAGTCGTCATAGTCGGCAATCGAATGAGGAAGAAGGAAAAAGAATAAGAAGGAAAAAAGAAAGAAATTAAATATTTGATTTTTTTAAATGAAAAAAGAAAAAATATACTTTTTAATTGTGCATGGAGGAACATAGGTTTAGGTGAAAGAAAGAGAATGGAAAATGATTTCCCCATTTTCCCCAATTTTGAAAATGCCTTTTCCATTGTAGGAAAATATTTTCCTTTCACTTATTTATTTTCCGTAACCTAAATGCTAGAAAATCTGGAAAACATTTTTTTGAAAATTGTTTTCAACAAAACGAACGGAACGTTATTATGAGCATACATTTACTAATGGCTTTGACTAACCTTGAGTAGTAATCGTTCCTCCTATTGTATTTTCCTAGAGAGAAAGGATCTTGAGGGATGACAGTGCCCCTAATGCTCGCACGACGGTCCCCACATCCTTCAAGTGGACATGATCCAGGTAGAGGTTCTCTAAGTGGCTCAAGTTTTTGATGCCTACTAGTAAAATTCCAACAAAATGACTTGCTTGGTAATAAAGTTGTGAAAGCACCCACGCGGATGCTTTGTGATAGGGATCTTTTGAATCAGGCAACATTTCTATATAGAAAGAGAAGGGGGTCCCAATTTATGACTTCTATATTCTCAATATGACGTACATGTAAAGCTATGAGAGATACTGCATGAAAACTGAAACAATACCTTTGGCAGTAGCCGCTGCATTGACTACATTATAACTTATGTCTAGCTCCTTTAAATTATTGAAACAACCTAATTTATCCATGAACCTTGCTAACTCAAGTCAAGGATGGTGATTTTGTTCGGAATTATGAACATAGAATAAGTTGAAGAAACTATCATTCACATTTGAAGTCCCATTCAAATGTTGTTTTGGAGAATAGACACATGAGAGTCGAAATTGCACCACGAACAAGTAGAATAGAATTATCCAGAGAAAATAATGAAAACACCCATGTGAATGTCTGGGAATAGGAATCTTTTGAATCAGCAACATTTCTATATGGAAAGAGAAGGGATGACTTCTATATTCTTCATATGAAGCACATGTAAAGGTATTAAAGAGCATGCATGAATTGTAGTCTAGTTAGTTTAATTTATGAATACAAACGAGGATTCTACATGAAAGCTGAAACAATACCTTCAGCAATAGTTGCTACATCGACTGGATTATCACTTATGTCCAGCTCCTTTAAATTACCAAAACCACCTAATTTATCCACAAACATTGCTAACTCAAGTCAAGGATGGTGATTTTGTATGAAATTATGAATAGAGAATAAGCTGGAGAAACTATCATTCACATGTGAAGTCCCATTCAAATGTTATTTTGAAGCATAGACACCTGAGAGTTGGAATTGTACCGTGAACGGGTAAAATAGAATTATCTAGAGTAAATAATGAAAGCACCCACACATATGCCTTGGGATAGGAATCTTTTGAATCAGTAACATTTCTGTATGGAAAGAGAAGGGGGTTGCAATATTTGACTTCTTTAGTCTTAATATGAAGCACACATATAGGTATAAAAGAGCCTGCCTACATGACTCACAAGCTAGTGAGTTTAATTTATGAATAAAAATGAGGTTCCTACTTGAAAACTGAAACAGTACCTTCAGCAATAGCCACTGCATCAACTGCGTTATCACTTATGTCCAGCTCCATTAAATTGCTAAAACCACCTAATTTATCCATAAACAATGTTAACTCATGTCAAGGATGGCGACTTTGTACTAAATTATAAGCAGAGAATAAGTCGAAGAAATTTACCATTCACATGTAAAGTCCCACTCAAATTACTGCTTTTGAGGAGCAGATGTCGGAGAGATGGAATTGTACCAAGAATGGATAGAATAGAATGATCCATAAAGTTATAGCTCAAGTCAAGCACCTCTAGTTTGCTCAGCCTTGAAGATAGCAGGTTTGGTTCTGCAAACAATCAATAAAGAGCAGTAAAAGCCGCAAAAATCTATTCAAGGACACGTGGAAATAGATATTGCCATTTCAAGGGGAAATAAGTCGTAAACTCGTGAATAAATGATGATGTGGACATAATCATCTATGATGCAGGAAGTGAGTAAGAACCTAGACGTGATTAACTTATGAGTTCATTAGATAATGAGTATCTCTTTTTTATAGGAAATGGACGAACGGCGAATTTATACCTTTTGGTGCAATCCACCCTCCTAAATAGTTGTCTTGCAAGTCAAGGCTCTTGAGTTCTTCAAAGGGAAGAAGTAGAGAAGCATTTAGGTACCAAGTTTTGGAGCCGAAACAGTCATGTCTCAAATTGGAGAGCATTAGCAGAGTGACTTGTCTTGTGGTGGCGTCGCACTTAACACCTGCCCAGCTGCAACAGTTGAAATATGATCCCCCAGCGTCCACTCAATATGTCAGGTCCAATGTGGCATTGAGCGCTAAGAGGGCAACCCTTTCTTGCTCCCAACACCCACGAGAGCCACATAAACATGCGATACCCCAAACCACCACAAACACCCACAGTGCTTCCTTTTCCATGATTGCAGATTCGAGTGACCAAACTTTATATGGATCGCACTCTGGAGTTAACATCTCTTTTGCAAGTTAGAGCAATTTTATAGGAGTTCAGCGGCACCTGTGCTTGAGTGTGAAACTTGTGGTCATGGCCAAAGTCTTGGTCATAATTTTTCCATGCGGTTAGTCTAGCCTAGCCTAGTCAATCGTTGTCATTTATATGACTAATTCAATCTCTATCCAAAGTAAAGCACAAGCCTTGTGATTTACTTGGAACTTTCGGCAAAAAGTGATCTTGACTAGAGGCATCTCAAAAGTAGACATGTTGTAAAAGTAATGCGAAAATTGACAAGATCTTGCTATTAAAACAACGCAAAAACATTGAAGAAATAGACAGGGAACAACAAAGATACCAAATATTTATGTGATCGGTCCAAATATTGATACCTACCCCATGGGAGAGATGGCGATAAATAATTCATTGTAATCAGAGAATTGGAGTTATAATCACTTACACGCTCGGGTATTTCCCATACCTAGATTAAGACCAAACTCAAAAGTGTTTACAAATAAACAAATTAATTAGATGTAAAGCTCACGGTGCAAATCACTGAGTGTTTAAGCCCATAGCAAAACCCTTTGGACAGCTAATTCAAGAGCGTCCGTACATTCTTTCTTTTGTTCTTTGTGCGGTGGCTCAATTTCAAAAGGAACCCCCTATTTGGCTTCTTTAGTAAAGGAAACCCAAGAAAGCAAAACCTTGCTTTTAATTTATTTTCTTTTCTCTAACCACTTCCTGAACCCACGCGCTTTCTTTTGTACAACCAATAAGAAAATCCCAAGTAGGCGATTAAAGTCCACGGAAAATTTGACCGCAAGAGTTTATTTATATTTGCTACTGGGGCCCTTGGCAGCTGTCAACAAAAAAATTTCTCCGTCAATGTTTAACGAGCCGAAGTCTACACGCCAAAACGTCCCAAATTGTACTTGTATCTTTTTCTTACCCAACGTCTGAGCAACTTGTATCTTTTTCTTACCCAACGTTCTGAGTCTTCCTCATCACCATATGCCGCAACATCATCTTCACCATCTTCCTCATCGGATATATCTTCTGTATATATTTTCAATCCCCCAATTGATACAACCCAGAATTTTTCTTCGAGGATGTGTCCTTTGACAAAAGCTTAACCCCCTTTTCAGCTGCTCCAGAGTCAAAGCTCTCACGGTAATCCACTTCCTGCTCAGGCGATGACATGCCACTCTGTGACTCTTCTTGATTTTCCATTTTCCCTGATGATGCTTCGATTCCCATTGGAGCTGCATCGTATTCATTACAATAATCCAATCCTCTGTGTGAGCTATCACCGAGAACAAAATCTGAATGATACTCATAACTGATATTTGCTTGATCCACTGACGATGGCCCTTCATCTACATAAGCAACAATTTGGCTGTCCTTCGAACCACACAGAATGAAAGGCTGAGAAAATTCCATTTTATTCTTTCCATTTGTATCTCAGAACGTCGATACTGGATACAAACCATCCTGTAAAAGAATTTAACTAACCCAGATCAACACAAGTGAGAGACTGAGAACAGCTGATCCACAAGAAGTCTTCTCAAATCAAGAAAGCTACAAAGACGAAAAACCATAATCTAAGCCTCACGATATTAACTAAGAACAACTCCTAAAATAACTTTCTATTAGGTTCAAGGCTTCAGCATGATTGAGTCTCCGTTTAAAAAACTGAACGGGTATGAAATCCAAGAGACAGTAATAACTAATTTCAATGGCTCATGAACTTTTCTCACCCAGGAGGGCAACTATCAGCATAAGATTCCAAACGAAAGCCGACGAACCTTCAAATTATTACAACCTGAACATGGATCCTAAAAACCAAATAGACTTGACCTTACGGTCGAGAGATGGATGCTGGTATCCGATGGCATTCGATCTCGAACTTCACGGCAAGCTTTTAGAACCGAAACCCCTACCTCGCCCGGAGCTTCCGGCTTTCGACGCATCCGAATTTTGATTCGATCCTACAATGGAAACCAAGCAGGCCAAAACACACTCTTATGCTCACAAAAAACACCGTTCTCACACACAAACAACTGAGACAACGGGGATTTTTAAGTTCCCGTTCAAGCCCCCATTTTTATCGAGAAAAGCGCGAGCAAACCGAGAGAAATGGACCTCGCCGGGGGGCCGGAGACGGGGTCTTGAGCTGCCAGTCTGACAAGAGGCCACCTTCGACGAAGAGGCCGACTCTGATCGACGCCAAGGCGCCGAATCCTCCTCCCCTCCCTCTTCTTCCGCCGCCCCTGCCGCCGCCGGACTTGCTGCTGCTTCGGTTGAAGCTGCCTCCGCCGTCAGTGCTGCCGCCGCCGCCGTCGCCGCCGTTGTTTTTCCTCGAATTCGATCTCCTCTTGCCTCCAGCCATGTCCAAGCTCGCGAATCAACTTCGATTGAATTTTTCTGACCTAATTAATCGATCGATCGAGATCAATTTGGGGGCGACGACGAGAGAAAGGGATCACCTCCTCCTGTGTGGGTTTTCCTTGCCTTGGGGGAAGCGGTCGCATCTGGACCGTTGGTGATTCGCCGTAGGCCGCAAGGGGACTCGTGGACGGCTGTGATGCGGCGGCGGGAGCTTGGGGATATCATATTCCGCTACGCAAAAGGCTGTGGCGGGGGCTCTTTCTCTTTGGGAATATGCGAGAATCGATGCCATCGGCCCATCAGCATGGCCATTTGGGATTGTTGAGGACAATTAGGGCGCGTTTGATAACGATTCTGTTTCCGGAAACTGATTCTGACTAGAAATAATTATTTTTTATTCTGTTCTTGGGAAGAATAAAAAAATGCGTTTGGTAACTGTCCAAAATTTTTTATTCTGAAATAGAATTGCGTTTGAAACCGTGCTAATTGATTATGTTCCAAATTAATTCCTTTTGATTTTTAAATAATTTTTTTTACTTTTTTTCTTTTTTACTTTTTTACTTTTTTACTTTTTCCTTTTTTTCTTTTCTTTTTTTTTTTCCCTTTTTTTCCTATTCTTCTTCTTCTTCATGTGGCCGGTCGCCGGACCGCGACGACTCGGCCGACAAGGGTCGGCGACGCTCACCGGAGCGTCGCCGGCCCTCGGCGAGATCGGCACTCGTCGGTGAGCCTTGCTGGCAGCTGGGCGAGGCCGAGCCTCGCCGGTGGCTAGGCTTGCCTCCGGCGAGCTCGCTGGACCTCACCTTGGCCTGGCGAGCCTTCGGCGAGCTCGTTGGACCGGTGACCGGCGGCGGGGGGTGGCGGCGGACGGTGGCGGGCGGTGGCGGACGGCAATCGCGAGATGACGGAAGGGAAGAATGAGAATTTCACTGTTTTGATTCTTTTTTTGATTCTCGGACGAAGAATCATATTTTTTTTTTTTTTATTCTCAATTCTCTTCTCAATCTGTTCTCGGGAACAAAAATTTTACCAAATGTGATTTTCATCCTAAACTGATTCTAGGAACAAAAAATCAGAATCAGGCATTGTTTGGCACGTTACCAAACAGGCCCTAATTAGTCTAGCTGGGCGGAATTCGACCTTGATTGGTTTTGCAATTTGATAGGGATCCTCGGAAACTTTTTTGGCTTAGGTTACCGAAATCATGACGATTTGTGATATATTTATATGTTAATGGGGTTAACTAAGTCAATTTGCCCTCTTAAGTTACAGGACCCTAAATTTTCTTTAACAAAGTCTCCGAATACTTAGACATTAATTAAAGAAAATTAGATGAGAGAATGACCATTGAGTTTTTGCATACCTAATATGATTTATTTGTCGATACATGAAAGATCTCTAAGTAGAAATAGTTTCTTTGTTACTGGAATGAAGTTGGATTGCACACAAACTAGCTTTCCTAGATGCTCGTTTCTTCTTATTGGAGATAATAAACTGGTATAATTGGACAACAACTTCACTGCTTGCTTTATATAAGTTTGATTGTGTTTGGGAGGCTGAAGATGTCCTTGGGGACAATCCTCACTCTACATTTTGAAGATAAGTGCATCATGATGCAAAATCATAAGAAAAATTTGAGTCCTTGTGATAGCAAATTACACTTTTTATTTGGTTTGCTCTCCAATTTTCATTAGTCTCATAGACTAGATGTGCAGCTGAAGATTTAGTGTGGAAGAGAGATTGTTTTGAGAGGGTGAACGAGGGATTTTATTTTTTGTTGGCAATTTGGTTGCAATTTAGCTACCTACTTTGGCAATTTGGTTTACTCTCTAGGTGGCTAGATCGCATGACTTTCGAGGTTAAAGGCCATCGGCATTTGTGCTGCCTTTGAGCTTGTGGCCATGGCCTTGAGTGCGACGTTCGAGCTCTACCATTTAAACGTGCAAAAGAGAATTATTATATTAGATAACGTTCCAGCTCATTAAAAGTTAGACGGAAATTGATAGCCTAACCAAATTGTGGATTAGCCATGAACCTATGGCCTAACCAAATTGTCAAGTAAGAGGAGTTTTATGTCTCTAACAGTTTGCGAATGGACCGAGTGATAAATGGAGACACAAATTTTCATTCGAAATGAAAGTAAATGTCCTATTGCAGAAATAACAAAGGTCAAGAGACAGCAGTGTTTTTCTAGTGTTGTTTGTTATCGTTAGTAGTATGATCACCCAACCAAATAGAGATGAGCTAGCAACTACATAAAAACCACCTTTTCGGAAGAGGGAAGGATCACAGCATGTATTGTCTTCAAATAAATTAGAGCAAGACCTTATTTAGTTGTTAAGGTGAAAACTTACATTGATGTGGTAGATCCACATTGAGGGCAATGCTGATCAATGACAATAACAAATGACAGGAAAAAAACCCAATCTTGCCATTACCTGGAAATGCAGAATGGGAGAACCTAAATTGTTCGGCCACTAGACAATTTTCGAAAACCATCCTGCACAAATTAGTAGCATGTGATGAACAAGCTTCGACATAAGGTGATAACCAGTTCCACATAATGAAACCATCCTTGCCGCCATTGGGGGTTGATGAACAGGACAACTAGAATTACCAGTAAAACCATCGTGTATGACATTCCGAAGCTGATATAGAATGTCTCTCCATCTACGAAACCATCTTCTTTAGCTTTCCTGCATGATGTTGTTGCTGAGCAATTAACGTTAATGGTTGTCGAACAGTCATTACTCAACGGCAGTCCACACAGAAGATGGTTTCCGTAGTAACTGCTTTCATCAAATGACCCAAACTGATTTTTGTTTGGTATGGCTCCTGACAAGTCGTTGTAAGACACATTGAAGACTCCCAAAAAATTCAACCGAGTGAACTCTTCAGGGATAGAACCAATCAAGTTGTTGTAGGAAAGGTCAATGCTCTCTATCTTTGTGAGGTTCGACAATGACATCGGTATATGTCCAGTAAGCTTGTTGTGCGACAGATTCAGCACAATTATGTCCTGTGAGATTACAATCTCTGGTGGGATCTCCCCGCTGAATTGGTTGCAAGAAAAATCTAGTCCTACCATGTTAAGGAGTGTGTAGCCTTTGTAAGCATCAAATCTTCTTTTTGCCGTGAACCCAACAATATGTGCAATTTGCCATGCTTCTTTTGCCAGAAATTTATCTTGGTAGAACCTGGTCTGGCTTCTAATTGTCCTCACAAAAGAAAGAGGTGACAATGCTGGATCTCCACATCCAAAAAGCGGTGTTGAAGTTACCTTATTGGCATATCCTCTAGAGGAGAAATTCATGGGTCCCAAGCAAATAGGTAATGGACCAAACATATTGTTTTCAGAAAGATCAATCATACATAAGCCTTTCAATTTGCACAATTGCTTGGGAAATGTTCCATAGAAGCTATTACCTCTCAGTAAAAGAATGCTTAATTGAGAGAGGTTACCTAGCCAACAGGGTATGCTTCCAAAGAACTCATTTTCACTCCAATCCAAGGTCACCAAATTGGAGTTGTTAGGGAACAGATGCATGATTGAACCATTCAATTTGTTCCCATTCAGATGGATGTGACTCAACTGGGGTGTTATGAAAGATGATGCTAACGAACCAGAGAGATTGTTGTCAGACAAAGCCAAATACTTGATCTCAAGAAGATTAAAGAGTTCTTGCGGGATGAGGCCATTTAGCTGATTTTTGGACAAGTCAAGGAGCCTAAGCGATGACCTGTTTGCAATCAATTTGGGAAGCTTACCAATGAAAAAGTTATTGCTAACGTTCAATAGGACCAGATGTACGTGTGATGAAAGAAAAGAGAGATCTCCAGTGAACATGTTGTGCTCTAAGTGTAGCCACAACCAATTTAGGTTCCTGGTGTCATCGGAAAACACGATTTCTCCTTGCAAGTTGTTATATGCTACGTTGAGTGTATGCAATGATGAGTTGCTATCTAGTAACTGGATAGGTAGTCCCCCGGAGAAATTGTTGTGAGAAAGGTCTAAGAATGATAGGTATTTTATATTACCCAGTTCAGATGGAATATTGCCTTCTAATCTATTGACTGATAGATTAAGCTCATACAGATTTGGGACATTTAAACAAAATTCGTTCGTGAGCTCTCCTCTCATGCCATTGTTGGACATGTCCATCCACGAAAGATTACGAAGGGTCATCGGTGGAACCTCAAGTGTCGCAAATAAGTTATTTGCCATAAGAAGATTTTCCAACTTAGTGTTGTTTTCCAACAACCAAGCTGGAAAGGGACCCGGAATGTCATTTGAGGAGAGATCAATGGTTCTCAGGTCATATTGATGATTGAGAAAGCCAAAAGAAGACACCTTGAATCCTTTCGATAGACTATTTGACATACTAAAATCCTTCAATTGGAACCTCGGGATCGAAGACGCAACTTTGGAATAAGTTGTTAGTTTATTGTCATCAAGCAAGAGGACCTTAAGTCTTTAATAGTTTGCGAGTGGGCCAAGTGATGAGGGGATATCAAAATAATTACCCGAAATGGAAAGCAATTCGAGTGAGGTAAGACTAGTGAGGGAGATGAGGCGACATTATCTGTGAATTCATTGTCTTCAAGAAATAGAACCCGAATAGAGGTCATGTTTCGCCAGCACGTAGGAAGCCCGCCAGTAATTCTATTATTGCTAAGATCCAACTCTTCTAGTTTTACGAGGTTACACAAACCTGTTATTGATATCACAAGTCAATTCAATTACAATGGTAGATATCGGAACATATAACAAGGACATACACATACATGAAAGATTCATTTTATGTCCAAGTTTTACTCTGAGAGATCTGGACTTACTCTGATCTGATAGTTTGCCATTAAGATGGGTGTTGTATGAGGACAACAATCTAAGAGATCTCAAAGGACCAAGGCTGGAAAGGATTCCCATGGTGGTGTTCAATGAAGAATAATCCAAGATGAGCTGTTCCAACTTACTGAAGTTATGGAAATCTTCTCAGAAAACGAAAGATTATTGAACATCAGATTTCCTTACATAGACATAATCAAGAAATGGCAGAGAAACGTCATGAGTGAACGGAACCTTTTAATAAAAACTTAGGCTTTGTTTATTTCGTGAAAAATATGACGTTTTGTGAAAATGTTTTTCAAGAAGTCATTTTTAAGAAAATGATAATATTTTTCGATATTCGGCTGAAATCTGAAAATAAACCAGAAAATATTTTCCACTATTTGGTATAGAAAATTTGATTTGATTTTCATCCATGTACTCCTTTCAATAATTTTTTTTAAATATAATTTTTAATTATTTTTTCTTTTTCTTTTTCCTTTTTTCCTTCTTGTCCGGTTGATCACTAGCCACAAGTGAGGTCAAGATTGCCTGAGGCAAACGAGCTCAAGCCTTGTTAGATTGGCAAAGCCTCGGCCTTTGGCGAGCTTGTCCTTTGCCTATGGTCAGTTGTCATAGTTGGCGATTGGATGAGGAAGAAGGAAAAAGAATCAGAAGGAAAAAAGAAAGAAATTAAATATTTGATTTTTTAAATGAAAAAAGAAAAAAATATAATTTTTAATTGTGCATGGAGGAACATTGGTTTAGGTGAAAGAAAGAGAATGGAAAATGATTTCCTCATTTTCCCCACTTTTGAAAATGCCTTTTCCATTGTAGGAAAATATTTTCCTTCACTTATTTATTTTCCGTAACCTAAATGCTAGAAAATCTGGAAAACATTTTTTTGAAAATTGTTTTCCGCAAAATGAACGGAGCATTATTATGAGCATACATTTACTAATGGCTTTGACTAACCTTGAGTAGTAATCCTTCCTTCTATTGTATTATTCTAGAGAGAAAGGATCTTGAGGGATTATAGTGCCCCTAATGCTCACACGACGGTTCCCACATCCTTCAAGTGGACACCATCTAGGTAGAGGTTCTTTAAGTGGCTCAAGTTTTTTTTATGCCTACCAGTAAAATTCCAAGAAAATAACTTGCTTGGCAATAAAGTTGTGAAAGCACCCACGCGGATGCTTCCCGACAGGGATCTTTTGAATCGGGCAACATTTCTATATAGAAAGAGAAGGGGGTCCCAATTTATGACTTCTACATTCTCAATATGACACACATGTAAAGCTACGAGAGATACTACATGAAAACTGAAACAATACCTTCAGCAGTAGCTGCTGCATTGACTGCATTATAACTTATGTCTAGCTCCGTTAAATTATTGAAACAACCTAATTTATCCATGAACCTTGCTAACTCAAGTCAAGGATGGTGATTTTGTTTAGAATTATGAACAGAGAATAAGTTGGAGAAACTATCATTCACATTTAAAGTCCCATTCAAATGTTGTTTTGGAGAATAGACACATGAGAGTCGGAATTGTACCACAAACAGGTAGAATAGAATTATCCAGAGAAAATAATGAAAACACCCACGCAGATGTCTAGGAATATGAATATTTTGAATCAGCAACATTTCTATATGGAAAGAGAAGGGATGACTTCTATATTCTTAATATGAAGCACATGTAAAGGTATTAAAGAGCATGCATGAATCGTAGTCTAGTTAGTTTAATTTATGAATACAAACGAGGATTCTATATGAAAAATGAAACAATACCTTCAATAATAGCCGGTACATCGACTGATTATCACTTATGTTCAACTCCTTTAAATTACCTAAACCACCTAATTTATCCACAAACATTGCTAACTCAAGTCAAGGATGGTGATTTTGTATGAAATTATGAACAGAGAATAAGCTGGAGAAACTATCATTCACATGTGAAGTCCCATTGAAATGTTGTTTTGAAGCATAGACACTTGAGAGACAGAATTGTACCGTGAACGGGTAAAATAGAATTATCTAGAGTAAATAATGAAACCACCCACACATATGCCTTGGGATAGGAATCTTTTGAATCAGTAACATTTCTATATGGAAAGAGAAGGGGGTTGCAATATTTGACTTCTTTAGTCTTAATATGAAGCACACGTATAGGTATTAAAGAGCCTACCTACATGACTCACAACCTAGTTAGTTTAATTTATGAATAAAAATGAGGTTCCTACATGAAAACTGAAACAATACCTTCGGCAATAACCACTGCATCAACTACACTATGACTTATGTCTAGCTCCATTAAATTGCTAAAACCACCTAATTTATCCATAAACAATGTTAACTCATGTCAAGGATGGCGACTTTGTACTGAATTATAAGCAAAGAATAAGTCGGAGAAATTTACCATTCACATGTAAAGTCCCACTCAAATTATTGCTTTCAAGGAGCATATGCCGGAGAGATGGAATTGTACCAATAATGGATAGAATAAAATGATCTAGAAAGTTATAGCTCAAGTAAAGCACCTCTAGTTTGCTTAGCCTTGAAGATAGCAGGTTTGGTTCTGTAAACAAACAATAAAAAGCAGTAAAAGCTGCATAAATCTATTCAAGGACACGTGCAAATAGATATTGCCATTTCAAGGGAAAATATGTCGTAGACTCGTGAATAAATGATGACGTGGACATAATCATCTATGATGCAGGAAGTGAGTAAGAACCTGGATATGATTAACTTATGAGTTCATTAGATAATGAGTATCTCTTTTTTATAGGAAATGGAAGAATGGCGAATTTATACCTTTTGGTGCAATCCACCCTCCTAAATAGTTGTCTTGCAAGTCAAGGCTCTTGAGTTCTTCAAAGGGAAGAAGTAGAGAAGCATTTAGGTACCAAGTTTTGGAGCTGAAACGGTCATGTCTCAAATTGGAGAGCATTAGCTGAGTGACTCGTCTTGTGGTGGCGTCGCACTTAACACGTGCCCAGTTGCAACAGTTGAAATATGATCCCCAACGTCCACCCAATATGTCAGGTCCAATGTGGCATTGAGTGCTAAGAGGGCAACCCTTTCTTGCTCCCGACACCCACAAGAGTCACATAAACATGCGATACCCCAAACCACCACAAACACCCACAGTGCTTCCTTTTTCATGACTGCAGATTCGAGTGACCAAACTTTATATGGATCGCACTATGGAGTTAACATCTTTTTTGCAAGTCAGAGCAATTTTATAGGAGTTTAGCGGCGCCTGTGCTTGAGTGTAGAACTTGTGGTCATGGCCAAAGTCTTGGTCATCTTTAGTGATGAATGTAGCTCAGCCACTTTTGGTGACAAGGTTAATTAGCGTGCTGGGCACGGAATGTACGTTACGCAATGGCCAAATTTCGTTGGTGGAGAATTTTCCGAAAGTCTCTATTGGCATAACTTTTCCACGCTGTTAGTCTAGCCTAGCCTAGTCAACTGTTGTCATTTATATGACTCATTCAATCTCTATCCAAAGTAAAGCACAAGCCTTGTGATTTACTTGGAACTTTCGGCAAAAAGTGATCTTGACTAGGGGCATCTCAAAAGTAGACATGTTGTAAAAGTAACGCGAAAATTGACGAGATCTTGCTATTAAAACAACGCAAAAACATTGAGGAAATAGACGGGGAACAACAAAGATACCAAATATTAATGTGATTCGGTCCGAATATGGGTACCTACCCCCATGGGAGAGCCAACGATAAATAATTCACTATAATCAGAGAATTGGAGTTATAATCACTTACACGCTTGGGTATTTCCCATACCTAGATTAAGACCAAACTCAAAAGTGTTTACAAATAAACAAATTAATTAGATGTAAAGCTCACGGTGCAAATCATTGCGTGCTTAAGCCTATAGCAAAACCCTTTGGACAACTAACTCAAGAGCATCCGTACATTCTTTCTTTTGTTCTTTTTGCGGTGGCTCAATTTCAAAAGGAACCCCCTTTTGGCTTCTTTAGTAAAGGAAACCCAAGAAAGCAAAACCTTGCTTTTAATTAATTTATTTTTTTCTAACCACTTCCTGAACGCACACGCTTTCTTTTGTACAACCAATAAGAAAATCCCAAGAAGGCAATTAATGTCACGCCCCGACTCTGGGTAACGTGACCATCCTTCAATCTTGGTCGATTTTAAAATGCGATATCCCAGGACTATGTATCGCCGACCCTTTCATTTATATATGCACATGCGGAAGCAGTTATAATTCCCCAGACAATAAAGCAATGGGATAGAAAAGTAGGCCATATATTTTTCTTACTGAAAATTCACAACTACATCTTTTTACATGCATCTCATAGTATTCTACAATACTATATATACGCAACTCTAGTCTAACGTCTATTCACGTGCAAACAAGGTCTGACAAGATAGGACGGGATCTCAATCCTCATCCGGGTCGTACTCGGGGTTATCCTCAGGGTCCTCCTCCACGTACTCCTCTTCGGGTTTCTCATCAGGGTTTTCCTCGTCAGGTTCCTCCTCCTTAAGCTCCTCATCCGGGTCCTGAAATGGTTATTCAATAACCACCGAGACATCGTCTCACAAGTTCTACCCCTAAGACCCGATTAGTAAACTAATACACCTTAGGGCTGCCTATGCACAACATGAGTCGAGGACTTACCTTGGCCTCGCATTCCACCCGCAAGTCAGTACAATTCACAATAGGCACCCATTTACTCAAAACAAATCGAACCAGTCGATTACATGTCATACAAATCAATCCCCACCGTGGGATATTTAAAAGCTAGGCCACGTGCATTCTCCGAAACGACATTCCAGGTCTCCGAGCCACGTGCCTCGAACCTTGGGCCCACGTGCATTCTCTAAGGCGACCTCTTCGCCAAGGTGGTACATCAAGTCACCGAGCCACGTGCCCTTTTAGATGTTATTTCCGAATACTTTGGACCCACGTGCATTCTCTAAGGCACTCGCTTGCCAAGGTGACGCATCGATCACCGAGCCACGTGTCCTTTTAGATGCCGTTCTCAAACACTGGACTCACGTGCATTCTCTAAGGTACTCGCTTACCAAAGTGACGCATCAGATCACCGAGCCACATGTCCTTTTAGATGCCGTTCTCAAACACTGGACTCACGTGCATTCTCTAAGGTACTCGCTTACCAAAGTGACGCATCAGATCACCGAGCCACGTGTCCTTTTAGATGCCCGGGCCCACGTGCATTCTCTTAGGTGCTATCTCACCAAAGTGATGCATCAATTCACCGAGCCACGTGCCCTTTTAGATGCCAAACTCTGTCACCGAGCCACGTGCATTCTCCAGGACGACATACCGAGTCTCCGAGCCACGTGCATTCTCTCAGGCGACCTTTTCGCCAAGGTGACATATTCAACCACTGAATTCACGTGCATTCTCCAGATGACATTCCAATTCACCGAGCCCACGTGTCCTCTTTCGAGTGATTACAATCTACTTTCAATACCGACAACCAATGCCCAACGATTTCTCAATCAAATAATTAAATCGACTCAACAAAGCATTAAAAATGCTGAATAACATACTTGGCCATTTACCATTCAACAATTCAATCTCAATCAATTCCAATCAATTTAGGGCAAACCCCTAAAATATCACAATTTATTCAATTCCATACAACGCAGCGCTCAAATAAATAAACGGACTGCGCCACGACAATCAGCACGAAATTCCGGTCATCGGCCATCCCGGTTGAATTTCCGGAAAATAAATAATTACATAATTAATTTCAAAAATTAATAAATAAACATAATAATTCCAATTTAGCACAATATGAAACTCAATTAAATAAACGGACTGCGCCACGATCATCAGCATAAAATCCCGGTCACTGGCCATCCCAGTTGAATTTCCGGAAAATAAATAAATAAATAATTAATTTCGAAAATTAATATTTAATTCCTAAAAATTCCAATTAGGCCCGAATCGCTTAATTAACACCCGATAAAGGACGGGAAAAATCCCAAGAAGCATCCAATAAATACTACAGGCAATTCTCTATCTAATTACACTAATCACACAACTAATATGCAAAGCAATTAACTAATAATTACTAATCAATTCTAATCTAACCACTTAATTACACTTAATTAACACTAATCAACCTTTAAGTATAATTAGCGCACTAAAAAGGCATTAGTGAGTAAAACTCACTCAAAACGACGGGCTCGACGCGAGGATCGACTTTCCTCAAATCGGGCCGAGCATCCGGGCTCGGGAAGGCGACCAAAACGGGCCAAAACCCTCTGCGATACCCATTTTCTGCTCTCTCTGATCGCTGCTGGTCGGGGCAGATTCGGGGCCGGTTGAGGCGGCCAAGGGCGGCTGAGGGCGAGGCGGAGCTCCGGCGAGGCTGACGGTGGTCGGAGGTGGCCGGACCATGGCCTGTGATGGCTAAAACGAAGCTGAACAGAGGCGGAACAGGGGTTGGGTCGCACAGCGGGGACGGCAGGCGCGAGCGTGAGGCGGCGGAGCGCGCGGCGTTGCGCGGGCGGCGGTGCGGCAGCTCCGGTGCGGCGGCGTCCAAGCAGCTGGTCGCGGCTCCTTCCGACGACGCTGGACGCTGCTTCTGCTTCTGCTATTCGGTTCTGCTCGAACCAGAGGAGGGAGAGGGGGCGGAGATGTGCAGACGGCAGCACGGCGGCGGGCTCGGGTGCGCAAGCAGCTCCGGTGCTGGTGGGCGTGCGACGACGACGGCGAGAGGCGGCGACTGCAGCTCCGTCTTCGTTGGTCTTCGGCTCCCATGGAGTTTTGAAGAAAAAGAAGAAGATGGGGGAGACGTCGACGGAGGAGAGAGGGGAGGAAGAAGAAACCAATTTCCCCTCCTTTTCTCTCACTCTCTCTCTCTTAGGTCAGCCACACGTGGGCCACCACCAGCTGTCTTTCACCCTTCAATTTTTGACAAATATGCCCCCTTCTAGAAGCATTTAGGTAGGCCAAAGTATGGGGTAGAGGTGGCATACGAATTTTGCTAAGTTTTCTTCCCAATTGGACCTTAATCCCTCTTGATTTAATTTAAATTGACTCCCATAATTTCATTCAACACCTCATCATTCCAATTGGTATTTTTCCTTACCAATGTAGCCCACTTGCATCCCAATTTCACAGTCCCTGGTTTCAACTGAACGAAAACGGCCCTATTTATCCAGTCGAAATTAGAACCCGAAAATCTGGATGTCACAATTAAAGTCCACGGAAAATTTGATCGTAAGAGTTCATTGTATTTGCTATTGGGGCCCTTGGCACTTGTCAACAAAAAAATTTCTCCGTCATTGTTTAACGAGCCGGAGTCTACACGCCCAAACCTCCCAAATTGAACTTGTATCTTTTTCTTACCCAACGTCCGAGCAATATCCTCCCAAATCTTTTACATTGAAGGTCTAGATGTAATCGTGAATACATCCAACCAAATAAAAGAAACTCTCCAATATATACGCCATTCACAGAAAGATTTTTGGGATTTCTTTCTTATCCAATTTGGGTTCATCGAGTTAGGTTCACTTGGAAAATGCCCTCCATTAATGCGAGATCAATGCATATGAGCCATTAGATCTTGTGCATCTCACATTGCCTCATAAAATTCACAGGTGAAAATGCACTAGGCTCACATAATGGTAGCCCTTTGGGATTGCTGTAATTGATTGGAGCGCTTAGTGATTTCTAGCTGAGAATTCGGGAATCACCCATTGATCCCAATATTTTCATGCAAACTGGCCTTCTGCACAAATCAACTTTTTGTATTTAATTGGTCTATAGGACTTGCAGGGCATTTCAAAAAACTTCCAGTTAACCCAGTCTTCACGCTCTGAGCCATCAACCATAAAACGAAAGGCGTTAGTGCGAGACTCCTACCCACTCCAAAAACAATTGTACGGAGCGTGTACGGGTCAAATGTGGTGGCCTCGTGCGTGTCCACCCCTTGCTCTTACATTTGAGGAATGATAGGTAGACTTACTATAGCTGTCATGGTCAATGCGTCTTTCCGAATTAAATATTGATAGTACTTCCATTATCTCCTAAAGAGTACTTACAGTGCAGAAAAAGCGGCCACCTTTGCAAGACCCGTGCCTTTTGGGGCAGACGATTTTGGATTTTACACCATCATCTGTCAAGAGAAGAATCACACTTTCATCACCAGTGGATGGCATGTCTGGACTCTTCTTCCCCACGACGATGTTGCCGTAAAATAAGCGGCCGACCCTCGGAGGATTCCGATTGACTGATTGTCAGATTAACTAACAAACCTCAACCGATAGATGACGACGATACACGAAATTTGTACCTTAGAAATTTCTGTAGCGGTACAATTTTACAAGTATAGGACGAATGTCAAGTTGCCAACCTGCATAAGATTGTATTTTTGACTCATTTGGACCAACTCGATTAAACGGGACATAGACTCAACAGCTACCGTCACCAGCCGACATTTCATAATCGGATCTCACAAGTTCTACGCACCTTTCTTCGTGTAGCACTTGGATTTTGTTTGACCAATCTCGATGTCAAGAGAAAAATCTACTCGGACATTGCATGATTGAATTGATACATGTATGTAAGCGAGCTAATAATCTAAGATGCCTTCAATTGAGCACCCTCTCTACTTGACAATTACTAGTTGTGACGCTGAAACAACACTCATATGATAGCGTCAAGCGCTATCACTTGCAGTATCCACACGTCGAACGAAAGGATCTGGAAAAATAAGATGATAATTAGAACGGCAAAAGCTTAACGCCTAGAAAGGGCGAAGATAAGGGAAACATAAGGCCCATTAACCTTTTCTTGCCCGATCCTTGGGAGCTACTTCAAAACCGATAAATTCTTGCGAGTCGTTGAACCTTCTCTACTTTTTTTCCTCCATTTTTTGTGAATAAAAGGGCATAATACCTTACTTATATGTTATTTGATATAATAATTCTCTTTTGCAAGTTAAACTTGCTTCTACATATTTCAAATAATCTATAAGGTCGATGTTATATGATGCATAGCTTTATCACAATCCCGCCTCTAGAGCTAAGCTCCTAGCATAATGTTAGAATGTCATTCCGCGCAGATAGGACTATAAAAAGTAGTCATGAAAATGCAAGTTTGACCGTGAATTTAACTATCTCATGAGACACTCTAGCACGAGTGAACCTTCATAAAAGTTAGATAGAAATTGATGTCCTAACCAAATTGCGGATGAGCCATGAACTTAAGACTTTGAAGAACATGCAATCGTTCACGCTATTTTGTCAAGCAAGAGGAGTTTTATGTCTCGAACAGTTTGCGAATGGACTGAGTGATATATAGAGACGAAAATTTTCATTTGGAAATGAAAGCAAATGTGCTACTGCAGAAATAACAAAGGTGAGACAAGACAGCTGTGTTTTTCTAGTATTGTTTGTTATCGTTAGTAGTATGATCACCAAACCAAATAAAGATGAGCTAGCAACTACGTAAAAACCACCTTTACAAAAAAGGGAAGGATCACGGCATGCATTGTCTTCAAGGAAATTAAAACAAGACCTTATTTAGTTGTGAAGGTGAAAACTTGCATTGACCCGATAGATCCACATTGAGGCCAATGCTCATCAACGACAATAACAAATGACAGGAAAAAAACCCAATCCTGCCATTACCTAGAAATGCAGAACGGGAGAACCTAAATTGTTGGGCCACTGGACAATTTTCGAAAACCATCCTGCACAAAATAGTAGCATGTGATGAACAAGCTTCGACATGTGGTGATAACCAGTTCCACATAGTGAAACCATCCTTGCCGCCATTGGGGGTTGATGAACAGAACAACTGGAATTACTAGTAAAACCATCGTGTATGACACTCCGAAGCTGATGTAGAATGTCTCTCCGTCTATGAAACCATCTTCTTTAGCTTTCCTGCATGATTTTGTTGCTGAGCAATTAATGTTAATGGTTGTCGAACAGTCATTGCTTAATGGTAGTCCACACAGAAGATGGTTTCCGTAGTAACTGCTTTCATCAAATGACCCAAACTGATTTTTGTTTGGTATGGCTCCTGACAAGTTGTTGTAAGACACATTGGAGACTCCCAAAAAATTCAACCAAGTGAGCTCTTTAGGGATAGAACCAATCAAGTTGTTGTAGGAAAGATCAATGCTCTCTATCTTTGTGAGGTTCGACAATGACATCGGTATATGTCCCGTAAGCTTGTTGTGCGACAGATTCAACACAATTATGTCCTGTGAGATTGCAATCTCTGGTGGGATCTCCCCGCTGAATTGGTTGCAAGAAAAATCTAGTCCTACCATGTTAAGGAGTGTGTAGCCTTTGTAAGCATCAAATCTTCTTTTTGCCGTGAACCCAACAATATGTGCAATTTGCCATGCTTCTTTTGCCAGAAATTTATCTTGGTAGAACCTGGTCTGGCTTCTAATTGTCCTCACAAAAGAAAGAGGTGACAATGCTGGATCTCCACATCCAAAAAGCGGTGTTGAAGTTACCTTATTGGCATATCCTCTAGAGGAGAAATTCATGGGTCCCAAGCAAATAGGTAATGGACCAAACAGATTGTTTTCAGAAAGATCGATCATACGTAAGCCTTTCAATTTGCACAATTGCTTGGGAAATGTTCCATAGAAGCTATTACCTCTAAGTAAAAGAATGCTTAATTGAGAGAGGTTACCTAGCCAATAGGGTATGCTTCCAAAGAACTCATTTTCACTCAAATCCAAGGTCACCAAATTGGAGTTGTTAGAGAACAGATGCATGATTGAACCATTCAATTTGTTCCCATTCAGATGGATGTGACTCAACTGGGGTGTTATGAAAGATGATGCTAACGAACCAGAGAGATTGTTGTCAGACAAAGCCAAATACTCGAGCTCAAGAAGATTAAAGAGTTCTTGAGGGATGAGGCCATTTAGCTGATTTTGGGACAAGTCAAGGAGCCTAAGCGATGACATGTTTGCAATCAATCTGGGAAGCTTACCAATGAAAAAGTTGTTGCTAACGTCCAATAGGAGCAGATTTACGAGTGATGAAAGAAAAGAGAGATCTCCCTTGAACATGTTGCCATCTAACCGTAGGCCTGCCAAATTTAGGTTCATGGTGTCGTTGGAAAACACGATTTCTCCTTGCAAGTTGTTATATGCTATGTTGAGGCTATACAATGATGAGTTGCTATCTAGTAACTGGATAGGTAGTTCCCCGGAGAAATTGTTGTGAGAAAGGTCTAAGAAAAATAGGGATTTTATACTACCCAGTTCAGATGGAATATTCCCTTCCAATCTGTTGGTTGATAGATTAAGCTTGTACAGATTTGGGACATTTAAACAAAATTCGTTCGTGAGTTTTCCTCTCATGCCGTTATTGGACATGTCCATCCATGAAAGATTACGAAGGGTCATTGGTGGAACCTCAAGTGTCGCAAATAAGTTATTTGCCATAAGAAGATTTTCCAACTTAGTGTTGTTTTCCAACAACCAAGCTGGAAAGGGACCCGGAATGTCATTTGAGGAGAGATCAATGGTTCTCAGGTCATATTGATGATTGAGAAAGCCAAGAGAAGACACATTGAATCCTTTCAATAGACTATTTGACATACTAAAATCCTTCAATTGGAACCTCGGGATCGAAGATGCAACTTTGGAATCAATTGTTAGTTTGTTGTCATCAAGCAAGAGAACCTTAAGTCTTGAATAGTTTGCAAGTGGGCTGAGTGATGAGGGGACATCAAAATAATTACCCGAAATGGAAAGCAATTCGAGTGAGGTAAGACTAGTGAGGGGAGATGAGGCGACATTATCTGTGAATTCATTGTCTTCAAGAAATAGAACCCGAATAGATGTCATGTTTCGCCAGCACATAGGAAGCCCGCCAGTAATTCTATTATTGCTAAGATCCAACTCTTCTAGTTTTGCAAGGTTACACAAACCTATCATTGATATCACAAGTCAATTCAATTACAATGGTAGATATCGGAACATATAACAAGGACACACACGTACATGAAGGATTCATTTTATGTCCAAGTTTTACATTGAGAGATCAGGACTTACTCTGATCTGATAGTTTGCCAGTAAGACCGATGCTATATGAGGACAACAATCTGAGAGATGTCAAGGGACCAAGGCTGGAAAGGATTCCCATGGTGGTGTTCAAGGAAGAACAATCCAAGATGAGTTGTTCCAACTTACTGAAGTTATGGAAATCTTCTCAGAAAACGAAACATTATTGAACATTAGATTTCCTTACATAGACATAATCAAGAAATGGCAGAGAAATATCATGAGTGAATGGAATATTTTAATAAAAACTTAGGCTATGTTTATTTTGCGGAAAATATGACGTTTCCATAAAATATTTTCCAAAAAGTCATTTTATTAGAAAAATGACAATATTTTCCAATGTTAGGTTGAAATCTGAAAATGAACTAGAAAATATTTTCCACCGTTTGGTATGGAAAATCCGATTTGATTTTCATTCGTGTACCCTTTCAATAATATTTTATTTTTATTCTAAAAAAGAATTTTTAATTTTTTTTTCTTTTTTCCTTCTTTTCCGGTTGATCACCATCCACAGGTGACATCAAGATTGCCCAAGGCAGGCGAGCTCGCCCGAGGCTGACGAGCTCGCCCGAGGTAGACAAGCTCGAGCCTTGTTAGATTGGCGAAGCCTCGGCCTTTGGCGAGCTTGTCCTTCGCCTATGGTTAGTCGCCGGTAGTCGTCATAGTTGGCCATCGAATGAGGACGAAGGAAAAATAATAAGAAGGAAAAAGAAAGAAAGAAAGAAAGAAAGGAAGAAATTAAATATTTGATTTTTTAAAAATGAAAAAAGAAAAAAATAATTAAAAAGAGTGCATGGAGGAAAATAGGTTTAGGTGAAAGAAAGAGAATGGAAGATGCTTCTCATTTTCCCCACTTTTAAAAATGCCTTTTCCATTGTAGGAAAATATTTTCCTTCACTTATTTATTTTCCGTAACCTAAATGCTAGAAAATCTAGAAAACATTTTTTTGAAAATTGTTTCCACAAAAGGAACGGAGCGTTATTATGAGCATACATTTACTAATGGGTTTGACTAACCTTGAGTAGTAATCGTTCCTTCTATTGTATTATTCTGGAGAGAAAGGATCTTGAGGGATGATAGTGCCCCTAATGCTCGCACGACGGTCCCCACATCCTTCAAGTGGACATCATCTAGGTAGAGGTTCTCTAAATGGCTCAAGTTTTTATGCCTACCAGTAAAATTCCAAGAAAATAACTTGCTTGGCAATAAAGTTGTGAAAGCACCCATGCGGATGCTTTGCGACATGAATCTTTTGAACTAGGCAAAATTTCTATATGGAAAGAGAAGGGGTCCCAATTTATGACTTCTATATTCTCAATATGACACACGTCTAAAGCTATGAGAGATACTACATGAAAACTGAAACAATACCTTCAGCAGTGGCTGTTGCATTGATTGCATTATAACTTATGTCTAGCTGCGTTAAATTATTGAAACAACCTAATTTATCCATGAACCTTGCTAAATCAAGTCAAGGATGGCGATTTTGTCGGGAATTATGAACAGAGAATAAGTTGGAGAAACTATCATTCACATTTGAAGTCCCATTCAAATGTTGTTTTGAAGCATAGACACCTAAGAGTCCGAATTGTACCGTGAACGAGTAAAATAGAATTATCTAGAGTAAATAATGAAAGCACCCATGCGGATGTTTGGGAATAGGAATCTTTTGAATTAGCAACAGTTCTATATGGAAAGAGAAGGGATGACTTCTATATTCTTAATATGAAGCACATGTAAAAAGATATTAAAGAGCATGCATGAATCGTAGTCTAGTTGGTTAAATTTATGAATACAAACGAGGATTCTACATGAAAACCGAAACAATACCTTCAGCAGTAGCCGCTACATCGACTGGATTATCACTTATGTCCAGCTCCTTTAAATTTCCAAAACCACCTAATTTATCCAAAAACATTGCTAACTCAAGTCAAGGTTGGTGATTTTGTATGGAATTATGAACAGAGAATAAGCTGGAGAAACTATCATTCACATGTGAAGTCCCATTCAAATGTTGTTTTGAAGCATAGACACTTGAGAGTCGGAATTGTACCGTGAATGGGTAAAATAGAATTATCTAGAGTAAATAATGAAAGCACCCACACATGTCTTGGGATAGGAATCTTTTGAATTAGTAGCATTTCTATATGGAAAGAGAAGGGGGTTGCAATATATGACTTCTTTAGTCTTAATATGAAGCACACGTATAGGTATTAAAGGGCATGCCTACATGACTCACAAGCTAGTTAGTTTAATTTACGAATAAAAATGAGGTTCCTAAGTGAAAGCTGAAACAGTACCTTCAGCAATAGCCACTGCATCAACTGTGTTATGACTTATGTCCAGCTCCATTAAATTGCTAAACCCACCTAATTTATCCATAAACAATGTTAACTCATGTCAAGGATGGCGACTTTTTACTGAATTATAAGCAGAGAATAAGTCGGAGAAATTTACCATTTACATGTAAAGTCCCACTCAAATTACTTTATTTGAGGAACATATGCTGGAGAGATGAAATTGTACCAAGAATGGATAGAATAGAATGATCCAGAAAGTTATAGCTCAAGTCAAGCACCTCTAGGTTGCTCAGCCTTAAAGATAGTGGGTTTGGTTTTGCAAACAAACAATAAAAAGCAGTAAAAGCCGCAGAAATCTATTCAAGGACACGTGCAAATAGATATTGCCATTTCAAGGGGAAATATGTTGTAGACTTGTGAATAAATGATGACGTGGACATAATCATCTATGATGCAGGAAGTGAGTAAGAACCTGGACGTGATTAACTTATGAGTTCATTAGATAATGAGTATCTCTTTTTTTATAGGAAATGGACGAATCGCAAATTTATACCTTTTGGTGCAATCCACCCTCCTAAATAGTTGGAGGACAAGTCGAGGCTCTTGAGTTCTTCAAAGGGAAGAAGTAGAGAAGCGTTTAGGTACCAAGTTTTGGAGCCGAAACGGTCATATCTCGAATCAGAGAGCATTAGCTGAGTGATTCGTCCTGTGGTGGGGTTGCACTCAACACCTTCCCAGCTGCAACAGTTGAAATATGATCCCCCCGTATCCCCACTATATGTCAAGTCCAATGTGGCATTGAGCGCTAAGAGGGCAACCCTTTCTTGCTCCCAACACCCACGAGAGACACATAAACATGCGATACCCCAAACCACCACAAACACCCACAATGCTTCCTTTTTCATGACTGCAGATTCGAATGACCAAACTTTATATGGATCGCACTTTGGAGTTAACATCTTTTTTGCAAGTTAGAGCAATTTTATAGGAGTTTAGCGACACCTGTGCTTGAGTGTGAAACTTGTGGTCATGGCCAAAGTCTTGGTCATAATTTTTCTACGCGGTTAGTCTAGCCTAGCCTAGTCAACCGTTGTCATTTATATGACTCATTCAATCTCTATCCAAAGTAAAGCACAAGCCTTGTGATTTACTTGGAACTTTCAGCAAAAAGTGATCTTGACTAGAGGCATCTCAAAAGTAGACATGTTGTAAAAGTAACGCAAAAATTGACGAGATCTTCCTATTAAACAACACATTGAAGAAATAGACGGGGAACAACAAAGATACCAAATATTTATATGATTCAGTCCAAATATTGGTACCTACTAGAGCCGACGATAAATAATTCACTGTAATTAGAGAATTGGAGTTATAATCGCTTACACGCTCGGGTATTTCCCACACCTAGATTAAGACCAAACTCAAAAGTGTTTACAAATAAACAAATTAATTAGATGTAAAGCTCACGGCGCAAATCACTGCATGTTTAAGCCTATAGCAAAACCCTTTGGTCAGCTGATTCAAGAGCATTCATACGTTCTTTCTTTTTTTCTTTGTGCGGTGGCTCAATTTCAAAAGGAACCCCCTATTCGGCTTCTTTAGTAAAGGAAACCCAAGAAAGCAAAACCTTGCTTTTAATTTATGTTCTTTTCTCTAACCACTTCCTGAGCCCACACGCTTTCTTTTGTACAACTAATAAGAAAATCCCAAGTAGGCGATTAAAGTCCACGGAAAAATTGACCGTAAGTGTTCATTGTATTTGCTATTGGGGCCCTTGGCACTTGTCAACAAAAAAATTTCTCCGTCATTGTTTAACGAGCCGGAGTCTACACGCCCAAACCTCCCAAATTGAACTTGTATCTTTTTCTTACCCAACGTCCGAGCAATATCCTCCCAAATCTTTTACATTGAAGGTCTAGATGTAATCGTGAATACATCCAACCAAATAAAAGAAGCTCTCCAATATATACGCCATTCACAGAAAGATTTTTTGGATTTCTTTCTTATCCAATTTTGGTTCATCAAGTTAGGTTCACTTGGAAAATGCCCTCCATTAATGCGAGATCAATGCATATGAGCCATTAGATCTTGTGCATCTCACATTCCCTCATAAAATTCATAGGTGAAAATGCACTAGGCTCACATAATGGTAGCCTTTTGGGATTGCTGTAATTGATTGGAGCGCTTAGTGATTTCTAGCTGAGAATTCGGGAATCACCCATTGATCCCACTATTTTCATGCAAATTGGCCTTCTGCACAAATCAACTTTTTGTATTTAATCGGTCTATAGGACTTGTGGGGCATTTCGAAAAACTTTCAGTTAACCCAGTCTTCACGCTCCGAGCCATCAACTATAAAAGGGTTAATACCCTGAAAAACCCAAAACTGGTACACCTGCGACAAATTTACCCCAAACTATTTTTTTTACCACAAAAAACCCTAAACTAGTATACCTTTGACAAATTTACCCCAAACCGGTACACTTGTGACAAATTTGCCTTTGTTAGTTTTCGTTAAATTTTACTGTAAAATTATTAAGTTAAATGATACGTGATAATTGACTGGTATACCAATTTGTGATTTTACGCTTCGTTTGTCAAGGTTTATAATTTTTATGATTTTTTGTAGTATTAATCCAATTTAGCAAAGGGTATATTCGTCACAAATTTATCAATTTGGGGTTTTTTGCAGTCGAATAAATTAGTTTGGGATAAATTTGTTATAAATATATAAGTTTAGGGGTTTTTTTCACGAGAGGTCCCAAGTTCGATAAATTTTTTACAAGTGTACCACCAAAAAAAAATATATATATAGTTTTTTTAAAATTTTTTACAAGTGTACCAGTTTAAAATTTTTCATGGTCTAAAAAATAATTTGAGATAAATTTATCACAGATATATCAGTTTGAGATTTTTCAGGATATTAACCTACTATAAAACGAAAGGCGTTAGTACGAGATTTTTGCCCACTCCAAAAACAATTGTGCGGAGCGTGTACGGGTCAAAAGTGGTGGCCTCGTGCGTGTCTACCCCTTGCTCTTACATTTGAGGAATGACAAGCAGACTTACTGTAGCTGTCATGGTCGATGCATCTTTCCCAATTAAATATTTTATAGTACTTCCTTTATCTCCTAAAGAGTACTTAAAGTGCAGATAAAGCGACCACCTTTGTAAGACCCGTGCCTTTCGGGGCCAACGACTTTGGATTTTACACCATCATCTGTCAAGAGAAGAATCACACTTTCATCGCCAGTGGATGGCATGTCTGGACTCTTCTTCCCTACGACAATGTTGCCGTAAAATAAGCGGCTGACCCTCGGATGATTCTGATTGACCGTCAGATTAACTAACAAATCTCAACTGATGGATGACGATGATACATGAAATTTGTACCTTAGAAATTTCTGTAGTGGCACAATTTTTCAAGTATAGAACGAATGTCAAGTTGCCAACCTGCATAAGATTGTATTTTTGACTCATTTGGACCAACTCGATTAAGCGGGACATAGACTCAATAGCTACCGTCACCAGCCGACATTTCATAATGGGATCTCACAAGTTCTACGCACCTTTCCGCATGTAAAACTTGGATTTTGTTTGACCAAACTCGATGTCAAGAGAAAAATCTACTTGGACATGGCATGATTGAATTGATACGTGTATGTAAGCTAGCTAAGAATCTAAGATGCCTTCAATTGAGCACCCTCTCTACTTGACAATTACTAGTTGTGATGCTGAAACAGCACTCACATTACAGCGTCAAGCGCTATCACTCGCAGTATCCACACGTCGAACCAAAGGATCAATTTACATCTAACTAGACCATATTGACCTCTTTTGTGATGATCTATAACTGCATCTCAAGTAAGACCAACTCACAAATGCAGAACTTTCATGCTAAATAACGGTAAAGGTGCAAATCGTACACATTTGTTTCATCAACGTAACACAAGACTCAGTATTTCCACAAATTACTGCTTTGACAAATTACCGCATTGACGCTTCCCGTGGAGATGGTAAAACAGGGCCAGGTTGTCCATATTGCTAATGCATCTTTCCAACAGGATACATTTTGAAAAGGTTATACCTAGGCATCGATCAAGCCTTCTTGGCTATACTATTAAGTAATCTCCTGACCACTTAAACAGAAAGAAATCCTCCACTTAAACAAGGCCAGGTTGTCCATATTTCGTTAGCGGAGAATTTTCCGAAAGTCTCTATTGGCATAATTTTTCCACGCGGATAGTCTAACCTAGCCTAGTCAACTGTTTTCATTTATATGACTAATTCAATCTCTATCCAAAGTAAAGCACAAGCCTTGTGATTTACTTGGAACTTTCGACAAAAAGTGATCTTGACTAGAGGCATCTCAAAAGTAGACATGTTGTAAAAATAATGCGATAATTGACAAGATCTTGCTATTAAAACAATGCAAAAACATTGAAGAAAAAGACGGGGAACAACAAAGATACCGAATATTTATGTGATTTGGTCCGAATATGGGTACCTAACCCATGGGAGAGCCGGCGATAAATAATTCACTTTAATAAGAGAATTGGAGTTATAATCGCTTACACGCTTGGGTATTTCCCACACCTAGATTAAGACCAAACTCAAAAGTGTTTACAAATAAACAAATTAATTAGATGTAAAGCTCACGGCGCAAATCACTGCGTGTTTAAGCCTATAGCAAAACCCTTTGGACAGCTAATTCAAGAGCGTCCATACATTCTTTCTTTTGTTCTTTGTGCGGTGGCTCAATTTCAAAAGGAGCCCCCTATTCGGCTTCTTCAGTAAAGGAAACCCAAGAAAGCAAAACCTTGCTTTTAATTTATGTTCTTTTCTCTAACCACTTCCTAAACCCATGCGCTTTCTTTTGTACAACCAATAAGAAAATCCCACATAGGCAATTAAAGTCCACGGAAAATTTGACTGTAAGAGTTCATTGTAGACAAGTTGCCACTAGCTTCTATGTTCACATTACATAATACTGGTGTAACAACTTCCATTGAAGTTAAGACAGAATTAGAATAATTGTCACTAGGATATTCACATTCATAATCTTGACTGCAAAGTAGAATAACTTACTAAGCAGCTGCTTGCTGAGGTTGGGGACCGATATATCCTAACCAGTGGCACCCAATCCTCGAGATTTCGGGAGCCTGACAGCAGCCAAGGGGTTGACTATGCCCTGAGAATCCTTTCCCAAGCCCATACCTTCAACAAATCCCATCTTTGCCATCACTCTGGACCCAAAACCTTTGGTATGCCTTTCAAAAGCTCCGATAATTTGAGGCGTTCTTCTCACGGATGCTCCTCTGTCACTTTGCTTCGACTTAGCGCTTTGAGATTCTGACTCCCTATTCCTTTCCGGTTCTTCGCCAGACTCCAGGAATCTCATCCCTAATCCAAGAGATTTAGGACGCTTAATCACTTCGATGGGCTCCGCGAGACCCGTGCCTCCCTTCCCCAACCCTTGGCCTTCTATGAATCCCATTTTCGCATCATTTTAGACCCAAAGCCCCTAGTGTGTACCTCAAACGCACCAAAGCTCTCAGAAGTGACCAGAGTCACGTGCTCCTCACCATTTTCACTGGCCCCGGCTAGATTCACGGGGCTGATCTCTGTCGTTTCAGATGGCATTACGCCACTTGACACGAAAGACACGGGTCGACTGGCCAATGAAACCTTTCCACAGGAACGGTTGACTGAGTTTTTTAATGACTTGCTTCTGCTAGATTTTTTAGCTTCTTGAGGTCTTACCTGATTTCGACCTCCGCTGGTCATCTTCGCATGTGGGACATCAATTACCGAGAAATCAGCATCATCATCAACAGGTCCGATGAGCTGTCATTAGCAACACAACAATTGATTATAGGATTTCCAGATATGCAAATAGACAACTGACCACACTTTGTGAAACACAGAAAAAAGGAAGATTTAAATCACTTCCATGGAACATAAGCGTAGAAACCCTTAAGATGTGAACATGAAGACGTGTCCAAACCACAATCAAGTTTATTGAAGACAAAGAATCAACGAAATCTGAGAATCAGAAAATTGGCAAACCAGAACATGCACCTCTGCAGCTGAATAAAATCAGAGAAAACTGGATAGGTGATTCACATGAACAGGGCCAAAAAGAAAAGCTATACCTAAATTCAACATGATTGCTGAATGAATATGCAATTATGCAAATCATCTTTAGCAACACTAAACCTTGGGAAAGCACATATCAATACTTGCATTAGTTTGACAGGAGTAAGAACACTTAGGTTGATGTGTAACATGATGCAAAAGATACAGAGAGAAACCAATGAGTGTAGAGCAAAGTCATAACTTTTCGATGCAAAATAAGAGATCAAGGATAAGCAGATCTACGAGAATTTCAATTAGGATTATCAGAAAAATAAAACTTTCAATCTAACAAATACTGAATATGGTCATCATGCACAAAATAAAAGATACTTATAGCAGCAGTCTTATTAATGATTGATATACCCTAACACAGATCTCTTTTGCATTTGCTTGGAGGTTCTGCATAAGTTAAACTAAGCATGTTATTATCTGCTTTATTACACGTCAATTTTGCAGGGATAAGATAAGCATGTTAAGGTACTCGACCATAATACATAGTAACATCACAATCAACCACAAAATCTCGAATTTTTTCAGGTGTGAGCAATTGGTACTTTAACAATTGATTAGGGCAAAGAAAGATCATTCTCATTCTTATAGGGTCTTTCTATGAATGAGGTAGTACATCATCATGCAAAAGTGAGCATTAGCAGGAATGGTGAAGGATTGGCAAGTAGTCGCACCCTTTAGTAACTAGAGAGAGACATACATGATAAAACATACCTGGGAACAATCACGGGAATGCATAGGTTGAAAAGAATGTATGTCAACTCCATTGAGAACAATCTGCTCGAGCTTCTAAAAAAATGAAACCAAGAAGAGCATTGAGATTTGTTCCTAATAATCAATTCTAAATACCACATAAAGGATAATATGCCATCCCAATTTAAACAACATAGGAGCAGAAAGGCCAGATTGACTGTGACATTAAAAACTCAAGCATTATAGGAAGAACAGGGACACAGGTTGAAGAACGTCACGCCTAACAAAGTTGACTTCTAATGATGCCATAGAACTTCATGCCAGCAAGATAATTTATACTATCGTGATAAAGAGTTTTGTTACTCAATATAACCCCAGAAAGACCCCAAAAAGCACCCAAAAAAAAAAAAAAAAAACACCAAACAATCCTCTCAGAAGAACATGTACCCTCTCATTCATCCATTACCATCTCATATTTATGAAACGAGGTCTACAACTTCCATGCTTAAAAATCTGATAACAAAATAATAATTCAATGCACGAAGCATAAGAAAATTAAGAAAAGACATCATAGGATCCATCAAGCAGCAGTAACAGAGTTAAATTTAGCTCAAAAAAACATGGAAAAATGAGAGGCACGTCCAATAGGGTATGCTTCCAAAGAACTCATTTTCACTCAAATCCAAGGTCACCAAATTGGAGCTGTTAGGGAGTAGATGCACAATTGAACCATTCAATTTGTTCCCATTCAGATGGATATGTCTCAACTCTGGTGCTATGAAAGATGATGCTAATGAACCAGAGAGATTGTTGTTTGACAAAGCCAAATACTGGAGCTCAGGAAGATTAAAGAGTCCTTGAGGGATGAGGCCATTTAGCTGATTTCTGGACAAGTCAAGGAACATAAGCGATGACGTGTTCGCAATCAATCTGGGAAGCTTGCCAACGAAAAAGTTGTTGCTACCGTTCAATAGCAGCAGATTTACGAGTGATGTTAGAAAAGAGAGATCTCCAGTGAACATGTTGTGCTCTAACTGTAGACATAGGAAATTTAGGTTCATGGTGTCCTCGGAAAACACGATTTCTCCTTGCAAGTTGTTATATGCTACGTTGAGGTTATACAATGATGAGTTGCTATCTAGTAACCGGATAGGTAGTCCCCCAGAGAAATTGTTGTGAGAAAGGTCTAAGAATAATAGGATTTTATACTACCCAGTTCAGATGGAATATTCCCTTCCAATCTGTTGGCTGATAGATTAAGGGGGTATAGATTTGGGACATTTAAACAAAATTCGGTCGTGAGCTCTCCTCTCATGTCGTTGTTGGATATGTCCATCATCAAAAGATTACGAAGGGTCATAAGTGGAACCTCAAGTGTCGCAAATAAGTTATTTTCCATAAGAAGGTTTTCCAACTTAGTGTTGTTTTCCAACAACCAAGCTGGAAAGGGACTCGGAATGTCATTCGAGGAGAGATCAATGGTTTCCAGGTCATATTGATGATTGAGAATGCCAAGAGAAGTCATTTTGAATTCTTTCGACAGACTATTTGACATACTTAAAAATGTCAATTGGAACCTCGGGATTCAAGGCCCCTCCGGCGATCGGCAGCGGTGGCAGCAGGGGAGGAGCTACTTTATCTTTCTTTTTTTTTTTTAAACAATTTTAAAAATATTTTTTAACTTTTCGTTTTAGTTTTTAAATCTTATTTTAAAAAAAATCGAATAAAAAATAACTAAAAAACCACATGGAAAATAAAAAAATATTTAAAATGCCACGTTAGCATTTTTAACGGAAAAGGCTAACGGTGTTAACTTTAGGACTCGATTAAAACAATTTGACAAGTTTTAGAATTTGATTGCACTTTTTGCAAGTTTAAGATTCAATTGCATTTTTGTGACAAGTTTTAGGACTTTTGCAGCACTTATCCCTTTAATATATGAATACAAACGAGGATTCTACATGAAAACTGAAACAATACCTTCAGCAATAGCTGCTACATCGAGTGGATTATCATTTATGCCCAGCTCCTTTAAATTACTGAAACCACCTAATTTATCCACAAACATTGCTAACTCAAGACAAGGATGTGATTTTGTATGGAATTATGAAGAAAGAATAAGTTGAAGAAACTAACATTCACATGTGAAGTCCCATTCAAATGTTGTTTTGAAGCATAGACACTTGAGAGTCGAAATTGTACCGTGAATGACTAAAATAGAATTATCTAGAGTAAATAATGAAAGCACCCACACATATGCCTTGGGATAGGAATCTTTTGAATCAATAACATTTCTATATGGAAAGAGAAGGGGGTTGCAATATATGACTTCTTTAGTTTTAATATGAAGCACACGTATAGGTATTAAAGAGCCTGCCTACATGACTCACAAGCTAGTTAGCTCCATTAAATTGCTAAAACCACCTAGTTTATTAACTCATGTAAAAAATGGCAACTTTGTATTGAATTACCATTGACATGTAAAGTCCCACTCAAATTATTGCATTCGAGGAACATATGTTGGAGAGATGAAATTGTACCGAGAACGGATAGAGTAGTATGATCTTGAAAGTTACGGCTCAAGTCAAGCACCTCTAGTTCGCTCTGCCTTGAAGATAGTAGGTTTGGTTCTGTAAACAAAAAATAAAAAGCAGTAAAAGCTGTAGAATTCTATTCAAGGACAGGTGCAAATAGATATTGCCATTTCAAGGGGAAATATGTCGTAGACTCGTGAATAAATGATGATGCGGACATAATCATCTATGATGCAGGAAGTGAGTAAAAACCTGGACGTGATTAACTTATGGGTTCATTAGGTAATGAGTATTTCTTTTTTTTTTTTATAGGAAATGGATGAACGACGAATTTATACCTTTTGGTGCTCTCCACCCTCTTAAATAGTTGGAGGACAAGTCAAGGCAAGTCAAGGCTCTTGAGTTCTTCAAAGGGAAGAAGTAGAGAAGCGTTTAGGTACCAAGTTTTGGAGCTGAAACGGTCATATCTCGAATAGGAGAGCATTAGCTGAGTGACTCGTCTTGTGGTGGGGTTGCACTCAACACCTTCCCAGCTGCAATAGTTGAAATATGGTCCCCTAACGTCCACCCAATATGGCAGGTCCAATGTGGCATTAAGCGCTAAGAGGGCAACCCTTTCTTGCTCCCGACACCCACGGGAGCCACATAAACATGCAATACTCCAAACCACCACAAACACCCACAGTGCTTCCTCTTTCATGATTGCAGATTCGAGTGACCAAACTTTATATGGATCGCACTCTGGAGTTAACATCTTTTTTGCAAGTTAAAGAAATTTTATAGGAGTTCAGTGGCGCCTGTACTTGAGTGTAGAACTTGTGGTCATGGCTAAAGTCTTGGTCATCTTTAGTGATGAATGTAGCTCAGCCACTTTTGGTGACAAGGTTAATTAGCGTGCCGAGCAAGGAATGTACGTTACGCAATGGCCAGATTTTGTTAGCGGAGAATTTTCCGAAAGTCTCTATTGGCATAATTTTTCCACGCGGTTAGTCTAGCCTAGTCAAGTCAACCGTTGTCATTTGTATGCCTAATTCAATCTCTATCCAAAGTAAAGCAAAAGCCTTGTGATTTACTTGAAACTTTCGGCTAAAAGTGATCTTGACTAGAGGCATCTCAAAAGTAGACATGTTGTAAAAGTAACGCGAAAATTGACAAGATCTTACTATAAAAACAATGCAAAAACATTGAAGAAATAGATAGGGAACAACAAAGATACCAAATATTTATGTGATTCAGTCCGAATATGGGTACCTACCCCATGGGAGAGCCGGCGATAAATAATTCATTGTAATAAGAGAATTGGAGTTATAATCGCTTACACACTCGGGTATTTCCCACACCTAGATTAAGACCAAACTCAAAAGTGTTTACAAATAAACAAATTAATTAGATGTAAAGCTCACGGTGCAAATCACTGCGTGTTTAAGCCTATAGAAAAACCCTTTGGATAGCTAATTCAAGAGCGTCCGTACGTTCTTTCTTTTCTTCTTTGTGTGGTGGCTCAATTTCAAAAGGAACCCCCTATTTGGCTTCTTTAGTAAAGGAAACCCAAGAAAGCAAAAGCTTGCTCTTAATTTATTTTCTTTTCTCTAACCACTTCTTGAACCCACACGCTTTCTTTTGTACAACCAATAAGAAAATCCCAAGTAGGCAATTAAAGTCCACGGAAAATTTGACCGTAAGAGTTCATTGTATTTGCTACTAGGGCCCTTGGCAGCTATCAACAAAAAAATTTCTCCATCAATGTTTAATGAGAAGGAGTCTACACGCCCAAACCTCCCAAATTGAACTTGTATCTTTTTCTTGCCCAACGTCCAAGTAATATCCTCTCAAATCTTTTACATTGAAGGTCTAGATGTAATGGCGAATACATCCAACCAAATAAAAGAAACCCCCAATATATACGCCATTCACAGAAAGATTTTTTGGATTTCTTTCTTATCCAATTAGGTTAGATCACATAACAGCTCAAAATCAAGAAATACTTTAGCAATTATTTACCTTGCCTCGACGTTTGTAACTAAGTCATAATGTTCATCATCAATGCCAGTTCTCCTAATGCCTTGATGGATGGATGACAATTGCACTCAAGTAAAGCTGAAGTTCCGTCAAACGAACATGCTTGGTCATCATGTCTAACGAGTTCTCTACCTTCACTGATGGTTGTAATGTATTTATATGTAAACGGGTTAATTGAGTGGATTTGCCCTCTCAAGTTGGTGGGATCCCAATCTTTCTTTGACTAAGTATCGGGACATTCAACATTAATTAAGTAAATGAGGTAAGAGAATGACCACTAAGTTAGGAAGTGGGATTGCACACAAATTTGCCTTCCAAGATGCTCATTCCTTCTTGGAGGAGATCCGACAGCGATATAATTGGATAACTTTTACTTGTAGCTTTGTTCTCGAGTTTGTCGGCTTTCGACGCATCTGAATTTACATTCGATCCTACAGAGGAAACAAAGCGGACCAAAACACACTCTTATGCTCCCAAAAAACACCCTTCTCCCACACATACAACTGAGAAAATCGGATTTTTTCAGTTTCCGTTCTAGCCCACATTTTTATCAAGGAAAGCGCGACAAAACCGAGAGAAATGGACCTTGTTGGGGGGCCGGAGACGGGGTCTTGACAAGACGTTGAGTAATGCCAGTCTGACAAGACGCCGCCTTCGATGGAGAGGCTGGCTCTAATCGACGCTGAGGCGTCGAATCCTCCTCCCCACCCTCTTCTTCCGCCACCGCCGGACTTGCTGCTGCTCCGATTGAAGCTGCCGCTGCCGTCAGTGCCGTCGTCGCCATCGCCGCCGTTTCTCCTCAAATTCGATCTCCTTATGCCTCAAGCCATGTCCGAGCTCGCGAATCAACTTCGATTGAATTTTCTGACCTAATTGATCGATCAATCGATCGAGATCGATTTGGGGGCGACGACGAGCGAAAGGGATCACCTCCTCCCGCGTGTGGTTTCCTTGCCTTGGGGGAAGCGGTCACATTTGGACCGTTGGCCATTCGCCGTGGGCCGCACGGGGACTCATGGATGGTTGTGATGCGGTGGCAGGAGCTTGGGGATATCATATTCCGCTATGCAAACGGC
Source organism: Eucalyptus virginea (assembly GCA_014182375.1). NCBI lineage: Eukaryota > Viridiplantae > Streptophyta > Magnoliopsida > Myrtales > Myrtaceae > Eucalyptus > Eucalyptus virginea. Next base: position 58,754,556 of record CM024516.1, on the reverse strand, counting down.
TGTGACGTGGGCTCTTTCTCTTTGGGAATATGTAAGAATCGATGCCATCGTCCCATCAGCCTGGTCTTTTAGGATTGTCGTGGACAACTAGTCTAGTTGGGCAGAATTCGACCTTGATATTGTTTGCAATTTGATAGGGATCTTCTGAAACTCTTTGGCTTAGGCTACTAAAATCACAACGGTTTGTGATGCATTTATATGTTAATGCGGTTAATTGAGTTGATTTGCCCTCTTAAGTTACGAAACTGCAAATTTTCTTTAACAAAATCTCTGGATACTTAGACATTAATTAAAGAAGATGAGACGGGAGAATGACCACTGGATTTTTGCATACCTAGTATGATTTATTCGTCGGTACATGAAAGATCTCTAAGTAGAAACAATTTCTTTGTTATCGAAATGAAGTTGGATTGCGCACACAAACTAGCTTTCCTAGATTCTCATTTCTTCTTAGTGGAGATACCACACTGATATAATTGGACAACAACTTCATTGGTTGCTTCATATAAGTTTGTCATGTTTGGGAGGTTGAAGATGTCCTTGGGGACCATCCTTGCTTTACATTTTGAAGATAAGCGCATCATGATGCAAAATGATAAGAAAAATTCGAGTTTCCGTGGCAGCAAATTACACTTCTAATTTGGTTTGCTCTCCAATTTGCATTAGCCTTGTAGACTAGATGTGCAGCGGAAGATTCAATGTGGAAGAGAGATTATTTCGAGAAGGCGAACGAGGGATTGTATTTTTTGTTGGCAATTTGGTTTGCTCTCCAGATCACCAGATCGCGTGACTTTTGAGGTCAAAGGCCACGGGCATTCATGTTGCCTTTGAGCTTGTGGGCATGGCCTTGAGTGCAATGTTGAAGCACTAACAATTAGCATCGGTGTGGCGGAAGATAGGGGGTTTATTTATCTCTTTTTCTTTGGGTCTAAGGGTTTGTTTGTCTTTTCAACTGGGGTCTTTCTCTCAAAATGCATATTGTGCATTCTCAAAAGTGGGGATGGTTTTCCAAGGTTCTCTATATTTTTTTCCTTTTTTTTTTTTTTTGTGAAAAAAAGGGTATGATACCTTACTTATACGTTATCTGTTATAATAATTCTCTTTTGCACGTTAAACTTGCTTTTACATATTTCAGATAATCTATAAGGTCGATGTTATATGATGGTAGCTTTATCACAATCCTGCATCTAGAGCTAAGCTCCTAGCGTAATGTTAGAATGTCATTCCACGCAGATAGGACTAGCAAAAATAGTCATGAAAATGCAAGTTTGACCGTGAATTTAACTATCTCATGAGATACTCTAGCACAAGTGAACCTTCATAAAAGTTAAACAGAAATCGATATCCTAACCAAATTGCGGATGAGCCATGAACTTATGACTTTGATGAACATGCAGTCGTTCACGCTATATTGTCAAGCAAGAGGAGTTTTATGTCTCGAATGGATTGTGAATGGACCGAGTGATATATAGAGACGAAAATTTTCATTCAAAAATGAAAGCAAATGTGCTACTGCAGAAATAACAAAGGTGAGAAGAGATAGCTGTGTTTTTCTAGTATTCTTTGTTATCATTAGTAGTATAATCACCTAACCAAATAAAGATGAGCTAGCAACTACGTAAAAACCACCTTTTCAAAAAGGGAAGGATCATGGCATGCATTATCTTCAAGGAAATTAAAACAAGACCTTATTCAGTTGTGAAGGTGAAAACTTACATTGACCCGGTAGATCCACATTGAGGCCAATGCTCATCAACGACAATAACAAATGACAGGAAAAAACCCAATCCTGCCATTACCTAGAAATGCAGAATGAGAGAACCTAAATTGTTGGGCCACTAGACAATTTTCGAAAACCATCCTGCACAAAATAGTAGCATGTGATGAACAAGCTCCGACATGTGATGATAACTAGTTCCACATAGTGAAACCATCCCTGCCACCATTGGGGGTTGATGAACAGAACAACTGGAATTACCAGTAAAACCATCGTGTATGACACTCCAAAGCTGGTGTAGAATGTCTCTCTATCTATGAAACCATCTTCTTTAGCTTTAGTGCATGATTTTGTTGCCGATTAATGTTAATGGTTGTCGAATAGTCATTACTCAATGGCAGTCCACATAGAAGATGGTTTCCGTAGTAACCACTTTCATCGAATGACCCAAACTGATTTTTGTTTGGTATGGCTCCTAACAAGTCGTTGTAAGACACATTGAAGACTCCCAAAAAATTCAACCAAGTGAGCTCTTTAGGGATAGAACCAGTCAAGTTGTTGTAGGAAAGGTCAATGCTCTCTATCTTTGTGAGGTTCGACAATGACATCGGTATATGTCTTGTAAGCTTGTTGTGCGACAGATTCAGCATAAGCATGTCCTGTGAGATTGTAATCTCTGTTGGGATCTCCCCACTGAAATGGTTGGAAGAAAAATCTAGTCCTATCATGTCAAGGAGTGAGTAGCCTTTATAAGCATCAAACCTTCTTTTTGTTGTGAACCCAACAATAACTGGAACTTCCCATACTTTGTCTACCAGAATTTTATTGTGGTAGACGTTGGTATAGTAGGACCGAGTCTAGCTTCTAATTGTCCTCACATAAGTCCAAGGTGACAATTCTTTACCATCAAGTCCAAAACGTGGTGTATCTACCTCATCGGCATATCCTCTACAGGAGGAATTCATGAGTCCCAAGCAAATAGGTAATGGACCAAACAGATTGTTTTCAGAAAGATCGATCATACTTAAGCTTTTCAATATGCACAATTGCTTGGGAAGTGTTCCATAGAAGCTATTATTTCTCAGTAAAAGAATGCTTAATTGAGAGAGGTTACCTAGCCAATAGGGTATGCTTCCGAAGAACTCATTTTCACTCAAATCCAAGGTCACCAAATTGGAGTCGTTAGGGAGCAGATGCACAATTGAACCATTCAATTTGTTCCCATTCAGATGGATATGACTCAACTGCGGTGCTATGAAAGATGATGCTAATGAACCAGAGAGATTGTTGTCAGAAAAATCCAAATACTTGAGTTCAGGAAGATTAAAGAGTCCTTGAGGGATGAGGCCATTTAGCTGATTTTTGGACAAGTCAAGGAGTATAACCGATGACATGTTTGCAATTGATCTGGGAAGCTTACCAATGAAAAAGTTATTGCTAACGTCCAATATTGACTTACTTACGAATGATGAAAGAAAAGAGAGATCTCCCTTGAACATGTTGTGCTCTAACCGTAGCCAGAACATATTTAGGTTCATGGTGTCGTCGGAAAACACGATTTCTCCTTGCAAGTTGTTATATGCTATGTTGAGGATACACAATGATGAGTTGCTATCTAGTAACTGGATAGGTAGTCCCCCGGAGAAATTGTTGTGAGAAAGGTCTAAGACTATTAGGGATTTTATACTACCCAATTCAGATGGAATATTCCCTTCCAATCTGTTGGCTGATAGATTAAGGTGGCACAAATTTGGGACATTTAAACAAAATTTGGTCGTGAGCTCTCCTCTCATGCCGTTGTTGGACATGTCCATCACAGAAAGATTACAAAGGGTCATTAGTGGAACCTCAAGTGTCGCAAATAAGTTATTTGCCATAAGAAGGTTTTCCAACTTAGTGTTGTTTTTCAACAACCAAGCTGGAAAGGGACCCACAATGTCATTCGAGGAGAGATCAATGGTTCTCAGGTCATATTGATGATTGAGAAAGCCAAGAGAAGTCACTTTGAATCCTTTCGACATACTATTTGACATACTAAAAACTGTCAATTGGAACCTCGGGATCAAAGACGCAACTTTGGAATCAGTTGTTAGGTTGTTGTCATCAAGCAAGAGGACCTTAAGTCTTGAATAGTTTGCAAGTGGGCCGAGTGATGAGGGGATATCAAAATAATTACCCGAAATGGAAAGCAATTCGAGTGAGGGAAGCCTAGTGAGGGGAGATGAGGCGACATTATCTGTGAATTCATTGTCTTCAAGAAATAGAACCCGAATAGTTGTCATGTTTCGCCAGCACGTAGGAAGCCCGCCAGTAATTCCATTAATGCTAAGATCCAGCTCTTCTAGTTTTACGAGGTTACACAAGCCTGTTATTGATATCACAAGTCAATTCAATTACAATGGTAGATATTAGAACGTATAACATGGACACACATGTACATGAAGGATTCATTTTATGTCCAAGTTTTACACTGAGAGATCAGGACTTACTCTGATCTGATAGTTTGCCATTAAGACCGGTGTGGTATGAGGACAACAATCTAAAGATGTCAAAGGACCAAGGCTAGAAAGGATTCCCATGGTGGTGTTCAATGAAGAATAATCCAAGATGAGCTATTCCAACTTACTGAAGTTATGGAAATCTTCCTAGAAAACAAAAGATCATTGAACATCAGATTTCCTTACACAGACATAATCAAGAAATGGCATAGAAATATCATGAGTGAATGGATTATTTAATAAAAACTTAGGCTCTATTTGTTTCGCGGAAAATATGACGTTTCCAGAAAATGTTTTTCAAGAAGTCATTCTTTTAGAAAAATGACAATATTTTCCGATGTTAGGCTGAAATCTAAAATGAACTACAAAATATTTTCCATCATTTGGTATGGAAAATCTGATTTGATTTTCATTCGTGTACTCCTTTCAATAATATTTTATTTTTATTCTAAAAAAAGAATTTTTAATTAGTTTTTCTTTTTTTTTTTTTCCCTCTTGTCTGGTTGATCACTAGCCACAAGTGATGCCAAGATTGCCCAAGGTAAACGAGCTCGAGCCTTGTTAGATTGCCAAAGCCTCAACCTTTGGCGAGCTTGTCCTTCGCCTATGGTTAGTCAACGGCAGTTGTCATAGTCGGACGACTGCTGGCGCTCGAATGAGGAAGAAGGAAAAATAATAAGGAAAAAAGAAAGAAAGAAAGAAATTAAATATTTGTTTTTTTAAATGAAAACAAGAAAAAAATAATTAAAAAGAGTGCATGGAGGAAAATAGGTTTAGGTGAAAGAAAGAGAATGGAAAATGATTACCTCATTTTCCCCACTTTTGAAAATGCCTTTTCCATTGTAGGAAAATATTTTCCTTCACTTATTTATTTTCGGTGACCTAAATGCTGGAAAATTTGGAAAACATTTTCTTATAAATTGTTTTCTGCAAAACGAATGGAGTGTTATTATGAGCATACATTTACTAACGGGTTTGACTAACCTTGAGTAGTAATCGTTCCTTCTATTGTATTATACTTGAGAGAAAGGATCTTGAGGGATGATAGTGCCCCTAATGCTCGCATGACGGTCCCCACATCCTTCAAGTGTACACCATCCATGTAGAAGTTCTCTAAGTGCCTCAAGTTTTTGATGCCTGCCAGTAAAATTCCAAGTAAATAACTTGCTTGGCAATAAAGTTGTGAAAGCACTCACGCGGATGCTTCGAGATAGGAATCTTTTGAATCAGGCAACATTTCTATATGGAAAGATAAGGGGGCCCCAATTTATGATCTTTATATTCTCAATATGATGCACATGTAAAGGTTTGAAATATACTGCATGAATAGTGAAACAGTGCCTTCAGCAGTAGCCGCTACATTGGCTGCATTAAAACTTATGTCTAGCTCTTTTAAATTATAGAAACAGCCTAATTTAGCCACGAACCTTGCTAACTCAAGTCAAGGATGGTGATTTTGTATGGAATTCTGAACAAAGAATAAGTTGGAGAAATTATCATTCACATTTAAAGTCCCATTCAAATTTTGTTTTGGAGAATTGACACATGAGAGTCGGAATTGTACCGCGAACAGGTAGAATAGAACTATCTAGAGAAAATAATGAAAACACCCGCACAGATGTTTGGGAATAGGAATCTTTTGAATCAGCAACATTCCTATATGGGAAGAGAAGGGATAACTTCTATAGTCTTAATATGAAGCACATCTAAAGGTATTAAAGAGCATGCATGAATCTTAGTCCAGTTAGTTTAATTTATGAATACAAACGAGGATTCTACATGAAAATTGAAACAATACCTTTAGCAATAGCCGCTACATCAACTGGATTATCGCTTATGTCCAGCTCCTTTAAATTACGAAAACCACCTAATTTATCCACAAACATTGCTAACTCAAGTCAAGGATGGTGATTTTGTATGGGATTATCAACAGAGAATAAGCTGGAGAAGCTATCATTCACATGTGAAGTCCCATTCAAATGTTGTTTTGAAGCATAGACACTGAGAGTTGGAATTGTACCGTGAACGGGTAGAATAGAATTATCTAGAGTAAATAATGAAAGCACCCACACATGCCTTGGGATAGGAATCTTTTGAATTAGTAACATTTCTATATGGAAAGAGAAAGGGGTTGCAATATATGACTTCTTTAGTCTTAATATGAAGCACACATATAGGTATTAAAGAGCCTGCCTACATGACTCACAAGCTAGTTAGTTTAATTTACGAATAAAAATGAGGTTCCTAAATGAAAACTAAAACAGTACGTTTAGCAATAGCCACCGCATCAATTGCGTTATCACTTATGTCCAGCTCCATTAAATTGCTAAAACCACCTAATTTATCCATAAACAATGTTAACTCATGTCAAGGATGGCGACTTTGTACTGAATTATAAGCAGAGAATAAATCGGAGAAATTTACCATTCACATGTAAAGTCCCACTCAAATTACTGTGTCTGAGGAATAGATGCCGGAGAGATGGAATTGTACCAAGAATGGATAGAATAGAATGATCCAGAAAGTTATAGCTCAATTCAAGCACCTCTAGTTTGCTCAGCCTTGAAGAGAACAGGTTTGGTTTTGCAAACAAACAATAAAAAGCAGTAAAAGCCGCATAAATCTATTCAAGGACACGTGCAAATAGATATACCATTTCTAGGGGAAATATGTCGTAGACTCATGAATAAATGATGATGTGGACACAATCATCTATGATACAGGAAGTGTATAAGAACGTGGACGTGATTAACTTATGAGTTCATTAGATAATGAGTATCTCTTTTTTTAAAGGAAATGGACGAAAGGGGAATTTACACCTTATGGTGCGATCCACCCTCCTAAATTGGTGTTTGGCAAGTAAAGGCTCTTGAGTTCTTCAAAGGGAAGAAGTAGAGAAGCATTTAGGTACCAAGTTTTGGAGCTGAAACGGTCATGTCTCCAATTGTAGAGCATTAGTTGAGTGACTCGTCTTGTGGTGGGGTTGCACTCAACACCGTCCTAGCTGCAACAGCTTGAAATATGATCCCCCGTCGTCCACCCTATATGTCAGGTCCAATGTGGCATTGAGCACTAAGAGGGCAACCCTTTCTTGCTCCCAACACCCACAAGAGCTACATAAACAAGCGATACCCCAAACCACCACAAACACCCACAGTGCTTCCTTTTTCATGACTGCATATTCGAGTGACCAAACTTTATGTGGATCGCACTCTGGAGTTAACATCTTTTTTGCAAGTTAGAGCAAATTTATAGGAGTTCAGCGGCGCCTGTGCTTGAGTGTAGAACTTGTGGTCATGGCCAAAGTCTTGGTCATCTTTAGTGATGAATGTAGCTCAACCACTTTTGGTGACAAGGTTAATTAGCGTGCTAGGCAAGGAGTGTATGTTACGCAATGGCCAGATTTCGTTGGAGGAGAATATTCCGAAAGTCTCTATTGGCATAATTTTTCCACACGGTTAGTCTAGCCTAGCCTACTCAACCGTTGTCATTTATATGACTAATTCAATCTCTATCCAAAGTAAAGCACAAGCCTTGTGATTTACTTGGAACTTTTGGCAAAAAGTGATCTTGACTAGAGGCATCTCAAAAGTAGACATGTTGTAAAAGTAACGCGAAAATTGACAAGATCTTGCTATTAAAATGATGCAAAAACATTGAAGAAATAGACAGGGGAACAACAAAGATACCAAATATTTATGTGATTCGGTCCAAATATGGGTACCTCCCCCTTGGGAGAGTCGGTGATAAATAATTCACTATAATCAGAGAATTTGAGTTATAATCGCTTACACGCTTGGGTATTTCACACACCTAGATTAAGACCAAACTCAAAAGTGTTTACAAATCAACAAATTAATTAGATGAAAAGCTCGAGGCACAAATCACTGCATGTTTAAGCCTATAGCAAAACCCTTTGGACAGCTAATTCAAGAGTGTCCATACGTTCTTTCTTTTGTTCTTTGTGCGGTGGCTCAATTTCAAAAGGAACCCCCTTCTGGCTTCTTTAGTAAAGGAAACCCAAGAAAGCAAAACATTGCTTTTAATTTATTTTCTTTTCTCTAACCATTTCCTGAACCCACACGCTTTCTTTTGTACAACCAATAAGAAAATCCCAATTAGGCAATTAAAGTCCACGGAAAATTTGACCGCAAGAGTTCATTGTATTTGCTTCTGGGGCCCTTGGCAGCTGCTGTCAACAAAAGAATTTATCCGTCAATGTTTAATGAGCCGGGAGTCTACACGCCCAAACCTCCCAAATTGAACTAGTATCTTTTTCTTACCCAATGTCCAAGCAATATCCTCTCAAATCTTTTTACATTGAAAGTCTAGATGTAATCGTGAATACATCCAACCAAATAAAAGAAACCCTCCAATATATACGCCATTCATAGAAAGATTTTTGGATTTCTTTCTTATCCAATTAGGTTAGATCACATAATGGCTCAAAATCAAGACATACTTTAGCAATTATCTACATTGCCTCGACGTTTTAACTAAGTCATAATGTTCATCATCTATGCTAGTTCTCCCAATGCCCTGATGGATAGATGACAATTGCACTCAAGTAAAGCTGAGGTTTCGTCAAACGAACATGCTTGGTCATCATGTCTAACGAGTTCTCTATCTTCACTTGATGTTTGTAATGTATTTATATGTAAACGGGTTAATTGAGTGGATTTGCCCTCTCAAGTTGGTGGGATCCCAATCTTTCTTTGACTAAGTATCGGGACACTCAACATTAATTAAATAAATGAGGTAAGAGAATGACCACTAAGTTGGGAAGTCAAATCACACACAAATTTGCCTTCCTAGATGCTCATTCCTTCTTGGAGGAGATCCCACAGCTATATAATTGGATGACTTTGTTGGTAGCTTTGTGCTCGAGTTTGTTGGCTTTTGACGCATCCGAATTTACTTTTGATCCTACATAGGAAACCAAGCAGACCAAAACACACTCTTATGCTCACAAAAAACACCCTTCTCACACACATACAACTAAGAAAACTGGATTTTTCATTTTCGTTCAAGCCCCCATTTTTATCGAAGGAAAGCGCGAGCAAAACTGAGAGAAATGGACCTCGCCGGGGGGCCGGAGAAGGGGTCTTGACAAGACGTTGAGTAATGCCAGTCTGACAAGACGCCGCCTTTGACGGAGAGGCTGGCTCTGATCGATGCTGAGGCACCAAATCCTCCTCCCCTCCCTCTTCTTCCGCGCCCCCGCCGCTGCCGAGTTTGCTGCTGCTCCGGCTGAAGCCACCACCGCCATCGGTGCCACCACTGCCGCCACCGCTGTTTGTCCTCGAATTCGATCTCCTCTTGCCTCCCGCCATGTCGGAGCTTGCAAATCAAGTTCGATTGAATTTTCTGACCTAATTGATCGATCAATCGAGATCGATTTGCGGGCGATGACGAGAGAAAGAGATTACCTCCTCCTGTGTGTGGTTTCCTGCCTTGAGGGAAGCGGTCACATCTGGACCGTTGGCGATTCGCCGTGGGCCGTAAGGGTACTCGTGGATGGTTGTGATGCGGCGGCGGGAGCTTGGGGATACCATATTCCGCTACTCAAATAGTTGCGGCGCAGCCTCTTTCTCTTTGGGAATACGCAAGAATCGATGCCATCGGCCAATCAGCATGGTCTTTTGGGATTATTGTGAACAACTAGTCTAGGTGGGTGGAGTTCGATCTTGATTGGTTTTGCGATTTGATAGGGATCCTCTAAAACTTTTTGGCTTAGGCTACCAAAATCACGACGATTTGTGATGTATTTATATGTTAATGGGATTAAATGAATTGATTTGCCCTCTCAAGTCACGGGACCTCAAATTTTCTTTAACAAAATCTCTAGATACTTAGATATTAATAAAGAAGATGAGATGAGAGAATGACCATTGAGTTTTTGCATATCCAGTATGATTTATTCATCGATACATGAAGGACTCTAAGTAGAAACAATATCTTTATTACTGGAATGAAGTTGGATTGCACGCAAACTAGCTTTCCTAGATGCTCATTTCTTTTTATTGGCGATACCGTATTGATATAATTGGACAACAACTTCACTGGTTGCCCTCTTAAAACGTGGAGATGTTGTCTACCGAGTGTACTGTTTCGACAAAAGGCGACATCCTAAGTTGCGCTTTCTTGAATGGTTTTCTTTCTTACCATGTTCACGATCTCTTCTATCCTTCGTGGGAAACCAGAAAACTGAAACGACAGTTGGTCCGGGGCAGGTGTGGACATGGAATCTGCGTCCAACGACCCCTTTTTGTCCATGACTTTGCGTTCTCGAATTGAGAGTGGCATGTTGTGACATTGATGGAAGATGATGGTGATGACTTTTGGGTGATCCCCATTTCCTGAAATTAGAGGGTACTAAATGTAGAATTTCCGAATTTAGATGAAATTGGAGGACAAGGGCGATCGAAGAGGAAACTTAATTTCGCAGTCTGTAGTTGTTTCCTCCAGGAGAGTTCATAATTTTCGAGCATATCTAGTATGTGTTAATGAGTCCACTAAAGGCATTACCTAATTTATTATTCCACAAAGAAAGCCATGGTTGATTTCACATTGAGAATTGATAGCCTAGCTTAGTCCGATGAATAAAAAAAAAAGATTAATATCCTAAAAAACTCAAAACTGGTACATATGTGACAATTTTATTTCAAATTAATTTTTTGACCATGAAAAACCCCAAACTAATACACTTGTGACAAATTTACCCAAGTGATTATAAAAAACCCCAACCCCAGGTACACTTATGACAAATTTACTTTGAATTAATTTATTCGATCGCCACCAACCCTAAACTAGTACATTTATGACAAATATACCATTTGTTAAATTAGATTAATAATACAAAAATCATAAAAATATAGTAAATCCCAAACTGTCATGTATCATTCAACTCGCAATTTAACCATAAAATTTAACGGTAACTAATATAGAATAAATTTGTCATAAATGTACCAGTTTGTGATAAGTTTGTCAAAGGCATACCGGTTTGGGATTTTTAATGATCAAAAAATTAGTTTATAGAAAATTTGTTACAAGTGTACTAGTTTGGGGTTTTTTAGGATATTAACCCTAAAGAAAAATTACATAAAGTATGACATCATGGTGATAGAAGATGACATAATAGGGGGACCAGATAGATATTTCACCGTTCATGCACGATTTCGTGCATGATGGTTACCAATCACTTTCTTCTTGATGTAGTGGCTATGCGTTCCATAAAATTGAAAATGGACTGAGTCCGCGTGTGAACTGGGATCTCAAAAGCATATCTCTTGGGACCCTTGACTAGGGGCATCACTAGTAACAAAATTCCATGACTTGTTAAACGGGTCATTGACTTGACTTGCATTTTAAGGGACAACGACCTCACGTCCGTGCCTGAGCCCGATTTACATGGCGGTCACTCATCGACCAAAATAGTATTGATGTTATAATGAATTCAAACAGTCATTTTCAGTAGAAACCGCGTGAGATCTACGTAGGACCAATCTTTTTTATCATTCCAAATTCATTTAGATACATGTACTGGATTCATGTAAAGATGCCTCCGTCAACCCAAATACAACTTTTTGTCCTATGTTTATCCATGTTGAGACATTTTGCTCAAGCAGCAAGCTAGCCTCTTTTCTTCTCTTTTTTTTTTTTTTTTTTTTTGGCCTTTTGCCATTGGAAGGCAAGTCCAAAACAATCGAATCTAGTGCCATAAAAAAGAACAATTTTGATCCGAACGGCATCTGACAACTAACAAGAATAAAATTTCCATCCGATGGCATCTATAGATCATTTAGTTGACATTTTCCAACTTCTATGATAGCAAAGTGGCATTATATTGCTGGGATTTTTATTCTATAATTTTAGAAAAACAGGCAAATACCTTGGTATTCCAACGAATGGGGGCACACTAAGAAAGAGATGTTCGCTTGGATATTGGCAAGAGTTAACTCAAAGTTAGCAGGCTGGAAAGAACAGTTGTTAACTAAAGCTAGCAAAGAAGTCTTGATTAAAAGTGTTGCACAAGCTATCCCCACTTATGCTATGTCAGTCTTTAAACTCCCTATCTCAATCTGTCGAGCTATGGAAAGAAGGATTGTAGCTTTCTGGTGGCAGAAAGGTGATTCGAATAGAGGCTTGCATTGGAAAAAGTGGGAAGTCCTAAAAACCAGGAAAGATGAGGGTGGATTGGGCTTTAAAGACCTGATCAATTTTAATAGGGCTATGCTCGGAAAGCAAGCATGGCGACTGGCTAAATCTCCTTCAGACCTGTGGAGCAGAATCCTGAAAGGTATTTACTACCCAAATGGAGATCTATGGAAGGCAAACAAGGGTCTGCGACCATCTTGGGGGTGGCAAAGTATCTTAACTGGTAGAGATATTATAAAAACAGAAGTCAAGTGGAAAGTGGGGGATGGAAAGTCCATAAATATTAGAGAAGATCGATAGCTACATTCGGGTGTGCTAGGTGGCCCAGCAAATCAGCATGACCCTATTATGGTTTCAGACCTGATCGATGAAGATTCGAGCACATGGAATGAACCTCTAATACTTAATACTTTTGAAGAATCTACGGCAAATGAAATTTTGGCGATTGATCTCAACACTCACCCAGAGAAGGACTGTCTTGTGTGGACAGGAAATAAGACAGGAGAATATACAGTGAAGAGTGGTTATAATCGAGCCCCTACCCCCTCTACCAAACCTGACCTAACTAGAGCTTCCTGCTCTTTCACCATGCCAAGATCCTTGTGGACTAGAATATGGTCTATTTCTAAACCCCAAAAGCTGCGAATCTTCTTATGGAGCTTGTGTCAGAATGCTATTCCTACAAGAGAGAACTTATACAGAAGGTGAATCATCCCTGAACCCTTATGCCCTTTCTGTTCTACCCACATGGAAACAATAGAACACTTATTCCTGCTGTGTAAATGGACAAAAACTATATGGGCTGACCCTCGCATCAACATTAACTACCACCCCAGCAACATCAGAAGATTCGATATATGGCTTATGGAGGTTTTTCAAGAAAAGAAAGGCTTACCAGAGCAAGAACTCGTCGCAACCGTACTGTGGAACATCTGGAAATCTCGAAACAATTTCATCTTCAGAGCAAAACCCCCTCAAACAGCAGATCTTGTCGACCTTGCACAAGAACAGCAACGGAATTTCAGTAGCTGGCAAATCAGAAAAAGGGAAAACCCTAAACTCCATGACGAACCTGGTCGATGGAAGCCGCCGGAGGGGGATGCGTTGAAGCTCAACGTCGACGCTTCGTGGCTCCTAGGTGAGTTTCTTTGCTCAATCGTCGGAATCATTCGCGACTCGAAGGGGATGGTAGCTGCGGGATTTGCTTGTGAAGCTAGGGCTTCCTCACCCACACAAGCCGAAGCCCTCTCTCTCTTGCACAGGTTGAAGTACTTGAAGGAAAAAGCCGATTCCCACGTGCAGCACTTCTCGAGTCAACCGGTTAGGTGGGTATGTGAAAGTGATAACTTGAGTTTGGTTGAGATGGTGTTGGGCCAGGCCGAACCCCCATGGAATTTAAAGGAAATTACTGAAAGGTGCCGAGACATGATGAATCTTTGCAATCCAGTCCGGGTCTTATGTGTCATGCGAAGCAAATCGGGCGACTGACTGGGTTGCAAGATCTCACCGCGCGAGGAAACTTCTTGTTAATTGGGTGAGCTCTCCTCCCCCTCCTCTATAGGAAATTCTATGTTCAGAATTCTACCCATTGATGTCGTGTAAGACTTATGTTCTCTTATGAATGAATGAAGTACCTCCTTTTTCGACCAAAAAAAAAAAAAGTTTCTTGGATAAATAAATGGAAACATAAATAAATAAATAAATCCAACCTCCTCTATGCTCCGCTTGGTTGATTCAAACGAACATTAAATTTGATTAAATAATAAGATACAAGTAAGCACCGTCATAGCTTTGAATTGGTTACATATGCAATTTATAGTCGATAAAGTTTAAAATTAATACTTTCTCTATGCATAGCTTATCCACTTGGGATGTGAGTATTGGTAGATCAGCATGGAACCGGCTGAAGTCCAATATACAAACTTGAAAAATACAGATGGTGGCTTGACCTCGAGAAGAGATATTGATAATTTAATGAGATATTTTCCGCTTCTTTGGCAATGGAAATTGGAAAGCATGAGCTACAATCTGCCTCCAGTCTGTAGACCGATTCAAGGGGCAAAGGCGTTGACCTCTCTGGATGAGTAGGGAAAACGAGAGAATAATGAGATTGACAGTACATACGAGAAAAGGAGGAAAATCAGAAGTTGGTGTTCAATCATGTTCACTGTGACAAATTGCAGCAAGATTCAGGCTGCTGAACATATAAAGTCTAGAATGAAAACAAATATCTGGTGCAATTCCCTTAGGTCATCCAAGTTAGGGAACGACCGAGGCATTGTTATTCAAGAAAAGCATGAAATTTTAGATTCCATTGATTTCTACTTGGCACCAGATGCAATGTGGTTCATGCCTCAATAAGAGATTTCCCTTTTTGAGCCCAACTTGTCCATCACAACCCTTCTAGACCCAATCGATTCTCTATATGAACATTTGAAAAGTTTTCTTAATCATGTATGGATTTGAGTAAGAATCTCTTCAATCATGGTCCGCACCACTAAACTGCTAGGATAGGTAAGTATGAAATTATTCATACTTAAAGGAATTTGGTCTTTAATGCGGTCGAATGCAATACCGAAAACAAAAGATGGTTCATGTTAAACTAATTTAAACCTAGAATGGAGTTTGAATAATTGCATCATTTCCCTTTCTACTTTAGAATGTATAGTAATGTAATATTTATACAAAGTAAAACACCTCAATAGGCAATATAAATAAATGAAGAGGATGTCAAGGCAAGAGTCATGGGTCTCCAGGTTGCATGAATAATGCTATATGATTGAAGCCTATTATTCAGCTTCGCATCTTCAACATCAATTTGACCAGATTCTTTTACCCATATGTGTAGCCTGATGTAAACACCATTTACCACATGCCATTCAAGATTTATGATTGATAAGGAATGAAGTCCCACTGCTTGAGATTATTTGAGCACAACTTCACTCATAAATTCTAACCAAATTGGGGGTTAGGTATCAATTCCAATTCGGGTTCATCGAGTTAGGTTCACTTGGAAAATGCCCTCGATTAATGTGAGATCAATGCATATGAGCCATTAGATCTTACGCATCTCACATGGTCTCACAAAATTCACCAGTTAACATACACTAGGCTCACATAATCGTAACCCCTAGGGATCGGCGTAATTGATTGGAGCGCTTAGGGATTTCTAGCTCGGAAATTCAGGAATCACCCATTGATCCCACCATTTTCATGCAAATTGCTCTATATCAAGGCCTTCTGCACAGATCAACTTTTTGAATTTAATCGGTCTATAGGACTTGCAGGGCATTTTGAAAAAAACTTACCCAATCTTTCCGCTCCGACACATCGACTATAAAAAAATAGGCGTTACCACGAGATTTCTGCCACTCCAAAAGCAATTGTACAGAGCATATACGAGTCAAATGGGGTGGCCTCGTGCGTGTCTACCCCTTCCTCTTACATGTGAGGAATGACATGCAGACTTAATGTGGCTGTCATGGTCGATGCGTCTTTCCAAATTAAATATTTTATAGTACTTCCTTTATCTCCTAAAGAGTACTTAAAGTGCAGATAAAGCGGCCACCTTTGTAAGCCCCGTGCCTTTCGGGGCAGACGACTTTGGATTTTACAGCATCATCTGTCAAGGGAGGACTCACACTGACATCGCCAATGGATGGCATGTCTGGACACTTCTTTCCTTCGACAATGTTGCCGGAAAATAAGCGGCCGACCCTCGGAGTATTTTGATTGACCAAACGTAAAATTAACTAACGAATCTCAACCGATGGATGACAACGATACACGAAATTTGTACCTTAGAAATTTCGTAGCAGTACAGTTTTACAAGTATAGGACGAATGTCAAGTTGCCAACCTGCATAAGATTGCATTTTCGACTCATTTGGACCAACTCGATTAAACGGGACATGGACTCAATTGCTACCGTCACCAGCCGACATTCCATAATCAGATCTCACAAGTTCTACGCACCTTTCCGAGCGTAGCACTTGGATTTTGTTTGACCAATCTCAATGTCGAGAAAAATCTACTCGGACATCGCATGATTGAATTGATACGTGTATGTAAGCTAGCTAAGAATCTAAGATGCCTTCAATTGAGCACCCTCTCTACTTGACAATTACTAGTTGTGATGCTGAAACAGCACTCATATGACAGCGTCGCAGTATCCACACGTCGAACGGAAGGATGAATTTACATCTAACTAGACCATATTGACTTCTTTTGTGATGATCTATAACTGCATCTCAAGTAAGACCAACTCACAATTGCAGAACTTTCATGCTAAATAAAGGTAAAGGTGCAAATCGTACACATTTGCTTCATTAACGTAAAACAAGACTCAGTATTTCCACAAATTACTGCTTTGACAAATTACCTCCTTGACGCTTCCCGCGGACATGGTAAAACAAGGTCAGGTTGTCCATATTGCTAATGCATCTTTCCAACAGGATGCATTTTGAAAAGGTTATACCTAGGCATCGATTTGAAAAGGTTATAAGCTAGGCATCGATCAAGCCTTCTTGGCTATACAATAAAGTAATCTCCTGACCACCTAAACAGAAAGAAATCCTCCAATAACTTATAACAAAGGGTGCATGAGCCAATGTCACTAGCTTCTATGTTGACATTACATAATACTGGTGTAACAACTTCCATTGAAGTTAAGACAGAATTACAATAATTGTCACTAGGATATTCACATTCATAATCTTGACTGCAAAGTAGAATAACTTACTAAGCAGCTGCTTGCTGAGGTTGGGGACCGATATATCCTAACCAGTGGCACCCAATCCTCGAGATTTCGGGAGCCTGACAGCAGCCAAGGGGTTGACTATGCCCTGAGAATCCTTTCCCAAGCCCATACCTTCAACAAATCCCATCTTTGCCATCACTCTGGATCCAAACCCTTTGGTATGCCTTTCAAAAGCTCCGATACTTTGAGGCGTTCTTCTCACGGATGCTCCTCTGCCACTTTGCTTCGACTTAGCGCTTTGAGATTCTGACTCCCTATTCCTTTCCGGTTCTTCGCCAGACTCCGGGATGCTCATCCCTAATCCAAGAGATTTAGGACGCCTAATCACTTCGATGGGCTCCGCGAGACCTGTGCCTCCCTTCCCCAACCCTTGGCCTTCTATGAATCCCATTTTTGCCATCATTTTAGACCCAAAGCCCCTAGTGTTTACCTCAAACGCACCAAAGCTCTCAGAAGTGACCAGAGTCACGTACTCCTCACCATTTTCATTGGCCCCGGCTATACTCACGGGGCTGATCTCTGTCGTTTCAGATGGCATTACGCCACTTGACACGAAAGACACGGGTTGACTGGCCAATGAAACCTTTCCACCGGAACGGTTGACTGAGTTTTTTAATGACTTGCTTCTGCTAGATTTTTTAGCTTCCTGAGGTCTTACCTAATTTCGACCTCCGCTGGTCATCTTCGCATGTGGGACATCAATTACCGAGAAATCAGCATCATCATCAACAGCTCCGATGAGCTGTCATTAGCAACACAACAATTGATTGTAGGATTTCCAGATATGCAAATAGACAACTGACCGCACTTTGTGAAACAGAGAAAAAAGGAAGATTTAACAATCCTGAATGAAAACACAGCACTGATATGCATAAAGTTTCCACTAATCAGATTTAATACCTTTTCCAGTATAAGTTTATCAGTTGAAGATGGCATGCATGTCTGTGGTGTTTGCACAACCGTTACAAATCTGGAAAAATAAGATGATAATTAGAATGGCAAAAGCTTAAAGCCTAGAAACGGCGAAGATAGGGGAAACATGAGGCCCATTAATCTTTTTTTGCCCGATCCTTGGGAGCTACTTTGCAACCGATAAATTCTTGCCAGTCGTTGAACCTTATCATAAAAAGAAAAGTTGTTATCATTAAAAAGAGTTCTGACTTACAGAAGCAGACACAATCTACTACCGGAGCAAAAATCACTTCCATGGAACATAAGCGTAGAAATCCTTAAGAAGCGAACATGAAGATGTGTCCAAACCACAATCAAGTTTATTGAAGACAAAGAATCAACGAAATCTGAGAATCGGAAAATTGGCAAACCAGAACATGCACCTCTGCAGCTGAATAAAATCAGAGAAAACTGGATAGATGATTCACATGAGCAAGGCCAAAAAGAAAAGCTATACCTAAACTTTGACATGATTGCTGAATGAATATGCAATTATGCAAATCATCTTTAGCAACACAAAACCTTGGGAAGGCACATATCAGTACTTGCATTAGTTTGACAGCAGTAAGAACACTTAGGTTGATGTGTAACATGATACAAAAGATACAGAGATAAACTAATGAGTGTAGAGCAAAGTCACAACTTTTCGATGCAAAATAAGAGATCAAGGATAAGCAGATCTACGAGAATTTCAATTAGGATTATCAGAAAAATAAAACTTTCAATCTAACAAATACTGAATATGATCATCATGGCACAAAATAAAAGATACTTATAGCAGCAGTCTTATTTATGATTGATATACCCTAACACAGATCTCTTTTGCATGTGCTTGGATGTTCTGCATAAGTTAAACTAAGCATGTTATTATCTGCTTTATTATATGTCAATTTTGCAGGGATAAGATAAGCATGTTAAGGTACTTGACCATAATACATAGTAACATCACAATCAACCACAAAATCTCGAATTTTTTCAGGCGTGAGCAATTGGTACTTTAACAATTGATTAGGGCAAAGAAAGATCATTCTCATTCTTATAGGGTCTTTCTATTAATGAGGCAGTACATCATCATGCAAAAGAGAGCATTAGGAGGAATGGTGAAGGATTGGCGAGTAGTCACACCCTTTAGTAACTAGAGAGAGAGAGAGATAGATGATAAAACATACCTGGGAACAATCATGAGAATGCATAGGTTGAAAAGAATGTATGTCAACTCCATTGAGAACAATCTGCTCGAGCTTCTGAAAAAACGAAACCAAGAAGAGCATTGAGATTTGGTCCTAATAATCAATTCTAAATAACATACAAAGGATAATATGCCCATCCCTATTTAAACAACATAGGAGCAGAAAGGCCAGATTGACTGTGACATTAAACACTCAAGCATTATAGAAAGAACAGGGACACAGGTTGAAGAACGTCACGCCTAACAAAGTTGACTTCTAATGATGCCATAGAAGTTCATGCCAGCAAGATAATTTATACTACCGTGATAAAGATTTTTGTTACTCAGTATAACCCCAGAAAGACCCCAAAAAGCACAAAAAAAACCAAAAAAACCAAAAAAACAAAAAAAACAAAACAAAACAAAACAGAAAAACAAAAAAACAAAACAAAACAAAAGGATCCTCTCAAAAGAACATGTACCCTCTCATTCATCCATTACCATCTCATATTCATGAAACAAAGTCTACAACTTCCATGCTTAAAATCTGATAACAAAATAACAATTCAATGCACGAAGCATAAGAAAATTAAGAAAAGACATCATAGGATCCATGAAGCATAAGTAACAGAGTTTATTTTGGCTCAAACAAACAAGGAAAAATGAGAGGCACGTCCAAAAGATAATTATGCATTTGCTTGTTAATTGTACATCAAATCACAAGTACAATTTATAATTAAGGAGAAGAAAAAAGAATGCCTTTGCAACTTCCAGATATTTCCACCCTTACCTTATTTATACTCTCAAGGTCAACGCCCCTACGAATCATTCTGTCCCGACGTTTAGCAGAAATCAATTCTTTGTGATGTTTCTTCTTTTCACCTGTGCATCAATTGCATTTGACTTTTACCAAAAGAGCAAAAAACTAAAGAAACATTATCCTATGAAGAGCCTTCAGACAATCTAAATTGTTCTTCATTCCCCAAGTAAGAGACAATAATTGATCATTTTTTCCCAAGACACAGAAGGGGAGCTCCATAAATTAATAAGTAAACAGTATACTTCTGAAAGAGAGGTCCTCGTGTGCCTCGAACGTGTTTCTTCCTCAGGAGATCAAAAACATATAGACCCCTCCAATCGTGTCATCCAAACACACCGATCTCCTTAATTCTCCATTTTAGTAATTAATACTTGAGACTTAACTACTAGTTCATGGATCAAAATTAAAAGCCAAGATTCATTATTAATTGATTGATATTTCGATTTACTTTCAAATCCCAATTTATACCACTAAACTAGTTTTCCATTGAGCATGATTTTCTCATTCCCCCGCGGGACGGGGCAGGGAGGGAGAGAGAGTTAAGTTAGATTAATGCATATACAAAGTTTACCAGGAAATCTTCTCGATCTTGTACTCTTCTGAGACCCCAATGACTGAGATTGAGGCACTCTTGTACCACGATTCTTCTTGGCTGAAAGAGTCCTCACATCTTTTACCAAAATAAAATCATCCACAGCTGATGACCAATTATCTCTCACATTCCCAAGACCTTGATGTTTTGATTGACGCTTCCTCTGCATACCATACTCCGTGGAAGCATCCTGGAGAGCAATTCCACCCAATTTTTTCATCGTTTCATCCAAATCACTACTAGAAGAATCGTCTGAATCATCTGACGAAGAAGAAACCTGCTGTAACAAATTTTTTGCATCTAAAAGAGAATCGCTCCCACCAATTCCTTCCAAATAATCTCGAGCAATTTCATCATCAACATCTGAACCACTATCAGACATGTCCTCGGAGTCATCACATTCAAAAGAATCTGTCGCTCCATCCTGCTCAGCCGACTCCGATTCTGAGTCTTCCTCATCACCATATGCCGCAACATCATCCTCACCATCTTCCTCATTGGATATATCTTCCGTATATATTTTCAATCCCGCAATTGATACAAACCCAGAATTTTCTTCGCGGATGTATCCTTTGACAAAAGCTGAGACCCCTTTTCAACTGCTCCAGAGTCAAAGCTCTCACGATAATCCACTTCCTGCTCAGGCGATGACATGCCACTCTGTGACTCTTCTTGATTTTACATTTTCCCTGATGATGCCTCGATTCCCATTGGAGCTGCATCGTATTCATTACAATAACCCAATCCTCTGTGTGAGCTATCACCAAGAACAAAATCTGAATGATACTCATAACTGATATATTAAATCAATGTCTCGAGTTTAAATTGGATGAGGAAATTCGCTAGACTCGTGAAGGAATTAAAAAAAAGAAAATAAAAGGAAAATGAAGTTTTTCTCTTCTTCGCAGCAGTTACGAATTCTTATTGTAAAGGGAATCCGAACGTGGGCCCAGAGTCAAAGTTGTTGACTCTGGGCACACCTATAATAATGATTTAGGAATTTTCTCCTTGGCGTGAAGTTGCTGCAGAGTCGCCGAAGCCTGTGCATGTAAAAGGAAAGAAGAGTCCGCACACGTAAGAAGCAAAACGGAGTGGCCCTTGACGTGGTGGGCCTTGACCTGGACACATATATATAAGAACAGAATCGTTCTTTTCGTGTGCGTGTTGGATTGCCGAAAAACCCTACGTAGCCGCACGTCCGACGATCAACGAAGCCGCGAGTCCTCCACGAGAAGCTTGAAGAGATACGCGATTTCGTACGTACACAAACCAAGTGTATGTAGAGCGTTGTGTTTTGAGCTTGAACGCATGGTAACTTTATGCCGTGAGTTTATTCCTAGTGAATTATTTATTTATAAACACTTTGGGTTTTGGTTAAATCTGGTGTGGAAACACTGGCGATTGATCGATTGTCAGAACTCGATTCTTCGATTTTAGTGAAAACTTATTTCTGCCGCCGCTCTCCCGTGAATGTGTGAGTGCATCGATACTGACCGAACCACGTAAATTTCCGGTGTCCTTATTTTTCTCGTTTATTTCTTTGATGATTTTTGTGTTGACGTAAATTGTAAAAAATTTGTCGTTTCCGCGTATTATATCCCAACATGATATTTGCTTGATCCACTGAAGATGGCCCTTCATCTACATAAGCAACAATTTGGCTGTCCTTCGAACCACACAGAATGAAAGGCTGAGAAAATTCCATTTTATTCTCTCCATTTGTATCTCCAAACGTCGATACTGGATGCAAACCATCCTGTAAAAGAATTTAACTAACCCAGATCAACACAAGTGAGAGACTGAGATCAGCTGATCCACAAGAAGTCTTCTCAAATCAAGAAAGCTACAAAGACGAAAAACCATAATCTAAGCCTCACGATATTAACTAAGAACAACTCCTAAAATTACTTTCTATTAGGTTCAAGGCTTCAGCTTGATTGAGTCTCCGTTTAAAAAACTGAACGGGTATGAAATCCAAGAGACAGTAATAACTAATTTCAATGGCTCATGAACTTTTCACACCCAGGAGGGCAACTATCAGCATAAGATTCCAAACGAAAGCCGACAACCTTCAAATTATTGCAACCTAAACATGGATCCTAAAAACCAAATAGACTTTACCTGAAGGTCGAGAGATGGATACTGGTATCCGACGGCATTCGATCTCGAACTTCACGGCAGCTTTTAGAACCGGAACCCCTACCTCGCCCAGAGCTTCTGGCTTTCGACGCATCCGAATTTTGATTCGAGTTCTCATGGAAGCAAATTACACTTTTAATTTGGTTTGCTCTCCTATTTGCATTAGTCTCGTAGACTAGATGTGCAACGGAAGATTCAGTGCGAAAGAGAGATTGTTTCAAGAAGGTGAACGAGGGATTGTATTTTTGTTGGCAATTTGGTTGCAATTTAGCTACCTACTTTGGCGATTTGGCTTACTCTCCATGTCAGTAGATCGCGTGACTTTTGAGGTGAAAGGCCACGGGCTTTCGTGCTGCCCTTGAGCTTGTGGCCATGGCCTTGAGTGCAACGTTCAAGCTCTAACAGTTAACATCGATGTGGTGGAAGATAGAGGGATGGGGGAGAAAAATGTGGTGGGGGTGGGGGGTTGTTTCTCTCTTTTTCTTTGGGTCTAAGGGTTTGTTTGTCTTTTTAACTGGGGTCTTTCTCTCAAAATCCATATTGTGCATTCTCAAAAGTGGGGATGGTTTTTCCAAGGTTCTCTAAATTTTTTCCTCTTTTTCTTTTTTTTTTTTTTTGTGAAAACAAGGGCATGATACCTTACTTATACGTTATCTGATATAATAATTCTCTTTTGCACGTTAAACTTGCTTCTACATATTTCAGGTAATCTATAAGGTCGATGTTATATGATGTGTAGCTTTATCACAATCTCTCCTCTAGAGCTAAGCTCCTAGCATAATGTTAGAATGTCATTCTGCGCAGATAGGATAGCAAAAGTAGTCATGAAAATGCAAGTTTGATTGTGAATTTAACTATCCCATGAGACACTCCAGCATAAGTGAACCTTCATTAATGTTAGAAATCGATGTCCTAACCAAATTGCAGATGAGCCATTAACCTATGACTCGATGAACATGTAGTCCTTCATGTTATATTGTCAAGCAAGAGGAGTTTTATGTCTCAAATGATTTCCAAATGGACAGAGTGATATACAGAGATGAAAATTTTCATTCGGAAATGAAAGTAAATGTGCTATGGCAAAAATAACAAAGGTGAGAAGAGACAGCTGTGTTTTTCTAGTATCATTTATTATCACTAGTAGTATGATCACCTAACCAAATAGAGATGAGCTAGCAACTACATAAAAACCACCTTCTCGAAAGAGCGAAGGATCACGCCATATATTGTCTTCAAGGAAACTAGAACAAGACCTTATTCAGTTGTGAAGGTAAAAACTTACATTAACGTAATGCTAATCAATGACAATAACAAATAACAGGAAAAAAAACCCAATCTTGCCATTACTCGGAAATGCAGAATGAGAGAACCTAAATTGTTCGGCCACTAGACAATTTTCAAAAACCATCCTGCACGAAATAGTAGCATGTGATGAACAAGCTCTTACATGTGGTGATAACCAGTTCCACATAATGAAACCATCCCTGCCGCCATTGGGGGTTGATGAACAGAACAACCGGAATTACTAGTAAAACCGTCATGTATGACATTCCGAAGCTAATATGAAATGTCTCTCTGTCTATGAAACCATCTTCATTAGCTTTCGTGCATGACTCTGTTGCCGAGCTATTAATGTTAATGGTTGTTGAATAGTCATTACTCAATGGCGGTCCACACAAGAAAATAGTTTCCATAGTAACTGCTTTCATCGAATGACCCAAACTGATTTTTGTTTGGTATGGCTCCTGACAAGTTGTTGTAAGACACATTGAAGACTCCCAGAAAATTCAACTGAGTAAGCTCTTCAGGGATAGAACCAATTAAGTTGTTGTAGGAAAGGTCAATGCTCTCTATCTCTGTGAGGTTCAACAATGACATCGGTATATGTCCTGTAAGCTTGTTGTGCGACAGATTCAGCACAAGCATGTCTTGTGAGATTGCAATCTCTGGTGGGATCTCCCCACTAAAGTGGTTGCAAGAAAAATCTAGTCCTACCATGTTAAGGAGTGCGTAGCCTTTATAAGCATCAAACCTTCTTTTTGTTGTGAACCCAACAATATGTAGAACTTGCCATTCTTGTTCTACCAGTGATTTATAGTGGTAGAACTCGGTGTGGCTTCTAATTGACCTCACATAAGACCAAGGTGACAATTCTTCAACTCCACCTCCGAAAAACCCAAGCGGTAGTGAAGTTACCTTATTGGCATATCCTCCAGAGGAGAAATTCATGGGTCCCAAGCAACTAGGTAATGGACCAAACATATTGTTTTCAGAAAGATCGATCATACTTAAGCTTTTCAATCTGCACAATTGCTCGGGAAATGTTCCGTAGAAGCTATTACCTCTCAGTGAAAGAATGCTTAATTGAGAGAGGGTACCTAGCCAATAGGGTATGCTTCCAAAGAACTCATTTTCACTCAAATCCAAGGTCACCAAATTGGAGCTATTAAAGAGCACATGCATGACTGAACCATTCAGCTTGTTCCCATTCAAATGGATGTGACTCAACGCGGGTGCTATGAAAGATGATGCTAATAAACCGGAGAGATTGTTGTTAGACAAAGCCAAATACTCGAGCTGACTAAGATTAAAGAGTTCTTGAGGGATGAGGCCATTTAACTGATTTTGGGACAAGTCAAGGAACACAAGCAATGATGTGTTCGCAATCAATCTAGGAAGCTTGCCAATGAAAAAGTTGTTGCTACCGTCCAATAACAACAAATTTAAGAGTGATGAAAGAAAAGAGAGATCTCCAGTGAACATGTTGTGCTCTAACTGTAGACATAGGAAATTTAGGTTCATGGTGTCATTGGAAAACACAATTTCTCCTTGCAAGTTGTTATATGCTACGTTGAGGTTATGCAATGATGAGCTGTTATCTAGTAACTGGATAGGTAGTCCCTTGGAGAAATTGTTGTGAGAAAGGTCCAAGAAAAATAGGGATTTTATACTAGCCAGTTCAGATGGAATATTCCCTTCCAATCTGTTGGTTGATAGATTAAGGTGGTACAGATTTGGGACATTTAAACAAAATTCGGTCGTGAGCTCTCCTCTCATGCCGTTGTTGGATATGTCCATCATCAAAAGATTACGAAGGGTCATCAGTGGAACCTCAAGTGTCGCAAATAAGTTATTTGCCATAAAAAGCTTTTCCAACTTAGTGTTGTTTTCCAACAACCAAGCTGGAAAAGGACCCAAAATGTCATTCGAGGAGAGATCAATGGTTCTCAGGTCATATTGATGATTGAGAAAGCCAAGAGAAGTCACTTTGAAGCCTTTCAATAGACTATTTGACATACTAAAAACCTTCAATTGGAACCTTGGGATCGAAGACGCAACTTTGGAATCAATTGTTGGTTTATTGTCATCAAGCAAGAGGACCTTAAGTCTTGAATAGTTTGCAAGTGGGCCGAGTGACGAGGGGATATCAAAATAATTACCCGAAATGGAAAGCAATTCGAGTGAGGTAAGACTAGTGAGGGGAGATGAGGCAACATTATCTGTGAATTCATTGTCTTCAAGAAATAGAACCCGAATAGATGTCATGTTTCGCCAGCACATAGGAAGCCCGCCAGTAATTTTGTTGATGCTAAGATCCAGCTCTTCTAGTTTTATGAGATTACACAAGCCTGTTATTGATATCACAAGTCAATTCAATTACAATGGTAGATATCGGAACACATAACAAGGACATACATGTACATGAAGGATTCATTTTATGTCCAAGTTTTACTCCGAGAGATTAGGACTTACTCTGATATGATAGTTTGCCATTAAGACCGGTGTTGTATAAGGACAACAATCTAAGAGATGTCAAAGGACCAAGGCTGGAAAGGATTCCCATGGTGGTGTTCAATGAAGAATAATCCAAGATGAGCTGTTCCAACTTACTGAAGTTATGGAAATCTTCACAGAAAACGAAAGATTATTGAACATTAGATTTCCTTACACAAACATAATCAAGAAATGGCATAGAAATATCATGAGTGAATGGAACTTTTTTAATAAAAACTTAGGCTCCATTTGTTTCGTGGAAAATATAACATTTCGGGAAAATGTTTTGTAAGAAGTCATTTTTAAGGAAAATGACAATATTTTCCGATGTTCGGCTGAAATTTGAAAATAAACTAGAAAATATTTTTCACCGTTCGGTATGGTAAATCTGATTTGATTTTCATTCATGTACTCCTTTCAATAATTTTTTTATTTTAAAAAATTGAATTTTAAATTATTTTTTCTTTTTCTTTTTCTTTTTTTCTTTTTCCTTCTTGTTTGGGCTGATCACCGGCCACGGGTAATGTCAAGATTGCCCGAGGCGACGAGCTTGAGCCTTGTCGATTGGCGAAGCCTTGGCCTTTGGTGAGCTTGTCCCTCATCTCGTGGTTGGTCGCCGGCTATCGTCATAGCCGGCGATCAAATGAAGAAGAAGGAAAAAGAATAAGAAGGAAACAAGAAAGAAAGAAAGAAAGAAAGAAATTAAATATTTGATTTTTTTAAATGAAAAAAGAAAAAATAATTAAAAAGAGTGCATGGAGGAAAATAGGATTAGGTGAAAGAAAGAGAATGGAAAATGATTTCCTCATTTTCCCCACTTTTGAAAATGCCTTTTCCATTGTAGGAAAATATTTTCCTTCACTTATTTATTTTGCATAACCTAAACGCTGGAAAATTTGGAAAACATCTTCTTGGAAATTGTTTTCCGCAAAATGAAAGGAGCATTATTATGAGTATATATTTACTAACAGGTTTTACTAACCTTGAGTAGTAATCATTCCCTCTATTGTATTATATTGGAGAGAAAGGATCCTAAGGGATGATAGTGCCCCTAATGCTCGCACGACAGTCCCCACATCCTTCAAGTGGACATCATCCAGGTAGAGGTTCTCCAAGTGGCTCAAGTTTTTGATGCCTACCAATAAAATTCTAAGTAAATAACTTGCTTGGCAATAAAGTTGTGAAAGCACCCACGCAGATGCTTCAGGACAGGAATCTTTTGAATCAGGCAATATTTCTATATGGAAAGAGAAAGGGTTCCCAATTTATGACTTCTATGTTCTCAATATGATGCACATGTAAAGGTATGAGAGACACTGCATGAAAACTGAAACAGTACCTTCAGCAGTGGCCGCAACATTGACTGCATTATAACTTATGTCTAGCTCCTTTAAATTATTGAAACAACCTAATTTATCGTCAAACCTTGCTAACTCAAGTCGACGATGGTGATTTTGTCCAGAATTATGAACAGAGAATAAGTTGGCAAATGTTGTTTTGGAGAATAGACACATGAGAGTCGGAATTGTACCGTGAATGGGTAGAATAGAATTATCTAGAGAAAATAATGAAAACACCCACGCGGATGTCTGGGTATAGGAACCTTTTGAATCAGCAACATTTCTATATGGAAAGAGAAGGGATGACTTATATATTCTTAATATGAAGCACATATAAAGGTATTAAAGAGCATGCATGAATCGTAGTCTAGTCAGTTTAATTTATGAATACAAATGAGGATTCTACATGAAAATTGAAACAATACCTTTAGCAATAGCTGCTACATCGACTGGATTATCACTCATGTCCAGCTCCTTTAAATTACTGAAACCACCTAATTTATCCACAAACATTGCTAACTCAAGTCAAGGATTGTGATTTTGTATGGAATTATGAACAGAGAATAAGCTAGCGAAACTATTATTCACATGTAAAGTCCCATTCAAAAGTTGTTTTGGAGAATAGACACCTGAAAGTTGGAATTGTACCACAAACGGGTAAAATAGAATTATCCAAAGTAAACCATGATAGCACCCACACGGATGCCTTGGGATAGGAATTTTTTGAATCGGTAACATTTCCATATGGAAAGAGAAGGGGGTTGCAATATATGACTTCTTTATTCTTAATATGAAGCACATGTATAGGTATTAAAGAGCCTGTCTGCATGACTCGCAGGATATTTAGTTTAATTTACAAATAAAAATGAGGTTCTTGCATGAAAACTAAAGTAGTACCTTCAACAATAACCATTGCATCAACTGCGTTATGTCTTATGTCAAGCTCCATCAAATTACTAAAATCACCTAATTTTTCCACAAACAGCATTAACTCAAGTCAAGGATAGCGATTTTGTATTGAATTATGAGCAGAGAATAAGTCGGAGAAATTTACCATTCACGTGTAAAGTCCCACTCAAATTATTGTCATGGAGGAACACATGCCGAAGAGATGGAATTGTATTGAGAACGGATAGAATAGAATGACCTAGAGAGTTATGACTCACGTCAAGCACCTCTAGTTTGCTCAATCTTGAAGATAGTCGGTTTGGTTCTGCAAACAAACAACGAAAAGCAGTAAAACCCACCGAAATCTTTTCGAGTACATTCGCAAGCAAGTATTGCCATTTTGAGGGAAATATATCCTAGACTCATGGATAAATGATGACGTGAACGTAACCATCTATAATGCAGGAAGGGAGTAAAACCCTAGACGTGATTAATTTTTGGGTTCATTAGATAATGAGTATCTCTTGTTTTATAAAAAATGGACGAACGGCGAATTTATACCTTCTGGTGCAATCCACCCTCCTAAATAGTTGTCAGACAAGGAAAGGCTCTTGAGTTCTTCAAATGGAAGAAGTAGAGAAGTGTTTAGGTACCAAGTTTTGGAGCCAAAACGGTAATATCTCGAATGGGAGAGCATTAGTTGAGTGACTCGTCCTGTGGTGGGGTTGCACTCAACACCTTCCCAGCTGCAACAGTTGAAATATGATCCCCCAGCATCCACCCTATATTGCAGGTCCAATGTGGCATTGAGCGCTAAGAGTGCAACCCTTTCTTGCTCCCGACACCCACGAGAGCCACATAAACGTGCGATACCCAAAACCACCACAAGCACCCACAGTGTTTTCTTTTTCATGACTGCAAATTCGACTAACCAAACTTTATATGTATCACACTCTGGAGTTAACTTCCTTTTTGCAAGTTAGAGCAATTTTATAGGAGTTCAGCGGTGCCTATGCTTGATTGTAGAACTTGTGGTCATGGCCAAAGTCTTGGTCATCTTTAGTATGAATGTAGCTCAGCTCCTTTTGTTGACAAGGTTAATTTGCGTGCAAGGCGGGGAATGTACCTTACCCAAGGGCCAGATTTCTGTGTCGGGGAATTTCCGAAAGTCTCTATTGGCATAACTTTTTCCACACGTTAATTCTAATCTAAGTCTAGTCAACTGTTATCATTCATGTGATTGAATTTTCCACACGTTAATTCTAATCTAAGTCTAGTCAACTGTTATCATTCATGTGACTAATTAATCTCTGTCCAATGAACAGCATAGGTATTGTGATTTACTTGGTTTCCGGTAGGAACTTAAGATCGTATTGAACAGTTAGAGTGCAAATAAATGATGGTGGCATGAAAATTAGTAGATGTTAAAGTATTATTCACAATGAAATGGTCTCTTGCTCAGGAAACTAACATAGGATGTAGATATGGTGACGATTCACTAAAGTACTTTTCTCATTGTTCAGCTCGACTAACTTAGAATGCTTATATTTTCAAGATACTGAAAATTACTAATCTGCAGGATTACACATTTCACAGGAGGAAAATCATAATCGATTGCCTTTGGTTTCTCAAAATGCATTTAATTCAACTTGACGAGTGTCCAGTTAACATTATTCAAATTGCTTCAAATGCAAGGGTGACAGTGGATTATTCCTACGAGTCCATATGTATAAGTGAAACTTCACCAAAACATTTGGAATTTGGATGGTTCTAAACATGGAAGATCTGTTAATTTACTTCGCATTGGAGCTTTCAGCAGTGAAGTGACATTAACTAGAGGCATTTAGAAGTAGACATGTTGTAAAGCATTTAGAAGTAGACATGTTGTAAAATTAACTCGAAAACTATTAAATCAACGCAAAAACATTGAAGAAATAAATGGGGAACAATAAGTATAGCAAATATTTACATGATTCGATCTTAGTATTAGTACTTATTTTATAAGAAGAGCTATTAATAAATAATTCACTATAATCAGAGAATCAGAATTAAAATTACCTATACGCTTGAGTGTTTCTCACATCTAGATTAAGACTAAACTCAAAAGAGTTTATAAATAAACAACTTAATTAGATGTAAAGCTCACAGTGCAAATCATTGCGTGTTTAAGCTCATAGCAAAACCCTTTGCACAGCTAATTCAAGAGCGTCCATACGTTCTTTCTTTTGTTCTACGTGCGGTGGCTCAATTTCTAAAGGAACCCACTATTTGGCTTCTCTGGAAAGGAAACCCACAAAAGCAAAACCTTGCTTTTAATTTATTTTCTTTTCTCTAACCCCATGCTTGACCCCACGCGCTTTCTTTTGTACAACCAAAAAGAACATCCAAACTAGGCAATTAAAGTCCACAAAAAATTTGACGATGAGAGTTCATCGTAATCACTTCTGGGGCCCTTGCAGCTATCCACAGAAAATTTCTTCATCCATGTTTAATGTGCCAATCTATGCACGTCCCAACCTTCAAATCGAAATTGTATCTTTTTCTTGCCCAAAGTCCAAGTAATACCATCTCAAATCTTTTACATCCCAAGGTCTGGATGTAATTGGTATATATATATCCAACCCAATAAAAGAAACTCTCCAATATATATGCCATTCATAGAAAGATTCTTTGGATTTTTTTCTTATTCAATCAGGTTAAATTGCATAACAGCTCAAAATTGAGACATACTTTAACAATTCTCTACCTTGCCTTGATGTTTGTAATTAAGTCCATGTTCACTGTTTATCTTCCATGATTTACACCGAGGAGCTACCGGAAGCCAACAACGGTGTTGCCTAAGGAGTCGTGTGTCCCCGGCGAAGGCCGCCTTGGGGTCACACAATCCATGGCGTCGCCCAAGGCCTCATCTAAGGTCTCATGACCCAGGCGACGCCACCAAATTTGGTTGCTGGCGGTTAAACTCCATGGCCAGATCTGGCCGTTGATGATTGTCCTTAATTTAGACTTTAAAAAAAAAAAACTATTTGCAAATGGAAGTTTTACCAAACGGTTTTAAGCCATAGTTATTTTTCAATGTTAAAATTTGTCAAACATCATAGCATTTTTTAAAACCCTTTAGTCCAAAGGTATTTGCATATTCCCAAAACCATTTCCTCAAAGCCAAACCAAAAGAGGCTCTACTTTGGGCTTTCAACCTTTCCAATGCTGACATTTGGCCAATGGACTTCCGAAAATGTTTGCCAAATGCCTAATATTTTTCCCAATGGGCTTTAGGAACTCAAAATCCCTTGGGAAAATTGAACCAAACGGGGCCATATGTCCTTCTTGTCCCTGTAAGCTGGTGCCCATCCATTTCACTCTCAAGATTTGCTTTGAGCATTTGGCATTTTGGAAATGCAAGTCTACTCTTACTGTTCACCCGTTGACTCTTTTTTTTTTGTTCGACCGCTCATCTTCCCCGAAGTAGCTATTGGAGGCCGGCCAACCGCCGGTGGCTAGATCCGGCAATCGGACAGCCTCGCCGAGGTTTGACCGCCACGTCGACCGTTAGCGGTTGGTTGGCGGTGGAGCTTCATCGAATTTGATTTTAATTTTATTAAATTAATAAAAGCCATTTGCAAATGTAGGGTTTATCAAACAATATTTACACCAAAGTCACTTTTCAATGCACTTTAAAGTTACAATTTGCCAAATACTAAAGCATTTCAAAAAACTTCTTTACCCGAAATGTATTTGCATTTTTTCAAAGCTAAACCAAAGGCGCCATATGTTTCCTTTTGTCAAATTATTGCATATGAGTTGCATTTATTGGGGAAAATTGTCCAAAAAGTCCTAAACCTATTGCAGTTTTGCCAATTCAGTCCTAAACCTTTTAACTTTGCCAATTGAGTCCTAAACCTTTTTATTTCTTGCCGATTCAGTCCATCCGGCCAATTTTGGCCAGAAAATGCTGACGTGGACTCGGCGGTGCCACGTAGGACTATCGGCGCCGACGTGGATAATTTTTAATATTTTTTAATATTCTTTCTTTTTTTCTTTTTTTTTCTTTTTGGCTTTTTCCGATGGCCGACCACCGGCCATAGGCGACGGCCGCCATCGGCCACAGCCAGCCGGCTAGCCTCACCCGCCACGGGCGAGGCCCGGTGAGCAACGGCGACCCCCGGCCAGGGCGCCCTAGCCCCGACGAGGGCCGACCTAGCCCGACGAGGGCCGACCTCGCCAAATCCGGCGAGGGGAGCCCTCGCCGGGTCGCCCTCGCCCGAGCAAGCGTTGGCCGCCCCTAGCCGGGCGGGCGACCGCTGGCCACAGCCACAAGCCGACACCCGGCCGGGGGGTGAGGGCCGACCTCGCTAGATCTAGTTTAGGCAAGGCGACGCTCGGGCGGGCAAGGGCGAGCCTCGGCGAGGGCTTCCCTTGCCGGATCTGGCGAGGCCGGCCCTCGCCCACGGCCGGCGGGCGTTGGCTGTGGCTGTGGCCAGCCGTCACCCGCTCGGCCGGGGCGAGGCCGACGCTCGCCCGGGCGAGGGCTCCCCTCACCGAGATCCGGCGAGGCGACCCTCGCCGAGGCTCGCCCTCGCCCGGGCGAGCGTCGCCCCGGCCGCGGGTGTCGGCTAGCCACCGCGAGGCTAACGCTCACCAGGGCGAGGGCGACCCGGCAAGGGCTCCCCTCGCTAGATCTGGCGAGGTTGGCCCTTGCCGAGGCTAGGTGCCCTCACCGGGGTTGTCGTCGCCGGCGGGGCCTCGCCCGTGGCGGCGTGGCCAGCCGGCCGGCCGTGGCCGGTGGCCGGTCGTCGCCGTGGCCGGTGGCCGGCCACCGGAAAAGCCAAAAAGAAAAAAAAAAAAAGGAAAAGTAGAAAATAAAATATAAAAAAATTCAAAAATTTTAAAAATATTAAAATATTATTAAAAATGTCAACGTTAGCGCCGGCAGTCCTACGTGGCACCGCCGGCGTCCACATCAGCATTTTCCGGCCAAAATTGGCCAGATGGACTAAATCAACAAGAAGTTAAAAGGTTTAGGACTCAATTGGCAAAGTTAAAAGGTTTATGACTGAATTAGCAAAACTGCAATAGGTTTAGGACTTTTTGGACAATTTTCCCCATTTACTGTGCATTGATTGGATTCGCTGCCGTCGAGATCCTACGTGCTGCTAATGGTCCCTATTTTGTAATTTTCTGATGCTTTTGTTATTATCTTTTTTTCTGGTGTATGTTTTGTCGTTAATGGCTTGAGCTCGTACGCATGCTATGGAATTTAAATTTTGGTTTTTGATGGCTTTTGAGCTATAGCACATTTACCATACGAAGGATAAGATCCTCAGAAAATGTACAAGTAAAAGCCTCCATCTTTGCCAATTTCAGTGGGCACGATTAGGGACAACAATATTTGGACAAAAATATTTTCATAAACATGTATATGGGGATAAAATAATAATTGAAAAGAACATAATCACGACAGTTAATTCAAATCTTAAGTAACAGACTTTGGACTCAACACGCTTTGTTTTAAATATCCAGAAAAAAATAAATAAAAATTAAGTAATCTAAGCCAATCCAGTTCGTTTGTTTCCCTATGTGGAATAAGAAATCACCTAGAATCAGTCGATTCTGTCCGGTTTTCAGATTGGACAAAGACCAATGCACACCCCTACTTTAGGGTGCATCACAAAAGAGTAGAATTTAAAAAGTTTCTTTGGAAGGCTGTCATGGCAATTAGGGTGTGTAATTTTGACTTGAGAATGAAAGAGTTAAAGGCAGTCGATTAGAAAGTTTATGATTGATTCTCCCATAGGCCTCCGGTGTAATGGAGCATATTCTACTTTAAGACGAGCTCAAAATGTGACATTTCCTTGAACAACTAGTGTGAAAGCTTTAGGATATTATAATATTGCAACAAACACAAACTCATTTACTATCTTCAGGACATTGTAACCAACTAAGCTGTAATCATCTTACGAATTGATAAGATGTAATAATATTAGGCACCTAATAATATGAAACGAGAAGAAAAATCATTAAAAAAAAAATTGATTTAAGGGATAAACCTAAACAATCAGCAAATCATCATTATTCTCATAATAGAAATTATTGGGATACTCATGGATCTCCGGAAATGCACCGGTAAATATCTACATCAGACTAAAATTGTTAATGCATATACTTGCTACTCCAAATAAGATTTGAAGAAAACTCTTTTCTACTATAAAAGGCCAATTCTTAGGAGTGTGTATCAAGTTCCTTCGCCAAGTAGGGAGAAGGTCAGTCGAATCACTGCGCCAAGAACGCGAGTGAAAATCAAAGAGAATCGCGAAATTAGAGAATCGAGGCCTTCGATTACACGTAAGTGTCTGGCTGTCGCAATGCCGCTCTGGAGGTGGACCTTGCTCGAGCATCGTCGTTTTCTTTGGAAAGAAATGAAGAATGGGAAAAGCTCTACGAATAGAAATGCTCCGCGAACAGGGGAGAGAGAAGGAAGAAGCAATTTGGGGTTTTTTATTTTTAGGGTTTGTAATTTCTCACCCTTTTTTTTTTTGGACAAAAACGCTCCTATTTCCGATTGTTAGTAATATCACATGCTTGCCTTCGCCAAGGAGATCCTCTATCCCCATACCTTTTTATCCTCCTATCCAATCTATTATCTTCTCTTATTCATAGTGCACTCGATATGGATACACTAAAAGGTATAAAACTCAACATATGGTGTCCAACTCTTTCACACCTTCTCTTTGCAAACGATGTTATTTTCTTTGTAGAAGGATCAGTTCGGGAATGTCAAAACTTATCAAATCTCTTGAATCAGTATTGCTTCGCAACGGGTCAAGAGGTAAATCTGGTATCTTTCTTAGTATATCTTGCCCTACCTCTTTACAGGAAAATATGGCTAGTGCTATTAGAGTACCTATACTGCAACGTTGTGGGAAATATCTTGGTATACCATCTGATTGGGGCAGGTCGAAAAGAGATATGTTCTCGTGGATACTAGCTCGAGTGAATACCAGATTGGAAGGTTGGAAGGAAAATCTTTTCTCAAAGGCGGGGAAAGAGATTATGCTAAAGGCTGTGGTACAATCCATACCACAGTACGCCATGTCTATATTTCGATTACCTGTTTCTCTCTGTACATCTATTGAACAAAGAATCGCATGATTTTGGTGGCAGAATGACCAACAGCGAACAGGAATCCATTGGCGAAATTGGGAGGTACTCAAACAGAGCAAGGAAGTTGGTGGTTTAGCGTTTCGAGATCTCCTCAATTTTAACTTAGCCATGCTTGGTAAACAAGCATGGCGACTATTTCTTCAGCCTTCCACCTTGTGGGGTAAAGTCTTTAAGGGCTTATATTTTCCATCTACACGGTTCGATAAGGCAGAAAAAGGCTCTCGCCTGTCATGGGGCTGGCAGAGTCTTCTAAGTGGACGTGATGCTATTTTACCATATGTTTGCTGGTCGGTAGGAGATGGGAGTTCCATAAGTATCAAGGCAGATAGGTGGTTACCTATTGGCAGATTAACTGGACCTCCTCAACGAGAAGAGCCCACTTTAGTGGCTGATCTTATCGATCACACCACCAGCACCTGGAAGTACCCTCTGCTCCACAGATTTTTTGACTCCCAGGTGGTTAACTAGATTACATCTATTCCGGTATGACCCAGTTTGCCAAGGATAAACTTATATGGACTGCTACAACTCATGGTGACTATACAAAGTGAAATCAAAGATATCACAATATCAAACATTCAACAGACAATCGATCAACAAATAAGCACCCTCAACCTCACATCAACACCCAAAATGGCTATGGCAAAAATTGTGGAAAATGCACACTGCTCCTAAGGTACGACATTTTTTGTGGTTACTGTGCCAAAATAGTTTAGCAACAAGAGTGAATCTGCATTATAGACATATCATTGATAACCCAACATGTCCTATTTGTGATCAAGACGCTCCTGAAACCTTGGAACATTTGTTCATGTTCTGTCCATGGACTTCGCGTGTCTGGAGTCATCCCCAGATTAATCTCCCCATTCAAACTCAGCATATATAGCATATAGCAGACGGATCATAGAGCATGTCCGCAAACAGAAACCCTTACCTGGTCTAGAAGTAATTGCAACTGTCCTTTGGCACATCTGGAGGGCTCGAAATGCCTTTATTTTTGGACGAACGATTCCTAATCCGCATCATGTGGTTGAAGAAGCACTACTTCAATCTCATGTGGCTACTACTGTTGCTCGTTCTTCCACCTGCAAGGCCACTTTGTTTCAGAACAGCAGATCTTTATGGCGACCCCCAGATCCGATGGTCTTAAAGGTCAATATTGATGGATCTTATCATCTAGGAAGCAGGGAAGGGGCTATGGCTTGTGCGTGTCGTGATTCACAGGGACAACTTACCGGTGGCTTCTCCGAGAGCTTTGCTGCGTTCTCGACTCTACAAGCGGAGATCCATGCTTGCTTGCTTGCTCTCCGGCATTTGCTCGATCAAGGTCTCTCTCACGCTGCACTAATTCTCGAATCGGATTGCTAAACCCTCATCGAGACACTGAAGGGTTACCGCCAGCCGCCATGGGCAGAACGAAGCCTCTTCTCCAAAGCTGTTTTCCTGCTTTCATTTTTCCCTAATCTTTTCATTGCCTTCTGTCGTCGTGAGGCGAATGTCGCCGCTGACTGGGCTACGAAGGCCGATAGGGTAAATTCCAAGAGAAGAAATTGGGCTATCTTTCCCCCTTCTCATCTATTAGAACTTGTTTACGCTGATGCGATTGCTACTGGTTATATCACATGCTTGCCAGTCAAATTTAGGCTCTTATTTGCAACTATTTTAGCTCATTTATGCCATTATTTGAAAAAATATTCAATCTTAACTCTTTTTTGGAAAAATAATCCCATTTTAGGCCCTTATTTGGAATTCTACATTAATTATAATAGAATTTTTCACAAGTTTTCTTTCGTTATTCGAATTTGTTAAAGGGAAATTGGCCTCGGAGAAACATTTTTGTAGCTCCCCCTATCATTCATGTCTATTCTATTCAAACGAGGCGTTCACTAACTCTTGCAACAAATGCTTTAATACTGATGATTCTGCAAAATACTAAATCGCATTATGTCTTCTTCTAGCAACTGAAGGAAATATGTCTTTTACTAACCCCATCATCGTACAAACAATCTAAATTTTCTTGGCATTGCATCATAACATATTTCAGCGTACCATAATCATTGATGACATCTGTGTTTGCACCCCGTCAATCATAATTTAGATAAAAGAATTTAAAAGCTCTTCAACGTGAGTTTATATACATCACACGGGACAAAACTCCTCGGGAATGTACCCAAAAAGTGCTAGCACATGGCGAGTGAATTGATTGTCATTGTTGTCATCTACCAATTTGAAAAGTGTTAAAATGGACAACCCTAAAAATGAAACCCTAATCCCCTTAAGAAATGGGAATCAACCGCAATACCAGACATATTCCTTATCGAACCAAACACGGGGGACGCTCCGATGATTAGGCTTTTACTTGCGAAACCTCCTATGAAGATCTCGTTTGTAACTCCACTTCCATTTCTCTCCTTATTACTAATTATACATTCTTAAATTCTCCGAAACAGAAGCTACCAGGAGACCCCACAAATAATGCGCTCAAGGTCTATGACCACTCCATAAGATACGGCCTCTCCAACGTTTTCTCCGCATAACAAGCTTTGACGACTAAAACCCGAATTTGTCCCGGTCTTCTTGGACTATATATGAATAGCATGACCATTTATTGAAAGGTGCCACCGATGCCCGTAAAGGGCTTCAAGAGCACATCTCAAGTAGTGGCCTTGGTGGTGCACTTCTCTTTAAGGAGGTGCTAAGAAAAACAAAACACAAAGATCGATCAGATGGCAGCGACCGGCGGTTCGGAGGGTTTGTTCCGCCCCTTCTACGAGGGGTGTCTCTCTGGGTGCGACAGCGGGATCGGGAGGAGGCCGTACCACCGCAACTGTGGCTGCGCGCTCCACAAGGAGGGCCGGAACTGCTCCCATGCAAACCTGAAGAGCATGAGCCTGTCGTATCCGATTCGAAAGTCATGGAGCGAGGGCAACTTGGCGTTGATGGCCTCCATGCACTCATCTCCCTCTTCCTCACCGGCGACGGCTCCGAGGTGTAGGCTCAGCTCTTGCAATCACGCGGACGAAGAAAATAGTGTTTCCTGTAAGTTATAAGGTCTTGAATTTGTAAAACTTTTCCGTTTGGTTTGTCTGAATAAGCCGTGGTATTGGGTCGAGACATGCGTGGGAAAAGACTCTTAAAAAATAACTTGATTGAAAGGGTGTGAGATGTGAGTGATGTGTGCGATGCCATTTTTTTGGTCCAAGGCTCCCGTAGATCACGTTCATGCAGTCCTTTATCGGCTAGACTGCCTGGAGAAAATGGCTGTCTTGTGTACTAAACTTTTTTTTCTGGTTGATTTACATGTGGTGTGCTGGATGAACTGGTGTATAGAAGATTGATCATTTGTTTTGAGTTACGTGATGGGCCAAATACATTTGTATCTTCTTCCTGCTATTGAGTTGATTTATTAACGTTAGCATTTATATCACAAATCTTTTCCTAACCTAATGAATGTCCTCGCTATTTCAATATTAGGGTTCATCTTTCTTTTGTAGCTAGGGAAAAAATCTCGGAAAATCAAGTTCACATCTCATCGATAAATGCCACTAGGATTTCATTCATCTTTTTACTTTCATGTGGAAAACCTAGGCACCAATTGTTTGGTCCATCTTATTACCACGTGAAGAAGCAAACAGGTTAGAGCGCCACTTGACTTTTTACATATAAACTCCCACAAGCTCTTAATCCTCTTTCAATATGTGTGTGTATATGTATATATATACGAATGCTCTAGCGATAAAACGGGTAATCAATTATTTTCATCGTTACATTCGAATACATCAACTCAAGAAGGTGGGCTGAGTGTTGAAACGATTAGTACCTTGAACCTCAAGAAACATGAGCTCTCGGATCCAGTTTCTATCTGAAGCAACCTCTCTTAGAAGATGGATCGCAAGGAATTAAGTTAGATGGCCTATTTTTAACCAAATCGGGTAGACTTAATCAGGTGCGCCAAGCTGGCCGGGGATATTATCTCACAGCTATAACATAAAAGAAGTCAATATAAATACTTGTGGGAGTATCCCTTTTATGCTTATTCTACAAAAATACTCAACCGACTTGAAGACTAGTCATGGCGTTGTTTGCAATCAAGTACATATGAACAGCCGTGTGTTAGAAAAATGGAAAGATTAATTAGATATTTGTAGCACTCTTTCTTTATATAATACGGGGTTTTTCGTAGCTTTTGATTAAAAAAAAAAAAAGCAGGCTTGCTTGCAAGATAAGCCTCCATAGATCTTTCCAATGAGAAATAGCAGAATATTTTCTCCTTAGAAACAAGAAAACCCTTAGTCAATGAATATCTTTTCAGTATATGCAAACTAATCACTTAACTATGATCATCCGAGAACCCATTTATTCGAGCAAGACATAGAGTATAAACTTGGGTGGTGAAAAATTAGGCAAGACATGGTAAGTAAAGTGTTTTGGCCTCCTTCGACCAAAAAAAAAAAGTGTTTTGGCCTCCAAGAGATTATGCTTGATTTGTACCTTGAGCAAAACAATTTTAAGCTTGATCAGCTTCTAATATTATGAATCTAAGGTGATTTATGATCGTTCAGGTGCATCTTGCTAGATCCAAAGTATCGTTATATTGCTAAAAACTCAAAATTCATTAATAAAATACGTGGGCTGACATGATAGACTCTTGACATTAATAAGACGTGACGCATGTAATATCTCTTTTCCTCTCAAGTCTCAAGTGCCTTGGAATTTCGCTTTCGTCTCTCTTGTTCATCAATACTTATCTTGGTTTTTTATCATGATAAACTCCATTTATAATTATAATTATTATTATTGTCGTTGTTGCTATCTAAGCTAATTGTCAGCAACTCCTTCAAGGTTGACCGATGAAACTAAGTCGTTGGGTAGGCGACCTGTGACTAATGTCTTGTAAGCAATACATAACAAGCCGGCAAGATCATTAATCGATTTTCATTAAGAAGATTCACGAGCTATGTCACCATATCACAAAGCAAATTTAAAAGAGGTTTCCACCTCAAAGCCACCTCAAATTGAAAAAGCCCGATGTTCTATTTTTTATGGAAACAAAAAATCAAGCAGTGGTGCTTGGCTGACTACAAACTAATCCATGGGCAAAAAACGTTATTTATATTTAAACAGAACCTTTAACACTTCAAATCACGATTTAATGAGCTAAATCTTTCTAGTTATACCAAAAAAAAAGAAAAAGAAAAATTGAATTCATTGTCCAAATTTTAAATATATATCCAGAAACTTGCTTTCCTCATCATATTTAATCCTATGTATTATTTTAACAGAGAAAGTGTGTGCTCTTTTACATTCAACCGCTTTTGTCCCTTGTCAACAACAAGGGAAGGACAACTGCCGACAGATTGGCAAGGTCGACAAAATCGAGCATAAGAAATGCAAGGCATATTGGGACATGGTGAACATAGCCTGGATTGAATTGAATTATTTTAATATTAAATCGCCCCGTCATTTGCCTAAGCTTCCAGATGAACTGATAAAATCCAATTATTCGAAAAATAAAGAATTCATGGATTCCTTGCCCTGCTACAAATTGTAATTACAGACAGAACGCCCGCGCTGGATGAGTTTTAAAGTGTTTTTTAAACATGCAAGTAATATAGTTAGAACGATCAATTGTCTTGAGGTGTAAAGAGCCCCTACGATCATCAGAATATGATAATCTAATATTCATATATCTTAAAATATATAATTAGGAAGGCAAATAAGAACATAGAGAGATTTAAACTCAAGAGCATCTTATTTTGGTACCGTACAAAATTTTGTAAGACCATAAAAGCAACTGTTCTAATAATTCAAGTTGTTTAATATTTAAGCATTCTAACATATTGGACTAAACAAAACCCTATTATGACGGAGAGATGATTTCAAGCTCCGATGGAGAGATTTTGGTATCGAAAATTTATACTGCGCTCCAAAAGATCGTAATCCAACTAGTTTCCTCTAATGATAGGTAAGAAAGATAGGGATCGTATCGTTTTGGGATGAATTTTTTTTTTTTGTCAGTCATACTCTATTCCTACTCTACACTCACTCTCAGACTTTTGTCCTACCTCTTGCAGGGCGTGAAAGTCGAAACCCACTCCTGAAACTTACTCGTCTCCACCCCATCCCCCCCAAAAAATGTGGGGATTTGAACCCCTCACCTCCCCTTCTATGTTGAAGATGCCAATTTATCTTATGAATGGGCGACACTTTACATATGAATTTCCAGGGTCTACTCTCTCTCTCTCTGTCTCTCTCTCTCTCTCTCTCTCGACCCCCAATTTGAGGTTGCTTCCTCATACTCGAGTTGTAAGACATGGTTGGTGTTTTCATCGATTCAAGGTCTATTTCTCTTTGATGCATACTACTCTTCTTCGAGTTTCTTTTTCCTTTCCTTTTCTACGTCGAAATTGTTAACTTCCCACCCCAAGTATCTGTTAATTTGAACTCTCGAATGATTTAGAAGACAACCAACCCTTCAACCGAAGATTAAGTCCTCGCTGACCCGGCAAAAATAACCCAGACGCGAGGTGTTTTTTTTTTTTTTTTTTGGTAAAACCCGGACGCCAGGTGTTGAAGTCTAGCAGTTCCAAAGTCCAAAAGTCTTGTTATATGAGTAAAATGGAGCATTTATCAGGAGAGGATACTAAAAAATTGGTTTATGGGTGTTTGCCACGGAAAGTTTCTTCGACAAAATCTTTCGCCGAAGATGGCAGAGCTTTGGTTTTGTTATTTATAACGGGTCTTGTGTCGCTCCGGAAAGAAAACAACAGATCTAGACTACGACAAAAGTAAAGTACAAGGAAATGGGAGAAATGTAAAGTGCGATTGAATGTAAAAAGTACTGTAGAATGAAAGATAACAATTGAAAAGCAAACTGACTAATTGTTGATCTGGCAAAAGGTTCTTTCCATTGGTGCCTCCTCGGCTATTTATAATAGTATTCCAAAGGTAACTATCTTTTTACGTTACCATCTCGATGCCTACGACATTCCGGAAGTTTCAACTCTTTTTCGGTAAGCGTCCTGCCTGCCGATGTCTTCGCTAGTGCCGATTCCAGTAATCACTTTTATCTTTATCTCGTCAGCTTCAGCAAGCCCCCTTGCTGTATTATTCAAGGTCTTCATTTATCAATTGCTAGCATCTTGGCCCATTTTCTCTGAATTCCTACATTTTGGGCCGCTTTATTCTCCTCGGCTTCCGAAGCCCGATAAGCTAGTTTGGGCGCCAACAATAAGATTATCCCATATGGTAATACTAGCGTAAGGAATCAACAGGCAGCCATGTATGAGGGGGACATCGGTCAATAGTTGGTTGTCGTGTGTCAAGAGGACACGGGCTGACACGAGACCCAGTAAAAACGGTCAATTTGTAGGCCGACCATCCTTGACAAGTTTCGTTTCAAGTCTATTAACTCAAAACTCTCTAAAACATCTTAGACGAACAAAAATAACATTGAACCATATCACCTATCCCAAGTCATTCTTGCATTGAGCAATGCTAGGAGTGAACCTATAACAAATTCCCGATAATGACATTTGTTAATAAATTCAGGAAATTATA
This sequence comes from Eucalyptus virginea, assembly GCA_014182375.1. Taxonomy (NCBI): domain Eukaryota; kingdom Viridiplantae; phylum Streptophyta; class Magnoliopsida; order Myrtales; family Myrtaceae; genus Eucalyptus; species Eucalyptus virginea. The sequence goes on along the minus strand of CM024516.1, from coordinate 58,711,033 downwards.
TAAACAAATAACATACATATTCCATAAATATGAAAGGATAAGTTACACATCAAATAGAGTTTTCAAACTTCCGTTTGTTTTTTTTATCATGACTAGTTGCGCATATTAATTTTGCAGTTACTTAAAAATTATCCTAGGTTTGCGAGCAATTTATAAATTTTCCATTTTTTTTTTTTTTTGCATACTAAAAATTATTGTGTAAACATTCGCATACTTCACCGACCCAAAAAAATAAAATAAAATTCGCATACTTCATATATAACTCGTTTTTCAAAATAAAAAGGATCGACCCAATTTGAATAGGTCAAAAATGTGTTGATCACATTTTCGAGGGTATTTATTTTGTTAGATGTAACTAAGCATGCTAGATGGAAGTAAAAATTTCAAAACAGAAAGAGATTTTAAAAAATCTAAATATCTTTCCTTAGGATATCAGGTATATTTTTATCGTCGATCATGGTTAGAAAAAAACAGGTAATATTAGGAATTCGTCTGATGCATGCTCTGATTGAAGGAAGTTTCGTGAAAACAAGACCCCAAACTACGTAAGTTGATACAGCCAAACTTTAGCAAATAAAAATTCAGGCTGGCGGACAAAACATAGGGTCAACGGAAGAAACGAGAGGCCACACGTAACAATATTAATTAAGATCCAAGTTGCCCTATATAGACAGCATCGTCGATGTACCACTAATACAAGAAAGATCAGTTAGAAGGATTCAGCTTAACGAACTCTCTCTCTCGAAAACGCGAAAGGATTTCTTAGTTGAATGACTGACTTGTCTAGGCAGCAAATGACCAAAATTCTAATTCCAAACCTCTAAGTTAAAGCCAAGAAAATTTTGTCTCGCTCTCTCTCCCCCTAGGAAGCTTCACATTCAAGACTACCCGAGAGAGGGAGAGACGTTCCACATGTAAACACGTTTTAGTTATCACATTTTGCACAAACACGTCTCGTAAATCGCATCGTTTTCTCCGCATGAAAACACGTTTTAGTTTTAACATTTTGCACAAACACGTCTAGAAAATCGCATCGTTTTCTCCAATTCATCCAACCGAGAGGATAAACTCTCTAAAGAGAACCCTACACTTCACGTTCCTATGACTTGTCTTACTACCCCATAAAGCCGGCACAATTTTCCAACCCAACACTGAACACCTAATCAACCATACACTGTAAATTCACCAGCACAAGCACACCCTTGACTACTTACCTGGACAAACCAAGGAGGGAGGGAGGGAGAGGGAGAGAGAGAGGGAGAGAGAGAGAGAGAGAGAGAGAGAGAGAGAGAGAGAGGGGGATGGCCACCGTAGCAGCTTCCATGGTGTTGCTCCGGTGTGTCATCTATGGCAGCTTGTGGCTGAACGATGTGGAGGTCGAGCGCCGCCCATACCACCGGTACTGTGGTTGCGCCCTACACAAGGTCAAAGGCGGCAGCAGTTGCCCCGAGACTTGCCCGAACAACCACAAGGTGTGTTTTCCAAGGAAGGAGTTGTCCTCGGATTGCTTGTTGTCCCTCTCGTCTTCCCATACCTCTGCTCGATCTTCTCTTCTCTCGGTCGATAGCATGTCTTCTTTGACAAGGACAGAGGATACAACAGGACAGGCCTCTGCAGATAGGTGACGGATATCAATATGCTTGGTCGTGGTGATTCAGATTATTTTTCACTCAACATATGACCATCACTCCTGTATCCTTTTGAAAAAATGCTAGAGATACTAAAATTAGTTTAAAAGGCAAAATGGCAAATTCTTGCTGGATATTTAAGTGTGAACTGCATGTTTATATGTCTAAATAAGTTTGTTGTATTACTTAATAAACCAATTCTGTAAACCTGTTCTAGCATTTCTAAGCATTATTAGTTTTTGTTCTACCGTGCGGAAAACCTGTTGTTTGTACCTTTTCTCTAGTTGCTTCAATTCTGAGGAAGCAAAAGAAGAGGTGTCTAGGTAAAACCCTACGTCTCCGGACTCAAGTGACGTGTTATGAACCATGGTCGTTTTCACCAGGAATAGGCAATCCATGATCATTTGCTTACTGTCTCAAGTTAAAGTGTTGTGAAGTGTGTAACTTCATATATTTATTTTGCACATGTTAGAATATGTATTCAAATTCTACGAACAGGCCATGTATGGACAACGACATATCATTTCCGGCGGCAAGAAATGTAAATATTTTGATACTTGTGCATGCTCAATTTGTTTTGATTAGTACCTCATTTTCACTTGTTCAAAGGTTACTCGTTCCCATTTTCTACATAGCTCGTGTGCATAACCGGAGAGGTGTAGAGAGAGAGAGAGAGAGATGGCTATGCCGCTGACGAAATTAGCCGGAGGCCGTAAGGGGGTGGCCAAACGGCAACGGAAGCCTGTGATCAATGGAGAGAAAGAGCCCGAGGGCAGCAATGCTCTTTGCGTCCCCGATGAAGGTAATCGGAGGTCGGGTGGTGGTGGCTGGAGGCAACAGATGATGGTGATTGCTCGCAAGGAAGGTTGATAGACAAACTTAGGTAAGAGTTTGGCTTTAGGGTTTGTGGGCAATTTGAGGGGTTAATGCATTTCTGACCTATCTTTAAGAGAGGTATTCTAATAAGTTGTCAGTATTAATATTTAAGATGCAAAATCTCTAATAAAAATAGATGACTAAAAGAGCAATAAAGGTTCTGGGTAGTGCCTACTAATTATTCTCCATCGAGTTTGCTATCATCCAAATTGCATTATTATTTGTATGTCTCCGAGTACTGTAACATAAGCTGGGCTGGCTAAATTGTTATCAATAGCAACCAAGTGATCGAAAGGATAAAATCAAAGTAGAAATCACTCCATGGAGATTGGAATTGATGTTTCTTAGACATTAATTTCAACAGTTTCACTGGGTTAGAGGTAGAGGTGGCAAAATGAGTTTTCAACCTATTTCAACACAAGTCATTTGCTTGTTCTCGCCGGTGATTGTACCATGCCTTTGTTCCATTTGATGCAAATTGTCTTCGTTGGTCTAACTGTTAGACGTGAGTGCTTTTTTAAAAGTTGCTTTTTCTAGGCATAAGGCATCAGATAAGGGTTTATCAAAGGAGGAATTGAAAATAAAAAGTAAAATCGATAGTTTCTAAGGATAGTCGACACCACAGAAATTGCTGCATCGAATAAGGGTCTATCAAATGAAGACGCTCGTTTCATTTGATTGAATGGTATTAATCAACTCAAGAAGCAAATATTTTATAAAGAAATACACCTGATTTGTGTCTCAAAAAGTGTATTCATAAGTTTGAATATCAGTGAAGGCATTTCTTTCGAGACAATCCTATAGGCCTCCTTTTAGTTATTAACCAATTATGACAAGAATTGGAAACCGAGTCGACGGAGAACTTGATATATTCCTCAATAATATATACCGTCAGCATCTGTGTCTTTGCATTATCATACCCATGGTGGATTATTAAGACCTATAGTTCTAGTATTTTAAAAGGCTGTGTACATTGTATGATTGAATTTATCATGCCATTGCTATATGCCGTTCACTTCGAGCCATATAATAAATTTGATCAACTAGTAAACTTTCTTTATTCCCAAGTAAAACAAAGCCTTTACCCTTTCAAATCACCTTTCAAATATGCGGTCTTGATGCATTTTTTCTCTCACATACAAAATATAATAGTTGTTCAAGGGAAAAAAAACGAATGACCTTTTAAAAGTCCATTTTTTTCATTCAATTCGAGTGACTCCAAAAACTCATTTCACTCCTTCATTTCCTTTTAAATTAAGATTAAATGAAAAAGTGTTTTTTTTTTTTTTTGGCTAAAAAATGAAAAATAGTGTTGATGACACAAAAAGAAATGTTTAAGTCCGACAGTTAACTTGGGCAGGAAGAGACTGAGTGAGACAACGTTGAGTTGCCAAGTCCTTTTGGTCGGCAACTATAGGCAATCAACAAAAGCAATAAGAAATTGCTGATAAGTGATATAAGAGAAAATGGCTAACTATTGAGCCATGAGTATTGTTGAATGAGACTTGGTTCAGCCGATAAGCTAAAGTGAAGATCGATGAGTCGAGGACAAGATAAGGGTTTGAATCATGAAGCCAACAATCTTAGGTACAACCAGAACGACCCATTCAATTGTGAAGCTAGCATGATCATCAGATTTTGGAGCCAAAAATCTTGAAAGCTCTAAGTAATAATGGCCGAGAAATATGGACTGTTGTAATTTTTAGGAAGAGGAATTGCAAGTTGCAAAAGTATCAATGTGGGTTGAGTGATGATGCCATGATGTTCTACAAATGGGTCTTTTGATAATCATTTGTAAATAAATGTTGCTAAATTATAGGAGTGACATAGGTTATTATTTGCTCCTTCTTTTTTAATTGTTGTTAACCATTGATAATAGCTATAAGTATTAGGATTGTAATTTGACCAAGGGACCGCCAATCAACACCATTTATTTAAATTTTATCTTCCTTTTACCTTTACATTTCACATGACACGATTGACCATGATTACCTCTAGTTTTCGTACTTTATATTTCTCGTCAATTAGCATTTCTTGTCTAGAAATGATCAAAAGACCTCTCATATCTTATGTCAATTGGTTCATCAATCCATTCTTTGAAAGGTGCTTTGAAAACATGTACCTATGCAAAAGAAAATATACATTTAATTTTTGATCACCGAACATGGTGAATATTAAAGGCGGTGATTTATCAATCAATGTGGCTATTAAAAATAATAATTACAAAAGATGGCACAAAGGAAGAAGAATTCGGAAACATCAATCAAAATCACAAGCAGATTGTCGAAGATGGTGAAATCGACGGATGGACAATTCTTGTAATATATGCGTATTTTCAATTATCATTTTCTTTACTGTATTAGTTCCTTAGGAATCCCTTTTTTCCCATGAGGTTGATGAGAAATACTAGTTCATCTTGACTTTTCCTTTGGTCAAACAGTTCACTTGTAACTGTAAAAATCGGTAGCATTGCATTGGACTATCCTTCATCACCCAATTAGATATTCGAGGGCCCCACTTCGAGCTACCTACCAAATCCGTCTATCCTCCTCCTTCCTTCCTCCATCCAACCAAAAATGAAAACAATGTCCAACTGCATCACCCCATCACCTCCATGATCAAATCCTTCCCCACCGCCCCTCCCCTCCCCCTCCCCCACCCGCCCCTCCGCCTCACCCGCCGCTCCTTCCTCTTCTCCACCGCCACCGCCACCACCGCCACCTCCCTCGTCCTCCCGGCCGCCTCCCTTCCATTGCCGCAGCCGCCGCTCGACACCACCATCACCGACCGCGTGTTCATGGACTTCGCCATCTGCCCCAACTACTTCCGCCCCGACCGCGCCATCTCCGACGACCTCTCCACCCTCTGCGCCGACTCCGTCCCCCTCGGCCGCCTCGTCCTCGGCCTCTACGGCCACCTCGTCCCCCTCACCGTCGCCAACTTCAAGTCCATGTGCACCGCCCCCGGCACCTCCTACCGCAACACCCTCGTCAACAGGATCTTCCCTGGCCAGTACTTCCTCGCCGGCCGCCAGGGCCGGCGGGACAAGGGAGAGGTGCGGCCGCCGCTGTCGGAGCTGGCCCGCAACACCGAGACGGTGGACTCGCGGGCCTTCCTCCTGCGCCACTCGAGGGCCGGCGTGGTCTCGCTGTCCCTGTCGGAGAACGACGATGACGAGAAGATCAAGATGGACCCCGAGTACAGGAACGTGGAGTTCTTGATCACCACAGGGCCTGGTCCGTGTCCCCAGTTGGATAGCAAGAACATCGTGTTCGGGACGGTGCTTGAAGGTAAGTTCCATGGGATGATTGGTATGTGAATTGGATTGCTTTTTCCTTGATTGTTCATGTTTGGTACAGCAATTTTGAGTTCGATTTTGCGGCGCGTGATTGGAATGCAATCTATACGAATTGCTGAAACTGCCACTTGAGTGTAGAATTTGCAATTAACAGAACAATATCGCTGCCAGATTGGCCATTTTCAGTTCATTCTTGATCTGACATGACATGGGTAGATCACAATCTTTATGCTGACCGCAGCATTCGCATTATCAAGCGTTGGGTCATGTTGCTGCTATTGATGACCAAGTAGAAGTCCCTCTCTTCTGTCATCTGCAATGCAAACTTTCTTTTCCTCAGTACCGATAGGTAGCTTAACTATACACACTGTCGGTGAAGACCCAAGAGTTTTAAGATGGACTTGTTTTCTGGATCATCTAAGCAAGTGCCCATGCATGTCATATCTCTTCCAATACTCATTACTGAAAGTTCATGACTTTGGATAAATCTTCCTCTAGTATGCCAGTATAGGCTAATCAGAGTGGCACTCCTAAGAGCCATCGAATTCGATAGGGAACGAGTTTCCGAAATGGAACTCGTTCAAGAGTAGAGTTGCTACTCCTTCCCAAGACATAACTTGCGCATTTGAACTCTGAAAATTGCAGCGATACGGCCATTTAATTCTCAGGCAATTTTTCTGTGCGAGCTTTCGTTTTCTCTATGACATTTGCAGTTCTTTAACTGCAAAATGTGGACGGTCCGGATCGTATGGATTATCAAACTGAGCAATTACTTCAGAAGAAAAAGGTCTTCGTGGTTCAAAGTAGCATTTTTAATTCTTGAAGACATTTGGCTGGGATTACTTTGAAGGCATTTTGACTCCTTCCTTGCATTTTACATGCTTACTGTTATAAGACAGAGCACTTAGTATGTTCCTCTGTGCGTTATCATTCTCTCATGTTGTTCACGTCTTGGTTACCTTTGAATTGCAGGCTTGGATGTCATAACAGCAATCGCTTCCATTCCTACGTACAAACCCTCCGAGAATATCCGCCAACTCAATGACTTGGCCGAGTTTTTTGGGGACGAAAGAGCGCAAAATGCCCGCGCAATGTGGAATAAGCCTCTCAAGACTGTTTACATCAGGGATTGCGGAGAGATCAAAGTGTCAAAGCCTACCCTGACTCCTAGTTTACCTTAATTCTATCAGCAAATTGAATCAGGTTATGTTCGTTGTACATCCCATACGCTGTTGGACTCGATGCGAAATTTTTTTTCAAAATTTTGTACTTGGAGAAGAGTGGCAGTGAGAAAAACAAAAGGAATTCTTGTCACTTGTATTACCTCGTGATATACAGCAAGCGAAGTGATTACTACATGTAGTATCAATCAGTAGGGAGCTTCAGTTTCACTGTATTTGATCAGCATATGCTGGGAGCCACCGGAGCACTAGTTCTGTAGCCGGTCACTGTGTTTCAACCAGCCAAACGTGTAAGCAAGCATCGAACTATGAAACTTGATTTCATCGGATAGATTCTTATAAATTGCTCCAAATAGATGTCGATTGACTCATTAATTGGGTCGATACCCTTCCTCCAAATAATTAAATCTTTCAAGAGTACGTAGTCTATGGTTGAAGGAGAGAGGTGAGGCAGGGGCCGATAGAGAGGTCCAACGAAGATGTTGGTCGCTCAAATCGATTTTGCTTAAGAAAATGTAGCTCATGACCGTCCAATTTTAATTCCAACAATGCTCCTATACAGATTGTACTTGGTTTTAGTTCGTGAAAAAGATTGCACAAGTACGTAGCTAAAAGTTCATAAATTGAAGCAGCATCTATGTTGCTATAAAACTTAAAAGAGAAAAGTTCTGTCCTCTCTTTGAACTATGTTCTTTTTATTTGGCGACCTGCAACTCCACCTTCGGTGAAGGCCTGGGAACCATGAAAGACTGACGATCCGGCAATGCCATCGATCATCATACACAATCACATTCGACTATATCAAGGATTGCTCCTCTTGGCGGAGACAATGTTGAGGCGAAGCTTCTTAAGGAACTGGTCATCTATCCCATTGTCGAAGTTCAACACGTAACTCGTCTCGTCATACCTGAAATCAGTCGATGAGTTCCTCCAGCGGCTGTGCCTCCTGATGCACGACATGATATAATGCTTGCACTTGTCCTTGTATTCAGGAACTTCGAGCGCACACAATGGCTTCAGCTGCAAAGCATAAGTTGGTGACACCGAGACGGATGGTGGCCTTAAGTTTGTGATATGCCAGCGTTTCGTTAGAGGAGAAGCGTTCCCGGTGGCGGCAGTGGTGGTGGAGGACGCAAGAGATGAGGCAGAGAGAGTGTCTGAGCTTTCGGGAGAGGGAGAGGGAGAGAGAGAGAGAGAGAGAGAGAATCTGTAGGTTCCATTTCTGTCGACAGTGTTGAAAGGGTGAGTCAATGATGAAGAAGATGAGAGAGTTCGGAGCAGAAAATGAGAAAATATGATGCCGAGCATCCTTCTTTTTTGCAGAATTTGGGAGAGATTCAAATCTGACTTTTCCATGGACTCTTTCTCCCTCAACCTGCGATTGATAGCTTTTAATTCATACACAAAAATTAAAATTGGCCAAAATGTTATCAAATAAAAATTTGCTAACATTTGCTGACTAGCCGTTCTCTCCGCAAAATTAGCCCTTGCCACACGGCAAAAAACATTGTGGAACACATTATTATCTTCTAAAAATAATGTCAAAAGGAAACGACATCATTTTGATGATCAATACTCCACATAGGTAGGATGGTCAGCGTATACTTAATCTCCACGTCAGAATTTCCTGATTGAAATTAGTTAGATGGGTTACATTGAAAAATCGTCAAGTAATTGAAGACTACGTCAAGCAAATTAAAAAATTTAGAATTAAATTCGCAGACTCACAATAAGCTTTGGACATTTTAGATAATATTCTCCATCCATTTTTATTACCCAAAAATATATACGTGACGCACACTTGAACTGAGGTAGCAATAGTATTCTTCCTTAAGTGAACAGGGTGTAAATTCTAATTATGCTAATCATCCAATGCGACAGTGTAATAAATTTCGGTGGACCTAATAATTATCCAATATTAAGTTACTTGTTGTTACCCTCCTAGAAATGCATAACATAGAGAGAGAACGGATTCCAAGCCAACTTCTACAAAACAAAACGACATCGTAGATTAGTTCTGGAAGGCAACTGATCAAAGATCCGATGAATTTGATCAAGCCATGCTAAAGTTGGAGGGAGGTACCGCGTTGTTAAAGCATTTTATTAGAGATGGCCATTTACTTTTTCCCAAATTTCCTTACAATCAGACATATAGATCTATCTACATCTCATCTGCTGCCCATCGATGGCCCCTTTCCTCTCATTCATCTAGATTTCTTCAATGCAAACGCCTCTCTCCTCAGTCGCCAACTAAATCACACCATAATTTCTCGTGCCAGCGGCAACTTATCAATCACCATTCAGGCCTCATAGCATTTCATTTTCCTCGAATCTAAACCATTTGGGAAACAGATTGCTCCATATTGCTTTCTTTTGCTATAGGAATAGACATTCATTATAACCCATGTACGCATTGTCCCATCCTCACCCTACAGAACATAACAGTAATGTAATTTATCCCATGGACGTGGCACTTAAAGATGGAGTACCAAGGGCTTTCTCCCTGCTGATGAATGCAGAGAAGTGGAAATGAATTGCTGAACTTCATAATCATGGAATACTAGAGATTCTAGTTCTACTTGCACAGATCACAGATCATTCATTTCGGTTAAAGAGAAGTAAATCCATGGTCGCCCAAGAAAAATGATTTTAAGCTGGCCCTACTACACTCCGGGACTGTCCAACCACCATCCTAACATTCAGTAACAGAAAATGCCCAGCCATAAGCTCGATCAACAAGAGAGATAGCTCATGAATACAAAATCTCTCTTACTTTAAGATAAAATCCCAACCCAAATGTATTTCGAACACAAGGATTTACTCTTGCTTGCAACCAAGACACATCATCTCTACATCGAGATCAGGAGACCGTCTGGAGTCTGGACAGTTGTTTACCTCCGAACAGGTGGAACAGCACCTCTACCCGGAGGTGCTCCTCTTCCAGCAGCTTGAGCCTGCAATATGATTGGGATCACTCATATGCCCACATGCCATAAGTATATCTGAGATTGCAAGTAGAGGAGAGGACACAAAACCCAATACACTAACCATCTGCAGTACTTCCCTCATGCAGTGAAACTTTTAGACAGATCATTATGCATATGCATTCCATTCAAGACATCACAGCAGTATATGACATCATTCAACAACATACGCACCAAATAACCGCATCTACTTGTATTGTCACTATCCTTCCAGATCCAAACCCAAGAAGAAGAAGAAGAACAACAACAACAACAAAAACAAGAACCGGAGGTACAAAGAAGTCTAGCACTTACTCTAGCTCGCATCGCGACAGCTCTTCCCCTGCCAACTCCCAGTGCTGAGCTTTTACCCTTCAAGAATTAAGAGGCAATTTGTAAGGGAGTAGGAAACATCTATATTTGACTGAATCTGCTACTTAATCAACTAAGGTAGTACCTTGATCCTGGACTCCAGGCGCTTGAACATTGGAGCGTTCTTCAGCATGTCTGGTATTACCATGAACCTATGAAAATCATGACATTGATATACAGGATGTCAGCATCTATAAAAAACATTTCAAGCAACCTTAAGCTTAGAATTTGGATGAAGTAAGCAATTACCTGACTTTACTACCCCTAATAAATACATGCTCAAGCTGTGAGACTTTTCCATCCTGTAGGAGAACAAGGAAGAAAGGCTTATAAACATCTTGAAAAGACAATGATTTTGCAGGAATACTCAGGCGATGGACAAACATGTATATCACCATCCCACGCATCAAGAATTTAGTTAAGAATTAAAAAGAGGGACAGCCCTAAAGAAACTGAAAATACCAGACCAATGCCTAACTGCCTGCGTTTTTTTTTTTTTTTTTTTTGGGGGGGAAGTGTTCATGAGGTAGTAGAAAGTCTCTGCAAGGCTCAAGGGTGTGATGCCATAAGACATATTTTAAGGCTTGAATAGCTATGGTAAACTCAGTATCTAGAGAAGTAACTATCTCGAGCCTTTATCTGTTCAAAAAGGTCAAACAACACACCTCAGTTATAAAGAGTGCCTTTTTAATTCAATCGATTGGGAAGCAACAGCTCATCATGCCAAAAGTACTTGATAAGGCTGACTGCTTAATTTACTATAATAACCAAGGTACTACAGCCGCTTGGCATGGGTTTGAAAGGCCAAAGCCTTCAGTACTCATTATCATCCTGATTATTTCGTACTAGTGCTTGCTAAATCCTATCACCGATGGACCAACTAAATCAAAAGTATAAAGTACTTTGTGAGCATGAATAACCATTAAGTCAAGATTGAAAAAGCCAACTAAGACCCATCGGACCTCCAGTCAAAACAGTTATTGGAAGATATTAAAAAAAAACCTTATCCAACTGTTTTTCACCAACTCTGCATAGAAAGTATGCCATAATCAAATTACGCATCAAATACAGAACAGACAACTGGATAAGTTCATTCCTGGAGCAGAATTATCCAGTCTTGGGAGTTTCATATGGAAAATGTGGGCATCCATGAGAAGGACTATTCCTACTAGGATTATGTCTGTGTAAGTTCCCTTTCCAGTCAAACGTGTGATTTCTACGTTAAATGAGAAGGTTATATTATGGCTCGAAAGTATTACCCATTTCTGTCTCTGTAAGTATCAGAAAGTAGATTTAAAAATAGTTTTAACCTAAACTTTTGCCCTTAAATTCCATGAGAGACCAACTCTCTCATTAAGATGATTTGTAATCCTACAATACAGTATTACAGATATATTGCTAATTCATAAGTACCTAAGATGGTAACGACGCGATATTTAATATTTCGAACAATTTGCAAATCCAAATTCAGATATTTTTCATCTGATGAGTCCTAAATAGGTTGACCGTTCAGACATTATTCTTTTATAATCAAGCAGCCGAATCACTCTTTTCTAAACATTTGAGAGTACTGCCTACAGAAATTTTTTGTTGCCATCCACTCATAGCATTGTTGATACACAGGCATGTAGCGTGAGAAAAGATCAGCAAACCGCGAAACGCGATACAAGGCTCTCTCCTCGACAGGATCATTCTCCCTATCGAAACATCAGGGCCTTCTTAAAAAGGAACAGTGTAATAAAGAAAGATGATTTTGGACTCCCAATCACGAGAGTTCAGACCAGGGCACGCATCGGAAACACGAATGGAACTCCTCGGCTTTTTAGATAACGCCTTGTAAATACTTCAATCCAATGCGAGGACCATCATCACCCTCATTCGCCAAACACAAGATCATCCCGTCAAAAGAGCTAGCTTCGCAAAAAGAATACGGAATGCGCGCGTATCGAATGGTCGACTCGACCAGGTCAAGCTCTTTTTTTTCCGCTACCCACCATAGCCTCTTGCGCAATCTACAAACCCAGTACTCTCTTTTCCCCAAACAATGGCAACATCGTAATTTTAGCAAAACGAGCACCTCGACTGATCTAGCCATGCCCCCGCGACCTACCGAGAGAACCAAACTACAGCAGGAGATTATCCATCGAGAAAGAGGGGAGAGGGAGGGGGAGTAACCTTGGCGGTGTAAGTGATGCTCTCGAGCTGGCAATTCCAGTTGTCCTCGCACTCGAGCATGCTGCCCCGGTAGAGCTCGCCGCTCTTGAGCTCGACGGTGACGATGTGGCCCGAGGCCTCGTGGAGCAGCTTCACCGGGATCCCCAGGCTCCTGCTCATCGCTGCTGCTCCGGCTCCCGCACCCTCGCTTAAAACCCTAACAGGCTGACACCACGACGACGACGAAGGAGGAAGGAGGAGGAAGAAGCAGCAACAGCTCGCGACTGAACCCTAAAGCTTCGTGTCGAGCGACTATAATTTTTATTGGGGTAATTTGAATTGGAGATACTCGTTGGACGGGTCGGGGCCCGGGCCCAAGACCAAGCCCAAGCCCAAGCCCGATCATTTTCTCGGGCTTTGGCAGGCTTAAATAGTCTAAAATATTCACAGAATGAGTAGAGAAAGAAATTGGAAGGTACGGGAGAAGTATTGTTCGAGATACGATACTCAAGATGAGAACACTTAAATTATTATTAATTTGATATATATATACGGACATAATTGGATAATATGTCGAATGTCGGTTTTAGATACAAAATTTTGTGGCATTTCATCAAGTTAATAATGAATACACATGTCATCTCTTATGTCTTGATACGTTGCATAATTCTTCTTCTTTTACATGTTATGGTTGATTAGAGTACGAATAAACGTATATTTTTTATATCTTCTTGCAATCTTTTCTTGTTGAAACATATGTTTGGTAAAACCATACTACAACAAAGAAACAAGCTTTTACATTATGTTTGGCACCAAGGGTGGTAGACATGATAGTCCAGATATTAAATACTACATATACTAAGAAATCTTGCAAAAATTCCGTGGCATATGGACAATTTTATAATTAAAAAATATCAAATTTTTAAATAATTTTACTTTTTTTTCTTTCATCTTTTCCTTTCTTTTGCTTTCTTTGCCAATCGCTCGAGCATCAACTATGGTCATGATTTGGTGAGCTTAAGCCTTGCCGACCTGCACCTTTGGTTGGTCACTAAGCATTGCTGAGGCTTAACGACGGCTTATGGCTCCGTCAGGCGGTGTTCACTGCCTCTGTATTCGAGAAGCCACGAGCCTCATCATCACGGCTCAAGCTCCTATGTTGTAAGGACCCTTTCGAGAGCGTTCTGTTTTTTCTCCTCTCCTGCCCTCGTGTTTTCTTCCGCGACTCTGATTCATTGGGCTGTTGTGTGGGAATTCAGCAGAGGGGCATGATGAACCGAGGCTGCGAGGATGAGAAGCTTGGAGGAGCGGCGAGAGAGGCCAAGGAGAGGCTCGATGAGAAGCTCAGGACGCAGGGGATAAAATCAGAGTGCAGAAGGTGAGAAATGTGGATTATCTCCATACTATGTATGTCCTGCAAATGTGCTTTCTTCGAGATTTAGCGGACTGAAAAACCGCAATCGGTTTGGATCTTTTGTGAGTTTCTTGACGGAAAAAAAATTAAGAGAACTTCAGGTTTTGGATAGATGCACCTTGGCATTGAACAAATCCCATTGTTTATTAGTTGACGTCGGAAATGGCATTTCGGAGGGAAAAATTCTTGTAGCGGTAACTGTGGCTTTCTATCTTTTGCTTCTTGGCTGTTTTCTGAAGTAGAATGACATATCGTCTATTACTTGAAAGAAGGAACATTTCCACATCTTCTACTTTCTACACTGGTGCCTATATTTGCTTTAACTTATTACCTCTCCAACTTATGCTATGATGGTGACATGGCTGCCAGAAGATACTTATCTGACTTCATTTCTTGTTCAGGAGTGGCTGAAGGCTTACTCTCGGAAATGCTATGGTAAGACAGTCCGTCAAGTTGAGGCAGCTTGGGAAATACATTATCACACCATCTACAATTGTACGGATGGAATTGCCATATGTCTCCTAAAACTTCCATCGATTGTCATTTTAAGTATATACCTTCTTCGGTTTTCCAGATTTTGCTCTTGAAATGCTTCATCACTCAGGCTGCATTGTTTTACTTCCTAGAAGAGGATAGTCAAAAAATTCGGTTGACAATATTTCTCAATGTCAAAGATGTGATGTATCTGATGTATATTAGCTATAAAGAAAGTCTTATGCTTTTCTGAATGTTCCTTACGATGCACAAGATGATCTTTGAGCGGGTACTCAGAGATGTATAAGATTGTTCACTTGAAAACTGAACTGGGTTGCAATAGCATCTTCCGATGTGAGCTTTTATCTGCCAGTAGGGCTTCCAATGTTTCCTACCATATGATTTTGACATGGCTTTTTGTACTGCCCAGCAGCATTTTTTCCAGATCAATGAGCATATCTGTTTTTAAGATTAATTTCTAGCAAAAAACATTGTTTCTTTCCTTCCGAACCATAATACAGATTTCATAGTCAAGTTTCTGAACTGAGACCCATCAACAATCTTGACATCTAGCTTTGGAAAGCAAGAGAAAATGCTATTGCCCTTTCATCTGTCCCCAGTAGAAGATTTTTTTTCTCGAGTGACAGGCTCTTCCTCAAGCACATTTGTGGTATTCTACTCATTTCATGGTTAATGCTTTGGAGCTTTTCCTTCATGCTGGGAATCATCTCAAGGAAAGTCTACCATTTAGGTAGAATCACAGACTTGTTAAGCTATGCTCTTTAAAATTTTCTCACCTTTCTACATAAAAAGTACAAGTAACTAGGAAATCACAATTGCCTCTTGCAAATATGTGTATGAGCTTAAATAAGAAAGGCAAAGCTGATTAAATTTAATATTTGCTTTTAGCAAGGTCCTGTTAATCTAGAAAGTTCATTTATCTTATCCTCAATTGTTTGAATGGGAATCGTTTTATTGAAGGGCAAGTCCAATACGAGTCTTCTAACGTGTCTACCTTTCTTAGTGTCCATTGTGGTTAATTAATCTTTAATACTCGATGATCTAATGCTTATTATGATTCAATTGATCACTGCTGAAACAATTATAGGTCATTCTTCTTCAATAAACTAGGAAGGAATGATTTTCTTATGGAGGTGTACCATGTTAACAGGTATGACTTGGTCGACTTAACACGGCAAGTACTGTTAAAGCTAGCAAATAAGGTATATGCAAATGCCATGACTGCTTTTCAGCAGAAGGATGCTAAAGCTCTATATATTTTCACAGTGAAAAATTTCTCGAACTTATAAAGGATATCGCTTTGCTCCTTGCTTGTGATGATAACTTTCTTCTCGGGACAGGGCTTGAAAGTGCCAAAGCATTAGCAGCAACTTCTAGTGAGATCAGGCAGGTTAGTCTTGGTAATTGTCCTCATTGGCTGAATCGTCCAATATAATTGAAGCGAATATGCACAGTGTGGAAATGTATCGACGTGGCTAATGTGTGGACATCTGAAGTTCCCTTTGATCAAAAACTGTGTTGTCATTTGCCCTGCCAATTAATTTGGAGAAGTGTTCTCCCTTATGAATCTCTCGTCAAAAGCTTCTTTCGAACAACACCCATAAAGGGCATGGTATCTATATCAGAAAAAAGCATTTTCACAAGACAAAGGAGATGGGTGTCTGATTGTTTCTTCTTTGATTTTTCGTCTCAAGATGAATGGAATGCGAGGACCCAAGTCACTATGTGGTATGATAATACCAATCGAACAGTTCAGAGCAAGCTTCATAAATTATGGTACGTCTTGTACCCGCTCCTGTCCGTATATTGTATACATGTTTACATATGCATGCTTGTGTTTACACCCACTTCTGGATTTGTGTGCCTTTGTTCCTTGATGTGAGATTCTCCTATCTTTGATCAAGCTACTTTTCCTATTTTATCAAAAGCTTGAGAGAGAATGAGAAATTCGAGTAAGAGGAGTGGTGAAAAGACTGCATATCATACTCAAACAAATGGCAATCAGAAACACAAATTTACGCAGTCAAGGAAGAAGGAGATGCCTTGAAATTGCCAAAACATTGTACAAGAACTATTTTGATTAGCAAATCAAGTGGTCCAGCTTGAGCCATCTGTGAGCTTGCTCCCTCCACAAGGTCTAAGGAGCCGTCCGGGAAGTGAGCGCAAAGATTCATGACGGTCATCCACACAATCTGGGAAGTGAGATATTTGGTTGAAGTCAATAGAGGGTAGACATAAATTTGGACTATAACGGTCACTCAATGCAAGACTCCAACAAGTACAGAGGACCCCAAAATCCAGCAACTTTATGCGGAGAGTATTGCATACAGGAGTGCATTGTCGACGGTTGGAAGAACATGGGCTTCTGAAAAGCAAGCGCAAAGAACTTTATAGACATGATCCAGAAGTCCCAATACATTGATGTGTGGAGGGAAATATGAGCAAAATCTAGGTCATCTCTGAGCTTGCTCCCTCCACAAGGTCTAGGAGCCGTCAGGGAAAAGGTCTAGGAGCCGTTCGGGAAGTGAGCGCAAAGATTCGTGACGGTCCTCAAGCATCCACACAATCTACACAAGATCCTGGGCCATCTGAGATGACCTAAATTTTGCTCCTATTTCCCTCCACGCATCAATGTATTGGGACGTCTGAATCATGTCCATAAAGTTCTTCATGCTTGCTTCTCAGACATTCTCTGCGAAGCCCATGTTCTTCCAACCGTCGACAACGCACTTATGCCCGTATGCAATACTCTCCGCTTAAAGTTTCTGGCGTGCAGCCTCATCTGCAAACTTCCTCTTTCCTGCAACCCACAATCCAAAACAAGAACAAAACTTAAACTCATATAATACAATATAATACAGATCAAAATATATGTGGCACTCAGCACCAAACAAAATCTAAATTCATGATTACCAGCACTGGTTTCCATCAAAGCAGCTTCTTCTCTGGATTTCAACTCGATCTCTCAACCTGTAGTCCAGCTTTCTGTTTAACGAAATCACAATGGTGATGACAAAACAATAGGGCATGAGCACAGCTCATCAGATCGTGTTTAGGAACGTTCAGTTACTCATGCAAATTACATAGCACATACACATACAAATATGCGGAGTCATTATTCTTTTATAATCAAGCAGCCGAATCACTCTTTTCTAAACATTTGAGAGTACTGCCCACAGAAATTTTTTGTTGCCATGATTTTGCCACTCATAGCATTGTTGATACACAGGCATGTAGCGTGAGAAAAGATCAGCAAACCGCAATACGCGATACGAGACTCTCTCCTTGACAGGATCATTCTCCCTATTGAAACATTAGGGCCTTCTTAAAAAGGAACAGTGTAATAAAGAAAGATGATTTTGGACTCCCAATCATGAGAGTTCAGACCAGGGCATGCATCGGAAACACGAATGGAACTCCTCAGCTTTTTAGATAACGCCTTGTAAATACTTCCATCAAATACGAGGACCATCATCACCCTCATTCGCCAAACACAATATCATCCCGTTAAAAGAGCTAGCTTCACAAAAAGAATACGGAATGCGCGCGCATCGAATGGTCGAGTCGACCAGGTCAAGCTCTTTTTTTTTCCGCTACCCACCATAGCCTCTTGCGCAATCTACAAACCCAGTACTCCCTTTTCCCCAAACAATGGCAACATCGTAATTTTAGCAAAACGAGCACCTCGACTGATCTAGCAATGCCCTCGCGACCTACCGAGATTATCCAGCGAGAAAGAGGGGAGAGGGAGGGGGAGTAACCTTGGCGGTGTAAGTGATGCTCTCGAGCTGGCAATTCCAGTTGTCCTCGCACTCGAGCATGCTGCCCCGGTAGAGCTCGCCGCTCTTGAGCTCGACGGTGACGATGTGGCCCGAGGCCTCGTGGAGCAGCTTCACCGGGATCCCCAGGCTCCTGCTCATCGCTGCTGCTTCGGCTCCCGCACCTCGCTCAAAACCCTAACAGGCTGACACCGCGACGACGGCGAAGGAGCAAGGAGGAAGAAGCAGCAGCAGCAGCAGCTCGCGACTGAACCCTAAAGCTTCGTGTCGAGCGACTATAATTTTTATTTGGGTAATTTGAATTGGAGGTGCTCGTTGGACGGATCGGGGCCCGGGCCCAAGCCCGAGCCCGATCATTTTCTCCCGGGCTTTGGCGGGCTTAAATAGTCTTAAATATTCACAGAATGAGTAGAGAAAGAAATTGGAAGGTACGGGAGAAGTCTTTGCTCGAGATATGATACTCAAGATAAAAACACTTTAATTTTTTATTAGTTCGATATATATATAGGGACATAATTGGATAACATGTCGGATGTCTGTTTTAGATACAAAAATTTTGTGGCATTTCATCAAATTAATAATGAATACACATATCATCTCTTATATATCGGTACGTAGCATAATACTTCTTCTTTTTACATTTTATGGTTGATTAGAGTACGAATAACCGTATAGTTTTGATATCTTCTTGCAATCTTTTCTCGTTGAAACATACGTTTGATAAAATCATTTTCAATTTTTGAAAGAGGAAATTATTTTCCTAAATTTAAACTTTGATAGAAAAACATTTTCTATTAACTCCTTTTCATAAATGAACCAAATGTGAAAAAATGAGGAAAACACCACAAAACAAACAGAGCCTTAATATGAGAGTTTTGGTAAAATCTCTTAAAGTGTCTAGCATTGCTCATGTCCAAGTTTAGCCTGAATATAGTTCAAATAAAATTATCATTCCTAAGAGGTGAGAAAAGGTTGGATAGAATTTCTCCTATCCAAATAAAGAAAAAAATCTAAATTTTCTTTAAAAGGAGAAGACTGAGAAAAAAAGAGGTGAATTACGGCAGGGGTTGATGAATCGAGTAATGGTCCTGAATCCCAAGCATCATTTGCGCAAGGACAATATTAAACCAAATCCAAAAGATTCGGAAATAATTAATGAACCCATTAATTACAAATTTTGCGTAACATGGTTATATAGTAATCTATCCCGAACTGGTAATGAAAATTGTCAGAAACCTAATCTTGCTCTCGCTAGAATATATATTTTAGTTGATTTCATCGTACCAAAAACCATGGGCCTAGAGACGTTTCGCATAACGGCTACGTTACATAGGACGAGACCGACATGAGGTGTACGAATCGATCCGGAGCGACCGCATTTCCAAAAACAAATCCCACGCAAGACGGAAGGCGTGTCACAACGCGACCTCAAACATGCGACGGACCTATGAACTACTTTCCTAAACGTAACGAGAAAGAGAGAGAAAGAGAGAGAGGGTAGGTCACGTGGCCGGACGTAGGAAGGGGCACACCGGTCGCGGCGGTGGTGGACCGGCGACTGTCGGAAGGTGCGTCGGTAGTTTCTTTGCGACCTGCTGCGAACCTTCCCCTCTCTCTCTCTCTCCCCCTCGTTATAACCATCACAGAGCACCATCCGAAGGGAAAATGATTGAATCTTCCTGTCGGCCACTTGCACCAAATCTTTTCTTGACCCTTCACACGGAGAGGGAGACCCTCCCTGTGCCTTGATCGCTCCTCGTGTCCTTCCCCCATCTACTCTCTTGAAAAGGATCCTTCTCTCCAGTCCTGTTCCTCCTCTGTTCTATCTCAGATCCGGGGAATTGAGTTCCCCTTGAAAGCAGATGAAACCCGTGTGATTCTGCCCTGTTTTGGGGACGCGTGTGATTCTTTCTTTTTCCCCCACGCCCTGCTTTCTTGTCCCCTTTTTGACTTTCTTGGGAGCATAGCCTGAAAAAGGTGAGCGCGGTCGAGGAGGCGGTAGGTGGGAAATGGCTGGGATGCTTCCTGGAGTTGAATTTGCCCGGAGGAGGAGGCTCCACCAGGGCGGAGGGGCTTTGTCGGATCCGCCGCCCACGGCGGCTTATTGCTCCGTCAGGCGTTGTTCACTGCCTCTGTATTCGAGAAGCCACGAGCCTCATCATCACGGCTCAAGCTCCTATTTTGTAAGGACCCTTTTGAGAGCGTTCTGTTTTTCTCCTCTCCTGCCCTCGTGTTTTCTTCCGCGACTCTGATTCATTGGGCTGTTGTGTGGAATTCAGCAGAGGGGCATGATGAACCGAGGCTGCGAGGATGAGAAGCTTGGAGGAGCGGCGAGAGAGCCAAGGAGAGGCTCGATGAGAAGCTCAGGACGCAGGGGATAAAATCAGAGTGCAGAAGGTGAGAAATGTGGATTATCTCCATAATATGTATGTCCTGCAAATGTGCTTTCTTCGAGATTTAGTGGACTGAAAAACCGCAATCGGTTTGGATCTTTTCTGAGTTTCTTGACGGAAAAAAATTAAGAGAACTTCAGGTTTTGGATAGATGCGCCTTGGCAAAATATACGTTTTCTAGTAATTTTCAAGGTTCCATGTTCCAACTGCAGGTTATATGTTTTGGGAACTGAACTTCAATGAATGAATTATCCTGAATTATTGGAAGAGCTGCATACAAGAGTCCATTTCTGGGCAGCTCATAGATGTTCCCTTCAATTATTACCCTTCAATTTCTAATCCTATGGTCGTTGTTTCTAACATGAACTAACATTGATGTGGACATGGGGGTTTGCCAGATCAACTGCGGAGGGGAGAAGAACTAGAGAACAAGAGGGGATACTCAGTTGAGAAGAGAGTGGTCTCCAGGAATGGCCTGAAGAAGGGTGGGTCAAAGGTTCAGCTGGGGCAAGCTGAGCTGGAAGGCCACGGACCAGGAGGAGTGCGCCGTTTGCCTGGACTTGTTCCGGGCCGGTGAGACCCTGATACACCTACCGTGCACTCACCGGTTCCACTCCAGGTGCTTGGTCCCATGGCTCGAGAGCCACTCTCACTGCCCTTGTTGCAGAATGGCGGTTTCTTCATGACCCCCTCGAGTAAGACCCAAGATAAGTTTGCTGGATAGGATTGCTGCATGTACTTAGAAAGCATGCTGAATCTATTTACCGAATGGTATGGCATGTAATCATGGGTGAACTTATGATGGATTTGTCCGCAGAGCAGAACAAAGCTGAGATGATGTAAACGATGCTTGTTGATATTTCACCAAAAGTAGAATAGAGATTTGAGACTGACATCTGCATATCATATTGTACATCTCAGTTTTGTTGCCACACAAGGATAATAAGAGCTAACTCCAGCTGCCACCGTCTCTGCCAGCCGCATCACCGTTGCATTGCCACTTTCCGTTGTATCGGAGGGTGGCAAATGCCAGCGACGGTGGCAGGTTGGCGGTAAAGGTGAAATAGCTTATACTAATCTGTTGGATTAAGTTTATCACATCGCAATAATCAATGATGGAGATAATGAAGCGCTGATTATGTGGACAATAAGAAGTGTCTAGCCGACATGGTATTGTGCTGCGAAACAAAAATGCGTGTATTCTGGCACTCGAAAATTACAACTGCACAAAAAGCGTCAGGGAATCATTGTAATTTGATGAATACTAGTATTTGAGTTTGTAGTGAGAAGAAATCTCCTACCATAAAAGTTTACTTAATGCATAAGACATTGTTCGTGATGACTGATTCATTTCCCATGAAAGGATTCTATCTTCCCTTCAAAATGTTTTCTATGCATCTGCCCAGTCAACATAATTCCAGAAACAGAAGTAAGACATAGTTCCTCGGCGGATCAACAAATACAACATCTTTTCCGGAGGTACAGCGATCATCTGCAATGTAATGCTCCAATGAAAATGTCTATTTCACCCTCTTATCTCGAAGGCACAGAAGAGCGTGCAATTGTCTATTGCATAAATTCGTGTGGTCACTCGTTTCCGGTGCCTTCTGCATGATAACGAGTTCTTCATGTATTGTCCCTCTTGCTGAGGAAGATGCCTGCAATAATGGGTATATGTCCGATATGCTGCAATTAAGAGGGATGGATTTTAGCAGATGATGACTTTTCCATCAGCAAAGAACAAGAGACTCTGATTCTCCCATCTATCACTGTATGTCCCCACGCTGCTTGGCCCACTTCTTGCTTCGTACAACGTTTTGTTCCCGCAGTAGAAAGAATATTTCCTCATTCTTTTGTTGCCCTTTCGGTTAAAGGAATCAAGAAAAGTCAAGAAGAAAGTGGATTTGTGGTATTTTTAATGCATCCTGCTGAGTCGACAGGCCTCACAAAAAGCAGTCGTTTCTCTGGACTGTGCTACATACGCGTTCGAAAAAGTTTAAGCACGTCAATCCACTGGCTTTAGAGAAAAGTATTAAAGAAGTCCTAAACATGTTGTATTTATACTAATCCAGTCCTAAGTGGTAGAATGTACATGTAAATGAGTTGTGTTAGAGAAAGTCCATATTAAAGAATTAATGTGATGTAGAGCAGTATCCATAACTCATTGACTTAAGTTTTTTAGTGGAGGTGAGTCTAATTAGATATAATAACAGGTTTAGAATTATGCTTCCTCTTAGCGGTCTTCCAAGTGAAGGTAAATATACAATAGATGATGTGGTCCAACTACAAATCAAAACAAAATAAGCTCCATATAAGAAGATAAATCATTAGAATAAGTCGATTATTCAAAGGACACATTTATGACTTCTCTAAATCAAAATCCACAGCTGATCATAGAATTTGTTTTCAATAATGAGCACATGCCGAAATTTCCATGTGTTAATGTGGTTTTGCTTTTCAATATCCCCAACAATATGGTCATTTAGAGTAACAAGGTTGAACATGCACGAATTCGATACCTGTGAGAACAAAATTCTTAAGAAGCTCTTTTGATCTCTTTCAAATTAGACTTGTACATCAACAAACCTCGGAATCATGCACACAAAAACCCTAAATCTATCTTAGATTGGGATAAAATTTGGGAGAGAAAATTCTAGATCCAGGCTATATATATATATATAAAGCTCCTCAAGACAGGAGGAAAGCAAGAAAAGAAGATAGAAAACCAAGTTAGCTAAAAAAAAAAAAGGAAAAAGGGAGAGAGAGAGGGACAGAGATCAGCTCAAACCCTTCTCTTCATGGAGGTTAGGAGAAAAAATCTATGAATACGAAAGTGAATCTGAAACCTTTTAATGATTTACTTATGTAATTTATTTGAAAATCGCTTGACATGAACATTGGTTGTCCTCTCGCGACACAACCCAGCCGACATTGACAAAATTTACAATTTCTTTTTAACAATTTTTTATATTTTCTCATAATTTTTTTTTCTTATTATGGCTACCATTAAACCCTAAACTTTCGATCATTTGGCCAATTGCTGGGTAACGTACGGGCAAGCCCTCGCCAAATCTAATGAGGGCACCCCTCGATCCTCGTCACCCAAGTGAGGGCTTGACCCTATAGCTTGAGCAAGGGTTACCCTTGCTGATTTAGCAAAGGGTTGACCTCCATGGCCAAGAAAGTGGCAGCCCTCGCCAGTGACT